>JASFAX010000037.1:10397500-11597500 GCA_030737875.1 Allium sativum | reverse complement strand
CAGTGCAATACTTTGACAATTTAAACATGATCTACTAAATCTAACCTTTCAATTGTAACTCCTTTGACAATAAAAGATAATCTTTTTAGTTTATGTAATATTATACAAAAATATAACTTTTAATGTTACATCTTTAATTTAACAAATTATAAACAAAAATGCAGTCTTCAATGCCCATTCTTTTTACTGAAATAATTTTACAATAAAATATGAACTTTTTATTCAAAAAGAAAATAACACAAAAATGTGTTCTTACATATATATAAAAATGTGACATAAAACTGTAATTCTTAACCATGGATTTTCATTTACATATAAACTGCAAATAAAAATAAAACTTCTAAAAATGGATTTTTATTTACATATGAAATGTAAACAAAAATATAGTTTCTAAACACTTACCTTTTTATTTACATATAAACCGTAAACAAAAAATGTAATTCTTTAAAATGGGTTTTATTAACATATGAAATGTTAACCAAAATATAATTCTCAAATATGAACTCTTATTTACATACAAAAACGTAAACAAAATAGGTTTCTCAAATATGTCTTTTTCTTTTATTTACACATAAAATGTAAATAAAAGTATGTTATTAAAATATGGTTTTTATTTACAAATAAAATGTAAACAAAAATGTGTTTATCAATCATGTCTTTTTATTTACACATAAATGTAAATAAATAGTGAATTCAAGATGTGCTCTTTAATTTACAAACAAAATGTGAATAAATATGTGTTTGCTAAATATGACCTTTTATTTGACCATAAAAGGTAAATATAAATGTGTTAACAAATTTTTATTTATTTATTTACAAATTTATACAGATCTAAATTTATAAACATAGATCTATACAATACAACGCAATACAATTCAATATAATCTACCAGAACAACCAGCACAATACATCACAACGCAGATTTGATTAAATAACATACAGATAAATATTTAACAGAATAAAATAATTAATTAAATTAATTAGATTGTAAAAATCAGAGATTCTCACATTGATTTTTGTTGAAAATTTGACTGTCTCGGAATCAGCCCTGGTCTGCTCCATCGCGAAGCTCTCGGAAAGACGAGTCCAACGCAACTTACGGTTCGTCAATCGGACCTCGTATGAAAGAGATATTGATTTTTAAAGATTGCATAAATTAAATATTAAATAAATAAAATAATATTAAAATAATACGTCTTCTTCTTCCACGTTACACCAGTACGCACGCCGAACCCATAATCCACCTCGAACCCCCTTCTGCGCGCCCCCCTAGGATCACCCGACCGCCGATCAAACACCGCCAACTTGAAGCTCGTGCCACCACGTGCTCGCTCCACCAACCACCTGAAGCTCGGCCTCCCCAATCACCACGAAATCGAACCTAAACCGCCGGCCTTTAGGCTGAGAATTCGCGAAATCCGTGAATCAAAACTCGATCTTAACCGTATGGATGGAAAGGTCTCTCGAAGAGCTTCGATTTGGTATATCATATGTCGATTTTCGTTGAACGGATTGAGAGAAATTAGTGTTTGAAGCTGGGAAATTTCTGGCCTTCGAATGAAAGGCAGCGGCTGGCCATGAATTAGGTTTCGGATTTTAATATTATTTTATTATTTAATCTCGAAAAATGTGCTTAAAAGGTGGATATTCGGACTTTCTCTGATTTGGGCCTGCTTACTGTCGTTCTTAAGGTTTTGACACCTTTTGAACGCAATGGGATAGGTCCCGGGGCCCAATTCCGAAATTTGTATAATTTTTATTTAAAATTTCATTAAAAATTAATTAATTAAATATTGACCATACATTAAAATATGCCGGGGCCACATACGACCTCAGAAAATTCTAAAAAAATTATTTTTAGCTTTCTTATGACGATACGAATCCAACAAAATTATTTTCGTCGAATTCTGAGACTGTTTGAAAAATGACTATTTTTAAGGCGTTCAAATTTAACTGAAATAGTCAAAACACACTTTCTTTCGCCACGCTCACATATTAATTCGAAAAATTCTGAAAATTGAAACCTAGCAATAATTTGACATTCCGGTTCCAACAAAAGTGGTTTCGTCGAAAACAGAGGTCGTTTGAAAAATGACTATTTTCAAGGCCAATATATTTAATATTAAAAAATACATTTTTAAACAAATAATTTCCGAAACTCAAAATATATAAGTGTTTACTGTTTTTCAATGCAGAAACATCATTCCGAACTCAATGGAAGTGGTTTCGAGTCGAAATTCCTGCATATGTGAAAAGTAGCCTTTCGAGCCATATATATTATATAAAGGTTGCGTTTTCTACAGGTCCCTATTAAGTTTCAAAATTAGGCTCACATCCGGTCATAAACTTATTATAAATTTAGTCCCTGTTTTCATTTTTACATGTTATTCATAATATTTGCATACATGTATGCAAATATTCTGAATGAGTATTTGCATACATGTATGCAAATATTTTGAATTTTTGCATACATGTATGCAACTATTCTAATGAATATTTGCATACATGTATGCAAATATTCGTTCAGAATAGTTGCATGCATGTATGCAACTATTCAAAATATTTACATACATGTATGCAATTATTATGAACGAATATTTGCATACATGTTTGCAAATATTCTGAATTTTTGCATACATGTATGCAACTATTCTGAACGAATATTTGCATACATGTATGCAAATATTCTGAATTGTTGGATACATGTATGCAAATAAAGTTGAACTAACGTTGATGAATTGTTGCATAAATATATGTAATTTTTCTAAATAGAAAAATAGGGACCTAATTTACAATAAGTTTATGACCGGACCTGAGCCTAATTAAGTTTCAAAATAGGGACCTTAGCCTAATTTCCACTTATATAAATTCTACAGCGACCTTTCTAAAAATTGAATTGGCCATAACTTTTGATTTCCGCTATGAAATTTCAATTTTTCAGATTCGTTAGAAAGATATTTTTAAATAGATTCTAATATTTTTGGTTTCACTAAAATCCGTTAAATTTTGCATCCTGTACGGTCAGTCAAAGTTCAAGTTTGACTTTTCAAACTACTGCGTTATTTCTAATTCTATTTATATTTAAATTAAATTTATTCGTTTTAACTTCGATAAAAATTAATTCTAGCCATTATTATTAATAATAAATTATATTATAACCTCAAAATTCATTAAAATTTTCTAAAATAAAATTTTTAAATTGGTCCAGAATCTGCGGGTTGTTACAAATCTCAATATATGTTGTCAAATTAGTAGTATTCATAAACAGATAATATTCATGCACATATATCTTTAGACATAAGTAATTTAGCTAGAGAAATTTTTGACAGAATGATCTTACATTGCTATAGGATATTTACCCTTTCTTCCCTTGGCTTTGATCAGAAAGTTTAGTTGCAGAACATTGAGTAGAATAAAGACGCCATTAAAAAGCTTTTCTTGAAGGAAATTATTATAATAATACTTCATGGAGGATTACAATGATTTTTTTCGTATCCCTTACTGAAGGTTTTTTACCCACATTTATAGCCTTCTGCTTACATTCATTATCCGACATATATGGGTTATCACCCCACTTCACGAAGGAAAATAATAATAAAAGTACAATAGGCTACATTATCAATGGTTGGCTTTCATCATTTCGGAATCTTCTGTCTTGTCCACTCTTTTTAACTTGTAGAGTTCAATAATTTTGCTTTATTTATTGGCCAGCTCATTTATTTGGTAGATTGCTAGTTTACATCATATCTCCTTGAATCTTCTGATTGATACTGATTTGTGCTTTATAGGTTTTTTTTTCTTTATAGGTTTCTCTTTCTGTCTTGTTAGTCATTCAGGTCTTCTTTGCTATATTGTGAAGCTCTGTCTTCTTCTTTAATCATGGGTATCTTCTTATAGTTGGCAATTATATTTGGTTTAGGGTGATATATATCAAACATTTTAAATCTGGGGTTGAGTTCCTATAAATTTATACTGACATATGTCTTAATAACAGGAGTTTCAGAAGATAAAATATAATCTCCATTGTCTATCCATCCTTGATTTATTTCAATTATGTATGAACGATACCTTTCATATGCACTTTGTTCGTACATCTTTGTTGTAGAAAAGTTGTATGGAATAAAATGTTTATCCCATTCAGAATAATATGGATCAAAATTATATGCCTTTAATTTTATTAGATGTCTAGTAGGATCAAAATATATTTTCCAAAATGAGATGGTAAAGAGGTTATTTCTAGGCATACTTCTATGTCTCATACCTCTGAGAAATAGTCTGCGACATTCCCACTAGGCTCGGGTAATTCTGTTTGTGTCCATGCATCTAGGTATATTTTATGGATAAATCCACAATTTAGCAGAAATTGTGGATCATATGTAGCGCCTTAATTTATCAAGAATTTATATTGGGACACTTTATGCTTATCTATGGATATGAGACGATGATTGTGCACCTGCATTCAGTCATGAAATCTGAACAGTCTTTATATTGGTTTGTACAGGATATATTTTTGTTTCTGACTACTTCCCAATTTATTTGGATTCCTTCTATTTGTTTTTCTGAAATGGCTGAAAGGAATTTATAGGCTTTTTTATATTCTGTGATATTTAGATCTATCGGATGATGGAGAAAATATAGTTCTCTCTGTTGTTAATCTGAAAAATTAGGCTGATTTTCTTCTTTATGTTTTTGTGGTTTTAGTGCCAAAACTTGAGGAGGAATGTCAAGATTTACCATTTTTTCTTTACCTTTCATGGTTATAGAGGCAAATGTGGCTTCTGGTCTGAGACTTAGAGTATTACTAGAAGAAGATATTTCTTCTTTTATCAGCTTTCCAGAGGATATATTTTGGATTTGTTCTATAGTCTCTGAAATTACATAATCTTTTCCAAGTACCTTTTCTATTGCATGTGTTGGCTCGCTTTTTTGACCAAGCCATCCAGGATCATTCATGAAAGGAAATCAGGAAACCAAGTCCCCCAAGAAAGTGGAAGAATGGATCGCGCTCTATCGACTCGCCCAGGAATGGATCGCGCTCTATCGACTCGCCCAGGAATGGATCGCGCTCTATCGACTCGCCCAGGAACGGATCGCTCCCATCTCGTCGACGAACGTCACCTCCAGGCGATCCGATCCCTTGTAGCGAACCGAACCCTTTGACCGTCCAACCACGAGCTGGTCTTCAGCGATCCGGATCGCACGGATCTGACGACACCTGTTCACAACGGCTAGTTTGACTGTTTCTTCAATGGTGGCGATGCGATCCGAAAATATCGGGATTCGTGCCACGTGTCTGCGATCCGCCTGACCAAATCAGCTATAAATAGCCCAGAGCTTGGCGTTTTTCGGGATCCTTTTGGCATTAGTGAACATTGAGTCCGCCATTGTTGTCAAATCACTGAAATATTGAGAGAAATCACTGTTGTACTAGCTTTTAAAGCATAATCAATAAGATATCAAGTGGACGTAGGCTCGTTAACGCCGAACCACTATAAATTCCGAGTGTCATTTCCTTTTTCCTTGTTCCTCATTTAGAATTCTCTACAGTTCGTAACAATTTGGGTGTTAGGTCCAAATTTCGATCTAACATTTTTGGTGCTTTCACTGAGAGACTCAGCCTTAAAGTTTCGTCATTCATTTTCTTGAAGATTCCAGCGATTCGGGTATCATGGCTGGAAAAAGATCTAAAGTTCCGCAGACCAACGAAACGATCGAGGAGAATGTGCACGAACTGGTCAACGAAGAAATCCTGGATCGCGGAGCGCAGGGGGCGATACGATCCGACGAAGACACCTCGTTCCGAGTCGGTGGGAACGAGACGATCCGTGCTACCGAAGGTGTTGTCACTCGATCCCGAGGCAACACCTCGCAACCTCTGCGTACTACGACCACGAGTCGATCTCAGGGGGGCGCAGCGAACCGCCCTCTACGAACCGCAGCTACCCGAACTGATGATCAGAACACAACTCGACCTGGAAAAGAACCTATGACCCACTCCTATCGTCCTGGAACCTCTGCTCGACCCGGTCCGAGCACTTTGCCCATGAGAGAGGGTGATGATGACCACTATGATCCTGCTGCTCCTGTCACTGAGGGGGATCTTTCTCGCTTTGTCGAAATGTGGGATAGGTTATTTGATGAGTTGGCCGCCCAAAGGCAGGAAAGTTCTATCCTACGGCAAAACCTGACGGCTATGGATAGGAGACTTGATGAGCTAACAAGGCAAAGAACATCGCCAGTTCGTCCACTCACTCCAGCATATTCCTCTTCATCTGAAGAATCGCCGAGACCTCCGCGGCGACCGTATGAGAGAGCCGAAAACATAGAACAGCTTCGGTTCGGGACCCTGCCCTCACAGGAAGAAGAAGAACTAGGGGCAGGACCCACGAACCGTAATATGAATGGTCAGGCAACGACTCACCGGGCTCGAGATGTGAACAGTCCTGTGCACGACAGACCACCTCAGCCCCGTCGCCGCACGCATAGTCATGATAACAGGGGGCAGCGAAGCCCCGTCCGAGCCCCAGATTTTGTGGCTACTCCCCGAAGAGAGATCAGAGAACCTCGTCAGGCCAGAGGCACTGACCCTGAACCTCCTCTGACTAGTGCAAGCGTCGCAGCCATGGTTCACCAGATTTTGGCCGACAGCCGTGGGCAGCGGAACGAAGATTGGGGGATTGGCCGCAGTCATACTCCTTTTACCGACAATATTTTGGATGCAACTTTTCCAAGGCGTTTCAACATGCCACAAATGAACCGATATGCAGGGAGGTCTGATCCTGTTCAGCACCTAATGAGATACTCTTGGTCGATGACTGCCGCCGCCGCTTCTGACGCGGTTAAGTGTAAAGCGTTTCCCATATTCCTGGAAGACGTGGCTTTGCTATGGTTCACTCGCCTGCCGGCAAGATCGATCTCCAGCTTCAGGGAATTAAGCGAGAAGTTCGTAGAGCAATTCCGTATCTACGCACAGAAGACGAAAAGCGTGATCGATTTATTCCTTGTCAAACAGCGACCAGGCGAAAGTCTAAAGACGTACCTGGATCGTTTCAATTTGGCCGCCACTGAGGTCAAAGATCCTCATGAGCCGACCATTGTCGCAGCACTAATTGATGGAGTGGATAAGGACACTGAATTCGGGAGGTACTTGGCAGGCAAACCACCCCACACCAGAGAATTATTCTATGAGAAGGCCAATGTACATCTACGCCGGGAAGAGGTGTACGCGAACCGAAAGCTTAAAACAACTGATAAGGAAGAAGTTCAGAGCAATGTCGCCATCAAACAGACTGGAGACAGCTCGGGGAAAGTTGAAGTTAACGTCGGAAATCAGGATCAGGGTGGCCGTCAGCCGGGTAACAACAGTAACAATGGTAACGACAACAATCGGAAGAGGGGCCGAGGGAACGATTCCCAGAGAAGGACTCGTCCCAGGGCCTTTGAAAGTTATACACCCATCAATGATACTTTGGAGAATATTTTCGTGGATGCGTATGAAGTCCTCCAAAATAAGAGGCCACCTCCTAGAGAATCGACAGAAAAAGAGCGCGAGACAGGAAAGTTTTGTCTCTTTCATCAAATTCACGGTCATTCGACGAATGAATGCCGTCACCTTAGGGACGTGGTCGAAAGGCTACTTCGAGAAGGGAAGCTAGATGAATACAGAGTAGCGCCTAGGGACAGGGGGCAAGCAGTGCAGGCCCCGAATCAGAATCAAAATCAACTTGCTGCTAGGCCGACTGCTCAGCAAAAAGGAAAGAATATTGTTATCAATACCGTGATCGGAGGACTCTATCTTGCTGGGCATAGTTCCAAAGCGTTAGATCAATACGTCAATGCAGCCAAACAACACCTCGAAGTGGGGGAATGTAGCAATCCCGAGGACAGTATCCCGGTGAAGCAGCAGAAGATGATGACTGATGATGTTGTTTTTCGAGAACGGGATAGCGTCGGAGTCCATGCTCCAACTGAAGATCCACTTGTAATCACAATACCCATTGGGCCAGCCACTGTTCATAAGGTCCTGGTGGACAACGGGAGTTCCGTTAATATTCTCTTCAAAAAGGCCTTTGACCAAATGAATCTTGAAATAAAAGACTTGAAACCCTGCCAGGGGTGGATCCGTGGATTCAACGGAGCATCCACCGCTCCAATGGGTTATGTAGAGTTGCCAGTTACACTTGGGGAAGGAGAACGCCAGAGAGTGAGAATCCTTCCCTTTGTGGTTTTGGATGTTGAATCACCATATAATGCCTTCTTGGGCCGACCGGCCCTCGCGAAGTTCAGAGCCTGTATAGCCCCTTGGTGCTTGTTATTGAAATTCCCCACAGAAGCTGGCATTGGTATTGTCAGAGGGGATCAAGTTGCTGCGCGAGCATGTTACGTCGCCGAACTAAAGTTACTTCGCAATGGAGGGGATATCGAAACTAAAGGCACTCCTCCCCCTTCGGGGGTGGGGACCTTATAGCAACCAAAGAGGACAATTGTTGGAGAGTTGCCTAAAGTAGTGCCCGAGGATATGGATCCCAGAGAGGATCAAGAACCCGGGGGCAGAACGGCGACTCCCAACGAGGCAACTGTGGATGTACCAATCGATGACAGTGACCCGGAGAAGGTCCTTAAGATTGGATCCCAGTTAAGTCCAAATCTTGCTGAAGAATTGACGAATTTCTTAAAGAACAATTTGGATGTATTTGCTTGGACCCATGCAGACATGGGCGGGATATCCCCATCAATCATGAGCCATTCTTTGAGCATTAACCCCAAACATCCTCCAGTAAAGCAAAAAAGGCGAATGCTGGGCCCAGAGAGGTCCGCTGCCTTGAAAGAAGAGGTCGGAAAGCTAAAGAGTAATGGGTTTATCAGAGATTCCACTTACCCAGACTGGATTTCGAATCCAGTCCTGGTGAAGAAGGCCAACGGAAAGTGGCGAACGTGTATCGACTTCTCGGATCTAAACAAAGCTTGTCCAAAAGATAGTTTCCCATTACCTCGAATTGACCAGTTGGTAGACTCGACGGCAGGTCATGAGCTTCTCTCATTCATGGATGCTTATTCAGGATACAACCAAATTCCGATGCACGTTCCGGACCAAGAGCATACTAGCTTTATCACTGATCTGGGATTATATTGTTACGTAGTAATGCCCTTTGGTTTGAAGAATGCAGGCGCTACGTACCAACGTCTGGTCAACAGAATGTTTTATAACCAAATCGGGAAAACAATGGAAGTATACGTCGACGATATGTTGGTTAAATCCAAGCAATCCTTTCAACACACTACTGACTTGGCAGAGATGTTCGGCATTCTTCGGAAGTATGGGATGAAACTCAATCCCACCAAATGTTCATTCGGTGTTGCTTCTGGAAAATTCTTAGGATTCATTGTCAGTTCGCGCGGTATTGAGATTAGTCCGGACCAGATCACGGCAATCAGGAACATTCAAGAACCTAGGCAAATTAGAGATGTGCAAAGCCTTGCCGGGAAAGTGGCCGCACTAAGCAGATTTATCTCCAGGGCTACGGATAAGTGCGTTCCATTCTTCGACTTAATAAAGCGAGGGAAACGCCACTTTAAATGGACTCCTGACTGCGTAGAAGCGTTTCAGAATTTGCTCAGCCACTTGGAGAAACCTCCCACCCTGTCTAAACCAATAGATCACGAAGATTTATTCGTGTATTTGGCCGTGTCATCCCATGCGATCAGCTCAGCGTTGGTAAGGGAAGAGGATAAGATCCAAAGACCCGTGTATTATGTGAGCAAAAAATTGACAGCAGCAGAGCGTAATTATCCGCGGGTGGAGAAACTGGCGTATAGTTTACTAATTGCCTCCAGAAATCTTCGGCACTACTTTCAGGCACATCCGATCACCATATACACTGACCATCCACTCAAACAAGTTTTACAGAGACCGGAGGCCTCTGGAAGGTTACTCAAATGGAACATAGAGTTAAGTCAATTTGACTTGAACTTTCAGCCTAGACGGTCAATTCGGGGGCAAGTGATAGCCGACTTCATAGCAGAATTCACTGTCCCTGAAGAAGATATAGCAAACGAAGAAGTGGAACCCTCGAAGTTACTTTTTGATCCTGATGCCTGGAAATTATATACTGATGGTGCTAGAAACAATGAAAGATCCGGCGCTGGAATAGTGTTTGAAACCCCCGAGAAACGATTGATAACTTATGCCATCCGAATGGAGTTTCAGGCCACTAACAACGATTCTGAATATGAAGCTCTGATAGCCGGATTAAAGATTGCAAAGGTGCTAGAAGTCACAAAACTGAACATCTTCTGCGATTCCAAGTTAGTTGTGAACCAAGTTACTGGGAGATTCCAAGCTAAAAGTGCGAGATTGATTCTATACTTAAAGAAAGTGAAAGAGCTGCTGAATGAGTTTGATCACTACAGTATATCTCATATTCCGTGGTCAGAAAATCAGCAGGCAGACAAGTTGGCAAAGATGGCTAGTTCTAACGATCCTGGGGTGATAGGGCTAGCCCCCGTTGAAGTACTTCGGTCTCCCAGCATTGATCAGATGGAAATCGACCTTGTAATGGAGACGGAACCAGAAAAGGAGTCGTGGATGACTCCTATAAGGAATTTCCTAATGGATGGAGCGCTTCCGACCAGGAAAAGCGAGAGGCGTAAAGTGATTCGTAAAGCCACCCGATACGTGCTGCAAGGCGGAATCCTTTATAGACAAGGGTATTCAATACCCCTCCTTCGGTGCATAGCCCACGATGACATCAAACGTGTGCTGCAAGAAGTCCACGAAGGCGAATGTGGCGACCACACTGGGGGGCAAACTTTGGCGAAAAAGATACTGCGTCATGGTTACTTCTGGCCTGCCATGAACAAGGATGCAGTAAAATATGCACGACGATGTGATGCGTGCCAGAGGTTTTCAAAGATACCTAGAGCGCCTCCAAGCCAGTTAAAAACAATGATGAGTCCATGGCCATTTGCTATGTGGGGAATTGATATCATAGGAAGTCTCCCCATAGCTAGGGGCGGAGCAAAGTTTGCTATTGTGGCCATAGATTATTTCACTAAGTGGGTCGAGGCAGAACCACTAACTACAATCACAACCAAGCGAGTGATCAACTTCATTGTGAGAAACATCATCTGCCGATTTGGAATTCCAAAGATTGTGATAACGGACAACGGAACTCAATTTGATAGTGCTGAATTCAGAAACTTCTGCCAAAAATATCACATCGATAATCGATACACCTCCGTGGCACACCCACAATCAAACGGGCAAGTCGAAGCTGCAAATAAAGTAATTAAGTCCATTCTGAAAAGAAGAATGAAGCGGGCTAGAGCCATGTGGGCTGATGAATTGCCCTTGGCACTATGGGCTCACAGAACGACATATAAATCGGCGACTGGACATACCCCGTTCTCCCTCGCTTTTGGAACAGAAGCAGTCATCCCGATTGAGATAAAGGTACCTTCTCATCGGGTGACCTATTATGATCCAATGTCCAATAATGAATTGCTCCTTGAGTCCCTGGATATGATCGAAGAAAAGAGGGATGAAGCCGACCTGCGTGCTCTGAGATGCAAACAACAGGTCGCCCGATATTACAACAAGAAGGTCCGAACCCGAACCTTGGAACCCGGAGACTTGGTTCTGAAACGTGTCTTTCCGCCCCCAACTCATATGGGAGCGAAGTGGGAAGGACCGTACTCTATTCTCAGCAAGCTTGATAATGGAACCTTCAAGCTGGCAACCGTAGATGGAAAGGAAATCCCCAGAGTGTGGAATGCCCAACATCTACGGCCATATTTAACATGAGAGGCTTCAAACTTATTCTTTTGCTTTGTTAAAAAAAAAAAACTATGTACAGGGCATGACTCGCCTAGAACAGTCTGATTCTTTAAAGCAAGAGATTATAAAGTGGACGTAGGTCATGATTCGACCGAACCACTATAAAAATACTGTGTGTCATTTACCTTTATTGCATCTTTATTTATTTGCCTATGAAACTCAGTGTGAATAATGCAGGTACCTGAAGTCCGGTGCCGACAGTTCCTCTCGTAAACTAATCAGAGAAACCCAAAGCCTTGGAAAATTCTCTAGCTGCTTGTCCAACTGGTTTTAATCCTCGGAGCTTGGATTAAAACGTAAACTTGAGACGAGTTTGAGGAGCGTGCATGATCGCAAACGGCTGAATTTGAACTCTAACTCTCCAGAGAGAGAGAGTGAGTATAAAAGCGTCTCCGATTGAGCGCTGAGAAAGAGCTCCTTTCCCGCTGAAGGATCGGGGGGCGAATGAATCGCTGAGCTCGAACTCTAACTCTCCAGAGAGAGAGAGAGAGTATAAAAGCGTCTCCGATTGAGCGCTGAGAAAGAGCTCCTTTCCCGCTGAAGGATCGGGGGGCGAATGAATCGCTGAGCTCGAACTCTAACTCTCCAGAGAGAGAGAGAGTATAAAGGCGTCTTCGATTGAGCGCTGAAAAGTAGCTCCTTCCCCGCTGAAGGATCGGGGAACGAACGAATCGCCAAGCGTAAAGCTCTAACAATTGATTATGGGGGCATCACGCGCTCCTATGCGAACACTAAACTTTGATATAACAAGTGTAACATAGCATGAACATTCTTCTTCCTGTTGATTGACTGACCTATAATTATTAATAGTTGGCTAACGACTAAACGTGGAAAGTTACTATGAATACAGGTACACAATGATGTAAGAAGAAACAAATCCTTGTTTATGTACTGCAAATCAGCGAAGTGAAAACAAGCTAGAAACAAAAGTGAGGGCCAGTCTCACAATTACACTTCCTGGCCAGTGGGAAGCTTAAAAGACAAAATGTCAATAAACATCCTATTTATGCTTTGATATCTTCTCTCGCTTCTGCCTCTCCAGCCTCTCCTTGTCGGCTTCAGATGGATCCCCCTTCTTCCTTTTCCGCTTGTCCACGAGGGGAGCATCTGACTCCTCTGAGGTTTCCTCTCCCCCATCTTTTCCCTTGCTTCTGCCGGAGAGGGAAGCCGGGAAGTCATCAGGGTTTGCAAAGTGAAGTTGCCGGCTGATGGACTTGGACTGGATTTTCATAATCATCCCAGTTTTGGGATCGAACTCTGCAAGAGGGACCACATCCAAAGCCTCATCCCCCACCTTCTTCAAAGCCAACTCTTTCTCGTGTCTGGCTTTTCGGCTGGCCAGGGGTTCCTCATCATCATCATCATCATCGTCGGCCTTCTTGGTGCCGGTGGTATCCTCTTCGTCAACCACATGCCGGCCATCCAAGTCTTTTAAAGCCTCGATAGTCTCAGCATCTTTGGGTACGTCGGCGCTATGCACCGAGATGCTTCCTTCAACTGTTGCGGCCTCGACTCGCTCTGAGACATCGATTTCAGCACCCGGCAGGACGGTCCCCTCCTCCACTTCTCTCTCTTTTCCAACACCCTTGTCGGCGGGCTCGCCACCTGCATTATGAGAGACACACGTTACTAATTCAATGGGTTGTCCTGTTAGACGACGGCAATTCGCAATCGCTTGAGCAAATTGTTGGGAAAAGAGAAAGGTACCTTCAGCGGATACTCCCTCTTGAGTAGATCCGGATGCTCCAACAACCACGGGAGTTAAGCCTAAAGGGATTAGCGGATCGTCAGGGTTATACTCCTCGACTTCGGAAGTTTTAGACTTGGCGGCAGAGCTGGAACCTTCGTCAATTTTGCTTTTGCCTTTAGCCATGGTTCTCTCCTTCTCCATTTCCGCCAGGATTAAGCGACGGCCCTCTGCCAGATCCTCAGGCTCGTTGTCCCTTAGGATGCTTTTCATCAATTCATCTTCATCGATCTCTTCGACCCCTAGTCTATGTTTTTCGCCTTCCACGATGGCATCCCATAAGTTGGCCAATGTAACATGATAATCCGGGATCCATGAGATATTGCGAGTTTTGAGAACCTGACCGAGGAAATCAAAGATCATCTCCTCAAACCCCTCGATTTCTTTCTCTCTTTCAAGGAGTTTGTTGTTGGAGGCAGTGGCCATTTCAATGGCGCTATTAACGTTCTTTTCGGCAAGAGCTGCCCGTCTCTCCGCGTCGGCCACCTGATCATTCAAAATCACTTTTTCCGCCTCTGCCAGAGCCAACCTTTCTTTTAGACTCGCATTTTCCGCCTCCCAAGCCGCCTTCTCCGTCAAAAAATGGCCTTGTGCCGTTACCAATTCGATGTTGGCCATTCTGAGGTCTTCAACTTCCTTTTTTAAGGCCATTTTTTCCTGGCTATTGGAATCCAGTTCTGAATGAAAGCGCTGCTTAGCATTTTCTAATTCAGTTTTATAGTTTGCGGCGTCTCTCTGTGCCAAAGCGAGCTGGGCTTGAGCGTCATCCAGATCCTTCTCTAATTTTGTCCTAGCCCTTTCATTATTTTCGAGTTTTGCTTTAGACCTGTGAGCTTCTATTTCGAGTGTTCGGATGACCTCTGAAAGATTAAGTGCGTGCTTTTTCATCGCCTCGTACTGCTTGGCCACGTGACGGATATGCCCGATAACTTCTTTATCCCAGTTTTTGGGAACTGGTTCCAAGGCGGGAACAAAGACCATCCTATCGAAGAACATTCCTGGAAATTGTTCCCGTAGCTTTCCCAGCCTACCTTGGATTTCAGGACCGTGAACGTAGTCCCTTGAACCGGAGGCAGCTAATTCTGGTTGGCTGGTGGGAACAATGTCACTTCTCTCTTGCTCAGTGTCTTTGGATGAATCTCTGTCCCCATCTTTGGATTCGTGACGCCTTTTTGACGACCGACTGTGGGAAGGCGCACTCTTCGGGGGGGTCAACTCTTTTGGAAGTGTCTTCCCCCCGGTCGGAATTGTTGGATGACTCGAAGGCCTGGTAGAAGATGATTTGGGTGGAGACCGAGGTTGCGAAGAGCTCGGCTTGTGAGAAGGACCGCGAGGGCGCTCAGTACCCGAACGAAGGCTGGGGGTGCCTTCGCGAAGAGAACGATACGAATAAGATTTCCTGCGCGACATCGCTCCTGCAAAAAAAGAAAAGAAGAGCATATTATCACATTGAATATCCACGACATAATAGTGCATGGTCGGGCAGTGTGTGTGAGGTGTGCGTCCCATATAATTCCCCCTAACAGACCCGGGCCTGGAGACAGGCTCATCTGGCCCGTTTCACGTCCCCTTGTTGAATCAACCGCTTCTTCGGGGGCAGAAAAGAAAGGCTCCTCGCCGAAGTCTTTTTCCGTGTATTCAATGTCGGGCAAAGGGATTTTATTCAGCTCGTCGAATAACTGTTCTTCTGTCAATTCGTCATCACCGACAGTTTCCATTGGGGCAGAGGTAAGGATTTCCTTCGACGCATCACCACGGGACTCATCCCCCCTGTATACATTCAAGTCTTCGTCATCTTGGATGACTATCGGAGAAGGACTTTTGTGAAATTTGGTTGTCTCCACCGCTTGCGAAGTTCCCTCTCCTTCCGTCGGGGGCACATATTTATAAGGTTTGCCGCCGGTTCCAAGTCCAAATTTCCTATCCAAGAGGCGATGCTTGTGAAGGTTGTCATCCGTAATGCATTTTTTAATCCTTAAAAAGTCGGATCTGCTTTGCAAAAGAATGGATAACCGGCTGTTGTATAATGCACCCTCTGTTTTCGGGAAGACATGATCTGTTTAAGACAAAGGAAAAAGCGGACGAATGTTATTACTTAAACCCCCCCAAGCAAGATATTCAACTAGGCGATCAAAATTTACTTGATTTGAGCCATCTCCGTGAGCATCCAGCCTGTCTTCTTATGTAAAACCAGTCAGACTTAGGATCCCCGATGTTGCTGTATCCGTCATACAGAACTTTCCTGTTCGCCACTGATTCAAAAAAGGAAAAGTTGGGAGTTGCAGAAGAACGGTGCTTGAAAAGAAAGAAGAACACCAGGTCTCTGAATTTGAGTTCGGCGTGCAAGATTTCCGCATAAGCAACATATAAAGAGTATAGAGACGCGTAGGCGTTTGGATGAAGCTGCATCGGGGCAATGCCTAATCGTCTTAGAGTTTCAATGACAATTGGAGGGAATGGAGGAATAGCTCCTACTAGGCACATTGTCCGACTGATCGACATATACCCTTCCGGTGCTAGATGGGGTCTGTCTTCGCTTCCAGGTGTTAAGACATCGTCCCAAGGAATGCCGTGTCTTAAGCAGATTCTCTTGAGTTTTATCTCGTCGAGCTTGGACGCTAAAGAGTCAGAGAATTTATCTATCCCGACTGCGCCTGGAATTTCATCCGGAGCTCGTTCGTCAGACTCGGAGTTGTGGCTGGATGACGTGCTTTCTGTCGGATCTGATTCTGTGGCTTCATATTCAGACCCGGAATCTTCACCTTCTGGATTGATTGGAGGAATTTGAGGATTGTGCTGTTCGGGAGTCTCGGATTCCGTTTCGGCTACAGATCTTGAGGAAGAGTGGTCGTTCGACATTGCTGCTAGGACGAGAAAATATGAACGATAAGATCAACACTACCCGTCCCCCGTGTGTGCGAGTGCTGCTGTGTGTGCTTGTGTGTGCGCATTATTAAAAACGATAATAAAACATGAAAGCAGTCAAGGTTATTAAAGGTCGTTAGTCGTCATATGCAGTCAAATCATGAAGTCATTTAGTCTAGAGAGATCAACGTCAAGGCTCTATCCTAACTGTCCAGAGTTTTGTAGCGACAAGGCGCTGATTAAAGACTGAAATTTCTTCGTATCACCAGCCGTGAGACGGATCGCGTAGCAGAGGGATCGCCCCCTTCGACTCGTATAGCAGAGGGATCGCCCCCTTCGACTCGCATAGCAGAGGGATCGCCCCTCATCGAATCGTCGGACGAAGGGAAGGCTCCCTCACGAACCGTTGCGACTACCGTGATACGACCCTTGGTTGCCATCCCAATCTTTCGTCTCGCCACTTGCTTCCGTCCTCAATCATTGACCACGATCCGAGTCGGCCTTCCTTCTCCTCCTGCATCCTTCTTCTTCCTCATCTCCTTCCCATCCTCAAGTTCTGAGCTCCACGTTCAATGGCCATGGCGACTTGGTGATTTATTCGGAAAGTAGCGGATTTATATTGTTTCTCTCTGGAATCAGCCGTAGAAATTCATGAAAGTAGTAGGAGAGTGCTTTCTATAAAGCTACCTTTCTAAAAACTGAAAGAATTCTTGGATTTTCGAAAGTTTTAAAAGGTTGGATTCGTTTCTCGATAGCTCGCGCGAGACGATTCAGCAGAGAAGAAAAAGAAGGAGAATGAAGAGGGGAGCGTCGGCTTATATAGGCAAAGAAGGTGACCGTTTGTCTCCCCTCCTTTGTCTTATTCGATCCACGAAGCGCCCCACAGGCCACGGTCCAGAAATGGAATCGCAAAGAAGCCCACGGACCGCTTTGGAATGATGGCCCACAAAACTCAGGGTCCGATACGACTCGAAGGAAGATGCGCCCCGTATCGCACAAGACCCTAGGAACTCAGCACGAGACGAGCAGATGACCAAATCGGACCGTGTCGTCCTGTGGCGATCCGATTCATGCATATGTCAATTTGAACCAATGCGACTGTTAACTTACATCCTTTCAGGGGAGAGTCAATAAGCATCTTCAAAGCATGTTTCACCATCAATAAAACATACTTCGAGGGGGCAAAATGTTGGCTCGCTTTTTTGACCAAGCCATCCAGGATCATTCATGAAAGGAAATCAGGAAACCAAGTCCCCCAAGAAAGTGGAAGAATGGATCGCGCTCTATTGACTCGCCCAGGAATGGATCGCGCTCTATCGACTCGCCCAGGAATGGATCGCGCTCTATCGACTCGCCCAGGAACGGATCGCTCCCATCTCGTCGACGAACGTCACCTCCAGGCGATCCGATCCCTTGTAGCGAACCGAACCCTTTGACCGTCCAACCACGAGCTGGTCTTCAGCGATCCGGATCGCACGGATCTGACGACACCTGTTCACAACGGCTAGTTTGACTGTTTCTTCAATGGTGGCGATGCGATCCGAAAATCTCGGGATTCGTGCCACGTGTCTGCGATCCGCCTGACCAAATCAGCTATAAATAGCCCAGAGCTTGGCGTTTTTCGGGATCCTTTTGGCATTAGTGAACATTGAGTCCGCCATTGTTGTCAAATCACTGAAATATTGAGAGAAATCACTGTTGTACTAGCTTTTAAAGCATAATCAATAAGATATCAAGTGGACGTAGGCTCGTTAACGCCGAACCACTATAAATTCCGAGTGTCATTTCCTTTTTCCTTGTTCCTCATTTAGAATTCTCTACAGTTCGTAACAATTTGGGTGTTAGGTCCAAATTTCGATCTAACAGCATGTTTGGCAGATTCTTTATCGTAATATCCTTTGAACCAAGGTATCCCATATTTAGGATTTTGTCCTATGTATTTTATCTTGATGTCTATTTCTTTCCATGAAGTATATATTCCTGCATTTGGGCCATTGAATAAACAATAGTATGAGAACTTTCTATTTTCAGTTTTAGAGAATATGTCTATAAGGGTATATAGAATGCTCATTTTCTACCTGTTGTCTGTAGAATTCGTTAGTAGATTCCATATGTTATCTAGCACCAGATGTTGATCTTCTGTTAATGGATTTGTCATAAATCTATTCTTTGGGTATGTGTTTAGAAATCTCTTGCAATCTTGAGAAGTCATTGTCTGTACATATATTGACAACAATATATATTAATCTTTAAAGAATATACAATTTTATAGTATATGGGATATGTACCAGATACTTAGATAAACAGTCTAGAGAGAATATCATGGAGTTTATTTGTTTTTCCCTTGATGTGTTCCCAAATAATTTTGGTTCCATAATATAATATGGTGTGTCTCAATTTTATCCATTTATTGTTTATGATAGAATTTTCTTTTCTTTTATTAACATATTTTACTATGGCTTAACAATCAGTTCTGATTGTAATTTCTTTATGAGATATTATAAATAAACGAAATGCTTCAATGCAATATATTATAGCTAATATTTCATAATCTAATGGTGTCATATATCCTTTCTCTTTATAGGTACCTGAAGTATATTTACATATTTTTTCTGTAGAATTAGGGTCATACTTGTTGGTTTTTGACAATAAAATACCTCCCCATCCATAAGATGATCCATCTTTTTCTATTATTAGATATTCTGATTCAAGTGGTAATGTTAAAGGTTTTAAATCTTTTATTAGTTCCTTAATTTTTTGAACTTGTTTTATATCTTCTTCGTTAAATTCTCTTTTTCCTTTTAGGCTTGCTTTGTTATATAAAGGTCCTGTGTATTTTGACAAATTTTATAAAAATGGTCTGGCATAATTTATTAATCCAAGAAAAGACTGTAATTGTTTTAGTTTTCCTACTTTATCTGGGAATTTTAGTATTTTCCTTGATATGTGAGGTTGTAATTCTATTTATCCTTTTCCTATTTTTACTCCTAAAAAATCTATTGTATTTTTAAATAGTTCTATTTTCTTTTTAAAATAATCAAGCCATGTGTTTCAAATAGTCTTAATATGGTATATAGATGTGAGATATGTTCCTTTTTTGTTTTAGAGAAAACAAGTACAACATTAATATAAACACAAGTAAATTTATTGCAATGTCTAAGTATGTTATCCATTTTTCTTCGGAATATTTATGGAGCATTTTTTAATCCAAATGGCATTACAAGCCATTCGTAGTGTCCTTCGCTACATGTGAATGCAGCCCAATGTATAGATTTTGGGTGCATTTTTACTTGCCAGAATCCAGATTTTAGATCATATTTAGAAAACCAATAATTATCTTGGATTTTATTAATTAAAATTTCTTTGTTGTGTATACAATATCCATCTTCATATGTATTATCATTAAGTTTAGTATAGTTTATTACCATTCTAGATTGGCCTCTTTTCCTTTTAGATTCTTTCTGTACTACAAATGTTGTTGTTCTATGTCTTGAATCTGTGTTTCATATTATTCCTAATTTATTTAGTATTTGTATATGCATTTTGAATTCTTATATCATCCAATTTTCGTATTTGAGTGATTGTTATATATGAGTTGATTATATCAAGTTTACAGTAAATTGAGTCGTTTTCCCAATATTTTAAGGGGTTTTCTCCTATTATTTCTATTTTTTCTAACCTACTGATTATTTGGTCAATGTCATCAGTGCTTAGTAAAATTCTACTTAATTTGTTTGGATTTATTAGTTCTGTATTAAATTCTGTATTTTCATATTCATCGTATGCCTAGTTGTTTTCATATTCATTTAATTCTGTATTATGTTCCGCATTATCTTCATTGTCTAGTTTTGCAAGATCTTCTTGTGTTTCTTGTATTATTTTCTATTTTTTACATTGTCCTGGTGTGTCACAAGGACAATATTTTTTTTTCTGTCCACCACTCTTCTTACGCGTATAGTCTGATAAAATTGGTGTTAATGTAGTTTTTTTTTAGATATTTGTAGATAATCTTTATTAAAAGAGAATTGTCCGTTATCATTTAGTAAAAAATCTAATCCAGGTATTAAACTTATTATATATATATATGTATATGTATATGTGTGTGTGTGTGTGTATATATATTTATTTATATCAGGAAGAAAGTTCATTTGAACACAAAATGAAACACATAAATTGTGGACTATCGGATCTTCCTCTGAATTCTACCTTTCAAGTAAAGAAAAACAAACCGTATCGTCCACACACACACTCACACACACACACACACACACACACACAGATATATATATATATATATATATATATATATATATATATATATATATATATATATGTCACGTTATGCATCTTTAGGCCCTTAATTCTTTGACTCTTTATCAAGTCATATTCAATTTTGGTTAACCAAACTCTTTGTCAATGAGCAACTCACTTTTTTGAATTTTAATGTTGTAGCTTTTTCCCCTTCAAAATAGCTAAAAAAGCACGCCTTTTGTGTTTTTACCAATGGAGCACTAAATGAGACATGACTTCGAAGTTGGAATCAAATGAACTAAATAATACAAATTTCGTTGATGGTAAGAAAAATAACCAACTAAATTAAAGTAACACAAGAAAAATATTCAACTTGCTTGATATGCCTAAAAGATGATGTAGTAAATCTGCTTGTTTTTTTGATAGTATAATATGCTTTTGGTTTGCATTTACTAGTCAAAATTGATGTAAACGAGTCATTTTAGATGTACAATTTGTATGTCCACATGGCTGAAAGAAAATTTACTTACTAACCATGTTCTATCATTTTTTATTGAATTGATATACTTTTTTTGCATTAAATAAGTGTCATTACACCTTAAAATTTGCATAGTCATCGCTTATAATTTTGAAGCCACTGCATGTTGTCCTACCCAAAGACATTGTGGCTAATCGCTATTGTGTACATTTGTATCCATTCCTTGTACAAATAAAAAAAATTGTGTTGACTTCAAGTTAAAAAAATCCCCGTTGCACATATAAGAATTTCGTACCATTTCATGTATAAATGTATCATGGATGAAATTAATGCCTTGGACAATGCATTGTCCCATTTCATCTTACAATGATTTAATAATTCGATTGGATTGCTTGTTAACTCAAATTTGTGTTTTATTTGAGCCACCTCTTATTTTAAGTGCGCGTATCTGGTTTAAGTATAAAAGCATGAATTCCCAAGTGTAGTTTAATGCAATCTCCCTTGAATTGTCTTATGCAAATGTAGACATGGGGATTTTATACAAAAGCGGCCGCGATACTATTTTACCTTACACTAGGGCACGAAAGAAGTTGATGCCCATGACATTTGAGCTTATAATTTTTCTTAGATTTAAGAGGAGAGATATGAGAAGACGGGGATTAGTGTTTTGGAGGTGAGGGTTAGGAATCTAAGGGAGGAGGTGCAGAAGGATGAGAAGGAAGAGGACTGATGATCGCCTCAAACATCTACACCAAAATAGCCAAATAAAGCGCTGCCTCCGTGCCCGATAGTAACGACCTGCATTTTGATCGTTCAAGTCGACAATAATCCACACATGTTGATCCAAATAAATCCAAAATACAGATAGTTCTTGGGGTAAATATAAGAAAAGGAAAGAAAGAGGAAAAACACTCACGAAATCTCACAGCGGAAGGACAACATATAATAAACATATAATAGTTCATGAAGCTGTTAAAATGTATATTTGATTATAATTTACAGCAGTTATCAGTGTTATACACACCTAAACATAATACAATGATGATGTGGAACAGAGATGATGTACAAGGGACATATAATATACCAAACCTACCTCTTCATCCTACAATTAGTGTGGTCTTCGCTAATTGGAAAACTCAAGCTGACCCGAGCACAAATGAAAAGACAAAAAAACTTACGGATCGAAACTAAAATATTCTCATATCAGTTAAATCAAAACCATGTAACAATATGAGTATCACAGCGTCAGAGATGCTTACGGTAATTTATACCTAGTATCCAATGTGTTCATGAGTGCAGTAACTTAAGAGATGTTATTGGAATTTTTATCTCCTAAGGATCTGTTAAACCAGATACTATATAATACAATACATTATTATAATAGTATCTATAGTTAAATATACTATTAAAAATAGCGTAAGAGGGATTACATTTTTACCCTTACGCCGTTTACAAACGCTGTAGTTAATGCAGTACTATAAATACATTGTAAACTGGTGGCATAAGGGAGTACTCCATTGGTGCAACGTTCAATCAAAATCGTAGGGGGATCGATCAGGATAATATGACAAGGCACCGAGGCTATACCCAATGGTAGGATTCTACTGGATCACGGACCCAGGCCGATGGTAATGCACAGTTGCAACTACCATCCATCTCAGACAATACTCCCAAAATCAAAGGTGCGCCAATCAATCACAAAATAAGGGATATGGTATCGAAGAAGCATGTCTGCTAAGAGGAGTTAACTCAGTTGGCATGGTTATGGCTCATGTTTTAGCCATTTTAATTATGACATGAAATTTTAATTATGACCAGAAGGTCAACGATATCCATCATTGTTCTCTTACTTTACTCCAGCAATATTCGTCAACTGTAACAACTCGCCCGGAATGGGCCTAAATTTTGACCCAGAAAAGGCCCATCGAGAATTAGATCCATTCTAAATGGGTCGTTGGTTCCTATAAGGATTAAAATTGCACAGATAACAATAACATATACTTCGAATGGGAATCTCACATAGTGGAAAGAGAAAATATAATATTCAAATAAGATGTACCATTATTTCAAAAATCTCAGAAATACATAGTCATAGTTACATTATTCAGAAGGTACATCAAATCGTTCATCTTCATGAGATTCCAAAAGAAGTAAAGCAATTACAACTAATATATCATAATAACTCCATCTTCTCCGTCGTCTTCAATCAGGACTTCATCCATAGCTTTACCCCATCCACTGACATGTTTGGATGTTAAGGAGAGAGGGTCAGAACATAAAGTTCTGTGTGACTGAAATATAGTATTACTTAATGTCCATACCCTATATTTTTAGTAGGTTATATATGTCAAGGTATGTCTAAGCAGGACACAAGATTTCACACAAACATAAGTATCTAACCAATGGGGGTAGATATCCAAATCAATCGCCCAGTGATATTTTTAGCGTAAAGGCGCAACGAGGTGGCATTCTTGGTAACTTATAGCCCTATAAAAGGTGGATTCTTACAACCTTTTATGACCCTGAGGCGGACCCCTAGCCCTCTAAGAACCCCGTCCTAGTACGTTAACGTTCTTAAGTCTATTCTCTCATTTGTAATATGAGAAGTAGTATTGCGTACGTTACTACTTAACTGATATTACCCGGCAGGACACCTATGTCACTTAAGACTTCCCTTAGACAGTTAGTGAGCATGCAATGGCCACATATCCTTCAATTACCAATATGTCCCTAGTTGAACCCTTACAAGCTTCTAAAGGAAATGGACAACACCATGAACTACCCTACTCCGTTAACTGTTTAATGCCTATCCACTTTTTAAAGAATGGAGACCCAAAGACTTACCTTAATACTAATATGGGTGAGTCCCATGACTTGGGTTCACTACAAGAAAAGTGGTTATCTACGATTGTAAAAGACAATGTTTTCTTCTCTTGTTGTAAAAATCAAACATTAGTACGTTGTTTTTAGGTTAAAACGTTAAGATAAATTAAAGCGGGATTTTTTTTCACTTCCCTCCACTCATACTAAATTCGGCTGCATAAAATATAATTCCCCAAATTTTTAATTACTCAATTACAAATTTTCGTCGTCCGCCTGGTCTCCGTCTCATTTACGAATCCCCTTTCAATTTTCACTATTGCTCTAGTCTACGTCTCGGTTGCCATAACAGAAGCGAATTGGTTCCAGTGGAGGAATTTCCGTTTAATTCACACCCATAGATTCCGTTCAATTTTCGTCGTCCTCAAGTTACCGTAAGCATCGCCTTGATTATTTTACCTTTTTCATTGGTTAGCCAATCTTCAGGGTTTTTTTTAACATCTGTTATGCATGTTGAAAATGTTGATTGTGCTATTAGCATTTTATACGTTGTTGTGTCTCATTTAGTATCACTATTTTATTTAAGTAGTTATGTTAATTTGCTTGTACTCAACAATCGACTATTACTTCAAATTTTAAAATTTTGCTTGCTTATGTATTAGATGATGATGGATAAAAATTGGGTGCATCTACATAGGTAACTACAAAATTCTCAACATAAATGTAATTTGCAAATCAAATCATATATTTTGACGAAAGCTAAAAGATAAATTTTTTTCAAAGAACTAGTAGTGAGTATCAGCAAAGAGCTCGGAAGTTTGTGCTTCCCGCTTTAAAAAATTCTGGAAATTATAAAAAATTCTATGTCCTTGCTTAGATTGTCGAAATTTTAGTCATCAATATGAGAAGGTTGTGGTTGAGCATCTAATTATAAGAAGAATGGATTGTGCATATATGACAAATATGTGGTATTGTCACAGTGAGCACATAAATATAAGCACATATGTTACGATGACATATATGATTTATTTGAAGCTATCAATTATGAAAATGAAGATTTCATCAATTATACTTTTTTTGATGATGATAAAGATGAAGATAGCGCACAAAAATGAGAGGATGATTTGTTTAAGGAACTTGGAAGAAGCAAAAGCCCCATTGTATCATGATTGTGTCGATCAAACAAAATTATCTGCCATCCTCACCTTGTATAATCTTAAATGTGAGACTGGATTGTCCGATACCGGTTTCGATAAACTTCTAAATGTGCAACAATTATTGTTGCCAAAAAATAATTTACTTCTGAAGACATTATATGAGGTTGAAAAAATTCTTAAAATATTCGATATGAGTTTTGAAAAAATTCATGCTTGTCAAAATGATTGTTGCCTTTTTGGAAGAGATTACAAAGATTTGGAAAGTTGTCCTAAATGTGGTGTATCAAGATGGAAGAAGACTGAACCTACAAATGAAATTATGCATGACATTCCGATTAAAGTTTTGAGATATTTTCCAATCATTCCAAGATTTAGAAGAATATTTAGATCTCAAAAGGCGGCATAAGATTTAAGATGGCATTTTAGTAACAAAAGCAATGCTGGGAAAATGCGTCATCCTGTGGATTCAATAACATGGAGTGTAGTAGATGAGAAATGAGAATCGTGTACAGCTGATCCACACAATATAAGACTTGGTCTTGCTTCCGATGGTGTTAATCCTTTTATGACAATGAGTTCCAAATATAGTTGTTGGCTTGTGATGCTTGTGACATACGACCTCTCGCCAATGTTATGCATGAAAAAAGAAAATATCATCTTAACGTTGTTGATTCCTGGTCCGAAGCAACCAAGAAATGATATTGACGTATATTTGTAGCCATTAATTGAAGACTTGCAAAATTTGTGGAGTAATGGAGTTCAAACTTATGATGCCTTTAGTAGATCGCTTTTTAACAGAGAGCGATTTTACTATGGACGATAAATGACTTTCCAACGTATGGGAATCTTGCTGGATGTTGTGTGAAGGGTAAAAATATTTGTCCATTATGCAGTATCAATACTCACCATCGATGGTTGAAACATAGCGGAAGAGCGGTTATATGGGTCATAGGAGATTTTTACCCCCTTCGGATTCATTGAGAAAGCAAAAAACCTGGTTTGATAATACTGTAGAAAATGGTCGTAGATCTAGAGTTTTGACTGGAAGAAACATCTCTGCTACTTTGAAAAAGTTTCCAAATAATTTTGGCAAAGAAATCAAAAATGAGAATAATAATAGCAAGAAGGGGAAGGGTAAGAAGAAAAAAATTAAGCAGGAAGAGAAAAAATACTAATAATAAAAAAATAGAGTTGAAGATGATGATCTGGTGAATATAGAGCTATCAAGGTGAAAAAACGATCAATCTTCTTTGATTTACCATATTGAGAGGTCAGTTTTTTTTCATTGAACAATAATACAGTTCTTTAGTAATGAAATTTAACATTGTTGATTTTTGTAGGAACTGCCAATGCGCAATAATTTAGACGTAATGCATGTAGAAAAAATGTAAGTGAAAGCGTATAAGCACGATGATGCATGGTAATAAATCGAAAGATGAAATTAACTGTAGAAAAGATTTAGAAGAGTGAGGAATTCGATGTGGCCTTTATGCACAATCTCGTGTAAAAAACATTTCTTCCACCAGCTCCATATACATTGTCCAAATCTAGAGAATTTTTTTTGTAAAAGGTTGTATGATTTTAAGGATCCTTATGGTTACTGCTCGAATTTCAAGAGCTCTATATGTTAGATTTCATGATACAATATTTTCATTTGCAGAAGATTTGGAAGATATTATTGATTATGGTGATACAATATTTCCATTTAGAGAAGATTTGGAAAATATTGTTATTTTGAATAATATAATATTTCCAACTGTAGAAGATTTGGAAGATATCAGAAAATTTATTACCACTTTTGTAAAATTAGATAGGGCAATAAATTACCTACATAAGTGGAAGAATATGAAGAAGTTTTTTTTTGGGATATTAAAGTAAAGAATTAATTCTCTGATTGGGAGCAAATAAATTCGAGAATTAGTTAGGCATTGATTTATAACCATAAATCAATTATTTCAACCCCAAGTATTAATCCTTATATAAGGATAAAGATTAGGTAAACGTATGGATCATCTCTAAAAGTTGTATTTCTTCTTTTTCCTCTCCATTATCAGTCTTGTAATATTTTCTTTTGTAGAAAATAATGAAATCTCCTCTCCTCAAGTGGATGTACACTAAGTGAAACCACTATAAATCTCTTGTGTTCTTTCTTTTATTGATTGATCTGTAATTGTTTTGCTGGTGAATATATGTTGTTTGTTTTACCTCACCATCAATCCGTTTCTATTTGTTTTTTCGCAAGGTTGGGTAGTATTCCCAAGGTGTTTTTGGGAATCTTTTCCCCAACAATTGGTATCAGCGTTACGAGATTGATTGAGAAAGGGTGTTAGGCATTAGGGCAGGAGATGAGGAGAATTCGTCAATTGTATCAAGGTCATATGCCAAGGGGAGATATATGGCAGCAGGATCTCAGTTAGCAATAGAAAGATGGAATGGAGAAAAAAGAGTTTGAGAAGTGGCGATGGAGGGTGAAAGCTGTTCTGATGAGGAACAATATTCGTTCCGTGGTGTTTGCTCCTGAGGAGTGTACAGATGATATTTCATCCATGGAAAGGAAGGAGATGGTACGATGGGCATTTACTACTTTACAATTAGCAATGGGAGAAAATGTCATTTCAGAGATTAGAGGTGAGACCACTGCTAAGGACATTTGGACCAAGCTGGAAAAACTCTATTTAAAGAAGTCACTAACCAACCGTTTGATTTTACCGGAGACATTTTTCACCATGTCAATGAGAGAAGGTACTTAAGTGAAGGAACATCTAATCTTTTTCGATGATCTCGTGATGAAGATGAAGACTGTTGACTTAAAAGTGGATGAGGAGCAAATAGCAATGATTCTTTTTTGTTCTCTTCTGGAGTGATACACAGGTTTTGCTAACAGTCTTATCTATGCTAGAGATACACTAACAGTAGATGATGCAAAGACAGGCCTTCTATCTGAGGACTTAAGGGATCAGATGAAGGGGTTGCGTGAAGGTAGATGAGGAAGTAGTACGGAAGCCTTATTAGCTGGTATGGAGAAAGGGGAGAACAAGAAAATAAAGTCAAGAGATGGGAAGTGCTACATTTGCAAGAAACCAGGCCGTTGGAAGAGAGATTGTCCGTACTTGAAGAAAAAATTAAAGCTGGAAATTCATCAGTTCCGGTGGAGGAATTTTTGTCTCATGACTTGTTGACAGTGGTAGTATCAGATGTATCAGACCATTGGGTGCTAGATACGGGGCCATTTTTGTAACAACCCGGAATTTTGGAACCAATTTAAAATTTTTGTTTTAACAATTTTAATGTATTTTTAATATTTAAAATGATTTATTTTAAATAATAATGATTTAAAATTTATTTAAATCGAAGTTAGAACGAATGTATTTATTTTAATTTTAAAAGGAGTTAGAAATAGCATGGTAGTGTGAAAATTTGAATTTAAACTTTGACTGAATGTACAAGATTCAAAATAAATCGGATTTCAGTAAAACCAGAAATATTTAAATCTGTTTAATTATATCTTTCTAACAAATCTGAAAAAAATGAAATTTCATGGCGGGAATAAAAAGTTATGGCCAGTTGAATATTCAAAATAGTCGCTATGGAATTTAGTATAATATATAGCCCGTATAAATGACCATTTTATAAACGACCTCTATTTTCGATGAAACCATTTTATCCGATCCGGAATGTCAAATTATTGCTAAGTTTAATTTTTGGAATTAATATGTGAGCGTGGTAATAAATTAAACTGCGTTCGATAATTTCTATTGAATTTAATCGACAGTTAAAAAGGCCATTTTTCAAACGGTCTCCAAATTCGACGAAATTAATTTTTGTTAGGACCATATCATCAAAACATAGCTACATTTATTTGTCGGGAATTTTCTGAGTCCGTATGTGGCCGCGGTAAATTTAAATGTACGATCAAATTAAATAAATAAATGATTTAAATTTTAAATTGAAGAAAACAGACTGAAAATGATCGATTGGGCTAACGGGACCTAGCCCATTGTGTCCGGAACGGGGGTATTTGGCTAGGGGCAATATTCGTTGGGCTGAATTTGGAGCTATGAGGAATTAACAGGGTTTTATTTGCAAATTAGGAAATTTAATAATATAATATTATAAATATGGGATTAGTCAAAACCCTAATTCTCCCTTATACGTTCAGCCGCCACTAACTCTAAACCAATGGCTGATTCTTTAGCGACTTCTTCTCCCTCAATCTCCTAATCCCCGCAATATCTTCCCAAACTCCAAACACCAAATTGAAGAGCGCTTCAAGCTCAACAAACTGAACGGGCATGCTCTTCTAATTGTTAATAGATCGAGAGAATTTCTGCCATGAAGGCACCGACATTCGGGGTTGTTTTGAAGCTCTATGGACCATCAAATCCACCTGAATGGCGCACAGGGGAAGAACAGAGGTAGGGCGATGATGTGGCGGTTTTGGATCGGCGCCGAGTGGTCTTGATTCTCGTGCGCAGGGGGTTTTTGGTATGCGGTTTCATGGGTTACGGGTGCGGCTTGGAATGATGAAGAAAAACCGAAGAGGAAAGGGATCAACTTTCCTTAATGATGTAATTAAATAGTTTAATGATTGACATAGAAATGTGTTTATTTTATGCTCTTATATCTTATCTTTTGTATATAAATAAATATTACTTGGGTATTGCTTTGTTACTTTTACAGATATTCCAACCCAGCCCGCATGCAACCAGAAATGTAGAGAAATAGAGATCAATTTGCTGTGTATTTGCAGTTTGAAGAATTGTAGATGAAGATCTCACATCTAGTTGCTGTTGGACAAGAAAAGGATTGATAAAAAGGCTTTGAACATCACAAATCAATGAAGAAATGTCAAGGAAGCAAGAGGAAAAAGAGAAAAGGCCCAAAATTGCTTTAATTATCAAAGGCCCATTTATATTTTTCATTGTAAACTAATTAGTGATGTAATGACCAGGCCCATTTATCATTAGGGTTAGGGTTAGGGTTTGACTATCTACCCTATATATACCCTTGTAATAACCTTGTAGCGACCATCTCATCTCTTATTCCATTGTTCTAATAAAAGTTCTTCTTTCTCTTTTATTTTCTGCATTTTTTTGTTTTCTTAGCAACTAGTGTTGTCTATACGATTAGATTCGGTAGAACACTATTTGTATTTTGCACTTATTTGCATTAGTGATTTACCGTCTGATTAGATTCAGCGGAAATCCTAATTTTAATTCTTGTTTGTTATTTCAATTTCTGCAATTTCAATTTCTGCTTTTATTATTTTCTTAGGTCAAATTGGATTTGATTAGATTCAAATCTAATTCATAGTTTTATTTCTTTTCCATTGAAATTGTGATCTGATCGTCGGTTCAGTTAGATCTGTTCTGAATCAAATCACAGTTTTAATTTTGTTTTGTTTAATTTTCAAAATCAACCTCCAAAGTTCGTCTAACACGCCCACGAAACATATAAATAATAAAATTTAACTTTCCTCCCTGTGTTCGACCTGTATGCTACACGCCTGTATGCTTGCAGAATTTATTACAAATGTCGCGCTTTTCTAATTCATAGACTAGCGTCGATCAAGTTTTTGGCGCCGTTGCCGGGGAGGTAACGATTAAATTTTATTATTTATTTAATTTCTGATTCGTGTTAGTTTTTTATTTTATTTTTTGTTTTCCTGTATATGTTTAAAAATCTCGATTAGGGGTGTGGCGTATCAATTACATTGATTCTGTCATGAACTAAGGAAGAAAAAAAAGGTCTTGCCAAATTTCCTTTGATTTATTTCCTGTTTTCAGTACATAGTTTTTTCCTTTCTTCAAGTCTTAAAAAAAAATATAAAAAAAATCCTTGATTTCTTTCCATTCTTCAACTCCTTGCAATTTTTTTTTCTTTTCCCTTTCTCTTTTTCATTCTTTAGGTCCTCTTGATTTCTCTATAACAAAAAAAAAAAAAACTATCTCAAAACTTGTCATCACTGAACGTTGTCCACACCACAAGACAACATCATCATCCTTGAAAAAACCCGTGCCACCACCACCTTTCAGTCACGGTTTCTTTAGCACCAACCACAGTTCAACACCTCCTTATTCCGTTTCGACCCCCACCACCTTTCACCCCGCAACCAAGACAGATCTGACGTATTTCCCTATCACAAGCCCCTCTGTCAACAAAAGAAATACACTTCCTCTTCCAAACCCTCCTCCATCAACCATTCGCCACCGTAAAATAATACAAATCCCCTCTCTGTCCAACTTCTTTCATTGCCCCCTCAACTATATACTCACCAAACCCAATCGCCCTTCAACTTCGCACAGTTCCTTTCCACCCAAGTCCTCTCATTTTCAACACAACACCACATACCTGAATCTTCCCAAAACCATTATCACAGCCTCGCTTCAACAATCCCCTACACCATCAACCTTACGTCATCAATTACTGGACCACAATCCACCCTCAAAACCACCATCAGTTCACGTCCAAAACCACTCTCCAAACCGGAAAAAATCTACCACCAGCACTTCAACCACCGTGACTCCTTCATCGCAGCACAGCAATTCGCCGACCACAGTCCCTCCTTCCCTGCTCCTATCGCATACAGCATAACCCCCAAGATTCGAAACCCTAGCCTCAATTCCAATCGCGACTCGCAGCCAGACCCGAATACCCAAGGAAGACCAATTCTCAGTTTCGAATCAATTCGATTCTGGAAATTTCGATATTTTTTGAGCGATCCTGGGAAATAAAATAAAGGGGGGCGTGATTTCATTTTTTTTTATGGGATGCGATTCTAGTCTAGGCATTTATAAGCTATGGCTTGACCTAGGGCATAAGGGTTAGTGCGAGTGGCTTGAGTTGAGTCAGTTTAGTTAGGCCTAGTTTATTTTATTTTATTTTTGAGTCTAGCTTAGTTTTTTTTATCTTTAGTTTAAATTTTGGCCAATCTAGTTTTCTCCATATTTTTTTTATTATTATTGTTCTAGTCTCGATTTTTTTTAATTTGCTCTCTTCCTTCCTGTCTTTAAAAAAAAAACGAAGGGAATTTTTCAAAAACAGGTACAGCTGAAATTAAAAAAAAAAAAGGGTCTTAAAATTTTTTTTTTTTCGGGCTCCTAGCCCGAACCCGTTTCGCAGCGCAGTCAAGCAATTAATAGAAGGGGACAACAACAGAAAGCAGCGGACGATTCAGATGGGTTGGAGCGGTTGCACACCAAGTGGGGTGTGAACGCGCTAGCGCTTCCCAAATTCACTGGAGGACTGCCGATCAAGGTGAAAACTTTTAAAACTCTACAGGTGCTCTGCTGCAAAAGGAAAAAGAAAAAAATATATAGACAATTGTTGTAAAAATTTTCTGCAGGGGCAGTGGCTTGAATGTAAAAAAATTTAATTCTGCAATTTATATTTCTGTGTCTGTTCTGTGACTGATATTTCTGAATTTGTGGTGAGGAACGGTTTTCCATAACCAATCATCACTCTCGTCGATTTTCATTTACAAAACGTGATTTGATTTTTGAAATAATATAATTGAAAAGTGGTGTTTTGTGAAGTTGACTGTCTTCTATAATTAGATCGCGGATATATAGTAGTTCAATTTATTGAACTATTAGCAAAAGAGGTTGCATAGTACCCGTAAAACATTGGTCGTATCCCTTAGTTTTATACTATACGTGAACGGCCATAAGACCCTCTTCCCCCTTCTAATTGAGTCAGTTAATTAATAGAACACAACTCATTCTTTTATACTATTTTGAACTAAGAATAATTTCTGTCTTCTCTTGATTGCATTCAAATGTCTGATTCAAAAAAATCTTTGAGAGAAATGTGGGATAAAAACCTGAGTAGACGTCCACTGGAAGAGTATGAGTATGAATTACAACTCATGAGGCAGGATTTTCCAAAATTTCATGGGCCCAATGCCAACAATTTTCAAAATCTTCAAAATGACCAACAATTTCAAAATCACGATTATAATCGAAATGACGATTTCAATTCAAATTTCAATAATTTCGATTATGGACCACACCCACATCAAGACGATTTTGAATCCCAATATAGCTTTGATCCACATCAGTATGGAGTTGGAAACCAATTCGAAAATAATTTTGGATATGAAAATGATTTTCAAATCGATCAAAATCTTCAACATAACGACCCATATCCACAACTTGAATATAACCAAGATTGCAATTTTCCCTCGAATTTTAACAGTTTTGGTTACGAACATAATTTTTATGATCAAAATGATTTCCAATATCAAAACGAAAATTCAAACAACCACCACATTGGAAGTAATTTTGATTGTGAAATTGATAAGGACTATAATTTTGAAACTCAAAAAATCCAAAACGAGAGCTCGCAAATCAACGATTTTGAAGAATACCATCTTAACGTTTTTAGAGAGAGGGTAGAAAGGCTAGATAGACAGCTTAATGAAAAAGATAGAAAGATGGATGAACTTCTTTGTTTAATGACAACTTTGAAAGAACAGCGAGAGCAACACAATCAAACTCCAATAAGCGATGAATCAGAAAACAATCCAATTTCCACTGACATTGAAAACTTTCAAATAACGACTTTTGAAATTGAGAATAATCATCTTGATGAAGTTTTTCAAAATTCAACAAATGTTTTGGACTTCAACTCGTTTCAGAAAAAAGATTTAAGCTTGGATTTTGATCTTCCTCTTTCAGACTGTGAGAAACTTGAAATTCTAGAAATTGAACAAAACGAAAATGTGGAATTTTTCAATTCAAATTGGGAAAAGAACTTTAATGAACATGAATTCTTTGGTTTATGTGAGGATGAAAGCCTTAATTCTGACTCCAATCCCGACAATCATTTGATTCTGACCCCAATCGAAAATCTTGACGCTCTTCCAATGGCAACCGAGGCCAATTCGTCTGAACCTTCCAAATCCCCACCTTCTTTTAATGTTGGCAATCCCAACATCTCTTTTTCTGATGTCGGCAACCCCGACACTATCTCTTCTTTGACTGTTGGCAATCCCAACAAACCATCTTCTGTACCTTTACTTCTTCCACTTCCTGTGTCGACACCTTCTCCTCCGAAGGACCAAGAATCCGGAATAGGACAGATCGGCAAGGTAGAAACCATTGTTGATGACACGCCACATTTACCATTTCAGAAAGTTTCTCATACTTCAATTGACGTGTCCACATTAGCTTTCGAAGAACTTTTCGAAGATGAACTAAAACTTTTAATTGACAAGGATGAAATAGAATCAAGCCCCCAATCCAAGTTTGAAAATTTTGATTTTGAATATTCAAATGAACGTGAAATTGTCTGTGTCGATAATACGTTGCCAATCAAGAAAGGTGATCACATACTCTTGAACAACACTTAGAATTCAAATTTCACTGAATTTATATACGATCACAAATTCTTGAAAAATTACACTGACAAATTTGTTGAACACATGAACTATTTTTGGAATGTTAATTTGATTGAAAAACTTCTTGTTAGGATGACCCTAGATATTTATCTCATGGACTACAAATCGAGGTATAAAGATGAGATGGTTTTCAAAAACCTTTGCTTATTAGAAAACATGTCTAGACACAGTGGGAATGGGACTCATCGAGCTAGAACCAAGTATGGGGGAAAAAGTTGGTGGAACTCTTTGCATCGCATGCACCGTAAACACATATATCATTGTATATATGATCCATTCTTACATATAGTTAGATTGCATTTCATTTTACAAGTCATTTTACATTTAATTCACCTTTGGGTGCGATCTTTCAAATTTAGGAAACGTTCACAGTGTGGACACTGTTTAATTCTAGTGTGGGGGGAGTCTGCATTTCACTCATTTTCATTTTTTTTTTCTTTTCATTTTCAGCCATTTAAATAGGACCATCATGCATTTTAGACTATAATAACATGCCATTTTTTTTTTTGAAACATGACTCATTTTAGATTTGATACAACAAAATAAGTTAACAATTATTAGTCAGTTGTTAGTATTTTTCTCTCTCAACTTAGATCGAATAAGAAATATAATGAAAAGTTTAATTTTGAGGGATAATAGTGTAACCGGTACATAGGGAGATTCTTAGGTGATGGCCATGAAATCTATTCTATATTGTAGACTTTGTTTAAATGAGTGGAGGACTTAAAATACTTATAATGGCTTGTCAAATCTTTAAAACTAAATTGTGTTAAGTTGAATTCGCGTAACTCTCTTTTGTGCTTATATTTTCGATAATAATAATAATAGTATTCCAAGGGTATCCAACATTGCTTATATATCGAGCGTTGGTGTGCAAACCCGCCAAGCTCTATCCGACACGTTGTTGACAAAGTCAAAGTTGGAATATCTTGGTCTCATTTTATGAGATTGGACACCTAAGGATTACCGACACGTTGTTGACAAAGTCAAAGTCGGCCTGCACAATCCGCCAAGCTCTTTACCCACTCTCCGTTAGTCCGCAAGGCAGTGCATGGGTGGTAAACCTTGGTCTTTTTTGTTAGGTGTATGTACTTAATCATAAATTTTAAAATTTTATAGAATAAAGAATAAGCGATGATACCCAAACACTTCTTGAACTTATTGATTTGACTAGCCATACATGAGAAAATTAGAATACCACTTTGCAAACTGTGCCAAGCAAACTAAGAATTTATTTCATGGTTGCACTATGTTATCGACCGAACTAACTGGCCAAACTGGAATTTAACATTTGAAAACTTGATTTATATTGAAAATTTGTGACAAGTTGAGGTATCTAAAATAAAATCAACTGATTAGAAATTGTTAATTTAATTTGTTGTACCACTTTCCTGAAACAAGCCGTGTTTTCATTTTTCGTTTTTATTTGCATATGTCCATTGCATTCATGTAGTTTCATTAGAATCATAGCATACTGCATTTGGATTTTGTGGGTAGTATCCGCTGAAAACCCTCACGAGACACCACTCGTCCTACTAGGGACACCTAGAGGTTTAACGGCTTGTTGCATGCGCTCAATGCAATCGTGTTTCCTACGAAAGTGTGACCTATCTAGTTAGTTTTAAATTTCTTGTTTTACTCGAGGACGAGTAAAAGATAAGTGTGGGGGTATTTGATTGACATAGAAATGTGTTTATTTTATGCTCTTATATCTTATCTTTTGTATATAAATAAATATTACTTGGGTATTGCTTTGTTACTTTTACAGATATTCCAACCCAGCCCGCATGCAACCAGAAATGTAGAGAAATAGAGATCAATTTGCTGTGTATTTGCAGTTTGAAGAATTGTAGATGAAGATCTCACATCTAGTTGCTGTTGGACAAGAAAAGGATTGATAAAAAGGCTTTGAACATCACAAATCAATGAAGAAATGTCAAGGAAGCAAGAGGAAAAAGAGAAAAGGCCCAAAATTGCTTTAATTATCAAAGGCCCATTTATATTTTTCATTGTAAACTAATTAGTGATGTAATGACCAGGCCCATTTATCATTAGGGTTAGGGTTAGGGTTTGACTATCTACCCTATATATACCCTTGTAATAACCTTGTAGCGACCATCTCATCTCTTATTCCATTGTTCTAATAAAAGTTCTTCTTTCTCTTTTATTTTCTGCATTTTTTTGTTTTCTTAGCAACTAGTGTTGTCTATACGATTAGATTCGGTAGAACACTATTTGTATTTTGCACTTATTTGCATTAGTGATTTACCGTCTGATTAGATTCAGCGGAAATCCTAATTTTAATTCTTGTTTGTTATTTCAATTTCTGCAATTTCAATTTCTGCTTTTATTATTTTCTTAGGTCAAATTGGATTTGATTAGATTCAAATCTAATTCATAGTTTTATTTCTTTTCCATTGAAATTGTGATCTGATCGTCGGTTCAGTTAGATCTGTTCTGAATCAAATCACAGTTTTAATTTTGTTTTGTTTAATTTTCAAAATCAACCTCCAAAGTTCGTCTAACACGCCCACGAAACATATAAATAATAAAATTTAACTTTCCTCCCTGTGTTCGACCTGTATGCTACACGCCTGTATGCTTGCAGAATTTATTACAAATGTCGCGCTTTTCTAATTCATAGACTAGCGTCGATCATTTAATTATATTTAATTTATAAATTATGTAATTCAAATGTTTAATCGCGTGTATCTCATTCAAACGAAAACAGAATCAAATGATTTTCGAAGCGTTGGAATCGTGAAATCCAGATCTACATTTCAGAACTAACTAGAACTGTTTTGGAGCTATCTACAATTTTCAAAGGATTAAAAACCACTGTGAGAAATTCTACTTTTTATATATATAATTAAAATTACTTAATCAAGATACGTGATTTGATCTAGAATTGATGTTGTCGTATTATACGCTATTAAATTTTATTTGTATGATATGTGATTTGATCTCGAACTGTTGTTGTTATGTAGATCCATTGATTTAATGGTGTTTATGTTGAATGAAATTGTTGGAAACAAAAATACCAATTTTTGTTGAAAAAGAAAAGGACTTGGATTAAAATGTCATTGTGACAAATTAGAATTATTGGATTTCGTTTGTCAATTTTGTCAATTTAGAATTATTGAAATAAAATTGTCATTTTTGACAAAATATAATAGTTAAACAAAAATTAACATTTTTGTTAATTAGAATTTAGTTAAACAAAAATATACATTTTTGTCAATTAAAGTTGTTGAAACAAAAATATACATTTTTGTTAATTAAAGTTATTGAAATAAAAATATACATTTTTGTCAATTAAAGTTATTGAAACAAAAATATACATTTTTTTCAGTTAAAGTTATTGAAACAAAAATATACATTTTTGTCAATTAAAGTGGTTGAAACAAAATATAATAGTTAAAACAAGAATGAACCTTTTTGTCAAATTAGAATAGTTGAATAGAAATGAATATTTTTGTCAAATTAGAATAGTTGAATAGAAACGAACATTTTGTCAAAATAGAATAGTTGAATTATAATTATTATTATTTTAATTAGAATAGTTGAATCAAAAATTAACATTTTTGTTAATTAGAATTTAGTTAAACAAAAATTATTATTTTTGTTAATTAGAATGGTTGAATCAAAAATTAACATTTTTGTTATTTAGAATCTAGTTAAACAAAAATTATCATTTTTGTTAATTAGAATGGTTGAATCAAAAATTAACATTATTGTTATTTAGAATTGAGTTAAAAAAAAATTATCATTTTTGTCAAATTAGAATAATTGGTTTAAAATTTTCATTTTTGACAAATTAGAATAGTTGAATTATAATTTTCATTTTTGTCAAATATAATTATTGGATCACAATTTATATTTTTGTCAAAATATAATTGTTAAATTAAATTAGACATTTTTGTTGTAACAAAATAGTTGAAATAAAAGGACATTTTTGTTGTAACAAAATAGTTGAAATAAAAAGGACATTTTGTTGTAAGAAAATAGTGAAAACAAAAATATACATTTTTGTCAAAATGAATGAATCATTTTTTAATCATTTTGACAAAACATACATTAGAATTTGTATGCAAAGTAAAGATACATTTTTTAATTTTTTAATCATTTTTTATTTTTTTAATTCATTTTTGTCAAAACATACATTAGAATTTGTATGTAAGTTAAAGAATCATTTTTATTGTTAAATTATACAATAGAATTTGTATGTAAATTAAAGTGACATTTTTATTATTAAATTGTACAATAGAATCTGTATGCAAATCAAAGTGACATTTTTATTGTCAAATTACACATTAGAATTTGTATACAAAGTAAAGATACATTTTTATCGTTAAGTCATACATTAGAATTTGTATGCAAATTAAAATCAATATTTCTATATGTTATGTTATACATTGAAATTATATATATACAAATAAAATATTTCTTTTATTTATTAAAGATAAAGATAGAAATTCCATACAAATAATGAAAATAAAAATTATCTTTTTATTTGTCATTAGCAAAATGTCATGTAAATAAAATGCATTTTATTTGACATTATAAACATGTAGATTTGTTATGCAAACAAAACATGCTTTTATTTGGCGTGTTAAACACGTTAGTGGAATCGTCGAATGGATTATATTTATATATAATTATATATATAAATAAAAATTAAAAATAAACGAATCGCGCGCGGTAGTTCGCGTTTCGGAATCGTAACTTTAAACGATTATACCGAAAGATCAGACCGTCGGATTTTCCCAAAACTGGAACCATTAGGACCGCTTTAGGACCAATTATACCGAAGATCAGACCGTCAGATTTTCCCAAAACTGGAACCGTTAGGACCGCTTTAGGAAGATCTTTCCAAGGTATAAATTTTGTTAAAAGTCAACGGTTAGATTTCGAGAAATGTGTAAATCAAATTTGGGTAAAAACAACGCTAGGGCCGCCTATTGATCCGAAGCATCTTTAAATTAATTTGGGCTATTTTTATATAAATAGAAATAGCGATAAATTGTTATAAAATAATATTAATAGTATAAAATGGTTTAAATTATATGTATGCATGAATTATTTGAAAAGATCGAGTTCAACCTCATTTCAAATAATTTTACGATGATTTAAATCGAAGATATTGAAGACAGTGATTGAAGACCGGCGATCTTCACATCGAATGGATGACTACTGATGCCCGACTTTGGGTAGCTCCCAGTAAAGGGTTAAAGTGGTAGTTGTCCGGATGTACTTGTTGATCGTTCGGATAAGCGAGCACCTCTCTTCCATATTGGACATACGGGATGAGGAATAAAGTGTCTCCGGTTTCGTTCAGACCCAGAACGGATTTGTAAATGGATGTGTGTCTGACATTGGATTTCATTCTATGTGAACTGATTTCTATTTTATATATATCTTTTTGGTGGAGGAGAATTTATTCTCTTGCTTAACACCCTTCTCTGAGACGTATGAGCTCAGAGGTTATATATTGATAGTTATTGGTCGCATGGCGTGAATTGTCAATGTGGCATGCCAAGATACAATTGATTGAGGATTTTGTTGAAAAGCAGAGCCTTGGGGTTGATGATCAAAGCACGACCTGTTTAGGCGTAGCTTTTTGTATAGCGTTACTTCGCGAGCCTCACACCCCGGTAAGAGTCAGAAATGGAACAAGGGAACGCAGGGAGTGCACACGTTTCTTTCTAGCTAGAAGTGATATCAGGGTTTTGCAAGCCCTGGCATTTTACTTATGTGGATGATGGATTACGAGGCCTCAGTTATATTGGTCGATAGTGGCCAACTTATAGGTTCAATAGGACCAGGAAGCGTGTGTTCAGGAATTGCCAATCCACTAAAGTATTTGTGGACCGGCCCTACAGGATCCAAGGGTTCACTAGCGTCCGAATCCTGAGACATTTGCTTGAGTGTCTCGAATCGGTAAGGAGATCGTCCCTAGCCTTGACTCATGATGGAAACCCAATTTCCAATACGACATTATGGTTTTGATTGTTAACCTATATATGGCGGCATAGTATATGGTAGCTATGTCGTCTAGGATTGATACATTTACTTGAAGTATTTTAAATCTGATTAGACACTAATAATAATATAAAAATATTATTTTCTACGTATCAAGCATGTTTGATCATTATAAGGTAAAACTCTATCCTCCGGTTTGCGTTGCATTGTGTGATGGGACTTGAGTCTTATAATGATTTCATTTTTCTAAAAAGCATTGCGTTGTTTTAAATAAAAATTTATTTAATTTATGCACTGGCAATCCAATGGAGTAAACCCGTTCTGCGTTAGCGGTGTGGTCCTGTGATTAGCCATATTGTTAGATGAGTTAGGAAAGATTTCTCATACCAGTCCCATGACTGACTCGTAGTTTGTTTCACTTGCAAACTCGGATGCCCATATTTTCCACACGGGCAGTCGAGTAGCTTATTTTGCAGATATATTGAGCAGGATTCTGGATCGAAGCTTAAAGCTGTGTCCAGAGCATTGAAAGACTTTCGCTGCATTGTATTAAAATTATTGTAAATTAATCTTCAGTTGTTGTATTATTATATTCGATGTACTCTGACATTCTGTACTCTGATGTTGCATTATTATGATGTAATAAAAGTCTTCGGTTATTTGTTCTGATGTGTTGTATGCCCAAAGTTAGTGCATTCGAGGATTTCCAACTTTTGGATCAGACCTGTGTGGTTTATGGTCGATTCAATTGGCGGGGATTTTCGGGTCATTACATGTAGTATCAGAGCTTTGGTTAATTCAAATCTTTGGGGTACAACTCGTTAGAACTGAATAAAAGACTCTTCAGAGGTAGGATTAGAAATATACTATAAAAGAATACTTGTTAGAGATAGGATCAGTAGTATCTTAGAATGAGAAAACTCGTTAGAGATGGGGTTAGAAATGCCCTAGAATGAGTTAAGAGTGACAAGTTCATAATTAACGTATTTGTGATTACATATATAATCCGATCTTAGAAAATATGATTTTTGAATATATAAAAAAGTTATATATATTTGAAAAGTTAATCAACTAATAAAGTTATAAAATAAATAAATAAAAAATGAAAGTTGAGTTGGTTAATTAAACAACTTTCAGCTCCGTTCCTTTTTGAGGATGAAAAGATTTTAAGTGGGGGAGAATGTAACAACCCGGAATTTTGGAACCAATTTAAAAATTTTATTTTAACAATTTTAATGGATTTTTAATATTTAAAATGATTTATTTTAAATAATAATGATTTAAAATTCATTTAAATCATAGTTAGAACGAATATATTTATTTTAATTTCAAAAGGAGTTAGAAATAGCACGGTAGTTTGAAAATTTGAATTTAATCTTTGGCTGAATGCACATGGTGCAAAATAAATCGGATTTCAGTAAAACCAGAAATATTTAAATCCGTTTAATTTTATCTTTCTAACAAATCTGAAAAATTGAAATTTCATAGCGGGAATAAAAAGTTATGGCTAGTTGAATATTCAGAATAGTCGCTATGGAATCTAATATAATATATTGCCCGTATAAATGGCCATTTTATAAACGGCCTCCGATTTCGACGAAGCCATTTTTGTCGGATCCAGAATATCAAATTATTGCTAAGTTTAATTTTCCAAAAAAATTGGAATTAATATGTGAGTGTGGTAAATTAAACTGCATTCGATAATTTCTGTTGAATTTAATCGACCATTAAAAAGGCCATTTTTCAAACGGTCTCCAAATTCGATGAAATTAATTTTTTAGGATCGTATCGTCAAAACATAGCTAGATTTATTTTTCGGGAATTTTCGGAGTCCGTATGTGGCCCCGGTAAATTTAAATGTACGATCGAATTAAATAAATAAATGATTTAAATTTTAATTTGAAGAAAACAGACTGAAAACGATCGATTGGGCTGACGGGACCTAGCCCATTATGTCCGGAACAGGGTTATTTGTCTAGGGGCAATATTCGTTGGGATGAATTTAGAGCTATTAGGAATTAACATGGTTTTATTTGCAAATTAGGAAATTTAATAATATAATATTATAAATATGGAATTAGTCAAAACGCTAATTCTCCCTTATACGTTCAGCCGCCACTAACTCTAAACCAATGGCTGTTTCTTCAGCGACTTCTTCTCCCTCAATCTCCTAATCCCCGCAATATCTTCCCAAATTCCAAACACCAAATTGAAGAGCTCTTCAAGCTCAACAAACTGAACGTGCATGATCTTCTAATTGTTAATAGATCGAGAGTATTTCTGCCATGAAGGCGCCGACTTTAGGGGTTATTTTGAAGCTCGATGGACCACCGAATTCACCTGGATGGTGCATAGGGGAAGAACAGAGGTAGGGCGACGATGTGGCAGTTTTGGATCGGCGCCGAGTGGCCTCAATTCTCCACTACACCAAACGGTTAAATTAGAAACACATGGATTTTTTGATTTGAAACCCTTATCTAGTGTTGCCAGCCTTAGTACACTTTTTAAGGGTTCCTATTGTGTAATCATGCGTTTTTATTTTATTTTTATTTATTTTAAAAAAAATGTATGAGTGCAGAAATAATCGTTCCCAGCCTGTAAGCTAATATAATCCGTCAAGCCCAAAGCTTTTTCCATATGGCCGCAATTAATTTAATTAATGTTTTTTACTTTTCTAAGCCCTAATCCACCAAATCGCAGTACAAAATCCATTTATCTGGATCATTCGAACTCCACTTCAAATCATTCATTGATACCGTGCATCCATCTGCTTCCTCCGTCACAATGAACTTCTTCCGTCCGGTGTCAGTTCATCGATTTGATCAGGGCACCCATGGGACTATTTGTGTACCCTATGATCGAATCTGATTGCTTCGGTTATTCAGATCTGGGACGAAGATTTCATATAGCAGGTCAACTCTGGATGTAAGCTACTCAAGCCTTCTTTTTCTGCTGTCACATCCCCATCATCATTGAGGTCGCAATCTACAAGTTCGACTCCTGTAACTTTCCAGGTACAATATTATTTGCATAAATCTTTCTTGATTTATGTATATTTTATATTTCATCTATAGTGTCCATAGCCATGTCTTGTGATTGCGTTGGGATGTAGGATATTCTCGGCAATAGGAAGTGGTTAGAATGTGATGTTAGAATCTTTGCAGATAAAGCCTTTCTCAGGCTTTAGGATGCATCAAAAAATCATTTGGAACAGAACACACGAGGCGGTCTGCACTGGACTGTTTGGCACTAGTTGGAATAAGGCATATAACATGCAGTTCAAATTAGCAGTTTATGTATATATTTTTAAGCTTTTTTGTTACTTACTTTGCAGTTTAATGCTGTATTTACTGGCATTGGCGATATCCTTGTGTACATGGTAAGAATTAATATGTATTTTGCAGTCATATACTTTAAAAATAAGTTCACCAACAGTCCTTTGATGACTTGTGTTTTACAATACATCACAGTATTGTTAGGCCTATTAAAGACATAAAACAGTAAGTATATTGTTAAATAATAATTTTTTTCTATTTCAGTTTTACTTCATTTTATGTTTAAGATACAACATTATGAAAGCTACATGTATGCTTATGCTTGATGCTAGAAACATTTTGTATATTATGTCAGGATCCTCATTTAGTTTTGGTTGGTCTTCTCTTGCTTGTTTCGACAATGTAGTATCTTAACCAGTGGTCACGATATAATCAGGTTTCACGACTCTGGAATCTGTTTTATAAATTATATTATATGCTTCACTATCTTATACAGTATGCAATATTCATATATATTTTTATCACTTGATGCAGGCTATAAATATGGTCAAGAAGACGCCAACATTCAAAAACAAGTTAAAATCTTCGGAGCTAGAGCATAATGGGGGTCTATCAAATAAGAAGGGTCATAAACACATGGACAAGTAATATAATTTTTTCAGTAGTTATTGAAGTATTTTATATAATTTCAAAATGAAGTTATAAGTAGCTCCGATTACTTCAATCAAGTTACCTTGTAATAATCCATATAATTTTCCTTGAATATCAGATTAGTCACTTGCAACGGCAGCCATCATATGAAGTCAAAAATGCCATCGTATATAATTTTCATCTACTGCTTAACGATGCAGGAAAGTGGAAGGTCTTAGCAACGAATTAAAGTTACAAACCCAAGGAGCTGAGAACCATCTATGTGGAATCTTTTTGTTGTTCAGTTTGTGCTTCTGCCTTACACTTTGTGCAAGGTATTTTTATTGAAAAAATATATTCATACTTGACAAGGATTTCACTCAAATTAAAAAAGCTTTGTATACATGATATGACGCTTGTTACTTGACAAATTTCGCTCAAGGTGCCCTTGGAATCACGGTTAAACATAGGTAAGTAAGTTTACCACTATGCTTAAAATTCTATTTAAAATTTTCAACTATAAATGAGTGGTAGAAATAAAGGGGCTAAGGGGATGCTTCATTTTTGGAATGCTGTTGAATGCTCCTCGTGTATATGTTGTTGAACACACACATCTGGTTTTAGATCTGGATGGATATGCCATTAGCATGTAGATCATGATGTAATCACCAAGTCTGAGGATGTGATCCTTGACAAAGTCTCCAGAATCAAAGTCAATATATAACAAGAAGTAATAAAAATTGAGATCTAGAGGAAGTTGACAAATACTTATTCTAAATCTTCTTAAAAATGTTTTGGATATAATTTGACTTTTAAACTAAAATAATTAAATGGTTTGATATTTGACTGTCATGGCTTCTTTTGTAAAAAAATGTATACAAAGTTAAAAATTTGTACACATTCATGTAAAAAGATGATGAATGTTAGATGGTGATATTTGTTAATTAGTTTTAAATTCTGTACGCATTCATCTAAAAAGATGATGAATGTTATATGGTGATTTTTTTTATAATTTCGTAAGACTAACAGGACTGTTTTAGCCTTATGAAGTTCTATCTTAGTTCACTTATAAGCAATGTAAAGTTTTTTCTTTGATTTTGTTTTCTAACCTACTTATGCTACCTCATTATAATGATTTTCCACACACTCACACTAAAATAAACTAATTAAACAGTGATGCCTGATAACATAACAACCTTGATAATACTGAGCTTATGTTTCGTCTTTTCTACCTTTTCAGGTCCCCTTTTCGTCTTCCATCACCATCACTTTTCTTCAGGCGAAGGGTTGAATTCTGAGCATCCACATCCAAATTTTTTTCCTCATCTATTTGCCTCCCCTTTCTCCATTTTTGTCGATCCATAGATCTTTTTAACCATAGGCTTCCACTTAGCGAGTTATTTTCACCAAATATATGGATTATAGGTGATGGACTTTTGATCATTCTATGACTAGCTTGGTGGTCTCTAGTTTTGGGTAGAATGTAGTCTCCTTTCACATCTGCGGCAACCTTTGGATTTGGATTGGGCACATAAGTCCTGGGGTTTGGCTTTGAAATCTTGTCATTTTATCATCAAGGAAGTATGTTCAGTGGCATATTGCCTTGGATGCTGGTAAGGGTAGTTTTCATTTTTATGGTATATTTTATATGATTTAGCCTATGCTGCTAATCTAGTGCATTTTGGTTTAATATTTTCTTTTGATCTATAGCTTTTGATGATGGTTTTCTTCTTGATACGATTTGTTTATGCCATTTTCATGGATTTGTTTTATGTTATTTGGCTGATTTCCATGGATCTACTAGGTTTTGTACTAGTAGGAAGAGCTGCTTTCGTCTTCCCACTATCTTTCCTTTCATACTTGACTAAGAAGACTGCACATAAAAATTTTACTTTCAACCAAAAAGTAAGCATTTGTTCCATTAAGTTGCTCCTCCTTAAACATAAGAATATATAATTCTCATCTTCCTGCCTTTTATTTTCACATACGGTTACTATATGGTTGGCTGGCCTAATGAGAGGTGCCGTAACTATTGCACTTGTTTACAATCAGGTAAATACCCTCAAAAATGATATTGCAAGTCACTAAGCATTGTATACTGAATGCTTATGCTATTACTACAGTGTTAAGATGAAGTGTCTTATCATATCTGCGAAGTTTATCAATGAAATATATATTAACAAATAATGCAATCTTTTTTTTTGATTTCATTGGCTTGCTAGAAAAAATATTAAACAACGAAGCTATTCTAGCGGATCATACTCAGGGGACCAGAGAGTGACAAGAAAATTTGAATTTTTGTGGTATACTCAGTGGTATAGTCCGACCATCATATTTCTTCAGATACGTGGATGATGATTTCAAATCAGGTAAAATCATGATGTTCAAGTACTCACCCTCTTCATTATACAAAGGAATATAGTTCATAGCAAAATAATGATGTTCACATTGTATTCATTACGGATTATGATGATGAATCATAGTTCTGCAATTTCTGTGCAGATTAATCTATTTCTAAACTATTTTGTAAATTATATGCAGAGATTCTTTGTTTCCAAACCCCTCATTGCCTTGTATCCTTCTTCGCCATCGGTTTCTTTCCATATAATCGTTTTGAACTGCAATCGTCTCGATGTATTCTCCCATCATTCATTCGTACGTAACTTAACCACTATGTTCTTCATTTCCAGCTGTCAGCTATATGCATATATGATAGCTTAAATATTAGATCTCAATCTCAAACTTTTAACATGATGATGATGCGCCATTTATGTAAACTTTTAACATTTTATCTATGCCACGATAAACAGTTTATTAATATGTAGAATATATTTAAATGGTCAAAATTTAACATTTCGAGCAAATGAATTCTAGCCTCATGTGATAATGATTTGGGTTTCTATGTTATTTACTAGGCATTTTTATGTTAATAATAGTAGTAAAACAAAAGATAAGATGATGATGCCCAAGGGCGGACTCGGGAATTGTAATGGCCCGCAAATCTGTACTATCTGAGTCGACTAATAACACCACAAGTCCAACCCAAATTGCACAGAAATACGAATCATTATTAGAAAGAAGTTAGAGGATGAGAAATAGAAAGAAATATTAGAATAGAAGAAAACAAAGAAGACAAATCTCACAGCGGAACGAATAAAATATATTATATAACATAACTTTTGAAATACAAATCAGTAACTTTATATACATACCATCATCAGAGCACAACAGTTATTCCTGGAATAGTTATAAACACCTGTTTCCAGATACAAACATGGTTCATAGCAGAATATATGATAGTCTATATATAGCTAACTGGTGAAGCCTCCTGCTTCCAGCTCTTCCAAGTGAATCTGAAAAATCCCGACTACTTGACTGCCCGTACAAATTTGGGCACCCAAGAGTTTAGGGAAAACAAACAAAATAAACTCTGGGTCAGCCATGGGACTGGTGTGAGTAAACTCCAACCATTTGTTTAACTTTAAAAAATCCTTTCTAAAGAAATGATAATAGTAAGACCAGCCACACATAAATATGGACGGTTTTTGCCTTACTATAACCCAAAACACTTTGATACAAAAAATCCAGTGATATTATAATAATGTCTAATCAAATAGATAGAATCTAGTGGAACGCTTTCATCTCACGCTCCATATATAATATAAAATCAAAAACCGCATGGCGCTTATTGGAGATTGGATTTCCAACATGACAAGGTATGGAACCACCCTCCGCTAGTGTATCTCTAGAGAGGAATACACTGGGTTCAACAATAACATCTTGCAACCCGGCCCACACACGACCGACCACTCATTTCGCTTGAGTGTATCGAATGTATATCACCAACGGTTGGGATCTGTAACAACCCGTATTTTCAATAACCTGTTATAACATAAATGGAGGCAGAATTAAATTGTAAAATCTGAATCAAGGGAAACGGGCTATGCCATTGCGTTCATCTCGGAAAAATACGCGAAATAGAGTCCGAGTTTTCGAAAATCGGAGTCCGTATGACCAAGATATGGCCTCGCGAAGTTTCACGAAAAATTCCCAAATTAAAGTATACTTAATTAAGTGAAATGGGTTGCGCAGAGAAATATATATATATATTGATATATATATATATATATATATATATAATTGAAAATTAAATAAATATGCAAAAATGTTCAAAACAGCGAATTGGGAGAGGGGAATAACCGAACCGGCCGATTTTTGAGGTCGACCCAAGCCCGCTGGGTCGACTAGGGGTTAATCCAGGGTGTTTGGCTGTCAACCCGTGGGCCGATTCGCTCAAATGCAGATTTTGCATTTGGATGGTTCTCATGGTTCATCTTTAATCTAAAGGGCCTAGATGGTTCCTGCACTTGACTTCTTCCCCAAGACATGCTTTGATGGCTTGGATTGAATCTAGGTTTAATCCTATGGCCTAAAACACTTGCCTAATCTATAAATAAGACCCTGACCTATCCTAAATCCTCATTATTCATTCATGCAACTAAACTATGGCAAAATTTTACCTCTCATGGCCTCCACTCTCTTCATAAAATTTCTAAATGGTTTCTATGAGAGATTTTCCATGCATACAAGTGTTTTCAAGCTTGTATGAGTGTCATTAGCTTGCATTCAAGTCAAGTTTCTATCTTTGCATCATAAAGCAAGGGTTTTGATCATTTTGGCTCAAGGGTTTTTATGTTAGAGCTTGCATTTTGGGTCTATTTGATTGCATAAGGGCTTTGTCATATCTTTTGTGCCTTCATAGCAATGTAAGCCCTTTCCCTACTCTTAGATATTAACTATGAAGTTAAATGTTCATGTTGCAAGTTTGGGTTTGATCATTGAGTATGATACATGCTATCATGTCATGCAAGTTTATGAAGTCATTATCTTGATCTTGTGAGCTAAAAGCTACAACCTTTATGTTGAAATGTTGCATTAGGCAACATGAGAACCCTCATAACCTTTATGTCAACTTGCATATGAAGTCATAACCCTTATATGATGATATATGCGAGTTACTAGTCATCATTCCATATCTTTTGTCACCATGATTCGCTTATGTGCCAAGTTTGGGTTTACGCATGTTTTGAGGCTTAAGAATGTAACATGCAAGTTAATGAACACATTTGTGCCTCATTTGCCACCATGATTAACTTGTGGCTTAATATCCATTTTTGTCATGCCTTTGCCAAGTCTCTTCTTTTAATCCATTACGTTGTCGCGAACGTATATGCGAGTTTAAAAGCGTTGGGTTATGTTATGGGTAATTTCTAATGACATGAAAATACAACTTGAAAACATGACTTGAAATATAACATGGAAGTTGACATGTAAGTATGCATAAAAAATTAAGCTTGGGAATTTACCTATTAAGTTAGGTCTACCCTTTGGGAATTTACCTATTAAGTTAGGTCTACCCAAATGCTTGAAAACTTGTAACATGTTTTGGGAAACATGATGGACATGACACTTAGATAATATAAGTGTGGCCAACTCGAGGTTGGGTTGAGTTTGCAACGTAAAACTACCCGGAACCGACCGGCCTAACTAGTAGTTGCAAACAATAGGACCCAATGTGAGAAGTTGGTCATGTTGTGCTTGAACCCGAGGTTAGACCAAGTTGTGGTGTAAAGCTACCCGGAACCGACCGGCTTAACTAGTAACCACAACAAAGTCTAATGTGAGAGGTGAAGGTGCATTAAGTAATTAATGCCACATGATAGGGTTAAGTTAATTTGATTAATGACTCTTAACCAAATATGACATGGACAAATGGGTTAGGTAATTTGATTAGGCTAATGATACTTAACAAAACATGACAAGGTTGGGTAGGTTAAGTAACTTGATTTGCCTAATGACACTTAACCATTTTTATATGACTAGTGGATGGGGTTAAGTTAACCCAACACTTAATCAATCCAACGCGATAACTTGGTAAGGTTAAGTAAGTTTTCTTAATGACGCTTAACCGAAAAATACGGTTAACGAATGGGGTTAAGATTAGACTCAACTAGTCTAAACATGGAAATCGGATGGGGTTAAGTTAGCCTAGACTTAATTAATCCCACTTGGTAATTTAATGGGGTTAAGTTAAACACTTAACTAATCTAAACATGATGAATTGATGTGGTTAAGTGACCTATACTTATCCAATCTAACTCGTTAATTTATTGTGGTTAAGTTAACCAATACTTAACCAATATAACGTGAAAACATGATAAGGCTAAGTCACGAATCGCTTGAATACACTTGACCGATTTGACTAAGTAAATTGATAGGGTCAAGTTAATATATACTTAACCAATCTAGAATGATAATTGGACGAGGTTAAGTCGTGAATTGCTTAATATACTTAACCAACTTGAGCATGGTTTGTAGGGTTAAGCCTTGAACTTGGATACTTAGCCAATTTTGACAGGATTTGTAGACGGGTTAAGTCATGAACTTAAGTGACACTTAATCCATTATGTAAACCCTAGTTCTGAGGATTAGGTGGATAACCGTAGTTAATAAGGATAACGGGAACAATGCTAAGTGGTAAACCTTAGTTGAAGAATAACTAAGTAATGATTCTTAGTCAAGGAAATTTAGACCAGTTCATAGATAGATGAGTAACCTGATACGGTAGGTCATCGTTTAAGTATACGAGTAGGAGCAAGTATCTGATTTAGATAAAGGCTCCAGCGAACTGGGTAACGAAGCAGCGGCTTCGGGGAACGTGAGGATATTCTTGGTATCCCTCTATGAGCTGCCAGGTGATTATACTAGGCTCATGAGAGGTTAAGGTCTGCGTTAGAAGAACCAAGAGTATGCCTTGGTTGCTATACGAGCGACCTAAAGACGGGGATGGATAGGGGATAGTCGACGATACACGGTCGTACCCTAGATAGCATTTCGTCAGGCTACCTACCATCTTTGGTCAAGCGTGTACGTACGGAAAGGCAGAGAACACCCAAAAGACCATAATTGCTATCTAATTATGGTTGCGGTAAGGCTTGGATGTGGGTTGGCCAGTGTTGTGTTCTCAAACAGGATTTATCCTGTCTTGTCTTTCACTAGCTGAGGGAGTGGTCTCGTGGGACCATAGCCACGTATAAGAAAAACAGACCTTAGCATCTGCATCGGCAGATAAATCGAAAGCTCCCGACCGAGTCCTGTATTTCTTGATTTGCCCTGTGACAGGACTCGGATGGCACGATGTGATACATGTGCATACAGTCATGGAAAAGCGATTCACGATGAATGGGTGGGAAAAAGGGCGCGGTTGGCGGTTAGCGTAATCCCTAGTGGCCCTAGGTGGTTGAACCCAAACCGAGATACGAAAACGTGCAATAGGTAAGCATAATCCCTAGCAGCCCTAGGTAGCATAAGTCCTAGTTGTACAAACAATAATTCATGTTGGAAGACCCTAGCTAGGTTTAGGGTAACAGTCCAAACCGATCTTAAGGATCATGGAACTATGTTAAAGTAATATAGAATCTCATGGGAAAGCCCATATGGTCTACGGCAAGGGACCGAACATTTACATGGAATAAAACATACAAGTTGAGTAACCTATATATGCGATATATTAGGTTGACATGGACCATTACACGACTTTTGAGTGAGGGTCATTCTTGGTTAACACATGACACGGTGGGGATACTAGTACGGTAGGTGCAGAGCTAAAATACAGGATAGATATCACGGGGCGTTATACGTGACAGATATCTTGGGGATATTATACTTGATAGAAACCTGACGATGTGATACCTTGTTTTATCTTGACATCGTAATTTATCATGACACCTTAGTTTATCTGAGTTCATCCTGTTATTTTGATTTAGCTTATCTATCTTGTTATCATGCTTATGTTCATCTCAGTTTCTCATGTCAGTTAACTTTACTAGTTTTTATGCTAATAGTAGATAGGGCTTACTCAGTCTTTTTGACTGACCCGTTTTGTTTCGCCTCTTTTCTTCCGTTCCCCCCAGGTTACAGGGAGGAAATACTGTTGTTTAGTTCGGACTTCTTCTGCTTGAAGGTCATCATGGATGGCTTGGACTTTTCTTGGCTAATGGCTACTTTACTGTTTTTACTTGGGGAATAATTTATGAAAATGTCTTTATGCTTCTTTACTATTGCAAGACAGGTTTTGATGTACTCTGATGTAAAAGGCTTTAGACCTTATTTATTCATGTTATGAAAGTTTGATTTTACTTCCGCTATTTTATATGTTCTGTCTTGTGATATTTCTGTGCATGTTTACCAATAATGCCCCTCTAAAGCTAGTGCATTCCTTTGCGAGTGACCCTAGCGGAGGCGGGGTGTTACACGTGGTATCAGAGCAGAAGGTTACCAGACTGGGCAAAAGTTTTTAAAGACCTTCTGAAAACTATTTGAAAAAAAAAACCGTTTACCAAGAAGCATTTTTCAAGAAAATTTTCTTTTAAAAGAAAAAGGCTATTCCCCAAAGGCCATTAGCACTATCCTTGTTTCCTTAATTGAGTCTCTTTTCCTTTCTTTCCTCCATCTGTAGTCACAATAGTTTTAACTGCGACTAGTCTTTTCTACCTACGAAAGTGCTTTCCATACGATGGAGGTGGTTCTCGAGAGACCAGTGGCCGCGTTATAAGAAAGGATCGTGAGAAAGAAGGATAAAGGATACGAGCTTAAGGATGAGCAACTTGTTGGTATGGCTTAGTCCTCAAAGGAGGGAGAAAGATGAACAATGAAACCCATGACGAGAGAGTACCTTTGGCATGGTAAAACGGGGCGGATAGTTAAGTATTATGGGACAAGGACAAGATCATCGGGAGGGCAGTAGTATGCTCTCATTTCTAGAGTACCTCGGAAGGAGGGTAACGATCTTGTTAAAGGTTTAGCTTTTCTTCTCTATCATCCCGTTAGGACTTCGTTGTTCGTATCATTTAAGTCTGCTTCGATAGTTGAGTCTCTGCACCTTAAGTACTAGCGTAATAGAGAATCCCATTTTTGTCTCAAAGTCCTATTGGAGAATCAGTCCATTTATACATGACTTGTTTGGATTTGGGAATGTCTATGCCAAGTGTTGAGTTTGGAAATAATGCTTATGTTTATAAGTTATGGATGGATTCTAGGGATGAAGTGGTTATCCAGTAGGGGGTGCCACTCTCGGTTTTGATAGGAGGGTAGTTAGACCTTTTGACTAGCCTTGGTAATGCCCTCGAAGTATCGGGTAACCTTTTTGAGGTTCTGTCATGACTAGTTACTTAGAATCCCTTGATGCCTTTATTGGAAATTTGAAGCCCGATCGAGTGGTGTTCGCCAATAAGACGGATGGTTTACTTCGTTTATGCATGGGTTATAGAGATCACCCTAGTAAGTGCGCATGATAACCTGATTGACATCTGTTTACTTTCAAGAGAACGTTCTTCTACATGGAATGCCTTATAGTATATAAACGAGATCCAAGATTCACTAGTGAATTTTGGAAAGCTTGCATGAGATCATGAGTACGCAGTCATGTTTGCGTCAAGTATTCTAGGAAAAGGATAAGTGCAAGTGGAACGAGAGGCGACGAAGAAATGAGTTACAGCTCATGTTATGGAAACAGGAATAAGAAGCTACAAAATCGCGAAGTTAAAAGACGACTTTGATGGTCAAAGACTAGATACGCGCATGATATCTCTTTTTGGGAGTATATCCTTGATCCCTGTTTTCTGTAGAGCTTACTTGTAGGCTATCTTTTGTGGACATCCTCTCGGTCCTATTCTCCGTTACAAACCCTGTAAGGAGTTTGTCCTGTTTATCTTCTCGACCCTGTTTCAGGGAATTCTAGGTAGAACCCTATGGATGTAAACATGTATTTGAAACATGTTATGATTGATATGGTTGCAAGTGGTTGCAAGTGGTTGCTCGTGGATGCGCGAATACACATTAGATACTAGCTCGACTCGGTCACATTTCATATTGCATATGCACGAGTATTTATACTTGTTTATGGATGAAATCGAATGTATTATCATGCGGTTGTTGCATATGAATGAATGATTGTGCACGCATATAGTATCTATATGACTAGGACTATTTGCATACATGTTGGATTCATGGCACTATACATATTTTGCATTAGAAAGATTATTCAGGCCTGATCATTAGCATTAGCTAAGGAACATGTACACACACGTTTTGCATATATTCATACAGCATTAGAAATCATCTAAGGACAATGGTTGCTTGTGGATGATGTTTTGAGTAGATGGATGATGTATGGTAGGATATGTTCTTCCTAACTTGGAGATTTCGGGGACGAAATCCTAAAAGGTGGGGAGAATGTAACAACCCGTATTTTCAATAACCTGTTATAACATAAATGGAGGCAGAATTAAACTGTAAAATCTGAATCAAGGGAAACGGGCTATGCCATTGCGTTCGTCTCGGAAAAATACGCGAAATAGAGTCTGAGTTTTCGAAAATCGGAGTCCGTATGACCAAGATATGGCCTCGCGAAGTTTCACGAAAAATTCCCAAATTAAAGTATACTTAATTAAGTGAAATGGGTTGCGCAGAGAAATATATATATATATATATATATTGATATATATATATATATATAATTGAAAATTAAATAAATAAATATGCAAAAATGTTCAAAACAGCGAATTGGGAGAGGGGAATAACCGAACCGGCCGATTTTTGAGGTCGACCCGAGCCCGCTGGGTCGACTAGGGGTTAATCCAGGGTGTTTGGCTGTCAACCCGTGGGCCGATTCGCTCAAATGCAGATTTTGCATTTGGATGGTTCTCATGGTTCATCTTTAATCTAAAGGCCCTAGATGGTTCCTACACTTGACTTCTTCCCCAAGACATGCTTTGATGGCTTGGATTGAATCTAGGTTTAATCCTATGGCCTAAAACACTTGCCTAATCTATAAATAAGACCCTAACCTATCCTAAATCCTCATTATTCATTCATGCAACTAAACTATGGCAAAATTTTACCTCTCATGGCCTCCACTCTCTTCATAAAATTTCTAAATGGTTTCTATGAGAGATTTTCCATGCATACAAGTGTTTTCAAGCTTGTATGAGTGTCATTAGCTTGCATTCAAGTCAAGTTTCTATCTTTGCATCATAAAGCAAGGGTTTTGATCATTTTGGCTCAAGGGTTTTTATGTTAGAGCTTGCATTTTGGGTCTATTTGATTGCATAAGGGCTTTGTCATATCTTTTGTGCCTTCATAGCAATGTAAGCCCTTTCCCTACTCTTAGATATTAACTATGAAGTTAAATGTTCATGTTGCAAGTTTGGGTTTGATCATTGAGTATGATACATGCTATCATGTCATGCAAGTTTATGAAGTCATTATCTTGATCTTGTGAGCTAAAAGCTACAACCTTTATGTTGAAATGTTGCATTAGGCAACATGAGAACCCTCATAACCTTTATGTCAACTTGCATATGAAGTCATAACCCTTATATGATGATATATGCGAGTTACTAGTCATCATTCCATATCTTTTGTCACCATGATTCGCTTATGTGCCAAGTTTGGGTTTACGCATGTTTTGAGGCTTAAGAATGTAACATGCAAGTTAATGAACACATTTGTGCCTCATTTGCCACCATGATTAACTTGTGGCTTAATATCCATTTTTGTCATGCCTTTGCCAAGTCTCTTCTTTTAATCCATTACGTTGTCGCGAACGTATATGCGAGTTTAAAAGCGTTGGGTTATGTTATGGGTAATTTCTAATGACATGAAAATACAACTTGAAAACATGACTTGAAATATAACATGGAAGTTGACATGTAAGTATGCATAAAAACATAAGCTTGGGAATTTACCTATTAAGTTAGGTCTACCCTTTGGGAATTTACCTATTAAGTTAGGTCTACCCAAATGCTTGAAAACTTGTAACATGTTTTGGGAAACATGATGGACATGACACTTTGATAATATAAGTGTGGCCAACTCGAGGTTGGGTTGAGTTTGCAACGTAAAACTACCCGGAACCGACCGGCCTAACTAGTAGTTGCAAACAATAGGACCCAATGTGAGAAGTTGGTCATGTTGTGCTTGAACCTGAGGTTAGACCAAGTTGTGGTGTAAAGCTACCCGGAACCGACCGGCTTAACTAGTAACCACAACAAAGTCTAATGTGAGAGGTGAAGGTGCATTAAGTAATTAATGCCACATGATAGGGTTAAGTTAATTTGATTAATGACTCTTAACCAAATATGACATGGACAAATGGGTTAGGTAATTTGATTAGGCTAATGATACTTAACAAAACATGACAAGGTTGGGTAGGTTAAGTAACTTGATTTGCCTAATGACACTTAACCATTTTTATATGACTAGTGGATGGGGTTAAGTTAACCAACACTTAATCAATCCAACGCGATAACTTGGTAAGGTTAAGTAAGTTTTCTTAATGACGCTTAACCGAAAAATACGGTTAACGAATGGGGTTAAGATTAGACTCAACTAGTCTAAACATAGAAATCAGATGGGGTTAAGTTAGCCTAGACTTAATTAATCCCACTTGGTAGTTTAATGGGGTTAAGTTAAACACTTAACTAATCTAAACATGATGAATTGATGTGGTTAAGTGACCTATACTTATCCAATCTAACTCGTTAATTTATTGTGGTTAAGTTAACCAATACTTAACCAATATAACGTGAAAACATGATAAGGCTAAGTCACGAATCGCTTGAATACACTTGACCGATTTGACTAAGTAAATTGATAGGGTCAAGTTAATATATACTTAACCAATCTAGAATGATAATTGGACGAGGTTAAGTCGTGAATTGCTTAATATACTTAACCAACTTGAGCATGGTTTGTAGGGTTAAGCCTTGAACTTGGATACTTAGCCAATTTTGACAGGATTTGTAGACGGGTTAAGTCATGAACTTAAGTGGCACTTAATCCATTATGTAAACCCTAGTTCTGAGGATTAGGTGGATAACCGTAGTTAACAAGGATAACGGGAACAATGCTAAGTGGTAAACCTTAGTTGAAGAATAACTAAGTAATGATTCTTAGTCAAGGAAATTTAGACCAGTTCATAGATAGATGAGTAACCTGATACGGTAGGTCATCGTTTAAGTATACGAGTAGGAGCAAGTATCTGATTTAGATAAAGGCTCCAGCGAACTGGGTAACGAAGCAGCGGCTTCGGGGAACGTGAGGATATTCTTGGTATCCCTCTATGAGCTGCCAGGTGATTATACTAGGCTCATGAGAGGTTAAGGTCTGCGTTAGAAGAACCAAGAGTATGCCTTGGTTGCTATACGAGCGACCTAAAGACGGGGATGGATAGGGGATAGTCGACGATACACGATCGTACCCTAGATAGCATTTCGTCAGGCTACCTACCATCTTTGGTCAAGCGTGTACGTACGGAAAGGCAGAGAACACCCAAAAGACCATAATTGCTATCTAATTATGGTTGCGGTAAGGCTTGGATGTGGGTTGGCCAGTGTTGTGTTCTCATACAGGATTTATCCTGTCTTGTCTTTCACTAGTTGAGGGAGTGGTCTCATGGGACCATAGCCACGTATAAGAAAAACAAACCTTAGCATCTGCATCGGCAGATAAATCGAAAGCTCCCGACCGAGTCCTGTATTTCTTGATTTGCCCCGTGACAGGACTCGGATGGCACGATGTGATACATGTGCATACAGTCATGGAAAAGCGATTCACGATGAATGCGTGGGAAAAAGGGCGCGGTTGGCGGTTAGCGTAATCCCTAGTGGCCCTAGGTGGTTGAACCCAAACCGAGATACGAAAACGTGCAATAGGTAAGCATAATCCCTAGCAGCCCTAGGTAGCATAAGTCCTAGTTGTACAAACAATAATTCATGTTGGAAGACCCTAGCTAGGTTTAGGGTAACAGTCCAAACCGATCTTAAGGATCATGGAACTATGTTAAAGTAATATAGAATCTCATGGGAAAGCCCGTATGGTCTACGGCAAGGGACCGAACATTTACATGGAATAAAACATACAAGTTGAGTAACCTATATATGCGATATATTAGGTTGACATGGACCATTACACGACTTTTGAGTGAGGGTCATTCTTGGTTAACACATGACACGGTGGGGATACTAGTACGGTAGGTGCAGAGCTAAAATACAGGATAGATATCACGGGGCGTTATACGTGACAGATATCTTGGGGATATTATACTTGATAGAAACCTGACGATGTGATACCTTGTTTTATCTTGACATCGTAATTTATCATGACACCTTAGTTTATCTGAGTTCAGTAGTTCATCCTGTTATTTTGATTTAGCTTATCTATCTTGTTATCATGCTTATGTTCATCTCAGTTTCTCATGTCAGTTAACTTTACTAGTTTTTATGCTAATAGTAGATAGGGCTTACTCAGTCTTTTTGACTGACCCGTTTTGTTTCGCCTCTTTTCTTCCGTCCCCCCCAGGTTACAGGGAGGAAATACTGTTGTTTAGTTCGGACTTCTTCTGCTTGAAGGTCATCATGGATGGCTTGGACTTTTCTTGGCTAATGGCTACTTTACTGTTTTTACTTGGGGAATAATTTATGAAAATGTCTTTATGCTTCTTTACTATTGCAAGACAGGTTTTGATGTACTCTGATGTAAAAGGCTTTAGACCTTATTTATTCATGTTATGAAAGTTTGATTTTACTTCCGCTATTTTATATGTTCTGTCTTGTGATATTTCTGTGCATGTTTACCAATAATGCCCCTCTAAAGCTAGTGCATTCCTTTGCGAGTGACCCTAGCGGAGGCGGGGTGTTACAGGATCAACAACCGTTTCCCGATTGAGACAACATCGAATAAAATAAGGAATTAAATGAATCTCTAGATAGGTGATTATACACCCTAATGGGAGCGACCCACATAGCCATGCTGCCTGCCCGATTTTTGTCATTTCCCGGTTGTTGAGGCCTGAGGCTACGATTACTTTCTATTCATTGATAGCACAATCACTTTGAATGCCACATCGTTAGATTCGTTAATCACTAATTGATTTGCACAAATCTCCTGGATGTTATGCTAAGGGAATAAATCTGTTGCAACCATATATATTTATACAGACCAACTCATTCGATCATTGGAAATACTTTGTCAGACATCCGTCCATATACGTTCGTTCTGGGATCGAACAAAACCGAAGGCACAATTTCTATTAACAGAAAAAGCCCTTGCACTTTACACCGTCTTCGATTACCTTCGTATAATCTGATTCGCAACGCTACTGCCAATACAGAGTGGTTCACGGATAATATTCCAACCGGTCTCTCCATATTGACAACGATATTGGCAAACACTTCGATAGTCGGTTCTTTAACTATCGAAGAAAAATAAACAAAAAAACATACATTCATCCATAACATCAATCAATCACTGGGCCTATTAATTAATATTTCATTAATTAATTCACTTCTCTATTTCTCTATCAATATTTGTTAACCAAATAATTTCGATAATCATCTGGGCCTCTTACGCTATTTGGAAAACATTTCCATATATCACCTTCTATTATTTCCTATAGTTAGAAAATATATTCTATTTCGTTTGAAAAACAAATTTCAATCACTTATCTCTTTCCCGACTACTTTAATTATACTCGGGAAATATTTACTCTTATATTTCCAAAATTCCATCACTTGGATTAAAACGAATGCTGTGTAAACATCGTTACAACAACCCAAAATATTCTATTCAACTAACTATTATTCAAACCTTCTCTTCGAGACTGGATCTTGCTATTTATCAATTAAAAATGAAATTGTAACAACGCGAAAATCTGAGCCAGTTTAAAATTTTTATTTTGATAATTTTAGTGAATTTTGATTATTTAAAATGAATTATTTTGAATTATAGTGGCGAGAAATTTATTTCGAACAAAATAGAACGTAAATATTTATATGAATCGTTGTTAGAATATAAATATTTATATATAATTATAAAAGGAATTGAAAATGGCGCGGTAGTTCGATAATTCGATTTCAAACTTCAATTGAACATACCGGGTGCAAAATAAACCGGATTTTAGTGAAAACAAAAATAATAGAATCTAATTGTGAATATCTTTCCAACGAATCCGAAAAATCAAAATTTCATAGCGGGAATCAAAAGATATGTCCAGTTGAAAATTCAGAATTGTCGCTATGGAATTCTGGCCTTAAAAATGGAAATTTTGCAAATGACCTCAGTTTTCGACGAAACCACTTTTGTTGGAACCGGAATGTCAAGTTATTGCTAGGTTTCAAATTTCATAATTTTTCGAATCAATATGTGAGCGTGGTAAAGGAAAACGCGTTTGCCCAGTTTTAGTTGATTTTAATCGACTGGAAAATGGCCATTTTTCAAACGGTCTCAGAATTCGATGAAATTAGTTTTGTTAGGACCGTATCGTCAATACGAAGCTAGAAAATATTTTTCGGGAATTTTTAGAGTTCGTATGTGGCCCCGGTAAATTGAAATGCGCGTTCAAATTCAATATATTGAGTTATATGTTGATTTTGACAAAAACTGTTCGAAACAGTCGAATCAGCTTACGATACATATCCTATTGTGTTCGGATTGGGGGTAAAACGCTAGGGACGACAGGCGGTGGGTCCCGTTTCGAGGTCGAAATAAAAAGTACCTTTTTGAAATTAATTAAATAAATTATTATAAAAACTTAGTCAACCATTTCTCTCCCTTCCCTCATCCCTCTATTTCCCTTTTACTCAGTCACCCCCCCGTTGATTTTTCAAAATCAAAATAAAAAAAGGAAAAAAAACCACAACGCTCGACGCTCCTCCACCGCCACGCCCTCCGACCGCCGCCGCCTCCGTCCGATGCAGCGCCGCCTGCGCCCGTCCTCCCACAGCCACCCACCTCGTCTCCGACTCCCGTTCCCCCTTCTCTCTACTTCCCTCCGACGTGAAACCCGAGATCCTATCCCAAGACCAAACCGCGACCCCCCCTTGGCCCACCGCCGCCTGAAGCGTCGAACCTCCGACCACCCAGCCCCTGCGCAACCCCCTGAGCGCCTCCCACTGCTCCAATCCCCCTCCTAAACCACTGTAAGCTTTGATTTCTTTCATTTTATTTATTTCATGCTATTATAAAATATATATAAATCGAAATAAAAATCGGATTTTTAATATATATTTACTTTGCAAAAGAAGCGATTTTAAAAAATCTAAGTAGCGAATAAAGATGAGATGTTTACATATAAAGTAGAGGTTTAAAATTGTGATTTTTATTTATATATGAAGAGTATAAAAATATAATTTTTATATAAGTATGATAATAAAAATATGATTTTTATTAGATGTGAAGATTAAAAATATGATTTTTATCATATGTGAAATATAAAAATATAATTTTTATGAAGTAAAAGTAATAAAAATATAATTTTTATAAGGTAGAAGTATTAAAAATATGATTTTTATATAATAGAGAATATAAAAATATTATCTTTATATAGTTAGCGAGATAAAAATTTGATCTTTCTTATATGACTATTGAAATAAAAATGTGATTTTTTATAGCGATGAAATAAAAATTCGATTTTTATATTATAGAGAGGTTAAAAATATAATTTTTATATCATGGAAAGGTTAAAAATATGATTTTTATATAGTGGAGATAATAAAATATGATTTTTATAAGATAGAGATTATAAAAATGTGATCTTTATATATGTAGAGAATACGGGCGACGAAAGTGACGAAGGGCAAACATGATGAGGATTTCCTACATATGAAGAGTCGCGGTGAATTGGTTTAGCTAGTCGGTGAGAACTCCTCACCTTTAATTTAATTTTTCTAGTTAAAATATATGCTAGGATGTAGATGGTGTTTAGTAGCACCCGACACCCGTCGTCCACAGACCATGGACGGCTTGTATGCTTGTTTGTTTGATTTTGATGTGTAGTTGATTGTGTGATGTGATGTGAAATGAAATAAAATATTTATGCAGTTAAAAATATTTTATAGTTAAAAATAAAAAAAATTAACGCGTAAATGAAATAAAGTAATATAAACAAATCGAACGATTTGTTTATATACACACATTTGACTGATATTGATTGGGACGATAAATTTTACACATCGCCCAACTGCACAAATAAAATCTGTGTTTGATTGTTTGAAACCCCACACGGGTGTTGGGATGATATTTGGCGTACAATAATCCCAATTATTTAGTTGTATGTCGATCGATTGGTCGACAGGCTGTGTAAGCGTTAATTATTTATATTTAATGCTTATGCAGTTGTGTGGTGCACTCTGGATGATGGTTGATTATTTATCGTTGTTATTTTATACATGTGTTGTAGAAAATCCATATAATTAACATTATACGGTAATTGATTGGGCCTCATTCCAGTTTTGAAATAGAATTTCTGAATAGAAATATTTGAAAAGAGATATTTGAAATAGAATATTTGAAAATAGAAATATATGAAGCCGAGTTGATTAGATTGACGCCATTTTGACGCGGTCGATATTTATATCGATTTTATTCATTTTTCAATGAATATTGAAAGTGATTTCGAATTTCGAATTAAATTGAAAAGAATTGAAATTCGAATTAAACTAAATAGAATTGAAATTCGAATTAGATTGAAATAGAATTGAAATCGTTTTGAATTGAATTTAAAACGTATTGAAATTGATTTGAATTCAAATTGAATTGAAATCGATTTGAATAGAAATCAATTTGAAATGAATTTAAAACGAATTTATAAGGAAAAATTCAATTTTGATTTGAATTCGAAAATGAAGTTGAAATCATTTTGAAAACGAATTTAAAACGATTTATAAAATTCGTTTCGAAAGGAAATTGACGAAGTATATATTATATATATAATATAATGGCCTGAATAGAACGCGCCACGCCGCGGTAGTTCGCGAATTTCGACCATTGACTTCGAATGGATATTACGGGAGATCCCACCGTCGAATTTTCCTAAAACCGGAACCGTTGGGTTCGTATCGAAAAGAGCTTTCTAACGAATATTAGAAATTAGAAATCTAACGGATGGATTTGGAATTATGTCCAAATCAAATTTAGAAAATGTCGATGTAAGTGCAGTTCGATGGCCGTTGATGGAAATCGACTGTACGGGCCTTGATAAAATTATTAAAAATAGTAATAATTTGTGTAAAATCATAAGAAATGATTTGTGAAGAATTGGGATGAAAAACTCCATATTTGAAAAGATAAAAATAGATTTTTATCGAAATGAACTAGTTTTGAACTAGAATTATAATTTATTTATTTTTAAAATAAATAAAGTGGATTTGAAATGGTTTTGAAAATAACCAGAACTTCCAATAATTAAATTGGAATGGATTTGAATCGAAATTGTCTTCGGAATATTTCGATGTTGGATTTCGTGATGATACAGATATTGTTATGGGAATTTGAAAGATATATTAATATCGTTATTTCCAATACGATATTTGTTGGTCGTAGAATTTGATATTGAATATAAGCCGATATATTTTCTACTCAGAGCCTTGTATTTAATATCAAATGTGATTTGGGTTTGTCATGAATGGTGTCTTCATTAACACTGTTCTTAAGCCCAGTGGAGAAAAAGATTAAATCTTTTTATTTAGATTTAATGAAGTGTACCAATTAAATAATATTTAATTGGAATTGAATTGGTATTGATTTATGGGTTTATCGTGAATAGTGTTTTAAATAACACTTGTTCTTTAACCCGATAATTAATGGAATGTGATTTTGGGTTTACCGTGAACCGTGTTTTAAATGACACTGATTCTTTAACCCAGTTAAAGATTAAAACTAAGTGGAGTTTTAATGAATCTTTAATTAGATTGAAAAGATCGAGGATGGAGTATCACCAGTTTTACTCCAGGCTATAGTTAAATCTTTAATTAGATTTGAACATGAAATGGTAATTGAATTTACCGATAACACCGTGGTGTTAGAGATGAAGTATTACCAGTTTTACTTCATGGGATGAATAGGTTGGGATCGGGAAATAAATGATTACTCCGGTGTGGTTCGCTAATCCTGACTAGTTTGAATTGATATTCAAAGAAGATTAAAGAATAAATTTAAAGAATTTATCTTTGATAAAATTAATGGGAAGCTTTCCCAAAGTATAAGAATATTTGAATAAAAGAATATTCTGAAATGGAATGAGGCGTATGTTTTGTTTGTGTAACACTTGTTATTATATACGCGAGCAATTCAGAAAGACCGGGTTTATCCCATTCTGAATAACTAATTCGACGTGGTGTCAAAGATGAAGACGGTGGTTGAAGACCGGAGGTCTTCACGTCGTTTGGATAATTATTGATGATCTTGATTGGGCCGTACACCCAAGAGGAGAGAATCGGTTGGTGATCGTCCAGACGTACTTGGAGATCGATGGATATGCGGGGTACTAGGTGCCTCCGGTTTCGTTCAGACCCAGAACGAACTTGTAAATGGACTGTGTGTCTGACATTGGATTTAAGTCTGTGTGATTGATTTCTATTAAATATATATCTGTTTGGTGGCGGAGAATTTATTCTCTTATTTAACGCCCTTCTCTGAGACGTACGAGCTCAGAGGTTATATATTGATGGATATCAAACGCATGGAGTGAATTGCCTGTGTGGCATGCCTAAGTGGCAATTGATCAAGGCTTCTATTGAAAAGAAAAGTCTTGTGGTTGATGATCAAAGCACGGCCTGTGCGGCGTAGCTTTGTGCAACGTTGATTCGCGAGCCTCACACCCCGGTTGTGAACCAGAAACGGGAGAGGACATCAGGGAGGGTATGCGTTTCCTTCTAGTTAGAAGTGGCGTCAGTGGTTTTACATGCCCTGACGTGTTTGACTTATGTGGTTGTTGGTTTGCGAGGCGCCTCGGATATACCGGTGACTATGTGAAGCCGAAGGAGCCATTCGTTGGCTCATTTACGCCCCATAGGGCGGGGAAACACAGTGTTCAGGCAAAATAATCCACATCGGTGGACCGACCCTGACGATCCAAGGCTTGCCTGCGTGCTTGCCTGAGGGGCGGACTAGAGCGTCTCGAATTCGGTGAGGACTATCTTTTGCCTCGGTTCACAGATGGAAATCCAACTTCCAATACGTGACGTTTCGATTTTAGTTGTAATCCTATATATGGCGACATAGTGGGATGGGGCGCTTATGCCGTCTATGATTGATACTTATGATTTGAAATTGTTTTTGACACTATACACCTATAGTACTATCAAAATAATCTGTTTTAAACGTATCAAGCATTCTTTGGCTATTATAAGGTAAAAACCCTATCCTCCGGCTTGCGTTGCATTGTGTGATGGGACCTGGGTCTTATAATAGTTTCATTTTTCTTTATTTAGCATTGCGCTGTTTGTTTTATGCACTGGTATTCTTGGGAGTAAACCCGTTCCGCATTAGCGGCGTGGTCCCTTGATTTACCTAACTTTAAAATAAAGATTAATAACTGTTTTAGTTCTCACACCAGTCCCATGACTGACCTGGAGTTTATTGTTTTAACCTAAACTCTGGGTTCCCTTATTTTGACACGGGCAGCTAGTAGTTTTGGTTTTGCAGATTTATATTCACAGGATCCTGATGTACAGCTGGAACGATATCTGGAAAGCTTTGTATCCGTATATCTTCTTCAGTTGTATTTTGTATTATTTTCCGCTGCTATGTAATTTATTGTAATCTCTGATATTTTGTAATGTATAATATTCATTTATACTCTGTATATTCTTGTATTCTGATGGAATTGTTGTAATTAACAATGAAACGTTCTTCTGTCTGCGTTCTATTCTGTCGTGTTCTCAAAACAATCAGGCGTTTCGTACAGTCTTGGTCGGTTTAGCGACTGATTCAGATCGAGTGGAATTCCCAGTCGTTACAACATGGTATCAGAGCTTTGGTTTACAAAGCTCAGAGAACAAGACACATTAGAACCATACGAAAGAATTCATCAGAAACTGGATTAGTAATATCCAACGGGAATGACTCGTTAGAGATGGGATCAGTAGTATCCTAGAACGAGTGTGAAGAGTATATTTTTGATAAATGAAAACAAATTTTTGTTTTGAAAATTTAAATCAATTATACGTATTTGATTATTTATTTATATTGATTTGGACTATCCAGTATATAAAGATTTTGCGTATACGTCTGATCCACGTGTATTCGAAGTTTTAATATATTGGGTAGATATAGAATCACATTCTAGTCGCCCGGAGAGAATTCTGATGATTGATGCATCGTCATCAGGATTGATGTTCGAGTGCCAAAAGTGTAATATCTATATATTTCCATTAGACTGGTGTGAGAACCAAAATTAGATAGGATATATTGTTGTGAATTGGCATCAAAAACGGGATTTTTGACTATATATCAAAGCTATGTGTTTGAAATTCTAATTCACTAATTGATTGATGGTTGTGTTGTTTGTTTATTTGTTTGATAATTTTGAACCATTATGGCTAATAGAATCAAATATTGAATTGTATTGAAAATTGGTCGCATTTGCTTGCATATACATGTACTTACATTGAACAGGTCATAGCAAGAAGGCTAGAGCAGAAGAATAAAATTGTTTGCCCGACAAATAGGTACATGTTTACCATAATTTACTGTTTTGTTTGGGTGATGATGATTTTATGAGCCGATTGGCCTTTTCTTTTTCTTTTGGATTGAAGAAGGCCATGGGAGGCTATATGAAATATCCCGAAGTCCCCGGTGCAGGGGAGGTTATGGCGAAATTTCCCGAAAATTTAGGGTGTTAGCCAAATTTTTAAAAAAATTGAAAAGTTCTTAGAAACTGAAAAGTTGAAGAACTTAAGCCGTAGTGAAAATAGTGAAAGTTGAGTTGATTAGTAAAACAACTTTCAGCTTCGTTCCTTTTCGGGGATGAAAAGTTTTAAGTGGGGGAGATTGTAACAACCCGAAAATCTGAGCCAGTTTAAATTTTTTATTTTGATAATTTTAGTGAATTTTGAATATTTAAAATGAATTATTTTGAATAATAGCGACGAGAAATTTATTTCGAATAAAATAGAACGTATATATTTATATGAATCGTTGTTAGAATATAAATATTTATATATAATTATAAAAGGAATTGAAAATGGCGCGCTAGTTCGATAATTCGATTTCAAACTTCAATCGAACATACCGGGTACAAAATAAACCAGATTTTAGTGAAACCAAAAATAATAGAATCTAATTGTGAATATCTTTCCAATGAATCCGAAAAATCAAAATTTCATAGCGGGAATGAAAAGATATGTCCAGTTGAAAATTCGGAATAGTAGCTATGGAATTCTGGCCTTAAAAATGGAAATTTTGCAAACGACCTCAGTTTTCGACGAAACCACTTTTGTTGGAATCGGAATGTCAAGTTATTGCTTGGTTTCAAATTTCATAATTTTTCGAATCAATATGTGAGCGTGGCAAAGGAAAACGCGTTTGCCCAGTTTTAGTTGATTTTAATCGACTGGAAAATGACCATTTTTCAAACGGTCTCAGAATTCGATGAAATTTGTTTTGTTAGGACCGTATCGTCAATACGAAGCTAGAAAATATTTTTCGGGAATTTTTAGAGTTCGTATGTGGCCCCGGTAAATTGAAATGCGCGTTCAAATTCAATATATAGAGTTATATGTTGATTTTGACAAAAACTGGTCGAATCAGCTTATGATACATATCCCATTGTGTTCGGAATGGGGGTAAAACGCTAGGGGCGACAGGCGGTGGGTCCCGTTTCGAGGTCGAAATAAAAAGTACCTTTTTGAAATTAATTAAATAAATTATTATAAAAACTTAGTCAACCATTTCTCTCCCTTCCCTCATCCCTCTATTTCCCTTTTACTCAGTCACCCCCCCGTTGATTTTTCAAAATCAAAATAAAAAAAGGAAAAAAAACCCACAACGCTCGACGCTCCTCCACCGCCACGCCCTCCGACCGCCGCCGCCTCCGTCCGATGCAGCGCCACCTGCGCCCGTTCTCCCACAGCCACCCACCTCTTCTTCGACTCCCGTTCCCCCTTCTCTCTACTTCCCTCCGACGTAAAACCCGAGACCCTACCCCAAGACCAAACCGCGACCCCCCTTGGCCCACCGCCGCCTGAAGCGTCGAACCTCCGACCACCCAGCCCCTGCGCAACCCCCTGAGCGCCTCCCTCTGCTCCAATCCCCCTCCTAAACCACTGTAAGCTTTGATTTCTTTCATTTTATTTATTTCATGCTATTATAAAATATATATAAATCGAAATAAAAATCGGATTTTTAATATATATTTACTTTGCAAAAGAAGCGATTTTTAAAAATCTAAGTAGCGAATAAAGATGAGATGTTTACATATAAAGTAGAGGTTTAAAATTGTGATTTTTATTTATATATGAAGAGTATAAAAATATAATTTTTATATAAGTATAATAAAAATGTGATTTTTATTAGATGTGAAGATTAAAAATATGATTTTTATCATATGTGAAATATAAAAATATAATTTTTATAAAGTAGAAGTAATAAAAATCTAATTTTTACAAAGTATAAGTATTAAAAATATGATTTTTATATAATAGAGAATATAAAAATATTATCTTTATATCGTTAGCGAGATAAAAATCTAATCTTTCTTATATGAATGTTGAAATAAAAATGTGTTTTTTTATAGCGATGAAATAAAATTCGATTTTTATATTATAGAGAGGTTAAAAATATATTTTTTATATCATGGAAAGGTTAAAAATATGATTTTTATATAGTGGAGATAATAATAAAATATGATTTTTATAAGATAGAGATTATAAAAATGTGATCTTTATATATGTAGAGAATACGGGCGACGAAAGTGACGAAGGGCAAACACGATGAGGATTTCCTACATATGAAGAGTCGCGATGAATTGGTTTAGCTAGTCGGTGAGAACTCCTCACCTTTAATTTAATTTTTCTAGTTAAAATATATGCTAGGATGTAGACGGTGTTTAGTAGCACCCGACACCCGTCGGGCTTTTATGCTTGTTTGTTTGATTTTGATGTGTAGTTGATTGTGTGATGTGATGTGAAATGAAATAAAATATTTATGCAGTTAAAAATATTTTATTGTTAAAAATAATTTTTTAAATAAAGTAATATAAACAAATCAAACGATTTGTTTATAAACACACATTTGACTGATATTGATTGGGACGTTAAATTTTACACATCGCCCAACTGCACAAATAAAATCTGTGTTTGATTGTTTGAAACTCCACACGGGTATTGGGATGATATTTGGCGTACACTAATCCTAATTATTTAGCTGTATGTCAATCGATTGGTCGACAGGCTGTGTAAGCGTTAATTATTTATATTTAATGCTTATGCAGTTGTGTGGTGCACTCTGGATGATGGTTGATTATTTATCGTTGTTATTTTATACATGTGTTGTAGAAAATCCATATAATTAACATTATATGGTAATTGATTGGGCCTCATTCCAGTTTTGAAATAGAATTTCTAAATAGAAATATTTGAAAAGAGATATTTGAAATAGAATATTTGAAAATAGAAATATATGAAGCCGAGCTGATTAGATTGATGCAATTTTGACGCGATTGATATTTATATCGATTTTATTCATTTTTCAATGAATATTGAAAGTGATTTCGAAATTCGAATTAAATTGAAAAGAATTGAAATTCGAATTAAACTAAATAGAGTTGAAATTCGAATTAGATTGAAATAGAATTGAAATCGTTTTGAATTGAATTTAAAACGTATTGAAATTGAACTGAAATCGATTTGAATTGAATTCGAATTGAATTGAAATCGATTTGAATAGAAATCAATTTGAAATGAATTTAAAACAAATTTATAAGGAAAAATTCAATTTTGATTTGAATTTGAAAATGAAGTTGAAATCGTTTTGAAAACGAATTTAAAACGATTTATAAAATTCGTTTCGAAAGGAAATTGACGAAGTATATATTATATATATTATATATATAATATAATGGCCTGAATAGAACGCGCCGCGCCGCGGTAGTTCGCGAATTTCGACCATTGACTTCGAATGGATATCGCGGGAGATCCCACCATCGGATTCTCCTAAAACGGAACCGTTGGGTTCGTATCGAAAAGAGCTTTCTAACGAATATTAGAAATTAGAAATCTAACGGTTGGATTTGGAATTATGTCCAAATCAAATTTGGAAAAGGTCGATGTAAGTGCAGTTCGATGGCCGTTGATGGAAATCGACTGTACGGGCCTTGATAAAATTATTAAAAATAGTAATAATTTGTGTAAAATCATAAGAAATGATTTGTGAAGAATTGGGATGAAAAACTCCATATTTGAAAAGATAAAAATAGATTTTTATCGAAATGAACTAGTTTTGAACTAGAATAATAATTTATTTATTTTTTAAATAAATAAAGTGGATTTGAAATGGTTTTGAAAATAACCAGAACTTCCAATAATTAAATTGGAATGGATTTGAATCGAAATTGTCTTCGGAATATTTCGATGTTGGATTTCGTGATGATACAGATATTGTTATGGGAATTTGAAAGGTATATTAATATCGTTATTTCCAATACGATATTTGTTGGTCGTATAATTTGATATTGAATATAAGCCGATATATTTTCTATTCAGAGCCTTGTATTTAATATCAAATGTGATTTGGGTTTGTCGTGAATGGTGTCTTCATTAACACTGTTCTTAAGCCCAGTGGAGAAAAAGATTAAATCTTTTTATTTAGATTTAATGAAGTGTACCAATTAAATAATATTTAATTGGAATTGAATTGGTATTGATTTCTGGGTTTATCGTGAACAGTGTTTTAAATAACACTTGTTCTTTTACCCGATAATTAATGGAATGTGATTTTGGGTTTATCGTGAACTGTGTTTTAAATGACACTGATTCTTTAACCCAGTTAAAGATTAAAACTAAGTGGAGTTTTAATGAATCTTTAATTAGATTGAAAAGATCGAGGATGGAGTATCACCAGTTTTACTCCAGGCGATAGTTAACTCTTTAATTAGATTTGAACGTGAAATGGTAATTGAATTTACCGATAACACCGTGGTGTTAGAGATGAAGTATTACCAGTTTTACTTCATGGGATGAATAGGTTGGGATTGGGAAATAAATGATTACTCCGGTGTGGTTCGCTAATCCCGACTAGTTTGAATTGATATTCAAAGAAGATTAAAGAATAAATTTAAAGAATTTATCTTTGATAAAATTAATGGGCACCTTTCCCAAAGTATAAGAACATTTGAATAAAAGAATACTCTGAAATGGAATGAGGCATATGTTGTGTTTGTGTAACACTTGTTATTATATACGCGAGTTATTCAGAAAGACCGGGTTTATCCCATTCTGAATAACTAATTCGACGTGGTGTCGAAGATGAAGACGGTGGTTGAAGACCGGAGGTCTTCACGTCGTTTGGATAATTATTGATGATCTTGATTGGGCCATACACTCAAGAGGAGAGAATCAGTTGGTGATCGTCCAGACGTACTTAGAGATCGATGGATATGCGGGGTACTAGGTGCCTCCGGTTTCGTTCAGACCCAGAACGAACTTGTAAATGGACTGTGTGTCTGACATTGGATTTTAGTCTGTTTGATTGATTTCTATTAAATATATATCTGTTTGGCGGCAGAGAATTTATTCTCTTGCTTAACGCCCTTCTCTGAGACGTACGAGCTCAGAGGTTATATATTGATGAATATCAAACGCATGGAGTGAATTGCCTGTGTGGCATGCCTAAGTGGCAATTGATCAAGGCTTCTGTTGAAAAGCAAAGTCTTGTGGTTGATGATCAAAGCACGGCCTGTGCGGCGTAGCTTTGTGTAACGTTGATTCGCGAGCCTCACACCCCGGTTGTGAACCAGAAACGGGAGAGGACATCAGGGAGGGCATGCGTTTCCTTCTAGTTAGAAGTGGCATCAGTGGTTTTACACGCCCTGACGAGTTTGACTTATGTGGTTGTTGGTTTGCGAGGCGCCTCGGATATACCGGTGACTATGTGAAGCCGAAGGAGCCATTCGTTGGCTCATTTACGCCCCATAGGGTGGGGAAACGCAGTGTTCAGGCATAATAACCCACATCGGTGGACCGGCCCTGACGATCCAAGGCTTGCCTACGCGCTTGCCTGAGGGGCGGACTAGAGCGTCTCAAATTCGGTGAGGACTATCTTTTGCCTCGGTTCACAAATGGAAATCCAACTTCCAATACGTGACGTTTCGATTTTAGTTGTAATCCTATATATGGCGACATAGTGGGATGGGGCGCTTATGCCGTCTATGATTGATACTTATGATTTGAAATTGTTTTTGACACTATACACCTATAGTACTATGAAAATAATCTGTTTTAAACGTATCAAGCATTCTTTGGCTATTATAAGGTAAAAACTCTATCCTCCGGCTTGCGTTGCATTGTGTGATGGGACCTGAGTCTTATAATAGCTTCATTTTTCTTTATTTAGCATTGCGCTGTTTGTTTTATGCACTGGTATTCTTGGGAGGAAACCCGTTCCGCGTTAGCGGCATGGTCCCTTGATTTACCTAACTTTAAAATAAAGATTAATAACTGTTTTAGTTCTCACACCAGTCCCATGACTGACCTGGAGTTTATTGTCTTAACCTAAATTCTGGGTGCCCTTATTTTGACACGGGCAACTAGTAGTTTTGGTTTTGCAGATTTATATTCACAGGATCCTGATGTACAGCTGGAACGATATCCGGAAAGCTTTATATCCGTATGTCTTCTTCAGTTGTATTTTGTATTATTTTCCGCTACTATGTAATTTATTGTAATCTCTGATATTTTGTAATGTATAATATTCAGTTATACTCTGTATATTCTTGTATTCTGATGGAATTGTGGTAATTAACAATGAAACGTTCTTCTGTCTGCGTTCTATTCTGTCGTGTTCTCAGAACAATCAGGCATTTCGTACGGTCTTGGTCGGTTTAGCGACTGATTCGGATCGAGCGGAATTCCCGGTCGTTACAGAAATCAATTAAGTTGGGGTAAAATTACCTCTCATACCTTGACTGAAAACATCATTAACTTCAAAACAGACAAAACCACTTATCCCGAATAATCAACATTATAAAAACCAATTATTCATTTTTAAACGTATATATGTTTCACTTTCTATTACCAGCCTATCGATTTCCTTTTTGTTTATAATATTCTATTTTAAATTCGTTTCCTTATCGAATTCAATATATATTGATATATTGATTTCTAACTATCAAAATTTCTTAAAAATATTTTAACTCCTTAAATTTCCGGAAAAATTCGCCATAACCTCCCTTGTACCGGGAGCATTGGAATATTTCAAATAGCCTCCCATGGCCCTCACCAATCCAAAGAAAAAGAAAAAGCCAAGCGGATTGCCGATACGGCGCATAAAATCTCATATATGAATTTAAACATGTTCCTTTTTGTCGGGCACATAAATTAAAATCTTCATATACTTAATCCCATACCTGCCTAACACATGCTCACCTGTTTCCAATTCAATTCAACTCAATCCAATTGTCTTAACTAAATTTGCTAATTTATTCTTTAGTTAGTTCCTTTTCTTATTTCACTGCTTATTTGAACATATCACATTCAAATATATTTTAATCTACTCATGAACCCCATATAATTCCATTTCAACTCGAGTTACATATTCGATTTCGAATATAAATTTTCAAATCTCTTTCACTTATTCAACGCCCCATTTCAATTCAAATCTCGATTTAACTATTTATTTTTCAAACTAGTTAAACCTATTTAATAATTAAAAATCTGATTTTTATTCAAAAATCATTTCACTTACTTCACTGGAGTTCATATTTATTTTATATCTCCAGTCTGGATTTTTCTAATGGAAAATTCGGATTTTTTTCCTTTAAAATCCTTTTATTTATTTAAAGAAACCGTTATCGTTTTTAAAATGATTATGGCACTGTTTTTCTGAAAACTTGATTTTGACATAACTCAAAATCCATACGACGAAATCTAGATTTTTCTCTTTCATTAGAAAACTATTATTCAACCGGTCCCGGCGATTCTTGTTTCAAAGAATTCCGACTTCAATTGAGTTATGTATACTCAATTGAAGTTCAAATCGCTAATTTACGAACTGCAGCGCTGCGGCGAGTTCGTTTTAATTATATTTATATATATAAACGTTTGAACTTCGTTTATAATAAATTCAACTCTATTCTAATATATATCAAATCCAATTTTCCAATTTAACATAATATTCCCGATCTTCTAAAATTGTCGATTTTCCCTGACTCGAAAATAAATTTATTTATACTTCGATCTTCTATTTTAAATTTCAATTCCCTTTGAATGCTATATTCAAATTCCATTTGAATTCTATTTGAATTCTATATTCAAATTTCATTTGGATTTCTATATTCAAATTCTATTTCAAATCACTTATTCAAATTCTATTTGAATTTCTCTTACTCAAATTCTATACTCACATTTCGTTTAAATTTCAATATTCAATTTCTATTTGAAAATTCTATTTTTAAATTCCTACTTAAATCCTGTACTCAAATTCCAATTCAACTCTGTTTGAATTCTATATTTAAACTCCATTTCACTTCTATTTGAATTCCTATTTTTAAACTCCATTTGAATTCTATTTTCAAATTTCTATATTTTAAATTTAATTTGAACTTTCTTCATTCAAATCCATTTGAATTCAAATTCTATTTCAATTCTTTTGAACTCAAATTTCTGTATATTCAAATTCTATATTCATTCTTAAACAAGTCTCGATTTCAATTTTTTTTTTGAAATCGATATTTCTACTTTTGGAAAATAGATTTCCCTTTTCAATTTCACACTCGTATTTTTATTTCTGAATTATCCAATGATAATTCTTTTCACTTCATTTATAAACTTCGTTTATAAAAGAACTACTTGTTTTTATTTTATTAAAACAGGTTAATATTTTTATTCCATTCTAAAATTTCAAATTCTATTCTAAAAATAGAATTATCCTTTTAATTCTCAAATATCCTTTTCAGGATATTTTATAAATCAACCTCAGGCCCAGTGATATTTAAACAACCAATTATTTATTTCAGGGTTTCTAACACATCATATATGACAGTATATATGCAAACAAATAAACAAACAGATAATATATATTTTTGAGGAATCCAGTTGGATCCCTCCAACCTGTTTTTCCTGCATTCACAGACGTTAGTCAACATAAATAATACCCATCCTGCTTCGAGGCAGGATATCGCGGTATGAAGGTCATCCACTATCATAGCGTGGGGCGTATAGGGTAATCATCCGCTAATGGTACCGCGGGCATCCGCTAAAGAGACTGCGGGAAATTCAACCACCAATACATATATATATATAATAGCAACCACCAAGCCTAAATAACTAATATATTTTAAAACAACCAGAAAGCATTCAAACAAGCAACAAACAATTATTTTTAACTAATAAAAATAATTTTTAAATAAAATGTGAGTGAGATTTACTCACCATGATTCTTATTTGATCCATTCTGAGAAACTCGAACCACATCTGATTAAATTAAACCTCTCGCTAACTCCATCAAATTCCAATTGATTTCTAGCTCGAGTAGCTCGTAGTCATGGACTAGTTTGTCTTGTTTTCAAGATTTTTTTTTGAACCTTGAATAAATTAAATATACATTGTTTAAATAAACTATATTTTCTTTTAATTTAATGATCGACATAAAAATCTAACTTTATTTTTCTTTCTTTATTATTTATATATATCATACTCAAATGGTAAATTTACCATTTTATTTTGTATATTTGCTAACTAAATTTAAACTAATTTAATTAAATCGAAAAACATTACTAAACTAGTTATAATCAATTTACCTAAATCCCTGTGTTTTTAATCTTCTTTCAACAATTCAGTTAATAGTAACATCGATTAACATGTTTGGTAATGTTTTTCAATAAACAATTATTTTTAAGCATTTAAAATACTAATTGAGCAAATCTAAGTGAGATTACTCACATCGGTTTTTCTGCCATCTGCTCTAATCCTTTTTCAATGTTGCCATGACCTAATTTCCATTGGTAGGAGCTATTCTGAACCCATCACCAAAATCTTCCACTGGACCTCACCATACACAGTTCGAACAGTCTTCCTTCGCACCCCACTGTTGTGTCCGTACCAGTACATTGCCTTAGCCCAGTTCAACATCTACTGCTGACGTAGGCCTCCACGCACCCCAAAAACCCAGATCAGATCCCCATATTCAAACTATCGAACCCTCCAGAACTTCACGACTTTGAACCACCATCGCTTCGAACTCCATTTACTTTGCCATTGTCGCGGCCTCGACTTGGAATCCTACAGCGAGGGTGCGATGACTTTGAGCATCGATCTCCACCAATTTCTGCCAAACGTCGCTCCTCACCTCTATGAACTCCATGACAGGCCCAGGACCCACTTTCGCATATCATTTGGCCCAAACTCAACCCTAATCGATCGTTGTTCCAAATCAATTTCCAGGAAGTTGTCTCGTATGCAATACCGACAGGTAGGCTTGCAGCCTCGGAATAGGCGATTTAAAACGAATCAACGATTTAGGAATTAGATGGAGTATTTGATTATTAATGAATTGCTGAAGGAATTTTTAAGGGGATGGCATCGATTTATTTCTGGAGAAGGAGGAATAACAAAAGAAATTAGAGAGGGCAGTATCGCGATTTTATAGGCAACGAAGGGGACAAGTTTTTAATGTGTGGTCGGCCAAAGTACATGACAATATCTTTTTAAAGGAATTAAAAATATTTCGATTTTGATTTTAAATATAATATAATATAATTTGATTTGATATAAAGAGATTTTTATTTCTTTTAAACAGATATCGATTTGATTTCGAATCTATCCACAATAAAATATCTCGGGGTTCACAATTAAATATCGTGAACCGCTATTTTAGCGTACCGACCATCGTTCCAATGTAATAACGGTGTTCTGAGCTCAACATAATATATTCTGAAATAAAGTTTGAACGTATCTATAAAATAACCATAGAAATTTATATAATATAATTTAAACTCAGAAATGAATTAATTCCTCAGTAATAATTTATTTTTATTATCGATTCTGTTTAAATTGAACTTCTATAAATTATCTGAATTGTTTTGATTTAATTTTAACTTCGAATTGAATTATTTTGAATACTCGTATTACGATCATAATCAAAATAAATCGTATTTCGATTATTTAATCGATAACCCAATAAAATACTATTTATATTATAAATTCAATATTTAAAACCATACTAAATATTTAAAATAAATCGACCAAAAATCCGGGTCGTTACAGGAATTAATAAAGAGGTGGGTTGATTTACAGTTTGGCTAACATACAGATTAATAGAAATGCATTTTGTAATTTTGACATTGAGTAAGTAGTAATGCATTTTTTTTCTGACACTGGGCTGCAGCCCAGGCCCGCCTGGGGCTAGCTCTACCCTTGATGATGCCTCGTCCAAGAAAAATAATAATCTATGACTGAATGTACAATACAATATAAAATGTTGGTTACATGATAGGAGAACAAAGCCCTCTGATAAAAGTAACCTTACTATATGTATGCAATTTTATTATTGAGTTTTGCTATAAAAAGGAACCACACAATTCTGTAGTATAGATGTGATCTGACAAGCTGTGAAGTGTTAGTAGATCTTTCATGCTAAAGAACACCTCTTAGATGTTACATTTCTTTGGATATATTATTTATTAAACAGAGCACTCGAGGTTCGGGAATCATGCATATGCTATGTATGAATTTGGTTTGTTTGTGATTTGGTCTAAGCAGCTCACTCATGAAAAGTGTATTTGTTGCCTAAGAATAATATGATTGACTAGAAATTAAAGAAGAAAAAGAAATATTCTCCAGTATAGAAATAATATGATTGACAAAGCAGCAAGTTCTGAAATGATACCATTATTAGGTTGTGATTTGGTCTAAGCAGCTCACGCAACTTTGATGTATTCTCATTATGGAAATATTGGGTTAATATGATTCTGTATTTATTGAACTATATTCTGCATTATTTTATTTTTTATTTTGGCAGGGCTTGGTCGATTATCTTTTGCTCCATCATCAGCTACACAATATGCTGCTAATAATATCGTTCAGGCGGGCACTAAAGAGTTGAGGTTCAAGGTATTTTTGCTTAGTCTTACTATTGTTTCTTTTTGGAAAATAATTAAGTAAAACTGCACATCACTATTTAAATATTTAACGATTTAACTTCTAACACATAAAAGTACTCTTGCTTTAGTGTCTATAATCATCAATATCAATGTCAATCATATTACTATTAACAAACTCATAACATAATGTCTGTTATTTACAATCACGACCAATTGACCAAGTATTGCCGACATACGTTCACTATAAAACTTGACATGGGGATATGCAACCAACTTAATTTACAAAGTAAAGGTAGATTTATATTAATATAGTTTGGTTCCTATTTCTATTTCTACCATTGCTATGCAAACTTATAGAAATAAAATTGATTAGCAGTGGTTAAAAACAACAATGGTTAAAACACAAGTAAGAATTTTCAACCACAAATTAATGTTAATTAAATGGCTTGCAAAATTCAAAACAACAATGGTTAAAAATAATGATTAGTGGTGGAAGAAAAATTCATCAAATTACCGTTAAATACTATAATGATTAGCAGTGGTTAAAAACAACAGCTCATCTCCTATTTGCGTCACACAATCAAAGAAAATCCTTTTCTAACTTCTTATTATTTGCTTGACTTGCAGGCGCAGGAACAATCATTTGATTAGAATTTCAATTCAATTTATCTGCTTGTTTTTTCGAAGTGCTTGAGCTTATTAGATTAGTATTAAGCTATTTTTTAATAACAGACATTACTTTATGTGTAACTCTTTATTGTATATTAATGTTAACCGGCTAATACTATATGCATCACTATTATTTGTTGTATCCACATGCGTTGAATATGTGGTACTCATATTGTCTTGAGATTGGTTAATTTGCTGTTCTGACAACTAAGATTTGACTAGATTGCATCTTTATCGCAAATTCATGGTTATGGTTATTGAAAATTAGCCAGTATTAATAGATAATATTCGTGTTTATGTTACCGAAAGTATCAATTGCATATTTATGGTTGAAACACTTAATAAGTGTTGCAGATTATCAATCTGAAACACTCACCAAGTGTTGCAGATTATCAAACTGAAACACTCGACGAGTGTTGTAGATTGTCAAACTGAAACACTTATTGAGTGTTGCAGATTGTTAAACTGAAACACTTATTGCGTGTTGCAGATTGTCAAACTGAAACACTTATTGACTGTTGCAGATTATCAAACTGGAACACCTGCTAAGTGTTGCAATTCGTCAATTTGAAACATAATATAGGTGTTTCAGAAATCTGCAACATACAAATCTGCAACACCTAAAAAGTATTTCTAAAATTTTTAGCAACATTTTATTACCGTTTCAAATTGGCCATTTTGGTGTTGTACTCGTGCGCAGGGTTTTTTGGGTATGCGGTTTCATGGGTTACGGGTGCGACTTGGAACGATGAAGACAAACCGAAGAGGAAAGGGATTAACTTTCCTTACAGATGTAATTAATAGTTTATTTGTATTTAATTTATAAATTATATAATTCAAATGTTTATTCGCGTGTATCTCATTCAAATGAAAACAAAATCAGATGATTTTCAAAGTGTTGGAATCGTGAAATCCAGATCTACATTTCAGAACTGACTAGAACTGATTTGGAGCTATCTACAATTTTCAAAGGGTTAAAAACCACTGTGAGAAATTCTACTTTTTTATATATAATTAAAATTACTTAATCATGATATGTGATTTGATCTAGAATTGATGTTGTTGAATTATACGCTGTTAAATTTTATTTGTATGATATGTGATTTGATCTAGAATTGATATTGTTGAATTATACGCTATTAAAATTTATTCGTATGATATGTGATTTGATCTAGAACTGTTGTTGTTATGTAGATCCATTGATTTGATGGTGTTTGTGTTGAATGAAATTGTTGGAAACAAAAATACCAATTTTTGTTGAAAAAGAAAAAGAATTGGATTAAAATTTTCATTGTGACAAATTAGAATTATTGGATTTCATTTGTCAATTTTGTCAATTTAGAATTGTTGAAATAAAATTATCATTTTTGACAAAATATAGTAGTTAAAAATAATTAAAAATTTTGTTAATTAGAATTTATTTAAACAAAAATATACATTTTTGTCAATTAAAGTTGTTGAAACAAAAATATACATTTTTGTCTATTAAAGTTATTGAAACGAAAATATACATTTTTGTCAATTAAAGTTATTGAAACAAAAATATACATTTTTGTCAACTAAAGTGGTTGAAACAAAATATACATTTTTGTCAAAATATAATAGTTAAAACAAAAATGAACCTTTTTGTCAAATTAGAATAGTTGAATAGAAATGAACATTTTTGTCAAATTAGAATAGTTGAATAGAAATGAACATTTTGTCAAAATAGAATAGTTGAATTATAATTATTATTTTTGTTAATTAGAATAGTTGAATAAAAAATCAACGTTTTTAATAATAAGAATTTAGTTAAACAAAAATTATTATTTTTGTTAATTAGAATGGTTGAATCAAAAATTAACATTTTTGTTGTTTAGAATCTAGTTAAACAAAAATTATTGTTTTTGTTAATTAGAATGGTTGAATCAAAAATTAACATTATTGTTATTTAGAACTGAGTTAAACAAAAATTATCATTTTTGTCAAATTATAATAATTGGTTTAATATTTCCATTTTTGACAAATTAGAATAGTTGAATTAGAATTATCATTTTTGTCAAATATAATTATTGGATCACAATTTACATTTTTGTCAAAATATAATTGTTAAATTAAATTTGACATTTTTGTTGTAACAAAATAGTTGAAATAAAAAGGACATTTTTGTTGTAATAAAACTGTTGAAATAAAAAGGGCATTTTGTTGTAAGAAAATAGTGAAAACAAAAATATATATTTTTGTGAAAATATATTAGTTGAACAAAAACTTTCATTTTGTCAAATGTGATGGTTGAAAACAGAAATCACATTTTTATTAAATAAGATTTGAGATAAACAAAAATTACATTTTTGTTAAATAGATTTGGGGTAAAACAAAAATTGACATTTTTGTCAAATAGATTTGTCAACAAAAATGAAAATATCATTTAAATCATTTTGTTGAAATAGAATTGTCAACAAAATGAATGAATCATTTTTTAATCATTTTGTTGAAATAGAATTGTCAACAAAAATGAAGGTATAACTTCTTATACATTTTGTTGAAATAGAATTTGTGTGCGAGTTAAAGAATCATTTTTATTGTCAAAACATACATTAGAATTTGTATGTAAGTTAAAGAATCATTTTTATTGTCAAAACATACATTAGAATTTGTATCCAAACATATGAATCAATTTTATTGTCAAAACATACTTTAGAATTTGTATGTAAGTTAAAGAATCATTTTTATTGTCAAAACATACATTAGAATTTGTATGTAAGTTGAAGAATCATTTTTATATTTATATTATACAATAGAATTTGTATGTTAATTAAAGTGACATTTTTATTGTTAAATTATACAATAGAATTTGAATGCAAATCAAAGTGACATTTTTATTGTCAAATTACACATTAGAATTTGTATACAAAGTAAAGATACATTTTTATCGTTAAGTCGTACATTAGAATTTGTATGCAAATTAAAATAAACATTTCTATATGTTATGTTATACATTGAAATTATATATACACAAATAAAATATTTCTTTTATTTGTTAAAGATAAAGATAGAAATTGCATACAAATAATGAAAATTAAAATTATCTTTTTATTTGTTATTAGAAAAATGTCATGTAAATAAAATACATTTTATTTGACATTATAAACATGTAGATTTGTTATGCAAACAAAACATGCTTTTATTTGGCGTGTTAAACACGTTAGTGGAATCGTCGAATGGTTTATATTTATATATAATTATATATATATAAATTAAAATTAAACGAATCGTGCGCCGTAGTTCGCATTTCGGAATCATAACTTTAAACGTTTATACGAAAAGATCCGACTGTCAGATTTTCCCAAAACTGGAACCGTTAGGACCGCTTTGGGAAGATCTTTCCAATGATATAAATTTTGTTAAAATCCAACGGTTAGATTTTGAGAAATATGTAAATCAAATTTGGGCAAAAACAGCGCCAGGGCCGCCTATTGACCCGAAGCGTCGTTAAATTAAATTGGGCTATTTTTATATAAATTAAAACAACAATAAATCGTTATAAAATAATATTAACGATATGAAATGGTTTAAATTATATGTATGCGAGAATTATTTGAAAAGACCGAGTTCAATATCATTTCAAATAATGTTACAACGATTTAAATCGAAGATATTGAAGACGGTGATTGAAGACCGGCGATCTTCACATCGAATGAATGACTACTGATGCCTGGCATTGGGTAGCTCCCAGTAAAGGGTTAAAATGGTAGTTGTCCGGAAGAACTTGTTGATTGTCCGGATAAGCGAGCACATCTCTTCCATATTGGACATACGGGACGAGGAATAAGGTGTCTCCGGTTTCGTTCAGACCCAGAACGGACTTGTAAATGGATGTGTGTCCGACGTTGGATTCCATTCTATGTGAATTGATTTCTATTTAATATATATCTATTTGGTGGCGGAGAATTTATTCTCTTGCTTAACACCCTTCTCTGAGACGCATGAGCTCAGATGTTATATATTGATAGTTATTGATCGCATGACGTGAATTGTCAATGTGGCATGCCAAGATGCAATTGATCGAGGCTTTTGTTGAAAAGCAGAGCCTTGTGGTTGATGATCAAAGCACTGCCTATTTAGGCGTAGCTTTGTGCATAGCGTTACTTCGTGAGCCTCGCACCCCGGTAAGAGTCGGAAACGGGACAAGGGAACGCAGAGAGTGCACACGTTTCTTTCCAGCTAGAAGTGGTATCAGGGTTTTGCAAGTCCTGACATTTTACTTATGTGGATGATGGATTACGAGGCCTCGGTTATATTGGTCGATAGTGGCCAATTTATAGGTTCAATAGGACCGGGAAGCATGTGTTTAGGAATTGCCAATCCACTAAAGTATATGTGGATCGGCCCTGCAGGATCCAAGGGTTCGCCAGCGTCCGAATCCTGAGATATTTGCTAGAGTGTCTCGAATCGGTAAGGAGATCGTCCCTAGCCTTGACTCCTGATGGAAACCCAATTTCCAATACGACATTACAGTTTCGATTGTAAACCTATGTATGGTGGCATAGTATATGGTAGCTATGCCGTCTAGGATTGACACATTTACTTTGAAGTATTTTAAAACTGATTAGACACTAATAATAATATAAAAATATTATTTTCTATGTATCAAGCATGTTTGATCATTATAAGGTAAAACTCTATCCTCCAGATTGCGTTGCATTATGTGATGGGACTTGAGTCTTATAATGATTTCATTGTTTTAAAAAGCATTGCGTTGTTTTGAATAAAATTTATTTAATTTATGCACTGGCAATCCAATGGAGTAAACCCATTCCGCGTTAGCGGCGTGATCATGTGATTAGCCATATTGTTAGATAAGTTAGGAAAGATTTCTCATACCAGTCCCATGACTGTCTCGTAGTTTGTTTCACTTGCAAACTCGGGTGCCCATGTTTTCCACACGGGCAGTCGAGTAACTTATTTTGCAGATATATTGAGCAGGATTCTGGATCGTAGCTTAAAGCTGTGTCCGGAACATTGATAGTCTTCCGCTGCAGTGTATTAAAATTATTGTAAATTAATCTTCCGATGTTGTATTATTATATTCGATATACTCTGACATTCTGTACTCTGATGTTGCATTATTATGATGTAATAAAAGTCTTCAGTTATTTGTTCTGATGTGTTGTATGCCCAAAGTAAGTGCATTCGAGGATTTCCAACTTTTGGATCAGACCTGTGTGGTTTATGGTCGATTCAAAGGGCGGGGATTTTCGGGTCATTACAATTTTTCATATGACACCTAATTAGAATTATTTTAGTTTTTTTTTGAAAGAAAAGGGGGGAAACTGATTCTTGTGGGAAATAATGCTAGTTGTAGAGTCATGGGCAAAGGTACTGTGCAGTTCGCATGTGTGACGGGGTAATACGTACTTTGATAGGTGTCCATTATGTTCTAGGTGTTCGGAAATCAATGATATCTCTTGGGCAGTTGGCATCCAAAGGATGCGAGGTGACTATCGATAAGGATAATCTAAGGGTTTCTAGGGGTGCATTTGTGGTGATGAAGGGATATATGTTTCATAATTTGTATCTCCTGAAGGGAAGCACTGTACTTGTAAAGTAAAGGGTTGGAGTCTACAGTTCTCATGGAAAAGATGTCAAAGCTAGGCGTACAAGAAGGGACTTTGAGTTTCTACATAGGCAGAACATGATCAAAGGGGAAAGCTTCAATAAGGTGGGATTTTTCCAAAAGGATGTGCTTGATAAATGGAAGAAGGGATCGTCTGAAGTTGGTCAAAGATCAAAGGAGAAAGCAGTGGATATGCATAAGTCTTTGCAGACTGATAAGTTCAGGCGTTGGTCGAGCTGGAATTGCTTATCGAATTGCTAGGAGCCACGCGATGGCACGGTGTGGGGAGAGAGTTGAGATGGTTGATGGGGACTTTTTTTTCATGGTGAAGATTAATAGGTCATACATGAAGGGGGTACTTTGAACACTTTTTTTGTCAGGATGTGGCGTTGCCGAAGTTTGTTGACAAAGTGCAATGGGTGATGGGCCGAGGCTCATTAGGGAAGTAACCATGGTGTCTTGTCCGAGAAGATGCTTAAAGCAATTGGAAGTAGGTGGAGTTGGTATGCTTTCAAGGAAATATAGTATTAAGGTGGAGATTGTTAAATTTCGTGATACAATATTTCCATTTGAAGAAGATTTGGAAGATATTATTGATTATGGTGATACAATATTTCCATTTAGAGAAGATTTGGGAAATATTGTGTAACACCCCACCTCCGTTAAGGTCACTCACAAAGGGAATGCCTTAACTTTGGTGGAGCATTTTAGTAAACAGAACAGAAACTTACAAGACAGATAAAACAGTACTTGGAAAATTTATAACTTTATTACAACATAAACCGAAATAAGCTTGGTTACATCCTTTCAAATCACAATATCAGAATTCAAGTACAAAATATCAGTCTTGTACAAAATCCTTTAGAATGCATAGTTTAAAATCATAATCCCCACAGAAGAAGACAAGCCATACTTTAAGCACTTCAAGCGGAAGAAATCTGGATCAAGCTAGAGTACTCCCTTCTACAAAACCTGGGGGGAGGGGGGGGGGGGGAGACGGAAGAAAGGAGGCGAAACAACAAGGGTCAGACAAAAAGTCTGGCAAGTCCAGTGATTTTCAGTTATGAACAGATAATAATAACATGACATGAAAATAAAACTGGATGAGAGATAACAGTAACAGGTGTAGCGGATATTACAGAAGAACAGAATGACATAAGCTATTTCTTTACCCTTCTCTGCACTAATACTAGTATAATAGAATTAGGTGTCACCCTAATGTCTAAACTGAAACAGAAACGGGTACAGAATAATTTCCACAGAAGAGAGTGCTAGTAATGGGCCTTTACCACCCGAACAGAAACAGACAGAAGCAGAAACAGATTAATCCCTACGGAAACAGAATGTAGAATTAGGTGTACACTAGTAATGGGCCTTTACCACCCTAACAGATGGTACCACGCAGAAACAGACAGGTGATACCACCCAACAGAAACAGACGGTACCCACAGAAACAGACAGAACTAAGTGTACCCTAAAACCCTACCCCAAGCGATCGGCTCCCTAATACATAAATACCCTGTGTCGGCCCCACAGTAGGGTGTATCACTCCCTAAAGTGACAACCAATTGACACAGACCTATTTACAGATGTCACGACGTCTTACATCCTCAGAGGCAGATCGGGATCCATGCACGCACATGACCCGGTTGGAACGCACCATCAACACCCCTCGCCATTATCAGAATGAACCGTTTATAATTAGTTCAGTAAGCGTGCCCGGACCCTACCTACTGTTGGGTCAAAGTTTTGATACCAGATAGGGTTACTGACTAATATGGGTCCCAAACAACAGAAGACACAAGTAATTCCCTTCCTATCCTTGTGTCCCCAGACTAACAGATTTCAGATTAACCTGTTTACAAGTTCGAACATACAGAATTCAAATCAACTAGTTCACAAACAAGTTTTCAGACTAACGGATCAGATATACAGATTTAACAGACTTACCGATTAACTAGTTACAGATTAACAGACTTACAGATTTGTCTAACTTTGTAATTGGGCCTGCAGATTCACGGAACATATTTATTAAATTCATCAGTCTAGTGGGTTTAACCCTATCCGCCCAACACGTTTTAGACATCATATTTATCTCAGATTTTCATTGATTAAATATTAATGCCCAGAACTCTCACATTAGACTGACAGTTTGCGGCTACTGGTTAGGCCGGTTGGTTCCGGGCAGATGTCTGCCGCAAACTGAGTCTAACCTCGGGTTTCAAGCACGTTATGACAAACTTCTCACATTAGAACCTATTGTTTGCGGCCACTGGATGTGCCGGGCGGTTCCGGGCAGAATTACGCCGCAAACTCATTCTAACCTCGAGTTAGCCATGTTCATCTTTGCGGCCAATTAATTAATAATTTACCCTTTATACCCACGCCTAATATGCATGTCAATTATTCATAGCTAATTCAGATTATGTCAATAACAGACTGAATATATCAACTTAACAGATATAGCAGATAACAGATTTTCGCAGATTAGGCGACTTAACGGATTCAGCAGATTAAGTAATTTAGCAGATTTAGCATATAACAGATTTGGCATTTTCAGCAGACCTAGCAGATGACAGATTTGGCTGATGAACGGATCTAGCAGACTAGGCAGTAGAGCAGAACTAGCAGATTAAGCAATATAACAGAACTAGCAGATTAGGCAATATAACAGAACTAGCAGATTAGGCAAATATAGCAGAACTAGCAAATTAGGCAAATTTAACATATTTAATCATTCCTTAAAGTTTCACAAACATATCTTGCCTAATTATAAATTTGGCCTAAGTTTGCATGCCTAAATAGTTGTCATGATTCACACTATGATCATATACCCCACGTTTGCATTGAATTTACATGTCACAGATTATGGTCATAATTTACATGTCCTAATTTAGTTCAACTTTCCTAGTACAAAAGATTCACATATAAATTATACCAAATATGGCCATCGATTTCAATGCATGTCATATATTCAAAAATCTCCTACTTAGGTGTTATTCACATTTGATAGTTATCAAATCTTAATATAGATCTTCACACCTAAGTCATATTCTCTTTCAAATCAAGAATTGTTATATAAACAATATGCCCAACGACCTAGTTATAACAGATCTTAATTCAAAATATGCGTTATGTCCAATGTCTCAAGTCACATGTTAAAATACTATGGTTCCTCTTCTTCCAATTCACAGAAATGCATAGATCTAAATCTAGTTTACAACCTATGTCCTTTTTCTTAAATCAGTCACAGATTAGCCATGTCCAATTATGCCACATTCATTATTTGTCCCAAACATTTTAGCGTTCGTGCGTTAATCTCTTAGGAGATTGGCGCAGGCTCGTAGTAGCCTGGCTATAGAATAGAAAGAAGAAGAGATACAGAATAAAATAGATCAGAACAGAACATACACAATCTCAAATTCAGATTTACAATCATGTCACAGTTATGATTAAAGTTTATATCGGAAAATAACTGCACTTGCCTTGGTTGGATTAAAGAAAGAACTTTAATTGTTGTAGAATCGTTGCAGAAGCTTTAATCTCTAGTTTGAATTGAGTTGCTTAGGTTGATGTTGATTAGCTTCTAGTTTTGATTCCAGCAGAGTAGCGATGCCATTTTTATTTTTATTTAGAACAGAGGCAGAGTAGAAGCAGAATAGAATTGTGTGTAGAGAAGGCTAGGTTTGGGGCTGTTTAAATAGGGTCAAGTCAACGAATCTAGATAGAAATCGGACCAGAAACATCAGAGTGAACTCTGACTCAAAAATGGGCTCGGGGACCAGGTCGACACCCAGGTCGACTACCCAGTCGACCTGGCCAGGGGGGTCGACTGCCCAGTCGACTCCCCAGTCGACCTGGGTCTGGGCGGGAAAATTCCCGCCCAGTCTGTTCTGGGTTTGAAATTCGAATTTTGAATTCGAATTCGTGCTGTTTTTAATTCTGAAAATTTTTGAAACTTTGGAAGGCCATAACTTCTTCATATGGACTCCGATTTACGCAAACTCGGACTTGTTTTCAAGCAGAATTCCGAGACGAACGCAATGGCTCAACCCGTTTCCATTGATTTTTATTTTAAAAATTAATTATCCTTTGATTTGTTACTTATATGTTCACAGAAAATACGGGGTGTTACATTCTCCCCTCCTTAAAGGATTTCGTCCCCGAAATCCTCAAGTTAAGAAGAATGTGTCCTACCATCCAACATCCATCTACTCAATCATCAATCATTGGTGTCCATTGTCCTTAGAAACTTCTAATGTTGTATGACCATATGCAAAAGTGTGTGTATATGTTCCTTATCTAATGCAAAGATCAGGCGGTCCACTGATTCAATTGACCTCCTTAATGCGAATTATGCCAGTGCCATGAGTCCAACATGTATGCAATTTTCCTACTCGATACATATCATTTCTATATGAGTGCACAACCATTCAGTCATATGCAACATCCATGTGCTGAGTCAATCATTTTGCATCCACAAAAATTTAAAATGCTCACACATCCATATGCAGTATGAGAGTGTTTTCGAGCCGATCTAGTGCCTAGTGTGTGTATATGCATCCACGAGAAAACCACTAGCAACCACTTGCATCCACTTGCAACCATCAAACATAACATGTCTCAAACACATGTTTACACCCATTAGTTTCTACCTAAAGGTCGAAGATTCGATCGATAGGATACAGTCGAATGATGGAAGCGAGTACAGATAAAACAAAAACTTAGTTCCCATTAGACATGGGTCCTAAGTATCGGCCCCGAAGACCGAAACCAACATCAAATTGACACCCAGAGGATTACCCTCTTTAGATAATGTCAAAACTGGAAATCTTAACCTTATCGGAAGTATTCAGATATTTATAGATTACTGGTACAGATCAGGTTACTGAACTAAGCATGATAAAACCCAGAATGTATGCGTCCTACTTGACGCCTAACACAGATATCTCTCAAACCCCAATCTCTCACAAACAGATGAGTCATAATCCTCATGGATTTGGGTCTACAGCGGAATCAGAAATAATACTAGTATTAAAGTGCAGAGTATCGATTACAGAATCAAAATGCCAGAATCAGAAAGAGTTTTAACTCAACAATTAGATAAGAAAATTAAACCTTCTACTTAAATTTTCTTATTTCTACCCTATCTACCAGTCCCTTGAGCATTCGCCTGTCCTCCAGAAGTGGGTTCTGCCCTCTGTCCTTGCCCTCGTTTCTTCGGGCAATCCCTAGTGAAGTGTCCCATCTCACCACAGTTGAAGCAAGCGCCCTTCCTTTTTCTGCAATCCTTGTTCAGATGAGTTGAGCTTCCACAAGTAAAGCACTTTTTCCCTTTCTTATCTTCAGACTTCTCATCCTTCTTTTGTGTTTCCTTTTTGGGCCCTGCTTTCTTATTCTGTGGTTCTTCCTTCTTTGTCTCTTTCTGGCCCTTGTCTTCCTCGTGCAGTAGTGCCATGTCCACCAATTTCTCATAAGTCGCTCCCATGGGTACATGAGTCATGGCTAGGCTGTGCAGTGGCTCGTTCAATCCTTTAACAGAGCGGAGAGCCTTTTTATATTGAGTGTTGACTAAATCCAATCCGAACCTAGCCAGTTGGTTGAACTGGTTGACGTATTCCTTGACCGTCATACTTCCTTGCTTAAGAGATAAGAACTTTTCCAGTTGTAGACTTCGTTCAGCTTGCGAGAGGAATTTTGTCTCAAACCTTGTTCTGAAATCCATCCATGTCTCAACCGGCCTCTCGGCGTTAGTGACTTCCCACCAATAGGAAGCTTCGTCTTTGAGCAGCCATACCGCCAACTGTACCTTCTACCTATCGTCCACCTCGAAGATAACGAATAGATCCTCAGTTTCTTTGAGCCAGTTCCTCACTTCTACGAATGATTCAGTTCCCTTGAAATCCTTTCCACCCATGGCCCTAAAATCTCTACAGATCTTTCAGAAAGAAATTGCACGAGGATGGGGTGGAGGTGGGGGATCATTTGCTGGACCTGCGGCGGCGGTCCTAGCCTCAAGATATTGACGAAACCAACCGGGTACATGAACACCCTCTGGTATCTCAGATGCTTCAGACATGCTGAAACGAAAAAGGAAAGATTCAATTACAAAAAGGACTGAAGGAAAGGTATGTGGCTCTTGGGGATTATGTTTATCAAAATAAGCTTTATTTTTGAAAATACTTCCTTTCAAAACCTTTTTGAAAATAGTTTTCAAAAACTTTACCCAATCTGGTAACCTTCAGCTCTGATACCAAGTGTAACACCCCACCTCCGTTAAGGTCACTCACAAAGGGAATGCCTTAACTTTGGTGGAGCATTTTAGTAAACAGAACAAAAACTTACAAGACAGATAAAACGGTACTTGAAAAATTTATAACTTTATTACAACAGAAACCGAAATAAGCTTGGTTACATCCTTTCAAATCACAACATCAGAATTCAAGTACAAAATATCAGTCTTGTACAAAAGCCTTCAGAATGCATAGTTTAAAATTATAATCCCCACAGAAGAAGACAAGCCATACTTTAAGCACTTCAAGCGGAAGAAATCTGGATCAAGCTAGAGTATTCCCTTCTACAAAACCTGGGGGGGAAACGGAAGAAAGGAGGCGAAACAACAAGGGTTAGACAAAAAGTCTGGCAAGTCCAGTGATTTTCAGTTATGAACAGATAATAATAACATGACATGAAAATAAAACTGGATGAGAGATAACGGTAACAGGTGTAGCGGATATTACAGAAGAACAGAATGACATAAGCTATTTCTTTACCCTTCTCTGCACTAATACTAGTATAATAGAATTAGGTGTCACCCTAATGTCTAAACTGAAACAGAAACGGGTACAGAATAATTTCCACAGAAGAGAGTGCTAGTAATGGGCCTTTACCACCCGAACAGAAACAGACAGAAGCAGAAACAGATTAATCCCTACAGAAACAGAATGTAGAATTAGGTGTACACTAGTAATGGGCCTTTACCACCCTAACAGATGGTACCACGCAGAAACAGACAGGTGATACCACCCAACAGAAACAGACGGTACCCACAGAAACAGACAGAACTAAGTGTACCCTAAAACCCTACCCCAAGCGATCGGCTCCCTAATACATAAATACCCTGTGTCGGCCCCACAGTAGGGTGTATCACTCCCTAAAGTGACAACCAATTGACACAGACCTATTTACAGATGTCACGGCGTCTTACATCCTCAGAGGCAGATCGGGATCCATGCACGCACATGACTCGGTTGGAACGCACCATCAACACCCCTCGCCATTATCAGAATGAACCGCTTAAAACTAGTTCAGTAAGCGTGCCCGGATCCTACCTACTGTTGGGTCAAAGTTTTGATACCAGAAAGGGTTACTGACTAATATGGGTCCCAAACAACAGATGACACAAGTAATTCCCTTCCTATCCTTGGGTCCCCAGACTAACAAATTTCAGATTAACTTGTTTACAAGTTCGGACATACAGAATTCAAATCAACTAGTTCACAGACAAGTTTTCAGACTAACGGATCAGATATACAGATTTAACAGACTTACCGATTAACTAGTTACAGATTAACAGACTTACAGATTTGTCTTACTTTGTAATTGGGCCTATAGATTCACGGAACAGATTTATTAAATTCATCAGTCTAGTGGGTTTAACCTTATCCGCCCAACACGTTTTAGACATCGTATTTATCTCAGATTTTCATTGATTAAATATTAATGCCCAGACCTCTCACATTAGACTGATAGTTTGCGGCTACTGGCTAGGCCGGTTGGTTCCGGGCAGATTTCTGCCGCAAACTGAGTCTAACCTCGGGTTTCAAGCACGTTATGACTAACTTCTCACATTAGAACCTATTGTTTGCGGCCACTGGATGTGCCGGGCGGTTCCGGGCAGAATTACGCCGCAAACTCATTCTAACCTCGAGTTAGCCATGTTCATCTTTGCGGCCAATTAATTAATAATTTACCTTTTATGCCCACGCCTAATATGCATGTCAATTATTCATAGCTAATTCAGATTATGTCAATAACAGACTGAATATATCAACTTAACAGATATAGCAGATAACAGATTTTCGCAGATTAGGCGACTTAACGGATTCAGCAGATTAAGTAATTTAGCAGATTTAGCATATAATAGATTTGGCATTTTCAGCAGACTTAGCAGATGATAGATTTGGCAGATGAACGGATCTAGCAGACTAGGCAGTAGAGCAGAACTAGCAGATTAAGCAATATAATAGAACTAGCAGATTAGGCAATATAACAGAACTAGCAGATTAGGCAAATATAGCAGAACTAGCAAATTAGGCAAATTTAACAGATTTAATCATTCCTTAAAGTTTCACAAACATATCTTGCCTAATTATAAATTTGGCCTAAGTTTGCATGCCTAAATAGTTTTCATGATTCACACTATGATCATATACCCCACGTTTGCATTGAATTTACATGTCATAGATTATGGTCATAATTTACATGTCCCAATTTAGTTCAACTTGCCTAGTACAAAAGATTCGCATATAAATTATACCAAATATGGCCATCGATTTCAATGCATGTCATATATTCAAAAATCTCCTACTTAGGTGTTATTCACATTGATAGTTATCAAATCTTAATATAGATCTTCACACCTAAGTCATATTCTCTTTCAAATCATGAATTGTTATATAAAAAATATGCCCAATGACCTAGTTATAACAGATCTTAATTCAAAATATGCGTTATGTGCAATGTCTCAAGTCACATGTTAACATACTATGGTTCCTCTTCTTCCAATTCACAGAATATGCATAGATCTAAATCTAGTTTACAACCTATGTCCTTTTTCTTAAATCAGTCATAGATTAGCCATGTCCAATTATGCCACATTCATTATTTGTCCCAAACATTTTAGCGTTCGTGCATTAATCTCTTAGCAGATTGGCGCAGGCTCGTAGTAGCCTGGCTATAGAACAGAAAGAAGAAGAGATACAGAATAAAATAGATCAGAACAGAACATACACAATCTCAAATTCAGATTTACAATCATGTCACAGTTATGATTAAAGTTTATATCGGAAAATAACTGTACTTGCCTTGGTTGGATTTAAGAAAGAACTTTAATTGTTGTAGAATCGTTGCAGAAGCTTTAATCTCTAGTTTGAATTGAGTTGCTTAGGTTGATGTTGATTAGCTTCTAGTTTTGATTCCAGCGGAGTAGCGACGCCATTTTTATTTTTATTTAGAACAGAGGCAGAGTAGAAGCAGAATAGAATTGTGTGTAGAGAAGGCTAGGTTTGGGGCTGTTTAAATAGGGTCAAGTCAATGAATCTAGACAGAATTCGGACCAGAAACATCAGAGTGAACTCTGACTCAAAAATGGGCTCGGGGACCAGGTCGACACCCAGGTCGACTGCCCAGTCGACCTGGCCAGGGGGGTCGACTGCCCAGTCGACCTGGGTCTGGGCGGGAAAATTCCCGCCCAGTCTGTTCTGGGTTTGAAATTCGAATTTTGAATTCGAATTCATGCTGTTTTTAATTCTGAAAATTTTTGAAACTTTGGAAGGCCATAACTTCTTCATATGGACTCCGATTTACGCAAACTCGGACTCATTTTCAAGCATAATTCCAAGACAAACGCAATGGCGCAACCCATTTCCCTTGATTTTTATTTTAAAAATTAATTATCCTTTGATTTGTTACTTATACGTTCACAGAAAATACGGGGTGTTACATATTGCTAATTTGAGTAATATAATATTTCCAACTGCAGAAGATTTGGAAGATATCAGAAAATTTATTGCCTCTTTTGTAAAATTAGATAGGACAATAAATTACCTACTTAAGAGGAAGAATATGACAAAGTTTTTTTTTTGGGATATTAAAGTAAAGAATTAATTCTCTGATTAGGAGCAAATTAATTGGAGAACTAATCAGGCATTGATTTATAACCATAAATCAATTACTTCAACCCCAAGTATTAATCCTTATATAAGGACAGGGATTAGGTAAATGCATGGATCATTTCTAAAAGTTTTGTTTTTCTCTTCTTCCTCTCCATTATCAGTCTTGTAATATATATTTTTGTAGAAAAGTAATAAAATATCCTCTCCCCAAGTGGACGTACACTAACAAGACGTTAGTGGAACCACTATAAATTTCTTGTGTTCTTTCTTTTATTGCTTGATCTGTAATTGTTTTGCTAGCGACTATCTGTTGTTTGTTTTGCCTCGCCATCAATCTGTTCCTATTCGTTTTTCCGCAAGGTTGGGTTTTATTCCCAAGGTGTTTTTGGGAAAATTTTCCCAACACTATATCATTGGAGGAATGTAAAATTAGTGGCTTGAAGTCATGTGACTATCATGTACTCCTAATGCAATAGTTGTTGTCGATTGCAATAAGAGGATTGTTACCAAAGAAGCCAAGGAAAGCAGTAATTCGTTTATGTTTGTTCTTCTATAAATTATGCCAACGTGTTCTTGATAGAGAAAAATTACAACATCTTGATGATGAGATTATTCTAATTTTATGTGAACTTGATAGATATTTCCCACCATCGTTCTTTGATATGATGATATCATCGTGGAAAAGAAGGAAGATTATATGGACCGGTTCATTTTCATTGGATGTACCCATTTGAAAGATACATGAAGGCACTAAAACATTATGTCAGAAACACTGCACGTCCCAAGGGGTGTATTTCAGAATCCTATCTTGCAGAGGGTTGCATGAAATATTTTAGTGAATTCTTAAAGAAATCAGTAGAAATAGAAGAGAAAGAAGTCCGAAATGAAGATTATGAAAATGATGTCATACTTGAAGGACGACCAACTTCAGCTTGTAAAATAATTACATTGTCTGAGAATGAGAAACGAGTTGCTCAGTTGGTTGTGCTAATGAATATGGCTTTAGTGGAACCATTTTTAGAGTAAGTAACTAGTGCATTTTGTTCTATTGTTCAATTTTTTTATAGTGCAACTTATGTGTTTTTTTCCTTTTACAATAGTTTGCATCTTGAGGAGTTGCAACACTCAAACAAGCGCGTAGAAAAAAAATGCGACTTTACTTTGGAAAACCCACACAAATAACTATGCTGATTGGATAAAGAAGAAGGTGAGTTGAATTTTAAAATATAATCTCATTGATTTTAAATATATTATTATCGAGATCTAACATATAATATTTTCATTTATATATACCTTATGATTCAAACGATAACGACACATTGTTAAAATGGATTGCCTATGGTCCAAGGAGTAGTGCATTGTCTTGTATAGGTTATATCATCAATGGAGAATGTTTTCACACAAAAGATATTAAGAGAAAAACTCAAAATAGTGGAGTCACTTATGATGTAACCACCATGTGCAGGGTTAGCGCAAAAGATATTTCCCAAGTGGTTGACGTGATTACTTATTATGGGATATTGATCGATATATTTTTGTTAGACTATCATGCCTTTTATATTCCTGTAACATCCGAGATTTTTGACCGTTCAAGTCGATAATGATCCTCAAATATCGACTTAAACAAATCAAAAATGCAGATGGTTATTGGGATTAAAATAAGGAAAAGAAGAAAGAGAAAAACAATCACAGAATCTCGCACTGGAAGGACAAATATAATAAATAAATAACAGTTTATGAAGCTGTTAAGACATATATTTGATTACATTTTACACAAATTATCAGAGTTAACTATAATAAACATACCAATATTTGCAGCGTAATAAATGCGTCTGTTGAGCTCCATCTTTATCTCCATAAAGGTATCTTCAATAACTGAAAAACTCAGGCTGACCCGAGCATAAATAAAAAGACAAAAACACTTGGATCAAAACTAAAATATTCTCATATTAGTTAAATCAATTTCATGTGATAATATGAGTGCAATAACTTAAGAGATGTTACGGGAGATTCCATCTCTTAAGGATTCGTCAGACTAGATACTACATAATATAATACGCCATTACAATAACGTCTATGGTTAGATATAAAATATTAAAATAGCATAAGCGAGATTACATTTTTACCCTTACACCATTTATAATACCCTAGTCTATACTGATACCGTAAAGTCCATAGTACGTAATGGCTATCAGAGGGCATTCCATAGGTACGGTACAAATCAAAGTCGTAGGGGGCTCGATCATGATAATATGACAAGGCACACGAGGAATGCCTAGAGTATGAAAATACTAGTTGCACGCCCAGATTGGTGGTAACGCATAGCCGCGACTACCGTCCACCTCGAACAACACTCCTAAATCACGAATGCACATCAAATCAATCAAACCGAGGGACTATAGTAATAAAGGAAGAAGTGTTGTCGATGGAGGTAGCTAACCCCACTTGGTCCGGTATAGCCCTGTTTTAGTCATTTTGATTATGACCCAAAGGTCAAGGACATCCATCATCGTTCTCTTTCTTCAAACCCAGTAATCGCCTCCAAATCAACCTAATTCATTCTAGAACTCCACAGCGTACACAGTTGTTAAAGTGGTTTTCGGTATTGGCAGAGAGTATGACAATATCTAATCCCGGTCTCTTTAACAACCAAACGTTTATATTTTCCACACGGTCGGTTCTTTTACATTTCAAAGATATTCATACTTCATATCAAAATATCAAATTTTCACAAAGATCATTTCAATATTCAAGGGAGAATATTATTCATCATAAAATCTACATTTAAACTAATTTAAAATCTTGAAACAATTCCAACTTTAAAATAAATTGAATATTAAAGTAGTTAAAAGTATATTTAAAATAGTTTAGATATATAATTTAAATAGTTTGAAATAAATTATTTGTGTTTAAAATAGAATATTCAGATTTAGAAAAATCCATAGTTAAAATATAAGATAGTGTATAAAATAAATAGTTTATTATTAAAAAATGGTTTATTTAAAATAATAAATATAAAATATTTATAAGGTGGATTGTTTATAAAGAAAAGTAATTATTATTAAAATAGTTTAAAAATGGTTTAAAATACTATAGTTGGAATTAGAATCGTTTCTTCAAAATTTAACCAACTGGAAATCGTATTTTAGTTTCAAATCAATCGACTAAATTTCAATATCTTAATTCAAAAGGATTTGACTTCCCATTTATATTTCAATTCAACAGTTTGATTTCAAACAATTCGATTTAATAATTTGATTCAAATGATTGAATTTCAATTATAATTCTCACTTTGAATTTTCAATTATAAAAATCTTGAGTTCACGGTTCAATTATTACTATAAATCAAGTTAATTTAAAGTAAATATCAGAGATTCAATTTCGATAAATATATATTTTATATTCAATTCAGTTTCAATTTCAGTTATTCACATTTACGAATTCCTTAAATTTGAAAATTTTAATTTCAAGGCTTAAAGTTCACATTTAAGGAAAATAGATTAATAATATCATTTATTTGTCTTTAAAACAAAATTTCAAAATTCAAGGTTAAAACAATTTTTATTTAACCAACCGGTGTCCATATATAATTTTCTACCCCATGGCCAAGTAATACATAAAATTTAATTTTTAGTATTTCGGGAAAGGATATATATCATTTCAATCCAAATCAAGGTCATAGGTACTTATCATTTCAACCTACGTTCTTAATTCATTTTAATGGTTAATCCCGGGTTTATTTGATGCCCATAACACCTAGGGTAATGGTTAGGGTTAATCAACAAAAATCAATAACAAACATAAACAATGTCGATAACAAGATGGATTACATATTAACACATCAAATAAATAAATTCAAGGCATATATCAAAATCAACACATCTAAACAGTTCAATAATATCAGTTACTTGTCATCAGGTTTGAAGTTCTTTTTTTATTATTAAAACTAGAAATTAATCTATAACAGTACAATTTATATAACAGTCAAATTAAACTATACAGTCTATGCAGATTTAACAAAAATATGCAATTTAAACAATCAAACAGCAAATAATACCATCATATCATGACATGAATTTAATTTAACTAACAATCAAATATTTTAGTTAGATGTGAGTGGGCTTAATCACTCACCTTTGGTTCTGAACGCGATTTCAATCCGACTTTTAGCCCAAAAATTAGCAGTCTCAAAATCAGTCCAAATCAATGCCATCGCGAAGAGCCCGTCGATAAGATTCTAACGCAACAAACTACGTGTTAATTGGAGCTCGTATAAAAAAGTTACAAGTGTTTTACTATTTGAATTTCAATATATATACATATAAATTTAAAACAAAACCCACCCTTCATAGATGCCACGTCAACATCATTTTGCATGCCGACCTTTAACTCCCCACTCCTTCTTCTCCATCTCTCACACACGTTACAGACATTAAAACACCATGGCTGAAAATTGAATCCCTTCTATCTCCCTCGATACTTCACCAAATCGCCTCTTATTCGCACCGTCGGGCTTCTCTTCTCAAATGCTTCTTCTTAGACACAACCATCTCCAACTCGAACTCACCTCAAGATCGCGTCACCAGAAATCCCACGTTCCCCCTTATAGTATGCGCGATAATTTTTATCGCCAAACCCCACAAAATTTCTAAGCCTTAAGCGCCTCACCATGCTGGCGACGTTGGTGATGATCTCACTTCCAATTTCGGACCGAGTAGCTCTCAAGAGGGACCCTAGCCGCTGCCGTAAAGTCGAACTAACTCCAAAAATGTCACACCTTACTTGGAATATATGGACGTGGAGATCTCGCTGATACGAGATCAACGAATCAATTCGTTTTCGATTTCATGGAGAAACTGATTTTATATAATTTGTTGGAGCTGAAAATTTTAAGGTGGCCATATATTTTTGAACGAGAATGAAGATGAGGCGAGGCGACTATAGAAAAACTGAGGCATTAGGTTTTAAGGAGAGAATTATGATTATTTATAGCTAAGGAATTTAAATGATTAAGTAAATAAACAAAGAACTAAATTTTCCATTAATTCATCTATAATCCAATTCTAAGCTTCATAAATTTATTACAAATCCAAAGTAGGGTTTATAATAGTTATTATATGAATCGATTACACGTTATATAAATCCCAAATTTCAATTATTCAACGATTCAATTAAACATTTAAAATTTAAAGTAAATTAATTTACTATAAATTCGCAAATTCAAATAAAATTCAAAAACTTAGTAACCTTATCCTAACTTGAAAATAAATAAATTCAAATTAACTCTCCTTTCTTATATTAAATTTCAATTCAAAGGTTTACAAATATATTTTATATTCAGTTTTCATTTATTCACGTTTGAATTGAATTCAATAGTTTATTATTTTTATTCAAATCAAAAATAGAATTCAAACTAACTTTATAAATCAAAAATTTTATTTATTTTAAATTCCAAGTTTAATTATCTATCAAACTTAGTTTGAATTTCAATTGTAAATTAAATAAATCAATTTCATCCAAACATTTTAATATTATTTACAAGTTTCAATATTTATAATTACAAACCAATTGAAATTTCATTTACAATAATTACAAGTTATTATTATTGTAAACAATTAAAATTCATTAATTAATCAAATAAATTTCCATAATTAAGTCATCGAATTTTATTTATAACCATAAAATATTCAAAAAAAAATCATAATAAATTCCAAAATTAAATAGTAGAAAAGTACGGGTTGTTACCGTTTCCGTCTTTAAGGGTCATTGGACAAATATAGGAAATGGTGCGAAGGTAGAAGACGGATTTACCCTTGTCAATTTACAACAAAATCAAGCTTTATTTTCAAAAGATCCATATATCCTTGCATCTCAAGCAAAACAAATTTTCTATTCAAGGGAAGATGATGATTCTAATTGGTATGTTGTGATGAGGGCACCGTCCGGAATTCATGAAATAGATGTAGATGACTCGTTTGAGGAATTTAGCATGGATACTGGAAATTTGAAGAAGCCAATATGGAGGTTGATGATTCAATTGAGGATCTTAGCTATGTTGGGGAAGATTGCGAAGGAATACTCGAGTAGTATATCACTAGCTATATTAGGGAAGATTGCAAAGGAATATTCGAGTAGTATATCACTAGCTATGTTAGGGAAGATTGCGCTTTGTAGCTATAACTTCATTATAAAATCCAACACTTCATTATATTTTTTATGTTTGCATTCCTGCTAGATTGGCGACAAACTGACAATAACATATTATTTAGGCTAACTCATATTTTGTTGTAGCTATAACTGTACTTATATGTTTTAAATTCTCCTAAACTACTGTTATTTGCTGTGAAAAGCACTGTTGTTTTCCTGTAAATGACATATTGAGGTGTAGCTGATATTATGTAGTGTTTTGCATATTCAGGATGGCCTTAGCGCATAAGTGCTTGGATTATATAGTTCTGCTATATATTTTATGTTTTTCTCATGTTTTAGTAATAGGAAATGAGGCCAATAACGCGGCAACAGCAAAATGCAAAGCATCCAAAAATGTATCCATGAAGCATAATAAACGAAAGAAGCATATTGAAGATAACAATGTTCAAAGTGAGGGCAATCCATAAGTAGTACAAGATAATCCACAAGTAGTAGAAGATAATCGAGCACAACAGTAGAAAATAATCCACAAGTAGTGGAAGATAATCGAGAACAAGCGTTAGAAAATAGTGCATAAGTAGTAGAAGATAATCCTAGTGCATTTGAGAACCATACAATGTAAAACGAACAACACGTGGAAGCCGATGGACCAACTGAAAATGCAAATGAAAATCGACCAAAGAAAAGAAAGAGTAGGGGTCCTATGAAAATGAAGAGACTTCCTTCAAACTTCACAAATCGTGTTGAAGTTGAATTTAATGAGAATGTTGAACCAATAGGTGAAGGATCAATCCATTTATCATCGTTTTTAAGACCATTTATACGGGAGAATGTTCCAATCACACTTAGTAATTGGAGACACCTTGACATTGGTTTGAAAGCCATTTTATGGGATTGCGTTCAGGCATATTTTGTAATTTTTATCTAATTGTGTCTATTTAACTCATATTGTTTCATGCCAAGACGTCTAGATAAAATATCAAACGTATGAATACTTCTTCAGAAAGATTTTTCTAGACGAGAAAAAAGTCCAGACGTCTGGATAAAAAATGCAAACGTCTGAATGCTTATTCAGATATATTTATGTAGGTCGAGAAAATATTAGACTTTTGGATAAAATATCCAGACATCTGAATACTTCTTCAGACATAATATTTTAAACCGAGAAAAAATCCAGATGTCTAAACAAAATATCAGACATCTGAATTCTTCTACAGATATATTTCTTTAGGCCGAGAAAACTATCAGACATATGGATAAAATATCCAGACGTTTGAATACTTTTTCATGCATATTATTTTAGGTCGACAAAAAATCCAGACGTCTGGATAAAATATCAGACATCTGATCGGTACTCAGATTGTTTTCTATTTCTGATGTCAGACGTCTAGAAATATATTTAGACGTCTGACACACCTATGTCAGTTGTGCATGTCTTCCTTGTTGTCGTGTTAGAGCCATATATAATTAAAGTTCCATATCCATAATATTTTCCATCCACAATAAGTTATCTGAATTACTTAACAATAACATGCCCGAATTACATAACAATAGCATATCTAAATTACATAACAATAACATACCCAAATTACATAACGAACATAGCAACTACATATCTGAATTGCATATCGAACATAAGATATCCAAGCTAAAGGTTTTAACTTAATTTCTGGTTAAGAATTTACTCGGTGATCCATTAGGTGGATGCATTTTAGCTCACGGACCTAGACGGGGCTTTCGTGCTTATTAACTTTATTCAAGTGACAAACGTTGCTTCACTTAACATAATGAAAATTGCAACTCCTTGCAGTTCAGCAATTTATTTTGAAGCAACATTTACTATATTTGAAGCAAACCGTGTAGTGCAAGTAATATACATTTGTGTTGCTGTACATGAGAAATGTTTTCATAGGGTTCTCTATTTTTCCATTGCAGCAAAAGAAAAGGAGATAACCTCAGGAAAACACTTCCCTATAGCAGCACAAATGTATGTTATTTACACTACACAGTTTGCTTCAAAGATAGTAAAAATTGCTTCAAATAAATTGTTGAACTGCAAGTAGTTTCAAATTTCATTATGTTAAGTGAAGCAACATTTGTCTCTTGAATAAAGCTATTAAAGCATGAAAGCCCGCCTAGGTCTGTGAGCTAAAATGCACCACCTAGTGGATCACCAAGTAAATTCTTCAGCTTGGTCACGCTTCGTATGCTTCGTACGCCTTGGATGAATACATATATGTTTTATGTTTCATTTCCTCATAGTCTGTAAACAGCTAAGATACATGCATTAGTACATCACTCAATCGTCAAATACACAACTAAATATGGATAACTTGAACTTTAACCACAAATTTAACTTTAAACACAAATACAATCTTTATACAACAAAGTTAGGAAAACTTACTATTAGGAGGCGGTTGACAATAAGAAGACACCATTGAAGTTAATTTTAGAGGAAAATTTGATTTTTGGCCATTGAAGTTAATTTTAGGAGGCCACTGAATTTTATGCCCAAAAGAGGCCTAAACCAGCAATTTATATCCGTTATAAGTACTTAGAAGAGGCCTAAATGCAAATTTTCCTTTTTTTATTATAGGCTAGATTTACGTTGGATGAGGAATGGTAAAAGGTCCCCATATTTCGACAAATGGGGTGTATTTTTAGGTGTTCAAAATGCAAGTTAGTTAATAAATTGGTCAAAAAATATTTTAATGTTGTGATCTTGTCATGCCATTTATAGAGTTATGATTAATTATTTTATTTAATTTTTTATTACCATAGAAAAAAGAGAGTCCAGGTCCCTCTTCTATCTGCCGATTTGATGTTTGGAGTAAATCTCACACTCGAAAAAATGGTGAGCCGATGAGCTCGGTTATTGAATAAACTATTGTATGTGATTTCATTTTAAATTGACATATTACAAATGATTTTAGAATGTGATAATGTTGAAGGTTACAATGTATGTTGTTTTTAACAGGGGAAGATTAAAAAGTTTAACGCTGAATCACAAGCTACCATGACAACTTCTGTGAGAGAAGATGCTCTTTCAGCAGTGCTGGGAAACGATAGACCATGACGATTAAGAGGAATGGGAAGATGTATGACCCACGCCGAGTTTGTTTTGTCATAAGCTAATCAAAAACAAACAACGCAACTACAAAACAGAGTTGTAGATTTGGAGAAGATGGTTCAAATGCTAGTGTCATAAAACCAGGTATTTCTAAAACAAATGGCAAGAAGTTATAGCTTATTTGTAGCAATTAGTTATTTGCATTCTGTAAGTTTAGAATCGTAGTGAATTATTGAATAAACTCTTTGTTGAGTAATGACTACATAAATAATTCATAACAAAATTCAAGTTGTCATATAAAGGAAAAGATAAAATAAAGATACTGTAATTGCATCAACTCTTTGTTGAGTACATGCAGTAGTTTCATACTTCACTTTTCGCAAAATCAAAAGATTAAATAAAGAAACTCTAATTGCAATTTGAATTGTCTACAAACCAGTCTGGACACTGCTGCATGTATAGGTTTGACACTGCTGCATGTACACATGGTTTCTATATTGTGGTATGCTCAAAAGGTGAATCAATAAATCATGGCTATATGCCAAAACATAAAAAGTTGAACCCTGTTCATATAGGATGGCTCAATATATATATATACACACACACATACATACATACATACATACATACATACACACACACACGTATCTCCTTATATAGAACTTATCAAAATGAGCTGCATGTACATGTGGTTCCTTATTAGAAATGAGTGGGCTCTTTCATCCCTATCTAAAACTTATCAGTAGAGTTACTTCTTTCATCCCTATATATATATGTATATAAATATATATCTTCATGTTCTTGTCTTCACCATACTTTAAAATATTTTGATATGCCACACTCATAGTAACTTAAAGACACAGTCCGTTAGTCATGAAGCAGTGATGTCATGCTCGCATCTATTGGGAGCAAGCCATGCTGCCTTGGTTAATTGAAGCCATGCTGCCTTGGTTAACATTAGTGCTATCATGAGGTTATTTTCAGATCCACATGGAGGGGTATTCAGTATCTTAAAGATACTAATTGCTTCATCCACATGGTTTTGAAAATAAACTTTATGGCAGCACTACTTAACATATTAAGGGGACACACTGCTATCATATATCGTTGTGTCCAATATATTGTTTACTTTGATAATGATCAAGTTGTCCAATATATCGTTGTGTTCTAAATGTATATCAATTTTGTCCAATATATCGCTGTGTTCTACATGTATATCAATTTGTCCAATATATCGCTGTGTTCTACATGTATATCAATTTGTCAAATGTATTGTTCATTATGATATTGAATGCTTCTAAAGACATTTTTTAGGTCGAGAAAAAAAATCAAAACGTCTGGATGAAATATTCAGACATCTGGATGCTTCTTCCGGCATATTTTTTAGGTCGAAAAATAATCCATACGTCAGGATAAAAAATCCAGACGTCTGAATGATGCTTCAGATATAATTTTCTTAGGTTGAGAGAAATTCCAGACGTATGGACAAAATATTCAGATGTCTGATTGCTTCTTCAGGCATATTTTTAGGCCGAAAAAGAATCCATACGACGTCTGAATACTACTTTAGATATAATTTTTTAGGCCAATAGAAATTCCAGACGCCTGGATAAAATATCCAGACGTCTGAATACTTCTTTAGGCATATTTTTTAAGTCGAAAAAACATCCATACATTTAGATAAAATATTGGACGTCTGATTATTATTCAGATGGTTTTCTGGTTCTGATATAAGACGTCGGACAATATATCTAGATGTCTGACACATCAAAATCAGCTGTGCATGTCTTTCTTGTTGTTGAGCTATGTTTAATCCTTGTCTCTTAAATATAGAATTAGAGTACCATATCCATAATACACAACAAACTAACATCATCAAGTTATCATAAGCATAGCATACATCAAAGTCACAATCAAAACACAATCATGTCACAAAATAGAGTTTAATAGATACATAATTTTTTATAAATTGTAAATTAAGCGTCGGCATCTTTAGGTTCGACTCTCACTTCTGTTGAGTCGTTATTCCCCTCTTTATCTACCCCTATATCCACCTTGTTATCAGATTTCTTTTAATCTTCTTTTTCTTTAGGTTTGATTCTCGCTTCTTTTGGGTCGCCTTCCCCCTCTTTTTCTTCCTCTGCCTCCTCCTTATCATCAGATTTATTGGATCTTCTTTTTCTTTGGGTTCGATTCTCGCTTCTTTCGGGTCATTATCGCCCTCTTTTCTTCCACTTTCTCCTCATGACTAGATTTATTTGAATTTTCTTTTTCTTTAGAATTTTCTACTTAAAAAGTTGGAGATGGTGGAGGTGGCGGAGTTCGTGGTCGAGTACATCGTAAAATTTCAGTGAGAGATTGTGTTGTCGCACTCATTGTTTTCTCAACTGTTGCGAGACGAGACACTAGTGTAAGTTCCATATTCACAATACGATTCCCCAAGTCAACTTGATTTTGATACAATATTTGTTGATTATGAATGAGGACTTGACGAAATGATTCATTTGGAAGAATTTGTGCCTTGGAAGAAGTCATACCTTTAAAAGTTCGATATTGAAAAGCTTGTTGGGAGGAAGATTCCGGCATATCTTGAATATGCTCTTGAGGATGCTCTTACGGCGGAACTTGTTTACCTTGACGTTTATATCTCTTTTCTTCGAGAGTGCAAAATGTTGGTGGTACTTGCGGGAGATGCACCAAGGAGAAGAATTTTTTTAATCGCCTCCTTAACCGGAGTTTCCTCAAACGTTGATAAATAAGTCGGAACTTTTCTTGCCTTTAATAATCTCATTATAAACGAAGCATAGATAATTGTTTGTCGAGACCTATTCTAAAATTCTTTTAGTTCATCAAAGATAAATTAAGCCCAATTAACTTGAATACCACCAAATATAGGCTATAAGGTTCTATGTTCTAGATCAAGTATTTTTTCGTGACTTCCAATCCGAGGATACACTGTATTTATAAAAACTCGGGCAAGAAATCTCGATTTTGGTCTTAAATATTTAGTAGAAAACTAAGGCATATCATCTTCCCAAATTTGATGAGTAATGTTACCCCGTGGCTTAAAACGCATATCGGGAATATCATTGATATTTGTCTCGGTGTTAAAACATTGCAATATATCTCCTATGTCCTTCGTTGTAAATCTAACTGTAACCCCGCTAATACTTGACCAAACCGAATCTTTTCTACTTGAGGATTCCAAAAACCTATACTATCTAAGTTCACATAGAATAGAAATATGGATATTTGGTCAATGTGAAATTGATTAGAAGAGAATGAGACCAGTGATACAAGACCAACATCCTAACATAAGCTATGTAATTCATACATCGGAAAATCAACGAGACAGTAGAATGGACCCGTATGTAGGATTTCTTTCTAAATCAATCCATATCTTTCTATTGCCAAGGGTGCTTTGTTCATCCACCTGTCGATTCATGATTGTGAAACTGGTCGGGGTGTTTCTTTAGCAGTTTGTGGAGGATTTGATGATTCTTCATCTTTCCCTCTTTCATTTTGATGAAGATTTTTTTAGGAGCCACGATTTGGACCTGATTTGGGATTTTAGGGTTACAGAATTTTCGATTTGATCGGTGAAATGGAAGAGTGAGCAATAGATGGTTGTGGTTATCTTTATATTAAAAACTGACGTTTTGTAAATTAGACATCTGGTTTGAAAAACAGACGTCTGATTTAGGGTAAGAATCAACCCGAGGAAGTTTTTAGACGTTTGGGCATAGTTTCAGACGTCTGTTTTGGATGATTTTTAAACCTGTGTATATTTTCAGACGTCTGGTAATTTTTACAACGTCTGATTTTAGTTTTCCTGTTTTTTATTTTAACCCTGTCAATTTTCAGACTTCCCGTTTATAATTCAAACGTTCTGGCTTTTAATTTTTTGTGAGACAATTCCTTTATTTTCATAATTCTTTACATAATTGCATCACGATCACCACCTATTAATAATTACTTGCATGATTATTTATCAGGTTAAAGGAAGGAGCGGAGATAAGGGTCCATCTCAAGTGGTACAAATGATTTATATTACTATTGCCTTAACAATTGAATTTCTTTTAATTTAATATGTAATATAAATGATTTTATCTAATTGTAGAGTAAGTATGACCAACCGAATGCCAGATTTAATTTGTTGGATTGGTCTGGGATGGTCGAAATAGTAGCTGAAGGAAGAGTTCTTTCAACTGACCCAAAAGAGCTTTTATACAATATTCCTCTTGGACCAAATGCCATGAAAATTTTGATAGAATTCCCGAAGAAATTGGATGCTTATTTATGGAGGTCTACTCCTAGGATGATCTCACATATTGGAGAAGCTAAGGATGACATTGTAGCATGGCCATCTGACAGAGTTGTACTCCACACTACGATAGTCTTTGAAAATGATGACAATGCGGTATACTTAATTCTTTATGCACTCATTAGCTCTATGATTTAATATAAGAATATGATAAAAGAAAATTCTAGAGTAAAACTAGTAGTACAAATAAGAAATGCAAGTTGTATGATTAGGTTGGAAGCAAAGAATTGGTTGCCTAAGGGTGGTTGTACTCTACTAATCCAAATCATCTTGTGGATAATATTCCACTTGGACAATATGCTGTGCTTGTTTTGATTGATGCGACAAAAAAATCAAATGCATTCTTAATGAGACCACCATTTGGTATGAAATATGTTGGAGAAGCTAGTGGTTGCGAAGTAGCTTGGCCGCAAAAAAATGTCGTTGTTGAGGATATTATTACTACGACATCTGCTCATATGCCAAATATAGTATCACATTCAACGATAATGTATAGTTTACATATTTAATTTATAAAATCATGTATATACCTTGATATTGTTTTATTATTAGAATCACTTCTATTTTTTAGAAAACATATTTAAACTGTTTCATATATTGCATGACAGAGCACTAGTTTCAAGTCAAACATTAAATGCAAGTTAATTAGTGTTCATGGAGCAAAAGAAGTTGTTGCTGAAGGACGCGTGTCTTCGACTGACCTAAATGCGATAGTCCATTTTTTTCGTTTGGGAGATGGTGTCGTTAAAGGTTGATATTGTTAAAGTTCCACACCTTTCTGGAAACCTACATCTGAGTTTGAGTTTATTGAAGATGCAATTGGTTCAACTATAGCTTGGCCTTCTGCAAATGTCACCGCAGAATCGTCTTCAAGTAAGTATGACTTATACTACTCTTTACTTATCGTCAGTATGAATGATGAAAATACTCCTTATTATGATTGTTTTGGTAGAGTTTTACTTCAAGTATGATTTCCCTTTCACCACTTAAAACTGAATATTTAATTTTGTTTAGGTAGATAAAACCGACAAAAATAGAAGATACGGTGTCCTTGTTAGTTCAAACATTTTGATTTTATACAAATTTCTCTCTTGCAATTTGGTCTTACTAAGTCGTACGCATATTTGTTGACAAAAGAAATGTTGCGAAGCTTAGGATGCTATTTGAAAAAGAAATATGTTGGCTGTGCATGGAACTGTACTATGCCAACGCTATTAAGTTGTTTAAGCACTACGGCCAGTCAAATAAGCCAATATTGGAAATGTTATATTTATTCTGAATTCAACAACAAGATGACTTGATCACACTTGACCTCCTTTTCTTTCCACATTGCCATGTCTAGCCGTACTTTTAAGTTTAGTTGTTAGTAGTTTCTCAATGTCATACATATACAACAAAAGTAGTTATTTATTTTCTTATTGCCAAATCAGGTATTGATGCTTGATGCATGACAGAAATTCAACTTCATACACACGAGCTTGGACTTTGAACGGTTTATATTTTTTTTTCTTAGTAAGTATCTATTGTAAAAACATGTCAGATGGGAATATTGATTACATAATGTTATGTACAATTATTGTCTGTTTGGTATATGGAATTATTATAACTTATGTGATTGAGTTTTATAATTATAATTATTTTATGTTGTTTGAGTTTAGTGATTATTTTGAACTGCATTGTGTAAAAATGATAAATGCTGATGATGTACCTCAACAACTCTACAGAAACGCTGTGATATATTTTGGAAAAACACTATGATATGTTGGGAAAACAACATTTGCAAACAAGGTAAAACGTTGGGATACGTATAGTAAAACACTGTGATATGTGGGAAATAATAACATTTCTAAACAGTACTAAACGCTGTGATATATGTGGGAAAACACTTTGATATGTGGACGGTAACAACATTTCTAAACATCATAAAACACGGTTATATATGTAGAAAGACGCTGTGGTATGAGGACGATAACAACGTTTCTAACCGATATAAATCACCGTTATATATGTAGAAAAACTCTGTGATATGCGCACGATAACAACTTTCTAACCGATATAAAACGTTGTTTTATATTTGATAAAGAAGGAATTAGCTGTGTTACATTATGCAAATACAGCAACACAAAACGCTATACAAACATAATAACAATGCTATTTGAAACGCTGTACAAACATAACAACAACATCAATTAAAATGCTATAGTATGTCATTTTTCTATAGCATTTTGCAAAGTATTGTGATATTTCCATGATCCATAACAACGTGTCGGTAGACAATGTTCATCAAAACGCTGTAAAATGATATAACATCGTTTTTTCAATGCTGTCAATGAGCATATTTGTTGTAATGGTTCCTCTGTAAGGAATAAACCTTCGGAGGGATCCCAGTCCTAACCACTTAAGACCCGAATTAGATAAAGAGGTGAGTCGGCCACTTAAGACCTTCTTAAGGCGTAGTAAGCCTATTTGTTTTCACACATCAAATTATATATATAGTTATATATATAAACACTAGACCTCTCATATTAACCCATACGCTTGTAGATGCTGGATATGCCAGTCAGTTCCGGGCATGCTTCAACTACAAGTTGGTTTAACCTCGTGTCTAGTGTACTAAATTTGTGAATGGCCCATGGCACCTAGACATCTCACATTAGTTGGGCCTACTTATGGTTGCTGGATATGCCGGTCGGTTCTGGGCAAGCTTCTACCACAAATGGCAACTATCTTCGTGTCTTTGTGTCATTTGTTATATATATATATATATATATATATATATATATATAAGCCATTATATACATATACGACACATAAGTAAACAAATATATAGCAATATTTGTTAAGGGGACATTTCAAATTCAAACTCTAACCTAATCGCATTTATTACACTAATATAACGTTAATTACATTTAAATAAATAATATAATAATGGAGCCTAATTAACGTAACATTCGTATAAACGGGAAAACGTTTTAATCGGGATGGCAATTGTCATTTATCCAAATTAAGGCATACAAGTTTAGGTCATTTTACCGCTACAACATAACATTATGGCATAGTGAACATATAGCGAATAATAGTAATGGAAAAAATATACATACATAACAATTACAACTTGTATCCTAGGCATGTAGAAAAGGTTTCAATACTAAATTAAAAGTAGAGTATTTCATACAATCATACATGTAAGTTTACGATCTATATTTCACCCAATTCACCCTTTTTGTGGTGTTATGCACCAAAAAATGTTTACATTTGACTCATTCCAATTTATTAATGCGTTTACACCCAAATTAGATCCAAACCCAATTCAACTATGAAATAAGTTCAAATCCAAACCATTTTAGACCAAATCAAATGATAATAACGGTGAATTGCACAAAATATTAATAATAATATAATATTCATTTTTACCTTTAATCCAATACAAAAACCACAGTTCTTCAAAACCAATTCAAGATGACAATTCCTACGTGATTACAAAGTAGAAGATTTCAGGATTTTTCATGCTATATTATCGCATAACCAAATCTTCATAGACATAACAATTCATATAGAAAATTGATAATAATATGAATGTGCCTTTAAGCAAAACTAGATTCCACTCACAAATTAAGTGGGGATATGATAGAATTCTCAAGATCTGCGACGGTTCTCAACGTTCAAGCGGGCTTTGATTGATCTAGTAACAATATAAATATAAGAAACATATAATTAAATTCTTATACATATTGTTTGTGCTAAATTCAAACTTCCTATAATAAATTGAAATAGAGAGATATAGAATGGAGGTAGAGAAGTAGAAGAACCTTCACCCTTTTTCTCTTTATTCTTCTATGGAATTCAGCTTCATGGAGGCAGAGGTATAGAATAATTAGGGTTTCAAGTGTAGGGTTTGAGGGGTTATTTATACTTGCTCGTGTGAGCAGGAGCGGTCAGATTAATTAAAATTAATCCAAGCCATCCATATAAGCATATCCTCTAAGAAAATCCTAATCCATGTAAGTATAATTGGGCCTGCCAGCCGACTAGCAGTCGACCCCCCTTATGCTGGAACGCCCAATTTTGCTTCATTGATGAGCTGTTAATTTTATTAATTACGTTCTTAATTTTCTTAATTCTTTTCCATATATTCAATATACATTGTCCCTTAAACCATATCTCCGGTTTCAAATTTTAAACTTCCCTCTTTTTATTTTAAATTACTATTTGGATAATATATATAATATTCACATAATTATATATATAATTTTTGCGTACACGGTCCAAATTCATTCGTTCATAACTTCTTCATACATTGACCGTTTTCAGCATATTATATATGAAAACGATTCCGAATTTCACTGCGAATCCAAATAAAAGAGTTTCGTAGCCAAATTCCTAAAGCTGCAAGATCTCATTTTCCATCCATATGATTTAATTGTTTGTTTTTAATTATTTAGTTTATTATTAATACTTATGAATTTTACGGGGTGTTACATTCTTCCCCCCTTAAAATAGATTTCATCCCGAAATTTGTTTAAGGGGCGAAAAATACAACTCGCACAAAACATCCATGTTGTACACCCTTGTTATTTATAATTCATCCATAAGCATCCATGACTCACAGTGATTACGAACTGCAGACCCACTAATGTGAGCTCTACCCTAGCATGTAGGTGTAATAAGTGATGCAGCATGTATGCAAACAACCTAAGTATGCATATATTTCTATATGAGTGCTTGGTGCGATGGTGCTGCATCCATTCCCTACCATCCAATCTAGCAATCATGATGCATCAATAAACGAAAATTTTGAGGAAAGTTTTACTTGTGAAAAGCCCTGGGTGAGTCTATCTCATCTTATCATCGGTCTCCCATATGCTTTCCACAAGGACATTTTCCCATTTTACTCAGACGAGGCGAACGGTTTTGGTGCGGAGTCTCTTGGTTCCGTGCTCCACAATCCTTGCAGTTGCACGGGGGACCCTGGACTCCAATTCGAATTTCTCTATGTCCCCAATTTCATCGAGCTCGAGTCTGATAGTAGAATCATGAAGACATTTCCTTTGATGAGATACATTAAAAACATTATGGATTCCCAATAGACGCTCTGGGAGATCCACTCGATAAGCCAAAGATCCTATCTTTTTGATGATGCTAAAAGGCCTAAAAAATTTGGGAGCCAAATTCCTAGTCTTACCAAATCGAACAGTTTTCTTAAGAGGGGATACTTTCACGAATACCAAGTCCCCGACATTAAATTCTAGTTACCTCCTTCGCTTATCGACATACGATTTCTAACGGTCTGGGGCTGCCTTCATTCTCAGCCTAATCAAAGATATCTTCTCCATTGATTCACGGACGAAGTCTGGTCCGAGTATAACCTTGTCGGTAGTTTCCTACCAACAAGTTGGCGATTTGCATGGCCTCCCATATAGTGCTTTGAAAGGGGACATACCAATCGTCGCTTGAGAACTATTATTATACATGAACTCCAAAAGTGGTAGACGTTGCTCCCAAACTCCTCCAAAGTCGATAATACAAGCTCTGAGCAAGTCTTCTAAGATTCTGTTTACTCTCTCTGTTTGTCCGTCGGTCTGCGGATGATAAGCTGTGCTTAAGTGAAGGGTCGTCCCCAAAGTTGCTTGTAGGCTTCTCCAAAATTCGCTTGTGAATAAGGGATCTCTTTCACTCAAGATACTTGATGGAATACCATGGAGTATGATTATCTCTTTAACATATAATTGGGCTAACGAGGCTGCAGCCCTTATCCTCTTGACTGGTATAAAATGGGCACTTTTGGTTAAATGATCTACCACAACCCAAATGGCCTCATTCCCTTTTTGGCTTCTAGGAAGTCCATCTATAAAGTCCATGGAAATATACTCCTACTTCCACGTGGGGATCTCAAAAGGTAGCAACAGTCCTTCAGGCTTCCCTTACTCTACGTTGACTTTTTGGCATGTTAAACATTTGGCCACAAACTCGACTACGTCTCTCTTCATTCCTTCCTAATGGAGATTCCTCTTCATATCCTTGTACATTTTATCCCCACCAGGGTGTATGGTCAATTTTGACCTATGGCACTCTTCTAAAATTTCTTTTCTCAACCCTTCATCCTTAGGGATGTAAAGTCGTCCATCCCAAAGTAAACTCCCATCATTACAAATCGAATACCTAACCGAATGAGGAAAGGTCTTTCTTTTTACCACTTTCTCTTTTATGCCTTTTAACTCTTCATCACAATCTTGTGCACTTTGGATTCTTTCTCTTAGGGTAGGTCTAATTATCATATCCCCAAGAAAACCATTGGAAGTGGTCGGTGAGGGTTGTAAATTAAAACTAGTGAGGAACTCTAATTGTTTCCACTCTATCATCGCATTCAATGTCACATGTTTCCTACTTAAAGCATCCGCCACAACATTCACTTTGCCTGGGGTATACTGAATTGTAAAGTCAAATGAGGCAATACTTTCCATCCATCTTTGTTGTCTTAAGTTTAAGTCACGTTGAGAAAATAAATACTTAAGGGATTTATGGTTAGTAAACAATTCAAACTTCTTCCCTAAGAGATAGTGCCTCCACATCTTAAGGGCGAACACCGCTGCGGCTAACTCAAGGTCATGCACTGGATATCTCTTCTCCGAACCCTTGAGTTGCCTACTAACATAGGCAACTATTCTTCCTTCTTGCATAAGGACCGCTCCTAAACTGATCAGTGTAAATGGTAAATAAATTTGAACCGTCGGGTATAATTAGGACTGGTGGACTAGTTAATGCTTCCTATAATTTCTTAAAGGCTATATCACTTTTATTACTCCAAGTGGATACCAAATTCTTTCTCGTCAACTAGGTTAATGGAGTAGTAATCTTTGCGAAGTATTTAATGAATTTCCTATAATACCCTGCTAATCTAAGGAAACTTCTTACCTCTATAGCATTTCGTGGTGTCCTCCATTCCTTGATTGCCTCGATCATAGCAGGGTCTATGGCCAAGCCTTTACTTGACACAATGTATCCTAAAAATCTTACTTCTTCCCTATAGAAATGGCACTTCGAGAATTTTGCTTTCAGTTGGTTCTTTCTTAATATCCCTAACACTTGTCTCAAGTGTTTTTCATGCTCTTCACGATCTTTCGAAAATATAAGGATATCATCTACGAAGACTACCACAATTTTATTTAGAATGCCCCTAAACACCCTACTCATGAGGTCTACAAAGAAAGCGGGTGCTTTCGTTAATTTGAAGGCCATAACTTCCCATTGGAACAATCCGTCTGACATCCTAAACGCAGTTTTGTCCTTGTTGTCCTCCACAATTCTTAACTGGTGAAATCCAGTGGCAAGGTCTAGTTGGGAAAAATACTCGGGCTCCTCCCAAGTGGTCAAAAAGGATATCGATTCTTGGTAAAGGGTACCTGTTCTTTTTGGTCAATTTATTAAGTTCTCTAAGTCCACACAAAGTCTCAAAGATCCATCTGCTTTGGTGGCAAATACAACAGGTGCACCCCATTCTGAGGTACTTCTGTGAATAAAACATTTTTGTAACAACTCTGAAATCTGCTTATCTAACTCCCTTCTTTTCTTGGGCGCCATATGCCTCAAGGGCAGTGCAACAGGTCTAGCGTCTTTCTCTAGGTCAATGCGAAAGGAGATTTCTCTATGGGCCGGAAGCCCCGTAACTTCCTCAAAAAACGTCCAAGAACTCACAAGCTATAGGGAACGAAGATGGCCCTTCAGAACTAGGAGACAAGAAATATAAAAAGGCTTTGTCCTTGTTTCTAACATTGCAAGGAATATTTAGGTTGCGTCCTCCTCGGCTCCTAAGACGAATGTAACAACCCGTATTTTAAACAACACGTTATAACTTAAAACAGAGCAGAATTAAATGTTAAAATCTGAATCAGGGAAAACGGGTTGCTCCATTGCGTTCGTCTCGGAAAAATACGCGAAATAGAGTCCGAAATTTCGTAAATCGGAGTCCGTATGATCAAGATATGGACTCGCAAAGTTTCACGAAAAATTCAAATTCAAAAACAGATTCAAATTTTCAGAATTCAGGGTAGGCGGGAAAAATCCCGCTCAGACAAGTCGACAGGGGGGTCGACACTAGGGTCGACCTCCCCCCCAACCAGGTCGACACTAGAGTCGACCTGGGAGTCGACATCACCCCGAGGTCGACTGGGGAGTCGACCTGGGTGTCGACCTGGGTGTCGACCTGTGAGTCGACCTCCCTGGTCGGCCAGGTCGGCCTGGTGCACCTGTTTTGGCTCCTGGGTCTTGTTTTGGGGGCTTGTGACGATTTTAGATGGCTCAGATCTATCCTAGGGTTTATCCTATGGCTAAAACTAATCCTAAACACTATAAAAAGACCCTAAGACCTAGCTTAAATCATACTATTTCATTTTAGCCTCATGCAGCCGCCATTAAACCTAGAACTCTAAATTAAAAATACAAAGAACAAAATTAAAGAAGACGAAGGATGATTCTTGAAGGCTACAACTAGAAGCTACAACAACTACGACACTTTAGACAACGGATTTGGGGCTATTTGATTTAAAGTTTTGATTTGGATTGCTTGCTTCATATTGTAAGTTCTATGTCACTTTTTAGGCAAAAACGCTAAAATAGCATGGACATGCTATGAATTGAAACCGGATTTAAAAACTATTATTAATCCATGTTTATATTGTTTAACTTTGAATCAAAATTTGGGAATATTGCTATGTTAATGTTGCAAGTTAAACTTATCATGATGTTGATGTTGTTATGAATCACTTAGGCTTAATTTTATTGCAAGTTGAACAAATACATGTCCATGGAATCATTATGTTCAATGAAATCCTCATGTTGATTAAACCATGCCTATGATGCTAATTAAACCATGTCTATGATATTAATGAAACTATGCCTGTGATGTTAATATACCTATCATGTTAAATTGGGAATCGCTAGGTTATGATGAAAAGTTGGAATCATTATGTTTATAATGCTAGATGAGAATCATTATGTTAAAAATACTAAATTGGAATCCACTATGCCTATTAGAATTACCATGCCTTTAATGTTTCATGTTTGTAATAAAATTATTATTATGCCTGCAATGATTATTATGCCTATGATGTAAAGTTGAATTCATCATGTTGAACTAAGTTGGAACCATTACTATGCCAAGTTATCATCATGCTAGTATTGAAACCATGTGATATGTTATAGCCTGTTTATTATGCGAGTTATGGTGGAATTGTCACATATGCCTATCACATGTTTGGTGTTATTCCCCTTTATCTCTTGAATTGTTTATGCTTGTGAACGAAGTACGTTTATATGCGTTGGGGATACGATTGGGTAGAATAGGCAAAACTTGAATTGGTTATAATCATAAACCATGAAATTTGGCATAAGTAGAACATGAAATATGGCACGAAAAACTTGACTTGAATATTCTATGACTTGACTTGAAACATGCCTTAGTTGGGCACGAAATTGACATATGAACATGCTATGAAAATAGCACGAATCTGATAAGAACATGGGCATGACTTTAGAAAACAAGAAAGTGGCCAACTCGAGGTTGGGTTGAGTTTGTAGTGTAAATCTGCCCGAAACCGCCCGGCAAATCCAGTTGCTACAAACAATAGGATCCAATGTGGGTAGTTGGTCACATCGCGCTTGAAACCCGAGGTTGGGTTGAGTTCGTAGTGTAAACCTGCCCGGAACCGCCCGGCAAATCCAGTGGCTACGAACAATAGGATCCAATGTGAGTGGTTCGGTGCATTAACGAATCAATTAATGCCAATTAGGGTTAAGTCATGAACATGAAAAGACAACTTAACCAACTTGAACACGATTTATAGGGCTAAGTCATGAACTTGAAACGACAACACTTAGCCAACTTGACATGACACGTAGGCGGGTTAAGTCACGAATTTAAATGACATACTTAACCATCTTGACACGACTAGACTGGAAAAGGATTAAGTCACGAATTACATGACTTAATCGGTTAGGCGGGTTAGGTCACGAATTACATGACCTAATCTGTTAGGCGAAACCCTAGACACGACCCTTTTCAGCAGTAACCCTCTAGATGTATCAAGGTACCCTGGGGCTAGGCCGGGTGGGGCACGATTACTGGGCTGATTTTAAGAGGTGAACGACGGCAGTGGGGTACGCCAGTGTAGGTTCGGTGGGCTACGGTCGTGCACGTATTCCGGGGCAGACACTGGGTATCCGTAGATTTATCTGTGCATCTTGAATCGTGTCAGGGGTTGACACCCTAGGGCTGATACACCCGAAGGTGGACCCAGCACAGGTGACTACATTCGTGATTAGCCGTATGACACGGACACTTGACGAGCTAGAACTTGTAGGGAGCCGATCGACTAGATAACCGCTCCGTAGGACCCCGTACTTGGGTCAGACCCCGTTTCAGGGTCATTTCATGATATTGGGCCGTGGGATTTATTTCGTGATTAACTTGTGACATGGACTTAGTATACTAGTATAGTCGATGCAACGAATCTTGAACATGTGATGCTTTATTTGACTTGTCTTGACTTATCATGATCACCTTAGTTATCTTGCTCACCTTGACACCATTCTTAAGTTTAGTTCCAGTCCATACATGACCTGTTGTTTTAACCTTTTTTACACTGAAAGTCACTAAGACTTACTCAGTCTTTATGACTGACCCTTTTCCTTTCGCCTCCTTTTCTTTCGTTTCCCCCCCAGGTTCTCAGGGAGGAAACACTAGCTCTTAGCTTGGACATCACTTGCTTTGGCTCAGCATGTACGGTTTGCTATGGATGCTTCTTTTTACTGCACTTGGGGAATAAGCTGTTTTTCCGTTTTTAAGTTATTGCTTCTTTGGCTATTATTACAAGACAGTTGTAATGAAGTTGTTATTCGAAATGTTTGTAAGAGACATGGTTTATTTTGGAATGAAATGAAGTTCTGTTTTGCTCATAAATTCTTCCGCTGTTTACTTAATTATTTATTTATGTTCTGTCTTGTGATAATTCTGTGATGTTATCTCGATAATACCTCTCCAAAACTAGTGCATTCCCTTTGTGAGTGACCCTAGTGGAGGTGGGGTGTTACAACGAACGAGTCTCTTATCACAAGACGACCCCATAAAACGATAGCTAGTCCATACCTAAGATAAGGTCATCCCATAAAATCCACTGCATACGCTTCGCAATGGATCTCAACATTGTCGATCTCCAATACTAGGTCTTTACACAATAGATCAAGATACTTAGATCCTCCGATAGGGTTGGCTACCTCGATCAGACTATCCGAGATAGATATGGAAAGGTTCAACAGATTTACTAATTTCTTGGAGATAAAAGAATGGGTAGCTCTAGAATCAAATAAGGTGTATGCTGAATTTCCTAAAATAAAGATTATACCTTCGAGTGCGGGCTGCCCTTGGTCTCTTGGGGGTTGGCTTTGAATTGGGGTTGCTTCAATTGCATAGTTCTGGCCACTTTTGGTAGCTTTGGGCAGTCTTTGGACAAGTGTCCTTCTTCGTGGCAGTTGTAACATTTTCCCTTGAACTACTTCTTTGCCAATGAGACCATACAATCCTTGGCCCCATGGCCCTTGCGGTTTCACCTCACGCAAGTGTTTGCATCCTTTTTGAAGTTCTTCTTCTTGTTTTTCCACCATTCTTTCTTCTTGTTCTTGTTGGAGCTTTCTCCTTTCTCGCCCTCCTTATCCTCCTTAGAGCTTTCAACCATGCAAAGGGTAGCTGTCTCAATTAGAGTCTCAAAAGTCGCCCCAACTGCTACTTGGGCTAATATGGTTTCCTTCAACGGGAAGTTCAGTTATGTCACGAATATAAGAGCTTTGTTCATGGGGGTGTCTACCAATCCTCTACCAAACTTACATAGCTCAGTGAATATGGATAAGTATTCTTGCAGACTCAAGCTTCCTTGCTTGAGGTGGATGAATTTCTCTAGATGAATACTCATTTCCGCCCTTGGCAAAAATTTCGCTTCAAAACGGGTCTTGAATTCAGCTGATGCTAAGATCCGCCCCTTATTCTCCATTGATATTAAGTTTCACCACTCTAGGGCTTCATCCTTCAAATGTTAGGCCGCTATCCTTCTTTTTACTTCATCGGGCCAAGCAGTAGCGTCAAAGATTCTTTCACAGTCCATAACCCAAGAATGGGCACTAACAAAGCCTTCCTTTCCAAAAAAAGGTATCCCTCCAAAATTCGTAAAGACCTTACAAAAACGAGAAGAATCAAAGGCCACATTAGCGGCAGGAGCTGCGGGAGCCGTCGAGCAGGATTAGCTATGGAGGCCTTCTTCACAATACAGAGGTACTGCTAGAACCATTCTGGTAAGTAGCGGGGTCTTGCATGGTTTCCCTGCTCATTAGGATTTTCATCCATTCTACTATCTGAAAAGAAAAGGAAGAACCCCTTAGTGGATACTCCTGAGATAATATTTAAGCTGATAAAGGAAGAAACGATAAAGGTGCTTAGTATAAATGCGTATGCTTATTGGAGGTAAACATATATTATATATATAGTTTGAAAAATCTTTTTTAAATCTCAAATACGCCTCTCATACGTATATTTCCCTTATATTCGGGTAATCTACGCTCTGATACCAAATGTAACAACTCCCCAGGAATGGGCCTAAATTTCGACCTAGAAAAGGCCCATCGAAACTTATAGCCATTCTAAACGGGTCGTTGGTTCCTGTAAGGATTACATTTGCATAGATAACAATAACATATACTTCGAACGGGAATCTCACACAACGGAAAGAGAAAATATAATATCAAATAAGATGTACCATTATTTCAAAAATCTCAGAAATACATAGTCACAGTTACATTTATTCAAAAGGTACATCAAATAGTTCATCTTCATAAGATTATAACAGAAGCAAAGCAATAACAGCTAATAATATCATAATAACTTCATTTTCTCCGTCGTCTTCAGTCAGGACTTCATCCATAGCTTTACCCCATCTACTGACCTGTTTGGATGTTAAGGAAAGGGGGTCAGAACATAAAGTTCTGTGTCACTGAAATATAGTATTACTTAAGGTCCATACCCTATATTTTTAGCAGGTTACATATGTCAAGGAATGTCTATGTAGCATACACGATTTCACACAAACATAAGTATCTAACCAATAGGGTGGATATCCAAATCAATCGCCTATTAGTGTTTTTACGGTAAAGACCCAATGAGGTGGCATTCTCGGTCACTTATGGCCCTATTAAAGGTGGATTCTTCAACCTCTTATGACCCTGAGGCGGACCCCTAGCCCTTTAAGAACTCCGTCCTAGTACGTTAACATTCTTAAGCTTATTCTCACATTTGTAATATGAGAAGTAGTATTGCGAACATTACTACTTAACTGATATTACCGGGTAGAACACCTATGTCACTTAAGACTTTCCTTAGATAGTTGGTGAGCATGCAATGACCACATATCCTTCAATTACCAATCTGTCCCTAGTTGAGCCCTTACAAGCTTCTAAAGGAAGTGGACAACCCCGTGAACTACCCTACTTCATTAACCGTTTAATGCCTAACCACTTTTTTAAAAAGGAGGATCTAAAGACTTAACTTAATACTAATAAGGATGGATCCCATGACTTGGGTTCCTCTCCAAGGAATAAACCTTTGGTGGGATCCTATTCCTAACCACTTAAGACCCGAATTAGATAAAGAGGTGAGTCAGCCACTTAAGACCTTCTTTAGGGATAGTAAGCCTATTTTTTTACACATCAACTTATATATATATAGTTATAGTTATATATATACACATTAGACCTCTCACATTAACCCATATACTTGTAGATGATGGATATGCCGGTCGATTCCGGGCAGGCTTCTACTTCAAGTCGGTTTAACCTTGTGTCTAGTGTACTACGTTTATGAATGCCCTATGGCACCTAGACATCTCAGATTAGTTGGGCGTACTTGTGGTTGCTGGATATGCCGGTCGGTTCTGGGCAAGCTTCTACCACAAATGGCAACTAACCTCGTGTCTTTATGCTATTTATTTCTATATATTTAAGCCATTCTATATATAAACACATATAAGCAAACAAATATATATGTATATTTGTTAAGGGGACATTTCAAATTCAAACTCTAAGCTAATCGCATTTACTACACTAATATAACGTTAATTACATTTAAATAAATAATATAATAATAGCGGCTAATTAACGCCACATTCGTATAAATGGGAAAACGTTTTAATCGGGATGGCAATTGCCATTTATCCAAACTACGGCATACAAGTTTAGGTCTTTCCATATTTTACCGCTACAACATAACATTATGGCATAGTAAACATATAGCGAATAATAGTAATGAAAAAAAAATACATACATAACAATTACAACTTGTATCCCAGGCATGTAGAAAAGGTTTTAATACTAAATTAAAAGTAGAGTATTTATACTTTCACATATGTATGTTTACAATCTATATTTTACCCAGTTTACCCTTTTTGTGGTGTTATGCACCCAAAAATGTTTACATTTGACTCATCCCAATTTATGAATGCGTTTACACCCAAATTAGGATCCAAACCCAGTTCAACTATGAAACAAGTTCAAAACCAAACCTTTTTAGTCCAAATCAAATGATAATAATAGTGAATTGCATAAAATATAAATAATAATATAATACTCATTTTTTCCGTTAATCCAATACAAAAACCACAATTCCACAAAACCAATTCAACATGACAATTCCTACGTGATTACAAAGTAGAAGATTCGGGGATTTTTCATGTTATATTATCGCATAACCAAATCTTCATAGGCATAACAATTCATATAGCAAACTGATAATAATGTGAATATGCCTTTAAGCACAACTAGATTCCACTCACAAATTAAGTGGGGATGTGATAGAAATCTCAAGATCTGCGATGGTTCTAAACGTTCAAGTGGGCTCTGATTGATCTCCTAACAACATAAATATAAGAAACATATAATTAAATTCTTATACATATTGTTTGTGCTAAATTCCAACTTCCTAAACTTATATAAATTTAAACAGAGAGATATAGAATGGAGGTAGAGAAGTAGAAGAACCTTCACCTTTTTCTCTTTATTTTTCTATGGAATTCAGTAGCATAAAGGCAGAGGTATAGAATAATTAGGGTTTCTAGTGTGGGGTTTGAGGGGTTATTTATACTTGCTCGTGTGAGCAGGAGCTATCTGATTAATTAAAATTAATCCAAGCCATCCATATAAACATATCCTCTAAGAAAACCCTAATTCATGTAGGCAGAATTGGGCCTGCCAACCGACTAGCGGTTGACCCCCCTAAAGGGGAGCGGTCGACCCCCTTTGGTTGGAACGCCCAATTTTGCTCCGTTGATGAGCTGTTAGTTTTATTAATTACGTTCTTAATTTGCTTCATTCTTTTTCATATATTCAGTATACGATGCCCCTAAATCTTATCTCCAATTTCAAAATTTAAACTACCCTCTTTTTATTTTAAATTATTATTTGGACAATATATATAATATTCACATAATTATATATATAATTTCTACGTACACGGTCCAAATTCATTCGTTCATAAGTTCTTCATACGTTGACCATTTTCAGCATATTATATATGAAAACGATTTAGAATTTCGCCACGAATCCAAATAAAAGAGTTTTGTAGCCAAATTCCTAAAGCAGCAAAATCTCATTTTCCAGCCATATGATTTAATTGCTTGTTTTTAATTATCTAATTTATTATTAATACTTGTGAATTTTACAGGCTGTTACACTAACTATCCTACTTCATTATGGATTCTCCACCACATTCACAGTTGCTTAAGTGGTTTTTGGTACTTGCAGAGAGTATGACAATATCCGATCAAGGTCTCTTTAACAACCAAACGCTTATTCCACACCAGTCGGTTCTTTTACATTTCAAGATGGTTCATACTTTATAACCAAATATCAAATTTTGTTTTAAAAACATTTCATATCCAAAATAGAATATGCTTTCATATAAAAGTCCCTATTTAAACCAAATTTAGAATATTGAAAAAACCCAATATTTAAAATAACTTGAATATTTAAAATAGTTGAATTTGTTTATATATTAAAATAAATATTTGAAACAGTTTGAAAAATAAATATTTGGTATAATAAAAATTATATATATAGTTGGAATTTAAAATAGGATTCATTAAATTTAGTTATATATAGTTACATGTTAAAGTAGTTGATAAAATAGATAGTCGATATTTAAAGTAGTTATTATAATAGCATATATATATGTATATATATATAAGCTAAAAATAAATAATTTATAAAATAAGATAGTTATTTGGTTAAATAGTTTATATAATGGTTTAAAGTACTATAGTTTGACTTAGAATTATTTCTTCCAAATTTTAAATAAACCTGAAGTCATATTCCAATTCTAAATCAATTCGATTTCATTTCAATATTTCAATTCGAATCAGCTTCCATTTTACGTTTAATTCAATTCAAGAAATTCAATTCAAATATTTAAGTTTCTATTTAGAATTCTCAGTTTTGAATTATTTCAATCTATAATAATCTCGAGTTCATAATTCAAGTATCACTTTAAATCAAGTTAATTTAATGTAGATTTCAAAGATGGGTAAACAAGTCAAATTTCTATAGGTTCACTTCATATTCAATTTCAAGTTTTTAGCTTCAGTTTACTTAAATAATTTCCTTTAATTTTAAATTTCAAAGTTCAAAGGAATTCAATATATAAAGCATCATTTATATTGCTTTTAAAACAATATTTCAAAATTCGAGGTTGAAACAAATTTTATTTTACCAATTGGCGTCTGTATATAATTTTATATTTTACAGTCAAGTGATACTTAAATTTAATTTTTGTATTCCAAAAATGGATATATATAATTTTGATCCAAATCATAGTTCAAAGATATTTATCATTTCTGTTATTGTTGACGGCAAAAAATGTTGTAAACACCAAAGATTCCTATTACTAGGAATAGTTAATTTGGTCGCAAGACTAGGTAAGAGAAAGCGGTAAATGACACAAGTATTTATAATGGTTCGGCCACGGATTAGGCCTACGTTCACTTTGGAAGGATGTTGAACTTTTATTAATCAGTTAAGAATTACAAGGTAAAGCCATGCTCATTACACTCACTTTTATCATTGCCATATGTTAGGTATTTGGGAAAAAGAATATTTAACTCTCATTCTTCCTCAAATAGGAGATGCCATTAATGGAGTTCATGGAGCTCTAGGAAGGTCTCAAGTGAAGAAAATCCCGCCTCTTTGAAGTGTGAGGCCATGGGCTATTTATAGGAGTGGGGTAGGTAGGATTAGGTGAGAATGGTGGACCACATGCAGAAAATTCAAACCCACCACCTGCACACCTCGAAATTTCGAACCCGGGCATGGGTTCGAAATTTCGAACCCAGGTTTGGGTGCGAAATTTCGCACCCGCTAGGTTCGAAATTTCGAACCTAGCCATGGGTGCGAAATTTCGCACCCGGGCATGGGTGCGAAATCTCGCACCTGCTAGGTGTGAAGTCTTTTTCGAGGTGCGTGCGGACCGGAGGTTCGAGCGCTTCGAGACTCGTGACTCCTTTAGGATTTGAGGCCTCGGCTCGGGAATGGTTTGGACTGCGAGGCCTTTATTTGGCAATGCTTAGAGGAGCGGCGAGGTTTGCGGATGTTGTTGGCTGAATCCTGACTTTGAGTCGATCTGGTGATTCTGGGCAACATACTTGTTGGTGGAAATCGGATGAATCGGGTTAGATCGATCGCCACTGGGACTGTGGGGCCCCGGAACCCCACCGGCTCTGCGCCCGGACCCGCTGGACGGCTTGCCTTCGGCTCGGCTGCGAACGGATGCTGATGGAGGTCGCATTCGAGGGATGCGACATTATGCTGATGGCCAGACTCAGGTCTTCTGGTACTGGCAATGCCTCTGGGCTGTAATATCATGCGATATGCTGAGTCGAGCATGTCTTGCGTACTTTTGGGAACCGGAGCAAAAGGCCAGTTAACAATTATTAATTCATTTTAATGATTAATCCTTGGTTTGTTTGATACTCGTAACGTCTATGATAAATGGTTGGGATTAGTCAACACTAACAACGGTCATGCATAAATTACGTGAATAACAAGGTAAATCAGATAATTACGCGTCAATATATCAAATGTATCATCCAAGGCATCCATCAAAATCAATCCACCCAAACAGTTCAATATCACATCAATTTACTAGTTAACGGATATTGGGTTCAAACTGGTAATTAAAATTTAATTTTAACCTAATTGATTTTTTTAAATTAGCAGTTAAATTAAATTATATTATCGATGCAAATAAACATAATTATGCATTTTTAACTACTAAAAAATAACCAATACGGTCATATCATAACATGATTTTAATTACTGTTAAGCGCGAGTGTGTTTAATCACTTACATTTGATTCTGAATTCATTTGAAATCCAAGAATAGGCCTAAAATCTGATAGTTTAAGAATTCATCCAAACCTATGCCATACCGTTTGTAATTTCGATACGATCTCAAAGAAACAAGCCGTTTGCAAATTTGAGTCGGTATGAAAAGTTAAAAGAGTTTGAACACATGAATTTTAAATGAATAAGAAGATAAACAAACAAACCTAATCCACTTTCCACGTCATCATCTTCCCAACCAAATTCCTGCTCACGTACAAGAAGAAGTTAAACCCATTCATGTCCCCAAAAAAAAAAACTGCACCTTCTCTCCCCACCTCTCCTTTTTCTCTCAACCAAAAATCAAACTAATTTCACTATTGCTCTTCATTTCACAAGCTCAACAACCCCGTCACCGTCTCATCCAACTCGCACGCCACCTTCGTGATTTGACCTCCGACGTCTTCACGCATGAACAACATAAGGTGAGACGCTTTTTATTGTGCAAATCCATAATGCTTCGCTACGATATACTAAACTCCGCTACGAATTTGAATACGATATTCAATTCATGAATTAATCCCTATATTAATCACAAATCTGAACCCTATTATATATCTTTCACTGAAAAAATGTCGAACCCAAAAAATGAGACTGTATCCTTTTGTAACCTGTCTACCTATATATCTTGGCTCAAGTAACTCAAAGAAACAAGTTTACAATTTTATAATTTATATTTGAATTCTTACTGATTTCTGAATGGGGGAGGAGTGACTAATTTTTCTGGAAGAAACAAATGGAGATGTGAATTAGGTTAGAGTTTAGGATTATTTATAGGCAAATTTTCCAATATTTTGATAAATTATATTCATATATTTTATAGTCGAGCGTTTCACGCTCGCACGACCACATAAAAGCTCTGTTAGCCACGAAATTTGATATACTGCTATATTTCAATATTTCAGACTCGATGAAATTCGTTTCATCAAAATCCGAGATCGCCCAAGAAAAGATATTTTAATAGGTTAATTAAATATAAAATATCAATTTCAAATAAATATATTTTAATTCAATTCAAAAACTTATTAACTTTATTCAAATCAAATAGAATTCAAATTAACTTTATGAATCAATTTTATTTATTAAATTCCAACTGTATACAAATTAAATTTTGAATTTCAATTATAAATTAATAGACTCAATTTCATTTAAATACTCCAATATTTAATTCCAATTTCTGTATTTATCAATCCAAACCAAAGCATTGTTTCATTTACAATCAATGCAAATTACCATTGTTATAATTAGTTGAAATTCATTACTTAATCAATTTAATTAAATTTACATTATAAAATTACATAATCAAGTCATTAAATTTTATTTATAACCATAATAATATCAAAAATCTTTTTAATTCAATAATTTAAGTGGTGGAAAATACAGATTGTTACACCGATCTGTATAGGACAACCATTAGAGGAGAAATAAAAATAGAATAATATTGTTGTATATCTCTAAATATAGTATCAAATATAAAATATAATAGCAACCGGTGTATAACAAAGTGAAGTATCATCTCCATAGAATCACTTAGTTATGTACAAATATCATATGGAACATATGCAACAATAAGTCTTCACTACAGCATCTCTCATCAAACACAAGAAAACAGAGTAAGAAGCATCGTTTAAGAACCACAATACTACCCAATGGAAAATATCCATATAATACAGCAATCTTCTAGGACACTTCTAGCTCGTCCTTCGATCAGCAACTTCATCATCTAGATATGTCATTTAGTCTAATCATCTAAGAGTACACAAGATAATTAGAATCAAAATGTAAAACTTGGTTCATACAATAATCTAATGTCAATGTGATGCTATATAGAAAAATGTGGAAATAGACAAGTACGTGAACCATGCATGACTTATCCCTACACCCATAGAGTCAATACATATAACGAAGCCAAACAATTACCTAAAGGCATTGTACATAGAATGGGATTGAAGAATTCAATCAGCCTAATTCTCCAACACCCATAGCGATCTAGGATCCATAAAAGTTAACTAGGTTCGGTTTATTTTATCAAAATATTGGGAAAAAAATCAGCACCTGTCATTAATTTTTCAATTATCTCAATTCTCCAGCACCCATACCTTCAAGAGAGAAACCATAGCGTCCATCAAAACAAACCGAGTTATTACCATATACATTCCTAGAATATATGGTAACTTGTATTACCAACTTCAAACGTGGGAGACTAATGGAAATCTCGGTTTTCGTTGTACTTTTATCCTTCAAAGTCTGAAGCTCGGTGCATACAACTCTGCTCGAAGCTAGACATAAACCTATATAGTGATATAGGATATACGGATAATCAGTACTCATCCATAGGCGTCCCCACTATACGATACATCTGCCTCAACTACAACAATAACACTCAACTTATCAACCATCCCTTAGAATTCCAAACATGTGAGGCTTCGCATCTTAATTCTAGATAACAAGCCATACTCACTCAATCCAGTCCATTATTCATAGCCTCGCACATCCTTAGATGCCATCTTTGATTCCTCAAAATATAGGTCATCAATCGAAGAAACATTCCGAATCCCTACATATAGCCTTAAGAGTCGCATGCCCACCAGACTCACCACCATGACTCGGTACCGTGTCATACTCATGACTCGTTATCGATTCAATTACATAGGAAAATCCCTATGCCCCTTTTCCCGCCCTCTTGCACCCTCGTCTCTAGTGCTATCGAACCCGAATATCACTCGTAGAATCCCGATCTTCTCTTTCATGCTTCATGCTTCAAGCTATAGAAGTTAACTCATCAAACCCTTCTACACCTTAACAATCTTCAGCACCAAGCCATAGATCATCTTTATGAACCATACTCTACCATCTAAACTAAAATCCAGGTCATTGCTTTAGCCATTATACTCAATACTAACTTGTTATATATGACTCAATTTAGCGTCTTCACTTAGTCTTCAATGGTCGCACGATTTTGCAAACTTCCTTGCGCCGTACTCCACAACTTATCCTCCAATTTTCATCTAATTCTGATTAACTTAGCTTTTGATATGCTCGATCCTTCAATCTAACAATCCAAGAATTCATTGCACAAACTCATAACATCAAAACATAGCATTCACACAAACATAGCAATAATTTATTTAATCAAAACATACAACTTCTTCCAACTCAAACTTGCAAATCAGAAGTAATCGCTTTCTTATCGTATAGGTTGAAATCTAAACCAGTTTGAATTAAATGCATATAAAACATGTAATTAGGGTTGTATTAGCATTCAATTTAGAAATTTACTTTAGATCTAATCAAATTCATATTAGTTCTTACCATTCTAGCATATAATCACATAATTTTAACATATAATCCTAATAATTAAGTAAGAAGTCATAACGACTCACCAATTGCTAAATTTAAACAAATCTACGATAGATTTAATCCACATAACAACTGTTGGCACTTTAAAGATAGTCGAACGATGAGCACAATCTTCTAAATGAAGATCCATTCTATAATTAGCAATTTGATATGATTTAGGATGAAATCTATATGAATTATTGGAGAGCTAGGGCAATCTTGAGTTTGGAGCTTATATAGAACGAGAGCGAAATCATTTATTCAACTATCCCATCCCTTATTATAGGTTTTAACGATTAGACTAATGGACCTTCTAATTATATTTATTAATTAAACTTTAATTCTATTTAAAAAAAATTATAACTTACAACAGTCATATCTTTCTAACCGTATATCCAATTTTCCTATATGATCTCTCTATGGAATGAGAACCAGCATCCTAGATAAACGAAATAGGCTAAAGCCTCTAATTCGGCACTTAATAAAAGTCATAGCTGACATAAGATTTCCAAGATCAAAATAGTTGTTCAAAAATTTGGAAAAAATTACAAATGTGTAAAATACACTCAAAGGTCATATTCCAAAATTGTAGAGTTGTATTATCTTACATTAATTAAATGAATTTATTTTACGTCCTTCGACATGCAAGGTACAAGTCGTTACAATTTCCCTCCTTTTATCCCCTGAAATATCAAACAATACAAACATAATCTGTCATAATAATTCTATACGCCTAATGGCCACCATCAATCATCAAACACTTCGACCAAGCAGTCATGCAACCATAATAACAAAAACGTAGCATACAAAATAACAATATAACGATTATACGATATAATAATTAAAGTTGTATTTCGATAAATAGGTCTTACCACTAAAAAGCCCTGGATATGTCGTCCTCGTACCCTGTTCAGTTTCCCATGTACAATTGATGTCGCTTTCGCTCTATCGCACCTCAGTTAGTTAACTATTTTCTCCTAAGTGATTTCATGTCGTACTCAACAACTTGAAGAGTATTACAGGATCTAGAAGTTTCAGGTTCATCCTCTGCATCTTTTAGCTGATCTAGTGCTACCATTACGCCCGTGTCGTGTATAAACCTACGTAAATAGAAGATATGCAAAATTTTGTGCATGACCGCCATCATCAAAGGTAAGCCAACCCTATATGCCAACTTTATCTTCTCTGCTATTGGAAACGGTTCTATATATCTGGGTGCCAACTTTCTCTTCCTTTCAAATCGAACCACATTCTTCAAATGAGAAATGTTCACAAATACCATATCTTCAATATAGAATTATGAATCTCTTCTTCTTTTACCGGCATTACTCTTTGACTATCCTGAGCGGTCTTCATCCCTTAACGTATGATATCAATATTCTAAGATGACTTTTAATCATAACTAACTTAAACATCACCACTCACCTATCTTCACAAACTTGAAGGTGCATTGCAAGGACGTCTGTATAGTGCTTTGTACAGAATCATACCAATACTTGATTGATTGCTATTGTTATATGCAAACTCCACCAAGTGTATATGATCATCCCAAAACCTTCCAAATTCTATAGTGCAGGCTCGTAAAAGATCCTCCAATACACAACTCACTCTCTCGGTATGCCCTTCCATTTATGGGTGATAAATTATACTTAGATGTAACTTGGTTCCCTGATACTTCCTGCAAGCTCTTTCAAAATCCACCGGTAAACAATGAGTCTTTGTCGCTTACAATATTCTTCAATATACAATTTAATTGTACAATCCATTTTACATACAACTCGACTAACTTGAATGTCGTCATATTCGACTCGATGGTTATGATTTTTTGGTATTAGTGATCTACTACCATCCATATACTAGCATATTTTGTTGTACATTGTAGTAACCTATCTACGAAATCTATAGACACTTGCTCTCTTTTCTACTTTGGAATTCCTAATGGTTATAGTAAGCCACTAGGCTTCTTCTATCTGGCTTTCACTAATTGATAGTTCATATACTTGAGACGAATTTCATAATATTCCCCTTTCTCCTTCCTAGTAGTATGTCCATCTCATATTTCTAAAAATCTTGTTATGGTTAGGACAAGTACTTAAATCTGAAATGATGACACCCTCTTAATACTTCATCTTATAGTCTATCAACATCAAAAACAAAAAAACCTCACGCTCTTATGAAGCTAACTATCCTGGTAAGTTTTGTATTGTTTCATGTCTTCAAATCCTAATCCCTCCTCTATCCTTACTACGATCCTAACTAGCCTGGCATCTCATTCTAATTAGTACAATTCCTTCCTATAAGAGTAGGTCTGATTAACAAACTTGATAATATTTCAGGCTCGAGCATACAATGTAGCATAAAATCAAATCCAGTTATATACTCTATGAAACAACCCGAAATCCCCCGATCTCCGAAGAGATGGAAAACAACAGATTGCTTTGAGAATACGACGCATCAGAACACAAATAACAGAACATTTCATTACTATTAGAACAATTTACATCAGAGTACAGGATATTAGAGTTCAAATGAATAATATACCATGGAAAAATATATCAGAGATTTAAAATACATAGCATCGGAAATTTTAAAATATATAAATACAATGAACAGCAGAAATATAACAACTAGCATAACTGAAGGAAATACACGGATACAAAGCTTTCTGAATATAACTCCAGCTGTAATCCAAGATCCTGTGAAAGAAAATATCTGCGAAAACCAAAACTACTGGCTGCTCGTGTGGAAAATATGGGAACCCAAAGTTTAGGTAGAAATAATAAACTCCGAGTCAGTTATGGGACTGGTGTGAGAACTAAAACAATTATTTACTTTTTACTTTAAAAGTTGAGAAATCATGGGACCTCGCTGTATTACAAGGAACGGGTTCACTCCACATGAATACCAGTTTAAACATGGAACAACACAATGCTTTTTAAAAAATGAAGCTATTATAAGTCTCAAGTCCCATCATAAGTTGCAACGCAAGCCGGAGGATAGAGTTTTCCCTTATAATAGCCAAACATGCTTGGTACATTTAAAACAAATCATTTTGATATTACTATAAGTGGATAATGTCGAAAAAAATTCAAATATAAATGTATCAATCATAGACGACATAACTACCATATACTATGTCGCCATATATAGGTTTACAATCAAAATCGAACGATGTCGTATTGAAAATTGGATTTCCATAATGAGTCAAGGCTAGGGATGACTCTTTCCGATTCGAGGCACTCTAGCAAATGCCTCAGGATCCCCGCAGTGAACCCTGGATCCTGAAGGGCCAGTCCATACTTACTTTAGTGGATTAGTTATTCCTAAACACACGTTTCCCGGTCCTATCAGACCTATCACTTGGCTAGTAGTAACCAATATCCGAGGGGCCTCGCAATCCATCATCCACATAAGTAAAAATGTTTGGGCTCCATACCATGACACCACTCCTAGTTAGAAAGAAACGTCATGCACTCTCTGCGTTCCATATCCCATTTTTGACTCATACCTAGGTGTGAGGCTCGCGAATTAACGTTATACACAAAGCTATGTTAATTAAAGTTGTGCTTTGATCATCAACCACAAGGCTCTGCTTTTCAATAAAAGCCTTGATCATTTGCATCTCAGCATGCCAGACTGACAATTCACGCCATACGACTGATGTCTATCAATATATAATCTCTAAGCTCGTACGTCTCAGAGAAGGGAGTTAAGCAAGAGAATAAATTCTCCACCACTAAACATATATATATATATATATATATATATATATATTTAAAAGAAATCAATCAACACAGAATGAAATCCAATGACAGACACACATCCATTTACAAGTCCGTTCTGGGTCAGAATGGAACCGGAGGCACCTTATTCCTCGTCCCATATGTCCAATATAGGAGAGAGGTCCTTGCATACTCGTTCGATCTCCAAGTACATCTGGACGATCACCACTTATTACCTTGTCTTAGGTGTACAGCCCAATCAAGACATCAGTAATCATCCAAACGATGTGAAGATCTCCAGTGTTCAACCACTGTCTTCATCGTCGACTTTTAGTCGTCGTATTAATTATTCAGAATGGGTTAAACCCGGTCTTTCTGAATAACTCACATATTTTATAATCAAGTGCTATAAAAACACATCATACACCTCATTCCAATTCAGAATATTCCTTTATTCAAATATTCACAATTTTAGGGAAAGGTTCCCATTAATTTTATCAAAGATAAATTCTTTTAAATTTATTCCTTAATCTTCTTTTGAATACCATTTTCAAAAGATTTATTTTATCCTTTAACAATTCTAAACCAATTTAAGGTTTATCAACTAGTCAGGATTATCGTGCCATACCGATGTAATCATTTATTTATTAATCCCAATCTCAACCTATTCATCCCCATGGAGCAAAACTGGTAGTACACCATATCTAACACCCACGGTGCTATCGGTAAATCTAATTACCATTTCACATTCAAATCTAATTAAAGATTTAACTATCGCATGGAGTAAAACTAGTGGTACTCCATTTTTGATCAATTCATGAACTCGGTAAATTTAATTACCTCATTCACTTTCCCATCTAATTAAAGATTCATTGAAACTCCGGTTAGTTTTAATCTCCAAAAATCATTATTTAATGGTTATTCAAATTTAGGAAATAAATTCCATCTTCAATTGGGTTAAAGAACGAATGCCCTTTAAAACATCATTCACGAAAAACCCAAAATCATTTTCCATCAAAATGGAATCTACACGGAAATCATAATAGTGTATAATTGATATAAATTCCCGTATCAGACTAATAATATAAATGGAATAGCGACAAAGCCTTTCGAATTCCATATATAGTAACGGCCTTCATTCACAGAAGCTCATTTCAATTATTACCAAATCGATTTCCATTCAATTCCAATTTAATATATTAAATTGGAAATCTTTACATTGGAGAATTTTCATTAATCTTACTTAAAAGATTTATAAATTCCAAATTATAACTTCACTGTTAATTGGGTTAAACAACAAATGTTGTTCAAAACACCGTTCAAGATAAACCCAGAAATTCAATTTCAATTCAATTCCAGTTAAATATTAATTAATTGGTAAACTTCTCTAAATCTTATTTAAAAGATTTATTCTGTTCTCATCGGGGTTTAAGAATAGTGTTATTGAAGACACCATTCACGACAACCCCAAAATCCAATCTGATACTAAATACAAGGCTCTGAATAGAAATAATATTGGCTTATATTCAATATCAAATTCTGAAACTAACGGATATCGTATTGGGAATAACGATATCTGTATCTTCCAAATTCCTCAACAATATCCGTATAATCATGGAATCCAATATCAAAATATTTCGAAGATTTTTTCCATTTAAATCCTTTCCAATTCATACGTTAGAAAATCCTGGTTATATTAAAATCCGTTTTCAATCCAGTTTATTATTTCTAAAAAATAATTGGATTATTATTCTAATTATTAACTAGTTCATCTCGATAAAAATATATTTTATCTTTTCAAAATTGGAATTTTTCATCCAAAATCTTTTCAAATCATTTATTATGATTTTACACATTTTTTCCATATTTTTAATAATTTTATTCAGGCCCTTATAGTCGGTTTCCAATAATGGCCACTGAACTGCATCCGTAGCGACCTTTTTCAAAATTGATTTGGACATATTTTAAAATCTATACGTTAGATTTCAAATCTCTTATATTCATTGGAAAGCATTTTTTGATACAAACCAAACATTTTCAGTTTTAGGAGAATCCAACGGTCGGATCTCCCGTTACATCAGTTTGAAGTTAGTGGTCGAAATTCGCGAACGGTCGCTAAATGGCGCGTTCTATTCAGGCCATTAAATATATATATATATATATATCGTCGATTTCTATTTAAAACGTATTTTACAAATCGTTTATAGATTCATTTTAAAACGATTTCAACTTCATTTTCAATTTTAAATCAAAATTGATTATTCCATATCATTATAATATTAAAATGATAATATTATCAAAATATCAGATTTTGAAATCAATTCTTTTTTATATTCATTATAAAATGAATAAAACCGATCGATAAACCCGTTCGGGTTAAATGGCGTTTCTAACCCGGCTTCATATATTGTCGTGTCCATCCAAAATCGAACATCAAAATCATATTTTAATTATTTACTGAATATTATTTTAAAATATTCCTTATTTTAAAATATTAGTTATTTTAAAATATTAGTTATTTTAAAATATTTCTTATTTTAAAATATTCTTTATTTCTGAATCGGAATGCGACTCAATCAATTACCATATAATTTCAGTTATATGGATTTCATGCATCACATGTATTAAACATAATGATAAATAATCATCAAACAGTCATTTCACGTCCAGATTGCAATTTACAACTGTGTAAGCATTAAATAGTTAAACAACGCTTATCGCAGTCTGTCGATCAATCGATTGACATATAATTAAGTTCAGGGGAGATGTGAATAAATTATTGTCCCCAGTCCCGTGTGGGATTTCCAAACAACAACAGTCGATTCACAATAATCACTGGTTAATAAATTTAACCATTTCTAATTCGATTTGAATTATTTTTCTAATTAGCCAATTTTCACTATTTAAATTATAAATAAATATTTATAATTTAATTTCAACTACCACAAAATAATATTAAATTATTTTTAATATTTTAAACATTTCAGCATCACAATCAAAACACAATACAGTCAATTAAATCGTCCATGGTCTGTGGACGAGGGAGGTGAGCTAACAGACACAGTATACACTTTATAATGGTTAAAACTGATAAAAATCTACGCTGGCAAATCTATATATTTTTATACATGAATACAATAACATAATAAAATATAATTTAGTGAGAAGGAGTTCTCATATTGGTTTCCATTCCGCCATTCTTTAATTCAGAATTTCTGTTTTGAACTAAATTAAATGACGTTCAATTTAGCTCAAAATTCAACTAGCTTCGTTTCTGTTCTAGTTAGTTCTGAAATATAGAGTTCGTCGACACGATTCCAACATGACTGAAATCGTCGGATTTGGACCTCGTATGAAGAAGTTATGGATTTAAATACATTGATTTACATTAATGAAATAATTAATTAATAATTAAATAAACTAATTACTTTCCTCCCTAATTATCTTCTTCAGGTCATCATCTTCAACCTTGTGCTCCAACCCATCACTGCGTCGCTGCCACCTCCATACGCCACCGGACCTCAACCAAGCCGCGGCACTTGAAGCACGCCAGCGTCCTCCTCCTTCGCCGCCAATATGGCACAGCTTGCATGCCCCCTCCGCCTGAAAATCGAATCCAAACCGGTGCCCTTCTAGCTCGAATTTCGAACAATATACAAAACGATAATTCATCAAACCCATATCAAATTGTAGATCTCCCTTCGCTCTTTGATTTTCATTTAGAAATTTTCAAATTTTATAGCATGGATTTGGGGAAAATTTTGGGCAATTTCTAGAGCATTTCATTCGTTAATCGAGCGGAGGCGACGCCCAGATAATGAAGAGTGAACCTACGGTTTTATTTATATCTTTATATATATATTAATATTATTTTAATTCGAAAATATGTGTTTTTGCATATGAACTCCAAATCAAACCCAATAACTGTCGTCCCTAGCTAAATACCCCCATTTCGAACACGATGGGATATGTTTCGTAAGCCAATTCAACAGTTTCGATCAGTTTTCATCAAAATTAAAATATAAATCAATATATATTGGATTTAAACGTACATTTTAATTTACCAGGGCCATATACTGACTCCAGAAATTACAGAAAAATAAATCTAGCTATGTTTTGACGATACGGTCCTAACAAAACTAATTTCGTGGAATTTGAAGACCGTTTGAAAATTGGCCTTTTTCCCAGTCGATTAAATTCAAACTGAAATCACCAAACATTTTTAAATTTACTACGCTGACATATTAATTCAAATATGAAATTTGAAACCTAACTATAATTTGATATTCCGGATCCAACAAAAGTGGTTTCGTCGAAAACAGAGGTCGTTTGCAAAATGGCTATTTTTAAGGGCTATATATTATTAAAATATATATACCTTCCATAACGACTATTTTAAATTTTAAATTGGACATAACTAATAATTTATAAAGTGAAATCTCAATTTCTTACATTCGTTAGAAAGATATAATTAAATAGATTCTAACATTTCTTGTTTCGTCCAATTCTGACTTATATTGAATTCTACATATTCAATTGAAGTTTAAAATCGAATTTTCAAAACACTACGCCATTTCAGGCTCATTTTATAATTAAAATAAATTTATACGTTCTAACTTCAATTTAAATAAATTTTCAAATCATTATTATTTAAAATAAATCATTTTAAATATTCAAAACCCATTAAAATAGCTAAAATAAAAATCTTAAATTGGTTCAGAAATTCCAGGTTGTTACAATCTCCACCACTTAAAATCTTTTCGTCCTCGAAAAGGTACAGAGCTGCAAGTTGTTTAATTAACCAACTCAATTTTCATTCTTCAACTTTTCAGTTTCTAAGAATTTTCTAATTTTTCAAAAATTTGGCTAACACCCTAAATTTTCGAAAAATTTCGCCATAACCTCCTTTGTAAGGGCTGATCGGTAAAGCCACAACTTGCCTCACAGGGCCCTCATCATCCAAAAAGAAAAAGAAAAAGCCAAGCGGCTTGCAAATTGGCTCATAAAAATCAAAACCTACGAAATACAGTAAACATGTACCTATTTGTCAGGCATACAATTTTATTCCACTTCTTAGCTTTCCATGCCATGATCTGTTCATTATATATACATGTACATATATGCAATTCCAATCAATTTCCAGTTCACTTCAATATTTGATTTGATTTGGCTAAATTTACCTTTTATTCTCTTATTGGTTTTATCATTCCAATATTTTAATTAATTGGATTAATAATCACACAATACAACCATCAATCAATTAGCTAATTAGCTTTTCAAACATATAACTTTTACATACCCAAATAATCAATTTCAATGCCAAACCACAAACAATAAACCCTAACTATGTTTTTGGTTCTCACACCAGTCAATTGGAAATATATCGATTTCCCACTTTTGAAACTCGAACATAAATATTGATGATGGTGCACCATTACCAGAGTTACCCCCGGGCGACTAGAGTGTGATCCTATACCTACCCAGTATATTTGAGACTTCGAATACACGCTAGCCAGGCATATATGAAAAATCTTCTTATATCCGATAGTCCATAATCAAAATAAAATGATTAAATCTTTACAATAGGGTATAATTTTCAAAACAAAATTCGTTTTTTTAATAAAAATAATACTCTTCAAACTCATTTTAGGGTATTACTAACCCTATCTCTAACGAGTCATTCTTATAGGATGTTATTGATCCTATCTCTGATGAATTCTCTCATTCGGTTCTAATGTGCCTTGTTCTCTAGCTTTGTAAACCAAAGTTCTGATACCAAAACAAAACAGCCCAAAATCCCCCGATCTCCGAAGAGATGGAAAACAACAGATTGCTTTGAGAACACGACGCATCAGAACACAAACAATAGAACATTTCATTACTATTACAACAATTTACATCAGAGTATAAGATATCAGATTTCAAATGAATAATATACAGTGGAAAATAATATCAGAGATTTAAAATATATAGCAGCGGAAATTTTAAAATTTATAAATACAATGAACAGAGGAAATATAACAACTAGCACAACTGAAGGAAATACAAGGATACAAAGCTTTTCGAATATAGCTCCATCTGTAATCCAGGATCATGTGAAAGAAAATATACGTGAAAACCAAAACTACTAGCTGCCCGTGTGGAAAATATGGGCACCCAGAGTTTAGGTAGAAACTATAAACTCCGAGTCAGTCATGGGACTGGTGTGAGAACTAAAATAGTTATTTACTTTTTACTTTAAAATTGGGAAATCATGGGACCACGCCGTTTAACACGGAACAGGTTTACTCCACATGAATACTAGTTTAAAACATGGAATAGCGCAATGCCTTTTGAAAGATGAAGCTATTATAAGATTCAGGACCCATCACACAATGCAACGCAAGCCGGAGGATAGGGTTTTCCCTTATAATTGCCAAACATGCTTGGTATGTTTAAAACAAATCATTTTGATATTACTATAAGTGTATAGTGTCGAAACAATTTCAAATATAAATATATTAATCATAGACGACATAGCTACCATATACTATGTCTCCATATATAGGTTTACAATCAAAATCGAACGATGTCGTATTGGAAATTGGATTTTCATCATGAGTCAAGGCTAGGGATGGCTCCTTCCGATTCGAGACACTCTAGCAAATGCCTCAGGATCTCCCGCAGTGAACCCTAGATCCTGCAGTGCCGGTCCACACTTACTTTAGTGGATTAGTTGTTCCTGAACACACGTTTCCCGGTCCTATCGTACTTATCACTTGGCCAGTAGCGACCAAATCCGAGGCGCCTCGCAATCCATCATACACATTAGTAAAAATGTCTGGGCTCCATACCATGACACTACTCCTAGCTAGAAAGAAACATCATGCACTCCCTGCGTTCCATATCCCGTTTCTGATTCATACCGGGGTGTGAGGCTTGCGAATTAACGTTATACACAAAGCTATGCTAATTAAAGCTTTGCTTTGATCATCAACCGCAAGACTCTGCTTTTCAACAAAATCCTTGATCATTTGCATCTCAGCATGCCACACTGACAATTCACGCCATACGACAAATGTCTATCAGTATATAACCTCTAAGCTCGTACATCTCAGAGAAGGGTGTTAACCAAGAGAATAAATTCTCCGCCACCAAACATGTATATATTTAATAGAAATCAATCAACACAGAATGAAATCCAGTGTCAGACACACATCCATTTACAAGTCCGTTCTGGGTCTGAACGGACTCGAAGGGACCTTATTCCTCATCCCATATGTCCAATACAGGAGAGAGGTCCTCGTAGACCCGGTCGATCTCTAAGTACGTCTGGACGATCACTACTTATTACCTTATCTTTGGTGTACAGCCCAATCAAGACATCAGTAATCATCCAAATGATGTGAAGATCTCTAGTCTTCAACCACCGTCTTCATCGTTGACTTTTAGTTGTCGTATTAATTATTCAGAATGGGTTAAACTCGGTCTTTCCTAATAACTCACGTATTTTATAATCAAGTGCTATAAAAACACATCATACGCCCCATTCCAATTCAGAATATTCCTTTATTCAAATATTCACAATTTTAGGGAGAGGTTCCCACTAATTTTACCAAAGATAAATTCTTTTAAATTTATTCATTAATCTTCTTTTGAATATCATTTTCAAAAGATTTATTTTATCTTTAACAATTCTAAACCAATTTAGATGTGACAACCCCAATTTCGAGATACCGAATTTTTTTCAAAACCAATCTGAGTTTCGATAGATTGGAATTTTAAAAAAAATTCAGTCTCTTGAAATTGGGGTTGTCATATTAAGGTTTATTAACTAGTCGGGATTATCGAGCCATACCGAAGTAATCATTTATTTATTAATCCCACTCTCAACCTATTCATCCCATGGAGCAAAACTGGTAGTACTCCATATCTAACACCCACGGTGCTATCGGTAAATCTAATTACCATTTCACGTTCAAATCTAATTAAAGATTTAACTATCGCATGGAGTAAATCAAGTGGTACTCCATTCTCGATCAATTCATGAATTCGATAAATTTAATTACCTCATTCACTTTCCCATCTAATTAAAGGTTCTTTAAAACTCCACCTAGTTTTAATCTCCAAAAATCACTATTTAATGATTATTCAAATTTAGGAAATAAATCCCGTCTTTAACTAGGTTAAAGAACTAATGTCCTTTAAAACATCGTTCACAAAAAACCTAAAATCATTTTCCATCAAAATGGAATCTACACGGAAATCATAATAGTGTATAATTGATATAAATTCTCGTATCAAACTATTAATATAAATGGAATAGCGGCAAAGCCTTTTAAATTCCATACATAGTAACGGTCTACATTCACAGAAGCTCATTTCGATTATTACCAAATCGAATTCCATTCAATTCCAATTTAATATATTAAATTGGAAATCTTTACTTTGGAGAATTTCCATTAATCTTAATTAAAAGATTTATAAATTCCAAATCATAACTTCACTGCTAATTGGGTTAAAGAACAAATGTTGTTCAAAACACCATTCAAGATAAAACCAAAAATCCAATTTCAATTCAATTCCAATTAAATATTAATTATTTGGTAAACTTCTCTAAATCTTATTTTAAAGATTTATTCTTTTCTCATCGGGGTTTAAGAACAGTGTTATTGAAGACAACATTCACGACAACCCCAAAATCCAATTTATACTAATTACAAGGCTCTGAATAGAAATAATATCGGCTTATATTCAATATCAAATTCTGAAACTAACGAATATCGTATTGGGAATAACGATATCTATATCTTCCAAATTCCTCAACAATATCCGTATAATTATAAAATCCAATATCGAAATATTCCGAAGATTATTTCCACTTAAACCCATTCCAATTCATACGTTGGAAAATCCTGGTTATTTTAAACCCATTTTCAATCCAATTTATTGTTTCTAAAAAATAATTGGATTGTTACTCTAGTTATTAACTAGTTCATCTCGATAAAAATATATTTTATATTTTCAAAACTGGAATTTTTCATCCAAAATCTTTTCAAATCATTTATTATGATTCTACACAATTTTTCCATATTTTTAATGATTTTATTTAGGCCTTTACAGTCGGTTTCCAATAATGGCCACCAAACTGCATTTATAACGACCTTTTCCAAAATTGATTTGGACATATTTTAAAATCTAACCGTTAGATTTCAAATCTCTTATATTCATTGGAAAGCACTTTTCGTTAGGAACCTAAGGTTCTAGTTTTAGGAGAATCCGACGGTCGGATCTTCAGTTACATCAGTTTGAAGTTAATGGTCGATATTCGTGAACGGTCGCTGCGCGACACGTTCTATTCAGGCCATTAAATATATAATATATATATATATATATCGTCGATTTCTATTTAAAACGTATTTTATAAATCGTTTATAGATTCATTTTAAAACGAGTTCAACTTCATTTTCAATTTTAAATCAAAATTGAATATTCCGTATCATTATAATATTAAAATGATAATATTATCAAAATATCAGATTTGAAATCAGTTCTTTTTGAAATTCATTATAAAATGAATAAAATCGATCGATAAACCCGTTCGGGTTAAAATGGCGTTTCTATACTTAACCCGACTTCATATATTTTCGTGTCCATCCAAAATCGAACATCAAAATCATATTTTAATTATTTACCGAATATTATTTTAAAATATTTCTTATTTTAAAATATTAGTTATTTTAAAATATTCCTTATTTTAAAATATCCTTTATTTCTGCATCGGAATGCGACTCAATCAATTACCATATAATTTCAGTTATATGGATTTCATACATCACATGTATTAAACATAGTGATAAATAATCATCAAACAGTCAATTCACATCTAGAGTGCAATTTACAACTGTATAAGCATTAAATTATTAAATAATGCTTATCATGGTATGTCGATCAATCGATTGACATATAATTAAATTCAGTGGAGATGTGAATAAATTATCGTCCCCAGAGTCGTGTGGGGTTTGCAAACAACAACATTCAATTCAAAATAATCACTGGTTAATAAATTTAACCGGTTCTAATTCGATTTGAATTATTTTTCTAATTAGCCAATTTTCACTGTTTAAATTTTAAATAAATATTTATAATTTAATTTCAACTACCACAAAATAATATTAAATTATTTCTAATATTTTAAATATTTCAGCATCACAATCAAAACACAATACAGTCAATTAAATCGTCCATGGTCTGTGAACGAGGGAGGTGAGCTAACAGACACCGTATACAATTTATAATGATTAAAATTGATAAAAATCTACACTAGCAATTCTATATACGTTTATACATGAATACAATAGCATGATAAAATATAATTTAGTGAGAAGGAGTTCTCACATTGGTATCCACTCTGTGACGGCCCGCCCCGCACCAGCCGACATTTCCAATGAAAGTACGTTGTGCCAATGCCCGACTAGCACGGGACGGTCGCCAAAGAAAGGAAAAGAAAGGAATCTGAACTAACAAAGAACCTGTAGAATGTCTCACAGCGCATAGGATAAAATATAATAATAACATAACTTTGACATAAAACAGGCGAGACAGTGCATAAGCTGAAAACTGAACCATCATAGCAGCGGAAATCCAAAATACATCATATCAACCAAACCAACATTATTACAACTTTGAAATACTGTCTCTAAAGCAAAAGAAAGAGGTACACTACTAATGCCCAAAGTAGTGACTAGCAACAACTCAGAGAGATTACATATATATATATATATATATCATACGTAGAAGCCTCCTGCTCGTCTTCGGTACAGCTACTCGTGCATAATCACCTAACCTGTCTCTAGTCTGCCCGTTTAAGAGCACCCAGGGTAATAAGAAGAGACATAAAACTATGGGTCAGCCAAAAGTCTGGTATAAGCGATAAGCAACAAAACAAAACAATAATAGGTACACATAACCATACCTGAACCTGGACCTGCAACCAAAGAGTTAGCATAACAGGATGTACAATACTCTAAGGTAACACTAACATATGGTATAAAGATACGGGAGAGGGGTGTGCATGTCATAGTGATGTCAAACAATCAAGCATAGCAACCATCCTCACATCTCTCACTAAGTGTGTAAAGTATACGATATCTACCACTTTGATCACCCAATTCTTTTGCTATGATCACTCTACCGCATGGAGTCATGACGGTTCCACTGCACTGATCCGTAACCACTAATACTTTGCTATGTCCACTCTACCCCCATGGAGTCACAACAACTCCACTACACTGGCTCATAGCCCTGCTACGATCACTTTGCCCCCATGGAGTCATAACAACCCCACTACACTGATCCATAGCCACTAATTCGTCTCACTGGTGAGTCAAAGCTATAGACAACGATAACCCCTTTGCATACGTACCGCAACAAAATCCAATTCTTGAAGTTAACTCGTTAGTTCCTATTTGGATCCTGAGTCACAACTTCTCATTTGGACTACCTTTGCATCACGGGTTTTGGTCTTCATCCGGATCCGTTCGGTCCTTCTTCTCGTCCTCGGTTCGGTCATGATGCACATCTGGTTCGGTTAATGTGGCCATCACATGGATTCGGGTCGTGACACCCAATTCGGTTCGGATTGTGATCAACAACCCGACCCGGGTCAGGAATTGTAACGATATGACTACTACCCGGACCTAATCGATCGCAAAATCGACCAAGACCGTTCAAAACCCGAATACGTTAACTCTGGGAATACAACACCTCAGAACAAATAACAGAAGACTTTTATAAACATTACAGTAATGTTACATCAGAGTACAAAATTTCAGAGTACATCGAATATAGTAATAATACAACGGAAGATAAATTACAAATAATGTAATACAAGGCAGCGGAAATAAATGAACTGATACAACGAAAGTCTATCAATACTCTGGACACAGCTCTAAGCTTTGATCCAGAATCCTGCTCAATATATCTGCAAAATAAGCTACTCGACTGCCCGTGCGGAAAAGAGGGCACCCGAGTTTGCAAAGTGAAACAAACTACGCGTCAGTAATGGGACTGGTATGAGAAATCTTACTTAACTTACCTAATAAGAAGGAAAATCACAGGATCACGCCGCTAACGTGGAACTGGTTTACTCCATTGGATTGCCATGCATAAATAAAGTAAATCATTAAACAAAACAATGCTTTTTAGAAAAATGAAACCATTATAAGACTCATGTCCCATCACACAATGCAATGCAAGCCGGAGGATAGAGTTTTACCTTATAATGGTCAAAAATGCTTGATACGATAAAAATGGATTTGATATTATTATTAGTGTATATACGTTTCAAAAACATTTCAATCATAATGTATTAATCATAGATGGCATAGCTACCATATACTATGTCGCCATACTAGTTCTACAATCAAAACCGCAGAATGTCGTATTGGAGGTTGGATTTCCATCAAGAGTCAAGGCTAGGAACGATATCCTTACCGATTCGAGACACTCTAGCAATGTCTTAGGATTCAGACGCTGACGAACCCTTGGATCCTGCAGCACCGGTCCACAAATACTTTAGTGGATTGGCAATTCCTGAACACACGCTTCCCGGTCCTATTGTACCTACAATACAGCCATTGGCGACCGATAAATTCAAGGCCTCAAAATCCATCATCCACATAAGTAATGTCGGGGCGTGTAAAACCCTGATACCACTTCTAGCTAGAAAGAAACGTGCGCACTCCCTGCGTTCCCTTGCTCCGTTTCTGACTCTTACCGGGGTGTGAGGCTCGCGAGGTCACGCTGTACACAAAGCTATGCCGAAATAGGCTATGCTTTGATCATCAACCACAAGGCTCTGCTTTTCAAGAAAAGCCTCGATCATTTGCATATTGGCATGCTACATTGACAATTCACGCCATGTGATCGATTACCACGAATATATAACCTCTGAGCTCGTACGTCTCAGAGAAGGGTGTTAAGCAAGAGAATAAATTCTCCGCCACCACAGATATATATCAAATATAAATCGATTTAATTACATGGAATGAAATTCAATGTCAGACACACATCCATTTACAAGTCCGTTCTGGGTCTGAACGAAACCGGAGACACCTTATTCCTCGTCCAGTTTGTCCAATACGGAAGTGAGGTGCTCACATATTGAAGCGACCCGAACTTCCCCGATCTCCGAAGATAAGAGAAAGAACGAATTACTTTGAGGACAAGACAGATCAGAACGCATACGGGAGAACATTTCATTGTATATTACAACAATTCCATCAGAATACAAGAATATACAGAGTATGAATAAATATTACACATTCGATAAATATCAGAGATTACAATAAATTACATAGCAGCGGAAAATAATACAATACACAACTAAAGGAGATATACGGATACAAAGCTTTCCGGATATCATTCCAGCTGTAAACCAGCATCTTGCGAATATAAATCTGCAAAACCAAAACTACTAGCTGCCCATGTCAAAATAAGGGCACCCAGAGTTTAGGTTAAAACAATAAACTCCAGGTCAGTCATGTGACTGGTGTGAGAACTAAAACAGTTATTTATCATTATTTTAAAGTTAGGTAAATCAAGGGACCATGCCATATAACACGGAACGGGTTTCCTCCCAAGAATACCAGTCCATAAAACAAACAGCGCAATGCTAAATAAAGAAAAATGAAGCTATTATAAGACCCAGGTCCCATCACACAATGCAACGCAAGCCGAAGGATAGGGTTTTACCTTATAATAGCCAAAGGACGCTTGATACGCTAAATTTCATGTTTTATTATTACTATAAGTGTATAGTGTTAAAACAATTTCAATCATAAATATCAATCATAAACGGCATGGGTACCATATATCATGTCGCCATACTAGTTCTACAATTAAAACCGCAAAATCTCGTATTTGGAAGTTGGATTTCCATCTGTGAACCGAGGCAAAAGATAGTCCTCTACCGATTCGAGACGCTCTAGTCCGCCCCTCAGGTCAGAGCTCGAGTGACCTTTGGATCACCAGGGTCGGTCCACCGATGTGGATTAAAATGCCTGAACACTACGTTTCCCCGCCCTTTGGGGCGTAGGTGAGCCAACTAAATGACTCCATCGGTCCTGGATCGACCGATATAACCGAGGCGCCTCGCAACAGCAACAACCACATAAGTCAAACTCGTCAGGGCGTGTAAAACCACTGACGCCACTTCTAACTAGAAAGAAACGCATGTCCTCCCTGAGGTCCTTCTCCCGTTTTTGGTTCACACCGGGGTGTGAGGCTCGCGAATCAACGCTACACAAAGCTATGCCACACAGGCGGTGCTTTGATCATCAACCACAAGACTTTGCTTTTCAACAGAAACCTTGATCAATTGCCCCTTAGGCATGCCTCACAGGCAATTCACTCCATGCGATGGATATCCATCAATATATAACCCCTGAGCTCATACATCTCAGAGAAGGGCGTTAAGCAAGAGAATAAATTCTCCGCCGCCAAACAGATATATATTTAATAGAAATCAATCGCATAGACTGAAATCCAATGTCAGACACACAGTCCATTTACAAGTTCGTTCTGGGTCTGAACGAAACCGGAGGCACCTAGTACCCAGCATATCCATCGATCTCCAAATACGTCTGGACGATCACTAACTGATTCCCTCCTCTTGGGTGTACGACCCAATCAAGATCATCAGTAATCACCCAAACGACGTGAAGACCTCCGGTCTTCAACCACCGTCTTCATCTTCGACACCACGTCGAATTAGTTATTCAGAATGGGATAAACCCGGTCTTTCTGAATAACTCGCGTATATAATAAACAAGTGTTACACAAACACAACATACGTCTCCTTCCAATTCAGAATATTCATTTATTCAAATATCCTTATACTTTGGGAAAGGTTCCCATTAATTTTATCAAAGATAAATTCTTTAAATTTATTCTTTAATCTATCTAAACTAGTCGGGATTAGCGAACCACACCGAAGTAATCATTTGTTTTATTTCCCAATCCCAACCTATTCATCCCATGAAGTAAAATTGGTCATACTTCATATCTAACACCACGGCGTTATCGGTAAATTCAATTACCATTTCGCGTTCAAATCTGATTAAAGATTTAACTATCGCCTAGAGCAAAAATGGTGATACCCCATTCTCGACCATTTCAATCTAATTAAAGATTCATTAAAACCCCACTTAGTTTTAATCTTTACAGAAATCAATATCCTGTCTTTAACTGGGTTAAAGAACCAATGTCATTTAAAACACGGTTCACGATAAACCCAAAATCACATTCCATTAATTATCGGGTTAAAGAACCAGTGTTATTTAAAACACCGTTCACGATAAACCCAAGAATCAATTCGAATTCCATTCCAATTAAATACTATTTAATTGGTACACTTCATTAAATCTAAATAAAAGATTTAATCTTTTTCTCAACTGGGCTTAAGAACAGTGTTAATGAAGACACCATTCACGACAAACCCAAATCACGTTTGATATTAAATACAAGTCTCTGAATAGAAAATATACCGGCTTATATTCAATATCAAATTCTACGACCAACAAATATCGTATTGGAAATAACGATATTAATATATCTTTCAAATTCCCATAACAATATCTGTATCATCACGAAATCCAACATCGAAATATTCCGAAGACAATTTCGATTCAAATCCATTCCAATTCAATTATTGGAAATTCTGGTTATTTTCAAAACCATTTCAAATCCAATTTATTTATTTTAAAAATAAATAAATTATTATTCTAGTTCAAAACTAGTTCATTTCGATAAAAATCTATTTTTATATTTTCAAATATGGAGTTTTTCATATCAATTCTTCACAAATCATTTCTTATGATTTTACACAAATTATTGATATTTTTAATAATTTTATCAAGGCCCGTATAGTCGATTTCCATAAACGACCATCGAACTGCACTTACAACGACCTTTTCCAAAGTTGATTTGGACATAATTCCAAATCCAACCGTTAGATTTATAATTTCTAATATTCATTAGAAAGCTCTTTTCGATACGAACCCAACAGTTCCGGTTTTAGGAGAATCCGACGGTCGGATCTCCCGCAATATCCATTCGAAGTCAATGGTCGAAATTCATGAACTACCGCAGCGCGGCGCGTTCTATTCAGGCCATTATATTATATATATAATAAATATAATGTATACTTCGTCGATTTCCTTTTGAAACGTATTTTATAAATCGTTTTAAATTCATTTTCAAAACGATTTCAACTTTCATCTCAAATCAAAATTGAATCTTTCCAATATAAATTCGTTTTAAATTCATTTCAACTCGATTTCAATTCAAATCCATTTCAATTCAAATCGGTTTCAATTTAAATCGATTTCAGTTCAATTTCAATACGTTTTAAATTCAATTCAAAAACGATTTCAATTCTATTTCAATCTAATTCGAATTTCAATTCTATTCAATTTAATTCGAATTTCAATTCAATTCAATTTAATTCGAATTTCAATTCTTTTCAAAATATCAGATTTTGAAATCACTTTCGATATTCATTATAAAATGAATAAAATCGATATAAATATCGTTCACGTCAAAATGGCGTAAATCTAATCAACACGGCTTCATGTATTTCTATTTCAAATATTTCTATTTCAAATATTTCTTTTTCAAATATTTCTATTTCAAATATTTCTATTTAAATATTCTATTTCAAATATTCTATTTCAAATATTTCTTTTTCAAATATTTCTATTCAAATATTCTATTTCAAATATTCTATTTCAAATATTTCTATTTCAAAACTGGAATGAGACCCAATCAATTACCATATAATGTAAATTATATGGATTTTCTACAACACATGTATAAAATAACAACGATAAATAATCAACCATCATCCAGAGTGCATTCTACACTGTATAAGCATCAAATATAAATATTTAACGCTTATAACAGCCTGTCAATCAATCGATCGACATACAACTAATTATTTGGACTAGTGTATGTTATATTTCATCCCAAAACCCGTGTGGGGTTTTCAAACAATCAAACATAGATTTTATTCGTGCAGTTGGGCGATGTGTAAAATTTATCGTCCCAATCAATATCAATCAAATCAGTGTATATAAACAAATCTCTGATTTGTTTATAAATATTTATTTTAAATACACATTAAAAATTCTATTTTTAACTATAAAATATTTTTAACTATATAAATATTTTATTTCATTTCACATCACACCATCAACTACACATCAAAATCAAACAAACAAGCATACAAGCCGTCCATGGTCTGTGGACGACGGGTGTCGGGTGCTACTAAACACCGTCTACATCCTAGTATATATTTTAACTAGAAAATTAAATTAAAAGTGAGAAGTTCTCACCAACAGCTAAACCAAACGCCATGACTCTTCGTATGTAGGAAATCTTCATCGTTCTCGCTTTTTGTCACTTTCTTTGCCTGTATTCTCTACATATAAATATCGAATTTTTACTTCGCTATTCAATATATAAAAATCGAATTTTTACTTCGCTATTCAATATATAAAAATCGAATTTTTACTTTGCTATTCAATATATAAAAATCGAATTTTTACTTTGCTATTCAATATATAAAAATAGAATTTTTACTTTGCTATTCGATATATAAAAATCGAATTTTTACTTCTACTTCATATATATATATAAATGATATTCTTATAATTTTTTTGTTATATAAAAATCCTATTCTTTTAAAAACATGAAAATCAAATCTTTATTACTTCAAAATCTAATCTTGAATAAATAAAAAATCATAGCTTTATTATGTTAAAATCATACACTTTCTCATGTAAAAAAAACAAGACTTTATTATATATATTGTTATACAACTAAAAATATATTATTTTATATGATAAAAATCATGTTTTTACCTATCCAAAATATCATTCAAAGCAGGAGAAAATAACCCGAGAAGCTCACCGATTTTTGCCCCTCGTTTTCGATAGCCCCATCGCAAATCAAAGCATCCGCAAGCCTCTACACCTCGAGCATCGAAGAAATGATCAATTCAGAGGAAAGGGGTGTGGTGTGTTGCGATTAAGGAGGAGGGCGGAGCTCAGGCATGGCGGAATAGGGCTGGGGGAGGTGTTGCGTGTCAGGGAGGGTGGCACAGTGGCCGTCGGTCTCAGGGGGTGGGATGGGGCGCGATTGGCTGAGGGGGGTTTCACGGTGGGTTTGTGAAGAGGGCAAGAGGAAGGAGGATAGAGGGGGAGGTCCAGCGAGGTAAGGGGAGGGGGCAGAGCAGGCGGGCGGTGCCGGAGGGAGGTGGTGGCTCTGGTATGGAAGGCGACGCGGTTTTTAGGTCTTAGGATTTTTTTTCCTTGTTTGACTGGTCTGAAGAGAAAAAGGGGGGCCAAAGTTTATATATTAATTATTTAATTATTTTATTATCCTCTTAAAGTTGACTTTTCTTTCAAATCTCAAATTGAGCCCAACGACTGTCGTCCATAGCTAATTACCCCCATTCCGAACACAATGGGATATGTATCGTAGGCTGATTCGACTGTTTCGATCAGCTTCCGTCAAAATCCAAATATAAATCTATATATTGAATTTTAACGCACATTTCAATTTACCGAGGCCACATACTAACTAGAAAAATTTCCAAAAAATATTTTCTAGCTTCGTATTGACGATACAGTTCTAACAAAACTTATTTCATTGAATTCTGAGACCGTTTGAAAAATGGCCATTTTCCAGTCGATTAAAATCAACTAAAAGTGGTCAAACGCATTTTCCTTTGCCACGCTCACATATTGATTCGAAAAATTATGAAAATTGGAATCTAGCGATAACTTGACATCACAGATCCAACAAAAGTGGTTTCGTCGAAATCCGAGGTCGTTTGCAAACTTTCCATTTTTAAGGGCCAGAATTCCATAGCGACTATTCTGAAATTTCAACTGGACATAACTTTTTATCCCCGCTATGAAATTTCGATTTTTCGGATTCGTTGGAAAGATATTGTCAAATAGATTCAAATATTTTTGGTTTCGCTAAAATTCGGTTTATTTTAAATCCTGTACATTCATTTGAAGTTTGAAATCGAATTATCGAACTACCGCGCCATTTTCAATTCCTTTTATAATTATAAATAATTATTTATATTCTAACGTCGAGCTATACAAATATATACGTTCTAATTCCATTCAAACTAAATTTTTCGTCGTTTTTATTTAAAATAATTCATTTTAAATAATCAAAATTCACTAAAATTGCCAAAATAAAAATTTTAAATTGGCTCGGATTTCCGGGTTATTACAATCTCCCCCACTTGAAACTTTTCATCCCCGAAAAGGAACGAAGCCGAAAGTTGTTTAACAAATCAACTCAACTTTCATCATTTTCTTTACGGCTTAAGTTCTTCAACTTTTCAGTTTCTAAGAACTTTTCAAATTTTTCAAAAATTTGGCTAACACCCTAAATTTTCGAAAAATTTCGCCATAACCTCCCCTGCACCGGGGACTTCGGGATATTTCATATAGCCTCCCATGGCCTTCTTCAATCCAAAAGAAAAAGAAAAAGCCAAGCGGCTAGCCAATCGGCTCATAAAATCATCATCACCCAAACAAAACAGTAAATTATGATAAACATGTACCTATTTGTCGGGCAAACAATTTTATTGTTCTGCTCTAGCCTCCTTGCTATGACCTGTTCAGTGTAAGTACATGTATATGCATGCAAATGCGACCAATTTTCAATACGATTACTATTTGATACAATTTGGCTAAAGGTTTAACATTTAATTAATAAAACTAAAATCAAGCAACACGACCAGCAATTAATTAGTTGATTAGCTTTTCAAATTCATAATTTTGATATATAGTCAAAAATCACATTTTTGGTGCCAAATCACAACAATTAGCCCTATCTAATTTTGGTTCTCACACCAGTCTATAGGAAATATATAGAAAGCCCACTTTCGTCACTCGAACATAAATACTGGTAATGTGATCACAATTATCAGTATCATCCCCGGGCGACTAGAGTGTGATTCTATAACTATCTAGTATATTAAAACTTCGAATACACGCGGATCAGACGTATACGCAAAATCTTTATATACTACATTGTCCAAATTCATACAAATAAATATTCAAATACGTATAATTGAATTAAATTTTCAAAACAAAAATTGTTTTCATTTTAAAAATATACTCTTCACACTCGTTCTAGGATACTACTGATCCCATCTCTAATGAGTCATTCCCATTGGATATTACTAATCTAATTTCTGATGAATTCTTTCGTATGGTTCTAATGTGTCTTGTTCTCTGAGCTTTGTAAACCAAAGCTCTGATACCAACTGAAGCGACCCGAATTCCCCGATCTCCGAAGAGAAGAGAAAGTACGAATTACTTTGAGGACAAGACATATCAGAACACAAACAGAAGAACATTTCATTGTATATTACAACAATTCCATCAGAATATAAGAATATACAGAGTATGAATAAATATTACACATTCGATAAATATCAGAGATTACAATAAATTACATAGCAGCGGAAAATAATACAATACACAACTGAAGGAGATATACGGATACAAAGCTTTCCGGATATCATTCCAGCTGTAAACCAGGATCCTGCGAATATAAATCTACAAAACCAAAACTACTAGCTGCCCGTGTCAAAATAAAAGCACCCAGAGTTTAGGTTAAAATAATAAACTCCAGGTCAGTCATGTGACTGGTGTGAGAACTAAAACAATTATTTATCATTATTTTAAAGTTGGGTAAATCAAGGGACCACGCCATATAACACAGAACGGGTTTCCTCCCAAGAATACCAGTGCATAAAACAAACAGCGCAATTCTAAATAAAGAAAAATGAAGCTATTATAAGACCCAGGTCCCATCACACAATGCAACGCAAGCCGGAGGATAGGTTTTTACCTTATAATAGCCAAAGGATGCTTGATGCGCTAAATTTCATGTTTTATTATTACTATAAGTGTATAGTGTTAAAACAATTTCAATCATAAATATCAATCATAGACGGCATGGGTACCATATATCATGTCGCCATACTAGTTCTACAATTAAAACCGCAAAATCACGTATTTGGAAGTTGGATTTCCATCTATGAACCAAGGCAAAAGACAGTCCTCTACCGATTCGAGACGCTCTAGTCTGCCCCTCAGGTCAGAGCTCGAGTGACCTTTGGATTGTCAGGGCCGGTCCACCGATGTGGATTAAAATGCCTGAACACTGCGTTTCCCCGCCCTTTGGGGCGTAGGTGAGCCAACTAAATGACTCCATCGGTCCCAGATCGACCGATATATCCAAGGCGCCTCGCAACAGCAACAACCACATAAGTCAAACTCGTCAGGGTGTGTAAAACCACTGACGCCACTTCTAACTAGAAAGAAACGCATGTCCTCCCTGAGGTCCTTCTCCCGTTTTTGGTTCACACCGGGGTGTGAAGCTCGCGAATCAACGCTACACAAAGCTATGCCACACAAGCGGTGCTTTGATCATCAACCACAAGACTTTTCTTTTCAACAGAAGCCTTGATCAATTGCCCCTTAGGCATGCCACACAGGCAATTCACTCCATGCGATGGATATCCATCAATATATAACCCCTGAGCTCGTACGTCTCAGAGAAGGGCGTTAAGCAAGAGAATAAATTCTCCGCCGCCAAACAGATATATATTTAATAGAAATCAATCACACAGACTGAAATCCAATGTCAGACACACAATCCATTTACAAGTTCGTTCTGGGTCTGAACGAAACCGGAGGCACCTAGTACCCCGCATATCCATCGATCTCCAAATTCGTCTGGACAATCACTAACTAATTCCCTCCTCTTGGGTGTACGGCCCAATCAAGATCATCATTAGTCACCCAAACGACGTGAAGACCTCCGATCTTCAACCACCGTCTTCATCTTCGACACCACATCGAATTAGTTATTCAGAAAGGGATAAACCCGGTCTTTCTGAATAACTCGCGTATATAATAAACAAGTGTTACATAAACACAACATACGCCTCCTTCCAATTCAGAATATTCTTTTATTCAAATATCCTTATACTTTGGGAAAGGTTCCCATTAATTTTATCAAAGATAAATTCTTTAAATTTATTCTTTAATTTATTTAAACTAGTCGGGACTAGCGAACCACACCGAAGTAATCATTTGTTTTATTTCCCAATCCCAACCTATTCATCCCATGAAGTAAAACTGGTCATACTTCATATCTAACACCACGGTGTTATCGGTAAATTCAATTACCATTTCGCGTTCAAATCTGATTAAAGATTTAACTATCGCCTGGAGCAAAACTGGTGATACCCCATTCTCGACCATTTCAGTCTAATTAAAGATTCATTAAAACCCCACTGAGTTTTAATCTTTACAGAAATCAATATCCTATCTTTAACTAGGTTAAAGAACCAATGTCATTTAAAACACGGTTCACGATAAACCCAAAATCACATTCCATTAATTATCGGGTTAAAGAACCAGTGTTATTTAAAACACCGTTCACGATAAACCCAAGAATCAATTCGAATTCCATTCCAATTAAATACTATTTAATTGGTACACTTCATTAAATCTAAATAAAAAGATTTAATCTTTTTCTCAACTGGGCTTAAGAACAGTGTTAATGAAGACACCATTCACGACAAACCCAAATCACGTTTGATATTAAATACAAGGCTCTGAATAGAAAATATACCGGCTTATATTCAACATCAAATTCTACGACCAACAAATATCGTATTGGAAATAACGATATTAATATATCTTTCAAATTCCCATAACAATATCTGTATCATCACGAAATCCAACATCGAAATATTCCGAAGACAATTTCGATTCAAATCCATTCCAATTCAATTATTGGAAATTCTGGTTATTTTCAAAACCATTTCAAATCCAATTTATTTATTTTAAAAATAAATAAATTATTATTATAGTTCAAAACTAGTTCATTTCGATAAAAATCTATTTTTATCTTTTCAAATATGGAGTTTTTCATCTTAATTCTTCACAAATCATTTCTTATGATTTTACACAAATTATTGATATTTTTAATAATTTTATCTAGGCCCGTACAGTCGATTTCCATCAACGGCCATCGAACTGCACTTACAGTGACCTTTTCCAAATTTGATTTGGACATAATTCCAAATCCAACCATTAGATTTCTAATTTCTAATATTCATTAGAAAGCTCTTTTCGATACGAACCCAACGGTTCCAGTTTTAGGAGAATCCGACGGTCAGATCTCCCGTAATATCCATTCGAAGTCAATGGTCGAAATTCACGAACTACCGCAGCGTGGCGCATTCTATTCAGGCCATTACATTGTATATTATATATATATATAATATATACTTCGTCGATTTCCTTTTAAAATGTATTTTATAAATCGTTTTAAATTCGTTTTCAAAACGATTTCAACTTTCATCTCAAATCAAAATGGAATCTTTCCAATATAAATTCGTTTTAAATTCGTTTCAACTCGATTTCAATTCAAATCCATTTCAATTCAAATCGGTTTCAATTTAAATCGATTTCAGCTCAATTTCAATACGTTTTAAATTCAATTCAAAAACGATTTCAATTCTATTTCAATCTAATTCGAATTTCAATTCTATTCAATTTAATTCGAATTTCAATTCTTTTCAAAATATCAGATTTTGAAATCACTTTCGATATTCATTATAAAATGAATAAAATCGATATAAATATCGTTCACGTCAAAATGGCATAAATCTAATCAACACGGCTTCATATATTTCTATTTCAAATATTCTATTTCAAATATTTATTTTTTAAATATTTCTATTTCAAATATTTCTATTCAAATATTATATTTCAAATATTCTATTTCAAATATTTCTTTTTCAAATATTTCTATTCAAATATTCTATTTCAAATATTTCTATTTCAAAACTGGAATGTGGCCCAATCAATTACCATATAATGTTAATTATATGGATTTTCTACAACACATGTATAAAATAACAATGATAAATAATCAACCATCATCCAGAGTGCATTCTACACTGTATAAGCATCAAATATAAATATTTAACGCTTATAACAGCCTGTCAATCAATCGATCGACATACAGCTAATTATTGGGACTAGTGTATGTTATATTTCATCCCAATACCCGTGTGGGGTTTTCAAACAATCAAACACAGATTTTATTCGTGCAGTTGGGCGATGTGTAAAATTTATCGTCCCAATCAATATCAATCAAATAAGTGTATATAAACAAATCTCCGATTTGTTTATAAATATTTATTTTAAATACACGTTAAAAATTCTATTTTTAACTATAAAATATTTTTAACTATAGAAATATTTTATTTCATTTCACATCACATCACACCATCAACTACACATCAAAATCAAACAAACAAGCATACAAGCCGTCCATGGTCTGTGGACAACGGGTGTCGGGTGCTACTAAACACCGTCTGCATCCTAGTATATATTTTAACTAGAAAATTAAATTAAAAGTGAGAAGTTCTCACCGACAGCTAAACCAAACGCCACGACTCTTCGTATGTAGGAAATCTTCATCGTTCTCGCCTTTTGTCACTTTTTTTGTTCGTATTCTCTACATATAAAAATCAAATTTTTTACTTTGCTATTCAATATAAAAAAATCGAATTTTTACTTCGCTATTCAATATATAAAAACCGAATTTTTACTTTGCTATTCAATATATAAAAATCGAATTTTACTTTGCTATTCAATATATAAAAATCGAATTTTTACTTTGCTATTCACTATATAAAAATTGAATTTTTACTTTGCTATTCATTATATAAAAATCGAATTTTTACCTTGCTATTCAATATATAAAAATCGAATTTTTACTTCTACTTCATATATATATATATAAATGATATTCTTATAATTTTTTTGTTATATAAAAATCCTATTCTTTTCAAAACATAAAAATCAAATCTTTATTACTTCAAAATCTAATCTTGAACAAATAAAAAATCATAGCTTTATTATGTTAAAATCATACACTTTCTGATGTAAAAAAAACAAGACTTTATTATATATATTGTTATACAACTAAAAATATATTATTTTATATGATAAAAATCATGTTTTTACCTATCCAAAATATCATTCAAAGCAGGAGAAAAAAAACCCGAGAAGCTCACCGATTTTTGCCCCTCGTTTTCGATAGCCCCATCGCAAATCAAAGCATCCGCAAGCCTGTATACCTCGAGCATCGATGAAACGATCAATTCGGAGGAAGGGGGTGTGGTGTGTTGCGATTAAGGAGGATGGGGAAGCTCAGGCGTGACGGAATAGGGCTGGGGGAGGTGTTGCGCGTAAGGGAGGGTGGCACAGTGGCCGTCGGTCTCAGGGGGTGGGCTGGGGCGCGATTGGCTGAGGGGGGTTTCACGGTGGGTTCGTGTAACGACCCAGAAAATCTGAATCAATTTAAAAATTTTTAAATTGGCTAAAATAATGGATTTTTAATATTTAAAATAAATATTTTAAATAATAGCAATGAAAAGTGAGTTTGAATCGACGTTTGAAAACGAATATAATAATTCTAATTATAAACAAGGCTTGAAAAGGCGCTGCAGTTTCAAAAATTGAATTCAAACTTTATCGGACTGTACCGGGTGCAAAACAAAACGGATTTGAGCGAAACCAAAAATATTTAAATCTGTTAGTGAATACCTTTCTAAGAATCTGAAAAATTGAATTTTCATAGCTGAAAGCAAAAGTTATGGCCGAATGAATTTTCAGAAAGGTCGCTATGGAATTTATATAGCCCGTGATGTGAAGTTATTGCTAGGTTTTAAATTTCATAAATTTTGAAGCTAGTATGTGAGCGTGGCAAAGGTAAACGTGTTTTGGTCAATTACAGTTAAATTGGATCGACCAGAAATGGGCCTTTTTGCAAACAGCCTCAGAATTCGACGAAACTAGTTTTGTTGGGACCGTATCATCAAAACATAGCCAGATTTATTTTTCTGGAATTTTTCGAATCAGTTTGTGGCCCTGGTAAATTGAAATGTACGATCAAATCGAATATTGAATGTATTATATTTTAATTTGAATGGAAATTGACTGAAACAGTCGAATGGGCCTACGAAACATATCCCATTGTGTTCGGAATGAGGGTAAAACACTAGGGACGACAGTCTTTGGGTTTGAATTGGTGTTCGTGTGTGGAAGAGGGTATTTTAGAGATTTTAAAATTTATAAATAAAAAAAAATTCATTGGTCGATGCTTTTCTCTCTCCCCGCTCCTCTCAGAAACCCGATGGCGGAAATAGCTACAGACCTTCTCTCCTCTTTTTCTTCTGATCCGCTCAATGAAATCCAACACCACAGTTATGGTTTTTGTAGTACTTCTCATGATCTTCAAATCCATATAAGTATTGGATTTTTTCGTGGCCTGTAGGAGGAGAATCGCCCTCGAGAAGTTCACCCGTTCATCGCCTGATTCCGCCGCAACCGCCAGTTCGAGTTCGCCGCCGTTCAGGGCGCCGCTGCGCCTCTCCAAGCTCGTCGACATCGCGTAGGCTGATCGGCATATCGTGCTTCGGATTGAGAGAGAAATCGAAACCTAGTTTCGAGCAGTTTACTGAGGTAATGGCTATAGTTATTTTCAACAGTTTTAACACCTTTAAACTGTTGCAAACTTTGAAAAATCATATCTTTTTCGTTTCTTGACGAAATTCGATGAAACATCGTGACCGTGTGGACGTCTTCTACCTTCTAGAAGAGACCGCATATTTTTCTGAGCCTTCTGCTATTTTTGGTGGAGTGGAACCCAATGTGAGATTTCTAATTTATAAACGATATGGAAAACGATGATGTATAAATTATATAATCGATGTATGAGTTATATAAGCGTTGTACACCTCTTGTATAAGCGTTGTATAAGTTGTACGTTCGATGTATAAGTTATATACGCATTGAAAAAAAAAAATATGTGTTGAAATAGAAGTGAAATGCTATATACAAATTTATATATATATATATATATATATATATATATATACGCCCCTCGTCCACAAACCATGGACGATATTTATTGGTTGTGATTGGTGTGAAAATTGATTGATGGCGAAAGGTTGATTGGGATTGTTTGTGGTTGATATTGATTGATTATGGTTGAAAAATACCCGTTTGTGGTTGAGAAATATTTGGTTGAAACCACATAGGATTAGTTTGTGGAAATGAAATAAATATATACATGCCGCCTGCATGCGAACTAGATGCATGATTCCCCATTGTCAAAAACCGCGAGGTTTTAAGGTAGAGCGAGGAGCCGTACTAGGGACGGTCCCGGTTTTAACTACCCTGCCGTTATGCTGCCGAAATTTTGAATAATATTCATGTGTTTGAATTATTTTCATTTGTTGAAACTATATTTATTCGTTGAATAGAAAACCTTCATGTGTTGAGTCGATATTCATTCGTTGAATAGAAATTCATGTGTTGAATGGTATTCGTGTTTTAAATATAAAAATCACATTTTTATTGATATATGCAAACTATAAAAAACCTTCATGTGTTGAATCGATATTCATTCGTTGAATAGAAATTCATGTGTTGAATGGTATTCGTGTTTTAAATATAAAAATCACATTTTTATTGATATATACAAACTATAGAAAACCTTCATGTGTTGAATCGATATTCATTCGTTGAATTGAAATTCATGTGTTGAATGGTATTCGTGTTTTAAAATATAAAAATCACCTTTTTATCGATTTATATAAACTATAGAAAACCTTCATGTGTTGAATCAAAATTCATTCGTTGAATTGAAATTCATGTGTTGAATGGTATTCATATTTTGAAATAAATTGTTTTAAAATAAAAATCCTATTTTTATTACCTATATAAACTATATAAAATAATAGTGTTTTGAAATGAATTGTTTTACAATAAAAATCACATTTTTATTATATACATGAATTGCTAAATATAGTGAAGTGTTGAAATAGAAGACAGTTAGATAAAAATATCATTTTTATCAAATGTATGAAAAGAATATAGCTTTGAAATCGAAGAATCGATATATTTATATAAATAGAATTAAAATATATCGAATAACGATGCTGCAGTTCGTATTTTGAAATCGTGATTTCAAATGATTATACCGGGAGATCCGACCATCGGATTTTCCTGAAATCACAACCGTTGGGTTCGCTTTGGAAATATCTTTCCAACGACACCAACTTTGTAAAAATCCAACGGTTGGATTGTTTGGAATGTTTACTTCAAATCTAAAGAAAAACAACGCCATAATCGATTATATTTATATATATATATAAATATAATTATATTTAATCGAATAACGACGCTGCAGTTCGTATTTTGAAATCGAAACTTCAAACGATTGTACCAGGAGATCCGACCGTCGGATTTTCCCGAAACTGGAACCGTTGGATTCGTTTTGAAAAGATCTTTCTAATGATGTAAATTTTGTGAAGATCCGATGGTTACATTTTCAGATATATGTAAAGCAAATCTGAAGAAAAACAGCGCCACGGTCGCGTTATGGCCCGAAGCGTCGCTTTGAATAAATTGGCTATTTTAAAATAAATAAAAATAGCGATAAATCGTTATAAAATATTATAAATGATATGGATGTGAAATTTAGAAATTAACTGAAGGTTGGCTAAGTCGAATGGTTTCTTGGGTATTGATCTGATGTTGGTTTCGGCTTTCGGGGTTAATATTTGGGAAATCGTTCTCTTACTGATTGACGGTTAGTGACTAATGAATTGAAATGATGCGTATGTATGTTAGTGTTGCACTAGTTTATTATATACGCGAGTTGCTCAAAAAGACCGGGTTTATCCCATTCTGAATAACTGAATCGACGATAAGAAATCGAAGATGAAGACGGTGGTCGAAGACCGGAGATCTTTACCTCGTTTGGATGGTAACCGAGGTCCTGATTGGGAGGCATCCCGAAATATGGATAATGAGTGGTGATCGTCCAGACGTACGTGGTGATTGATGGGTTTGCGAGGTATATAGTGCCTCCGGTTTCGTTCAGACCCAGAATGGACTTGCAAATGGACAGTGTGTCTGACATTGGAATTTATTCTGTGTGATTGATAGCCATCAGTTGTACGGTGTGAATTGCCTGTGTGGCATGCTAAGATGCAGTGATTAGGGCTTCTGTTGAAAAGCAAAGTCTTGTGGTGATGATCAAAGCACTGCCTGTGTGGCGTAGCTTTGTGTATAACGTAAATTCGCGAGCCTCACACCCCGGTATGAACCAGAAACGGGAGAGAACATCAGGGAGGGCCTGCGTTTCTTCCTAGCTAGAAGTGGCGTCAGTGGTTTTACACGCCCTGACGAGTTCGACTTATGTGGTTGTTGCTGTTACGAGGCGCCTCGGTTTGATCGGACGATCCGGGTCCGATGGAGTCATTCGTTGGCTCGTTTACGCCCCAAAGGGCGGGGAAACGTAGTGTTCAGGCATAATAATCCACCTCGGTGGACCGGCCCTGACGATCCAAGGCTTGCCTGTGCGCTTGCCTGAGACTCGGGCTAGGCAGTCTCGAAGTCGGAAAGGACTATCTTTTGCCTTGGTTCATGACGGAAATCCAATTTCCAAATACGTGACTGTGCGAATTTGATTGTATACTTATATATGGCGACATAGTGGTATGGGGCATTAATGCCGTCTATGATTGATAGTTATGATTTGAAATTGTTTTCAAAACATATAAACACTGGCAATAATATCAAATGCCTTTGCTTTATTCGTATCAAGCATATTTTGGCCGTTATATGGTAAAAACTCTATCCTCCGGTTTGCGTTGCATTGTGTGATGGGAACTGAGTCTTATAACGCCTTCATTTTTATAAAAAACATAGCGATGTTTAAAAGAATGATTTGTTTTAAAGCACTGGCAATCCAATGGAGTAAACCCGTTCCATGAAAGTGGCGTGGTCCTGTGATTAGCCATATTATAAATGTGTTGAGTAGATTTCACATACCAGTCCTTGTTGCTGGCCCTGAGTAGGTCGGGTACGCATGATAGGGGATTCTCGCTTCGCGGTTTGGTGGCGAACGAGAGACTCTTACCCCTACATGTCGCAGTTTAGAGCGTTGGTTCGCCAGTAGGCGCGAGACTCGAGAGGGTCGCCGTAAAACAAGGGATTGGGGGACCAGTGTGAGCCACGGTAGGTTTTACCTGCTGTACTGGAGGATGAAGGGATGGTTGCAAAGCCTACCGTATTTCGCGGTAACGTCTCATTTGGTATCAGTGAAGAGGGCAAGAGGAAGGAGGATAGAGGGGGAGGTCCGGCGAGGTAAGGGGAGGGGGCGGAGCAGGCAGGCGGCGCCGGAGAGAGGTGGCGGAGGCTCTGGTACGGAGGGCGACGCAGTTTTTAGGTCTTAGGATTTCTTTTTTTTCCTTGTTTGACTGGTCTGAAGAGAAAAAGGGGGGCCAAAGTTTATATATTAATTATTTAATTATTTTATTATCCTCTTAAAGTTGACTTTTCTTTCGAATCTCAAATCGAGCCCAACGACTGTCGTCCATAGCTAATTACCGCCATTCCGAACACAATGGAATATGTATCGTAGGCTGATTCGACTGTTTCGATCAACTTCCGTCAAAATGCAAATATAAATCTATATATTGAATTTTAACGCACATTTCAATTTACCGAGGCCACATACTAACTAGAAAAATTCCCAAAAAATATTTTCTAGCTTCGTATTGACGATACGGTTCTAACAAAACTTATTTCATCGAATTCTGAGACCGTTTGAAAAATGGCCATTTTCCATTCGATTAAAATCAACTTAAAGTGGTCAAACGCGTTTTCCTTTTCCACGCTCACATATTGATTCGAAAAATTATGAAAATTGGAATCTAGCGATAACTTGACATCACGGATGCAACAAAAGTGGTTTCGTCGAAATCCGAGGTCGTTTGCAAAATTTCCATTTTTAAGGGCCAGAATTCCATAGCGACAATTCTGAAATTTCAACTGGACATAACTTTTTATCCCCGCTATGAAATTTTGATTTTTCGGATTCATTGGAAAGATATTGTTAAATAGATTCAAATATTTTTGGTTTTGCTAAAATCCGGTTTATTTTGAATCCTGTACATTCATTTGAAGTTTGAAATCGAATTATCGAACTACCGCGCCATTTTCAATTCCTTTTATAATTATAAATAATTATTTATATTCTAACATCGAGCTATATAAATATATACGTTCTAATTCCATTCAAACTAAATTTTTCGTCGTTATTATTTAAAATAATTCATTTTAAATAATCAAAATTTGCTAAAATTGCCAAAATAAAAAATTTAAATTGGCTCGGATTTCCGGGTTATTACACATATTCAAAAAATCAACAAGTACGTCCGGACAAACTACCACTTTTAACCCTTTACTGGGAGCTACCCAATGCCAGGCATCGGTAGTCGTCCATTCGATATGAAGATCGCCGGTCTTCATCCACCATCTTCAATGTCTTTGACTTTAATCGTCGTGATAATTATTCAGAATGGGTTAAACCCGGTCTTTCCGAATAACTCGCGTATTTTTTTATAATTAAAAATCAAGTGCTATAAAGACACATCCAACGCCTCATTCCAATTCAGAATATTCTTTAAATAAAATATTCGCATTATTAGGAAAAGATTCCCATTAGTTCTATCAAAGATAAATTCTTTTAATCTTCTTTTAAAAGATTCCTTAAAACTCCAATTCGATTTTAATATTATAAACCATTACTTAATGATTATTTATCTTTAAGAAATTAATCTTATCTTTAACTGAGTTAAAGAATCAATGTCATTTAAAAACATTGTTCACGATAAACCCAAAATCATCATCCATTAAATATGGAATTTTTATAGAAATCAAATCAATATATAATCACTATAAATTTATGTATCTGACTAATAATATAAATGGAATAACGGCAAAGCCTTTTAAATTCCATATATAGTAACAACCTTCCTTTACAGAAGCCTATCTCGATTATAATCAAATCGAATTTCCACTCAATTCCAATTTAATGTATATTAAATTGGAAAACTTGACTTTGCGAATTTTCTTTTTAAATCTTGATAAAAAGATTTATAAATTCTAAATCATATTTTTACTGTTAATTGGGTTAAAGAAAAAATGTCATTTAAAAATATAGTTCACAATAAACCCAATTCACATATCAATTTATTCCAATACTAAATATAATTTGAAACACTAATAATCTTAGTTAAAGATTTATTCTTTCATACGGGGTTTAGGAACAGCGTTATTTGAGACACCATCCACGACAACCCAAAATCCAATTCTTTTACTACAATATCTTTTAAAAATATTTTTTATTTAATAGAAATTCTTTGTTTTAAAATATTCTTTATATATAAAAGATATTCTGAATTGGAAAGCGACTCATCATTTACCATATAACTTCGGTTATATGGATTTCATACATCGTATGTAAATGACAACAAATGATAGATAATCATCAAACCATCCACTCAACATCCAGAGTGAAGTTCACAACTGTGTGAGCATTAAAATGAAATAATAACGCTCATCGCAGCCTGTCAATCTATCGATTGATATACAAAGAAATATTGGGACTAGTGTATATCAATTATCATCCCAATACATGTGTGGGGTTTTCAGCCAACAACAGTTCATATAAATAAATAATTGGTTGATGAATTTAACCAATTTTAACACTGTTAACATATTTATGATAATGAACAAACATGTTATTTATTTCTAATGTCAAATAAAAATGTATTTTACTCGTATAATTTCCGTATACCTTTCTAATGTCACATAATTCATTCATATGACCTTATTGCGGATGACAAATAAAAGATATTTTTCATTATACTTTATTTGTATGTAATTATTCTTAACTTTAACACATAAAAGGAATAATCTCATTTGTATATGTTTTCAATGTATAGCCTAACACATAAAAATGTTTATTTTAAATTGCATACAAATTCTAATGTATGAATTAACATATAAAGATGTCACTTTAACTTACCTATACATTCTAATGTATGTTTTGACCAATACTATAATTCTTATATTTGAATATAAATTCTAATGTAAGATTGCAAATAAAAATGATTTTTATATATTTGCATATAAATTCTATTGTATGTTATGCCAATAAAACTGATTATTATATTTGCATATAAATTCTATTTCAACAAAATGAATAAAAAGTGATACATCCATTTTGTTGATAATTCTATTTTATCAAAATCAATATTTCTATTATAACACAAACCTATTTCACAAAAATGCTATTTGTGTTTAACTCTTTTATTTAACAAAAAATGTGTGTTTTTTTTGTTTTATTCCAAATCTAATTAAAAAAAATGTAATTTTTGTTTTCAACAATCATATTTAACAAAATGTAATTTTTGTTTCAACTATTATAATTTTGACAAAAATAACTATTTTGGTTCAACTAATCCATTTGGCCAAAAATGTATATTTTGACAAAAATGTATGGTTTGATTCACCTGATCTATTTTGACAAAATGAATATTTTGAAAAAATGTATATTTTGATTTAACTAATCTATTACAACAAAACAATAAAGATAATCACTTTGTTTTGTTGATAATCTAATTCAACAAAACAAATGAAAGTGATATGTTTGTTTTGTCGACAATTCTAATTCAACAAAACAAATGAAAGTAACATATTTGTTTTGTCAAATCTAATGCGACAAAAATGATAATGTTTGCTTTAACCATTATAATTTGACAAAAGTGACCAATTTGTTTTAACTATGATAATTTGACAAAAGCGACAAATTGGATTTCAACTACTATCAATTGATAAAAGCGACAAATTGAGTTTTAACAATTTTAATTTGATAAAAGCGACAAAATAGTTTCAACTTTGGTAATTTGACAAAAGCGACAAAATAGTTTCAACTTTGGTAATTTGACAAAAGCGTTTTAACTTTTATAATTTGATAAAAGTGACAATTTTAATTCTAACTTTTATTATTTGATAAATGTAATAACCCGAAAATCTGAGCCAATTTAAAATTTTTATTTTGGCGATTTTAGTGAATTTTGAATATTTAAAATGAATTATTTTAAATAATAACAACGAGAAATTTATTTTGAATAGAATTCGAATGTATATATTTATTCGAATCGTCGTTAGGATATAAATATTTATTTATATATATAAAAGGAATTGAAAATGGCGCGGTAGTTCGATAATTCGATTTCAAATTTCAATTGAACATACCGGGTGCAAAATAAACCGGAATTTAGCGAAACCAAAAATAATAGAATCTAATTGAGAATATCTTTCCAACGAATCCGAAAAATCAAAATTTCATAGCGGGAATCAAAAGTTATGTCCAGTTGAAAATTCTGAATAGTCGTTATGGAATTCTGGCCCTTAAAAATATAAATTTTGCAAACGACCTCGGATTTCGACGAAACCACTTTTGTTGGGTCCGCGATGTCAAATTATTGCTAGATTCCAAATTTCATAATTTTTCGAATCAATATGTAAGCGTGGCAAAGGAAAACGTGTTTTGACAATTTCAGTTGATTTTAATCGACTGGAAAATTGCCATTTTTCAAACAGTCTCAGAATTTGACGAAATTAGTTTTGTAAGGACCGTATCGTCAATACGAAGCTAGAAAATATTTTCAGGAATTTTTCGAGTTAGTATGTGGCCCCAGTAGTTTGAAATGCGCGTTCAAATTCAATATATAGAGTTATATGTTGATTTTGATGGAAACTGATCGAAACAGTGGAATGGGCCTACGATACATATCCCATTGTGTTCGAAATGCGGGAAAAACGCTAGGGACGACAGGCGATGGGCCTCGTTTAGAGGTCGAATTAAAAAGTCAACTTTTTGAAATTTAAAAAAAAAAAATATCTCCCCCTCCCTCCTTAATTCCTCTCAGCCCCCCCTCCCCCGTCAGCCATTCAATCGAAAAAAAAGAAAAAGAAAAAAACCTAAATCGCGTTGACCCCCCTTCCACCGGAGCGGCGCCGCCCTCCTCCACCTCAAGCCCCCCTCCATCGATCGAGCACCCTGCCTCCGCCACTAACCCCCCAAGCTCCTCTTCGCCTCTCTTCTTCCCCACGTTCAAAACACCCAATACCTTCACAAAACCGTGCCGCACCTCCCTATTCCGCCAGCATGCCATTGCCGACCACCCATGAGCCATCCCCGACCGTCAACACCCCATACCGTTGCTGCAGGTGCCACACCGCAACCCCCTCACCCTATATTCGTCTGTAAGTTTTTTTTTACTTATGTGTTTTATTCATTCATTTAATAAAATCAGTTTTATATTTTTATATGAATGTCATAGAACTAAAAATATGATTTTTATATGTTTAGCGAATTAAAAATATGGTTTTTATATCTTTAAAGAATTAAAAATAAGATTTTTATATTTTTAGCGAATTAAAAATATGGTTATCATATTTGTGGCAAATTAGAAATGGGATTTTTAACATGATAATGATTGGATTTTTCCTATATGTGGAACATCATAAAAACTAGATTTTTATATATGTAAAGCAAGGAATAAAATGATATTTTTATACATATATAAGTGAAGATAAAAATATAATCTTTATATACGAAGTAACAGATTAAAAATATGATTTTTATATTATAGAAGTAATAAAAATATGTTTTTTATATAATGTAGATAATAAAAATACAATTTTTATATTATTTAGATAGTAAAAATTTGATCTTTATATATATAGCGGAAAAAAATATCTGATTTTTATTATATATATGTTGAGATAAAAATGTGATTTTTATCCATATAGGGTGATTATAAAAATGTGATTTTTATAGCGATGATATAAAAATGTAAATTCTATCTTTATATATGAAATAGAAATATAAAAATATAATTTTTATATAGAAAGAAGCGTTGTAAAAATATATAAAGTGCCATTATAAAAACGTGATTTTTAAAATGAACATCATATCAAAAATATGATTTTTACTATGAACAGCGTGAAAAGAAGTGAGATGGAATGGATAGAAATCAAAAGGGAATGCAGACAATTCAGAAATGAAATGGCGGAGTGGAACCCTCGGTGAGAACTTCTCACCTTTAATTTATTTCTAGTTTGAAATATATACTAGGATGCAGACGGTGTTTAGTAGCACCCGACACCCGTCGTCCACAGACCATGGACGGCTTGTATGCTTGTTTGTTTGATTTTGATGTGTAGTTGATTGCGTGATGTGATGTGAAGTGAAATAAAATATTTATATAATTAAAAATATTTTATAGTTGAAAATAGAATTTTTAACGTGTATATAAAATAAATATTTATAAACAAATCGGAGATTTGTTTATATACACTGATTTAATTGATATTGATTGGGATGATAAATTTTACACATCGCCCAACTGCACAAATAAAATCTGTGTTTGATTGTTTGAAACCCCACACGGGTATTGGGATGATATATGACATACACTAATCCGAATAATTAGCTGTATGTCGATCGATTGATTGACAGACTGACATAAGTGTTAAATATTTATATTTGATGCTTATATAGTGTAGAATGCACTCTGGATGATGGTTGATTATTTATCTTTGTTATTTTATACATGAGTTGTAGAAAATCCATATAATTAACATTATATGGTAATTGATTGTGCCTCATTCCAGTTTTGAATAGAAATATTTGAAAAGAAATATTTGAATAGAAATATTTGAAAAAGAAATAATTGAAATAGAATATTTGAAAATAGAAATATATGAAGCCGTGTTGATTAGATTGACGCCATTTTGACGTGATCAATATTTATATCGATTTTATTCATTTTTCAATGGATATTGAAATGATTTGAAATTCGAATTAAATTGAAATGATTTGAAATTCGAATTAAATTGAAATGATTTGAAATTCGAATTAAATTGAAATGATTTGAAATTCGAATTAAATTGAAATGATTTGAAATTCGAATTAAATTGAAATGAATTGAAATTCGAATTAAATTGAAATTGAATTGAAATCGATTTGAATTGAAATTAAAACGAATTTATATTGGAATATACAATTTTGATTAGAAATTGAATATGAAGTTGAAATCGTTTCGAAAATGAATTTAAAGCGATTTATAAAATATGTTTTGAAAGGAAATCGACGAAATATATAAAATATATATATTATATATATAATGGCCTGAATAGAACGCGCCGCATGGCGGCAGTTCGTGAATTTCGACCATTGACTTCGAATGGATATTGCGGGAGATCCGACTGTCGGATTCTCCTAAAACCGGAACCGTTGGGTTCGTATCGAAAAGAGCTTTCTAACGAATGTGAGAAATTAGAAATCTAATGGTTGGATTTGGAATTATGTCCAAATCAAATTTGGAAAAGGTCGCTGTAAGTGCAGTTCGATGGCCGTTGGTGGAAATCGACTGTACGGGCCTTGATAAAATTATTAAAAATAATAATAATTTCTGTAAAATCATAAGAAAAGATTTGTAACGAATTGGGATGAAAATCTCCATATTTGAAAAGATAAAAATAGATTTATATCGAAATGAACTAGTTGTGAACTAGAATTATAATTCTATTTATTTTTAAATAAATAAATTGAATTTGAAAAGGGTTTTAAAAGTAACCATAATTTCCAATAATTGAATTGGATTGGATTTGAATTAAAATTTTCTTTGGAATATTTCGATGTTGGATTTCGTGATTATACAGATATTGTTATGGAAATTTGAAAGATATATTTATATCGTTATTTCCCATACGATATTTGTTAGTCGTAGAATTTGATATTGAATATAAGCCGATATATTTTCTATTCAGAGCCTTGTATTTAATATCAAATGTGATTTGGGTTTGTCGTGAATGGTGTCTTCATTAACACTGTTCTTAAGCCCAGTTGAGAAAAAGATTAAATCTTTTTATTTAGATTTAATGAAGTGTACCAATTAAATGATATTTAATTGGAATTGAATTGGTATTGATTTTTGGGTTTATCGTGAACAGTGTTTTAAATAACACTTGTTCTTTAACCCGATAATTAATGGAACGTGATTTTGGGTTTATCATGAACCGTATTTTAAATGACACTGATTCTTTAACCCAGTTAAAGATTAAAACTAAGTGGAGTTTTAATGAATCTTTAATTAGATTAAAAAGATCGAGAATGGAGTATCACCAATTTTACTCCAGGCGATAGTTAAATCTTTAATTATATTTGAACGTGAAATGGTAATTGAATTTACCGTAACCCCGTGGTGTTAGATATGAAGTATTACCAGTTTTACTTCATGGGGTGAATAGGTTGGGATTGGGAAATAAAATAAATGATTACTTCGGTGTGGCTCGCAAATCCCGAATAGTTTGAATTGATATTGTAAGAAGATTAAAGAGTAAATTTAAAAGAATTTATCTTTGATAAAATTAATGGGAACCTTTCCCAAAGTATAAAAATATTTGAACAAAAGAATATTCTGAATTGGAATGTGGCGTATGTTGTGTTTGTGTAACACTTGTTTATTATATACGCGAGTTATTCAGAAAGACCGGGTTTATCCCATTTTGAATAACTGATTCGACGTGGTGTCGAAGATGAAGACGGTGGTCGAAGATCGGAGGTCTTCACGTCGTTTGGGTGATTACTGATGATCTTGATTGGGCCGTATACCCAAGAGGAGGGAATCAGTTAGTGGTCGTCCAGACGTACTTGGAGATCGATGGATATGCGAGGTATAAGGTGCCTCCGGTTTCGTTCAGACCCAGAACGGACTTGTAAATGGACTGTGTGTCTGACATTGGATATCATTCTGTGTGATTGATGGATATCGGTTGCATGGGGTGGTTTTCCTGTGTGGCATGCTAAGATGCAAATGATCAAGGCTTCTGTTGAAAAGCAGAGTCTTGTGGTTGATGATCAAAGCACAACCTGTGTGGCACAACTTTGTGTAGCGTTAATTCGCGAGCCTCACACCCCGGTAGTGAACCAAAACGGGAGACGGACATCAGGGAGGACATGCGTTTTTTCTAGTTAGAAGTGGCGTCAGTAGTTTTACACGCCCTGACGAGTTTGACTTATGTGGTTGTTGTTGTTGCGAGGCGCCTCAGATATACCGGTGACTATGTGAAGCCAAAGGAGCCATTCATTGGCTCATTTACGCCCCATAGGGCAGGGAAACGCAGTGTTCACGCATAATAATCCACATCGGTGGACCGGCCCTGACGATCCAAGGCTTGCCTGCGTGCTTGCCTGAGGGGCGGACTAGAGCGTCTCGAATTCGGTGAGGACTATCTTTTGCCTCGGTTCACAGATGGAAATCCAACTTCCAATACGTGACGTTTCGATTTTAGTTGTAATCCTATATATGGCGACATAGTAGGATGGGGCGCTTATGCCATCTATGATTGATACTTATGATGTGAAGTTGTTTTATACACTATACACTTATAGTAATAATAAATGATTTGTTTTAAACGTATCAAACATGCTTTGGCTATTATAAGGTAAAAACCCTATCCTCCGGCTTGCGTTGCATTGTGTGATGGGACCTGGGTCTTATAATAGCTTCATTTTTCTTTACATAGCATTGTGCTGTTTGTTTTATGCACTGGTATTCTTGGGAGGAAACCCGTTCTGCGTTAGCGGTGTGGTCCCTTGATTTACCTAACTTTAAAATAAAGATTAATAACTGTTTTAGTTCTCACACCAGTCCCACGACTGACCTGGAGTTTATTGTTTTAACCTAAACTCTGGGTGCCCTTATTTTGACACGAGCAGCTAGTAGTTTTGGTTTTGCAGATTTATATTCACAGGATCCTGGTTTACAGCTGGAACGATACTTGTAAAGCTTTGTATCCGCGTATTACTTCAAGTTGTGTATTGTATTATTTTCCGCTGCTATGTAGTGTATTGTAGTCTCTGATATTTTAGAGTGTGTAATATTTGTTCATACTCTGTATATTCTTGTATTTTGATGGAATTGTTGTAATAAGCAATGAAATGTTCTTCCGTTTGCGTTCTGGTTTGTCGTGTTCTCAAAACAATCAGGGGTTTCGAACGGTCTTGATCGGTTTAGCGACTGATTCGGATCGAGCGAAATTCCTTTTCGTTACATTTGGTATTAGAGCTTTGGTTTACAAAGCTCAGAGAACAAGACACATTAGAACCGAACGAAAGAATTCATCAGAGATTAGATTAGTAATATCCAATGGGAATGTCTCGTTAGAGATGGGATCAGTAGTATCCTAGAACGAGTGTGAAGAGTATATTTTTAAAATGAAAACGATTTTTTGTTTTGAAAATTTAAATCAATTATTCGTATTTGATTATTTATTTATATTGATTTGGACTATCCAGTATATATAGATTTTGCATATACGTCTGATCCACGGGTATTCAAAGTATTAATATACTGGATAGATATAGAATCATGCTCTAGTAGCCCGGAGATGATTCTGATGATTGACTAGTCGTCATCAGTATTCATGTTCGAGTGAAGAAAGTGAGATTTCTATATATTTCCAATAGACTGGTGTGAGAATCAAAATTATATAGGGCCTATTGTTGTGATTTGGCATCAAAAATGTGATTTTTGACTATATATCAAAGTTATGAATTTGAAATGATAATTCACTAATTGATTGATGGTTGTGTTGTTTGATTAATTAAATGTTGAACCATTTATCCAATTTGAACCAAATAGTAAATTGTATTGAAAATTAGTCGCATATGCTTGCATGTACATGTACTTACATTGAACAGGTCATAGCAAGGAGGCTAGAGCAGAAGAATAAAACTGTTTGCCCGACAAATAGGTACATGTTTAACATAATTTACTGTTTTGTTTGGGTGATGATGATTTTATGAGCCGATTGGATTTTTCTTTAGGATTGAAGAAGTCCATGGGAGGCTATATGAAATATCCCGAAGTCCCCGGTGCAGGGGAGGTTATGGCGAAATTTTTCGAAAATTTAGGGTGTTAGCCAAATTTTTGAAAAATTTGAAACGTTGTTAGAAACTAAAAAGTTGAAGAACTTAAGCCCTAGTGGAAATACTGGAAGTTGAGTTGAATTGTGAAACAACTTTCGGCTTCGTTCCTTTTCGGGGACGAAAAGTTTTAAGTGAGGGAGATTGTAATAACCCGAAAATCTGAGCTAATTTAAATTTTTTATTTTGGCGATTTTAGTGAATTTTGAATATTTAAAATGAATTATTTTAAATAATAACGACGAGAAATTTATTTTGAATAGAATTCGAACGTATATATTTATTCGAATCGTCGTTAGAATATAAATATTTATTTATATATATAAAAGGAATTGAAAATGACGCGGTAGTTCGATAATTCGATTTCAAATTTCAATTGAACCTACCAGGTGCAAAATAAACCGGAATTTTGCAAAATAAAAAATAATAGAATCTAATTGAGAATATCTTTCCAACAAATCCGAAAAATCAAAATTTCATAGCGGGAATCAAAAGTTACGTCCAGTTGAAAATTCTGAATAATCGCTATGGAATTCTGGCCCTTAAAAATAGCAATTTTGCAAACGACCTCGGATTTTGACGAAACCACTTTTGTTGGGTCCGCGATGTCAAATTATTGCTAGATTCCAAATTTCATAATTTTTCAAATCAATATGTAAGCGTGGCAAAGGAAAACGTGTTTTGACCATTTCAGTTGATTTTAATCGACTGGAAAATTGCCATTTTTCAAACGGTCTCAGAATTTGACGAAATTAGTTTTGTAAGGACCGTATCATCAATACGAAGCTAGAAAATATTTTCAAGAATTTTTCGAGTTAGTATGTGGCCCCAGTAATTTGAAATGCGCGTTCAAATTCAATATATAGAATTATATGTTGATTTTGACGGAAACTGATGGAAACAGTCGAATGGGCCTACGATACATATCCCATTGTGTTTGAAATGGGGGAAAAACGCTAGGGACGACAGGCGGTGGGCCTCGTTTAGAGGTCGAATAAAAAAGTCAACTTTTTGAAATTAAAAATAAATAAAAAAAATATATCTCCCTCTCTCTTCTTAATTCCTCTCAGGCCCCCCCCGTCAGTTCATTCAATCGAAAAAAAACCTAAATCGCGCTGACCCCCCCTTCCACCTGAGCGGCGCCGCCCTCCTCCACCTGAAGCCCCCCCTCCATCAATCGAGCACCCCGCCTTCGCCACTAACCCCCCCAAGATCCTCCTCGCCTCTCTTATTCCCCACGTTCAAAACACCCAATCCCTTCACAAAACCGAGCCGCACCCCCCTATTCCGCCACCATGCCGTTGCCGACCACCCATGAGCCATCCCCGACCGTCAACACCCCATACCGCTGCTGCAGGTGCCACACCGCAACCCCCTCACCCCACATTCGTCTGTAAGTTTTTTTTTTACTTATGTGTTTTATTCATTCATTTAATAAAATCAGTTTTATATTTTTATATGAATGGCATAGAACTAAAAATATGATTTTTATATGTTTAGCGAATTAAAAATATGGTTTTTATATCTTTAAAGAATTAAAAATAAGATTTTTATATTTTTAGCGAATTAAAAATATGGTTTTCATATTTGTGGCAAATTAGAAATGGGATTTTTAACATGATAATGATTGGATTTTTCCTATATGTGGACCATCATAAAAACTAGATTTTTATATATGTAAAGCAAGGATTAAAATGATATTTTTATACATATAGAAGTGAAGATAAAAATATAATCTTTATATACGAAGTAACAGAATAAAATTATGATTTTTATATTATAGAAGTAATAAAAATATGATTTTTATATAATGTAGATAATAAAAATACGATTTTTATATTATATAGATAGTAAAAATTTGATCTTTATATATGTAGCGGAAAAAAAAATGATTTTTATTATATATGTGTTGAGATAAAAATGTGATTTTTACCCATATAGGGTGATTATAAAAATGTGATTTTTATAGCGATGATATAAAAATGTAAATTCTATCTTTATATATGAAATAGAAATATAAAAATATAATTTTTATATAGAAAGAAGCGTTGTAAAAATATATAAAGTACCATTATAAAAACGTGATTTTTAAAATGAAAATCATATCAAAAATATGATTTTTACTATGAACAGCGTGAAAAGAAGTGAGATGGAATGGATAGAAATCAAAAGGGAATGCAGACAATTCAGAAATGAAATGGCGGAGTGGAACCCTCGGTGAGAACTTCTCACCTTTAATTTATTTCTAGTTTGAAATATATACTAGGATGCAGACGGTGTTTAGTAGCACCCGACACCCGTCGTCCACAGACCATGGACGGCTTGTATGCTTGTTTGTTTGATTTTAATGTGTAGTTGATTGCGTGATGTGATGTGAAATGAAATAAAATATTTATATAGTTAAAAATATTTTATAGTTGAAAATAGAATTTTTAACGTGTATATAAAATAAATATTTATAAACAAATCAGAGATTTGTTTATATACACTGATTTGATTGATATTGATTGGGACGATAAATTTTACACATCGCCCAACTGCACAAATAAAATCTGTGTTTGATTGTTTGAAACCCCACACGGGTATTGGGATGATATATGACATACACTAATCCCAATAATTAGCTGTATGTCGATCGATTGATTGACATACGGTCATAAGCGTTAAATATTTATATTTGATGCTTATACAGTGTAGAATGCACTCTGGATGATGGTTGATTATTTATCGTTGTTATTTTATACATGAGTTGTAGAAAATCCATATAATTAACATTATATGGTAATTGATTGGGCCTCATTCCAGTTTTGAATAGAAATATTTGAAAAGAAATATTTGAATAGAAATATTTGAAAATAGAAATATATGAAGCCGTGTTGATTAGATTGACGCCATTTTGACGTGATCGATATTTATATCGATTTTATTCATTTTTCAATGGATATTGAAATGATTTGAAATTCGAATTAAATTGAAATGATTTGAAATTCGAATTAAATTGAAATGACTTGAAATTCGAATTAAATTGAAATGATTTGAAATTCGAATTAAATTGAAATGAATTGAAATTCGAATTAAATTGAAATTGAATTGAAATCGATTTGAAATGAAATTAAAACGAATTTATATTGGAATATACAATTTTGATTAGAAATTGAATATGAAGTTGAAATCGTTTCCAAAACGAATTTAAAGCAATTTATAAAATACGTTTTGAAAGGAAATCGATGAAATATATATAATATATATATATATATAATGGCCTGAATAGAATGCGCCGCACGGCGGCAGTTCGTGGATTTTGACCATTGACTTCGAATGGATATTGCGGGAGATCCGACCGTCGGATTCTCCTAAAACTGGAACCGTTGGGTTCGTATCGAAAAGAGCTTTCTAACGAATGTGAGAAATTAGAAATCTGACGGTTGGATTTGGAATTATGTCCAAATCAAATTTGGAAAAGGTCGTTGTAAGTGCAGTTCGATGGCTGTTGATGGAAATCGACTGTATGGGCCTTGATAAAATTATTAAAAATAGTAATAATTTGTGTAAAATCATAAGAAATGATTTGTAAAGAATTGGGATGAAAAACTCCATATTTGAAAAGATAAAAATAGATTTTTATCGAAATGAACTAGTTGTGAACTAGAATTATAATTCTATTTATTTTTAAATAAATAAATTGAATTTGAAAAGGGTTTTAAAAGTGACCATAATTCCCAATAATTGAATTGGAGTGGATTTGAATCGAAATTGTCTTTGGAATATTTCGATGTTGGATTTCGTGATTATACAGATATTGTTATGGAAATTTGAAAGATATATTTATATTGTTATTTCCCATATGATATTTGTTAGTCGTAGAATTTTATATTGAATATAAGCCGATATATTTTCTATTCAGAGCCTTGTATTTTATATCAAATGTGATTTGGGTTTGTCGTGAATGGTGTCTTCATTAACACTGTTCTTAAGCCCAGTTGAGAAAAAGATTAAATCTTTTTATTTAGATTTAATGAAGTGTACCAATTAAATGATATTTAATTGGAATTGAATTGGTATTGATTTTTGGGTTTATCGTGAACAGTTTTTTAAATAACACTTGTTCTTTAACCCGATAATTAATGGAACGTGATTTTGGGTTTATCGTGAACCGTGTTTTAAATGACACTGATTCTTTAACCCAGTTAAAGATTAAAACTAAGTGGAGTTTTAATGAATCTTTAATTAGATTGAAAAGATCGAGAATGGAGTATCACCAGTTTTACTCCAAGCGATAGTTAAATCTTTAATTAGATTTGAATTGAAATGGTAATTGAATTTACCGATAACCCCGTGGTGTTAGATATGAAGTATTACCAGTTTTACTTCATGGGGTGAATAGAATGGGATTGGGAAATAAAATAAATGATTACTTCGGTGTGGTTCGCAAATCCCGACTAGTTTGAATTGATAATGAAAGAAGATTAAAGAGTAAATTTAAAAGAATTTATCTTTGATAAAATTAATGGGAACCTTTTCCAAAGTATAAAAATATTTGAACAAAAGAATATTCTGAATTGGAATGAGGCGTATGTTGTGTTTGTGTAACACTTGTTTATTATATACGCGAATTATTCAGAAAGACCGGGTTTATCCCATTTTGAATAACTGATTCGACGTGGTGTCGAAGATGAAGACGGTGGTCGAAGACCGGAGGTCTTCACGTTGTTTGGGTGATTACTGATGATCTTGATTGGGCCGTACACCCAAGAAGAGGGAATCAGTTAGTGGTCGTCCAGACGTACTTGGAGATCGATGGATATGCGAGGTACAAGGTGCCTCCGGTTTCATTCAGACCCAGAACGGACTTGTAAATGGATTGTGTGTCTGACATTGGATATCATTCTGTGTGATTGATGGATATCAGTTGCATGGGGTGGTTTGCCTATGTGGCATGCTAAGATGCAAATGATCAAGGCTTCTGTTGAAAAGTAGAGTCTTGTGGTTGATGATCAAAGCACAGCCTGTGTGGCACAGCTTTGTGTAGCGTTAATTCGCGAGCCTCACATCCTGGTAGTGAACCAAAACGGGAGACGGACATCAGGGAGGGCATGCGTTTCTTTCTAGTTAGAAGTGGTGTCAGTGGTTTTACACGCCCTGACGAGTTTGACTTATGTGGTTGTTGCTGTTGCGAGGCGCCTCAGATATACCGGTGACTATGTGAAGCCGAAGGAGCCATTCGTTGGCTTATTTACGCCCCATAGGGCGGAGAAACGCAGTGTTCTGGCATAATAATCCACATCGGTGGACCGGCCCTGACGATCCAAGGCTTGCCTGTGCGCTTGCCTGAGGGGCGGACTAGAGCGTCTCGAATTCGGTGAGGACTATCTTTTGCCTCGGTTCACAGATGGAAATCCAACTTCCAATACGTGACGTTTCGATTTTAGTTGAAATCCTATATATGGCGACATAGTGGGATGGGGCGCTTATGTCGTCTATGATTGATACTTATGATGTGAAGTTGTTTTATACACTACACACTTATAGTAATAATAAATGATTTGTTTTAAACGTATCAAACATGCTTTGGCTATTATAAGGTAAAAACCCTATCCTCCGGCTTGCGTTGCATTGTGTGATGGGACCTGGGTCTTATAATAGCTTCATTTTTCTTTACTTAGCATTGCACTGTTTGTTTTATGCACTGGTATTCTTGGGAGGAAACCCGTTCCGCGTTAGCGGCGTGGTCCCTTGATTTACCTAACTTTAAATAACTGTTTTAGTTCTCACACCAGTCCCACGACTGACCTGGAGTTTATTGTTTTAACCTATACTCTGGGTGCCCTTATTTTGACACGGGCAGCTAGTAGTTTTGGTTTTGCAGATTTATATTCACAGGATCCTGGTTTACAGCTGGAACGATACTCGAAAAGCTTTGTATCCGCGTATTACTTCTAGTTGTGTATTGTATTATTTTCCGCTGCTATGTAGTAGTGTATTGTAATCTCTGATATTTTATAGTGTGTAATATTTTTTCATACTCTGTATATTCTTTTATTCTGATGGAATTGTTGTAATAAGCAATGAAATGTTCTTCCATTTGCGTTCTGGTTTGTCGTGTTCTCAAAACAATCAGGGGTTTTGAATGGTCTTAATCGGTTTAGCGACTGATTCGGATCGAGCGAAATTCCTTTTCGTTACAATAAAAGTGTATATTTTGTCCAGTAATTATAATTTGACGAAAATGAATGTTTTTATTTCGACTATACTAATTGAAAAAATAATTGTTTTTATTTAACTACACTATATTGACAAAAATGAATATTTTCTTATAACTAGTATAAATTGACAAAAGTGAATGTTTTGATAAAAATGTTGTTTTTATTTCAATACACATGTTTTGACAAAAATGACTATTTTTATTCCATATAAAATGACAACAAAAATGTTACTTACAACTCTCCTATTTTTATTGCATATAAAATGTAAATAAAAATGCAACTTTAAAATCTATTCTTTTCATTACAACTAAAATGAAAACAAAAATGTTTCTTTTATATCAATTCTTTTTACTGTAACTAACCTGACAACAAAAATGTTAATTTTAAATCTATTCTTTTTATTGTAAAAAAATGACAACGAGAATCTAATCTTTTATTTCAAAACTTTTTATGTAAACCAAATGACAATAAAAATCTGATTTTTTTTATTTCAATTCCTTTTTTTGTAAACGATATTACAAAAAAATGCAATCTTTAAATTCTATTCTTTTTAATGGAAAACAATATTGTATAAAATGTAATCTTTAAATTCTATTCTTTTTAATGGAAAACAATATTATATAAAAATGTAATCTTTAAATTCTATTCTTTTTAATGGAAAACAATACTATATAAAAATGTATTCTTTAAATTTCAATCTTTTGATTAGAACAAATTATCAATAAAAATGTAATCTTTAACGTTTGATCTTTCTATTTAAAACTAACAACATTAAAAAAATCCTTTACTTCAACTCTTTTTGTTGTAACAAATTTACAATAAGAGTATAATCTTTTTCAACTGACATGTTTTGCCAAAAATGTTATTTTTATTTCATTTGACATATTTTGACAAAATCTATATTTTTATTTCAATAATCATGTTTTATTTACATACATGACAATTCTATTTAACAAAGTATGTTTTCTAACATAAATGACAAATTCATTTATAAAATATGTTTTCTACATAAGCGACATATTTATTAATAAATAACATGACTAACAAAGTGACATTTTATTTTAATATAACCTTGTCCACCATTGACGATATTTTAATGTTAATGTAACATGATTTAGTAAGAACGATATTTTATTGTCAATATAACATCTAACAAGAACGATTTTAAATTTAGATCGGAACCTAACAACATGAGCATTGAAATCAATCACAAACAACAAACAAATTTCAATTTACAAATCACAGATATGATTTCATTACATACATACATCGATTTTAAATAGTAAGAAAATAATTAAATTTTAATTAATTATAAAATAGAAATCTCACCGAGCTTTTAATTCAGATCCGAAATTTCCTGAATTGCCAAAGTGTTTTATTTCATATCTGGTCTGTACTGTTGTGTAGATCTTGAAAAGACGAGTTCAACGCTTCTGAAATCATTCCATTTCGCTTCTGTTTGAAAGAGTTACATGTTTTTAAAGATTTGATAGCATTAATAAAATAATTAATTTATAATTAAACTCCATTTGACCTTCTTCTACCTAATACGATTAAGGCCGACAGTTTCCTTTTTGAAAGCTCCAAACTAGGTTTCCAATTCGTTCGCCCATCGAGCCACGAGGAGATGATCGGATGCTACAGCAAGGGGCGCCTTCGAAGGAGCTACCCGCAGCTACCAAGCAGGTCAAGCTCTGTGGAACCCACGAGGGCAGAGGAGAGGGCAAACGGCTGGTGTTTGAAGGGGCAGAACTCGTCAGATTTTGCACCATAGAAGCCAATCTCCGTATGGATGGAAAGAGGAGGAAAAGTTCTTCAAAAAGTTCTAAAGGGCTGATGGGTTTCGGTATACGAATTGATGGATTTTAATGGGGTAAGTGAGGAGCAGTCACGACCATTGAACGTAAGGCAGCGGCTAGGTTTTAGAGATGAGGGTATTAGGGTTTTATAATATTTAATTCAATTAATTTGAAAAAGCCCGCTAAATCTTATCAACTCCAATTCCAGCCCAACGAGAGTTGTCCGCAGGCATATACCCCCGTTCCAGAAGCAATGGGCTAGGTCCCATGAGCCCAATCGAAAGTTTTCATCTTGTTTTCTTTTATTTAACATTTAAATCATTTATTTATTTATTTATTTTGATCGTACATTTAAATTTACCGGGGCCATATACGGACTCTAAAAATTCCAGAAAAATTATTTCTAGTTATGTTTTGGCGATACGGTCCTAACAAAACTAATTTCGTCGAATTCCGAGACCGTTTGTAAAATGGTCATTTTCTGGTCGATGCGATTTGACTGAAATTGACAAAACACATTTTCTTTTTCCACGCTCACATATTAATTCTAAAAATTATGAAAATTGAAACCTAGCAATAATTTGACCTTTCGGATCCATCAAAAGAGGTTTCGTCGAAAACGGAGGTCGTTTGAAAAATGACTATTTTTAATATTAAAAAATATATATAAATTCTACAGCGACTTTTCTGAAATTTAAACTGGGCATAACTTTTGATTCCCGCAATGAAATTTTAATTTTTCAGTTTCATTGGAAAGATATTTTTAAATAGATTTAAATAATTTTGGTTTCACTAAAATCTGTTTTATTTTGCATCCTGTACAGTCAATCAAAGTTCAAATTCAAATTTACAAACTACCTCGCTATTTCTAACTCCTCTTATAATTAAAATAAAATCGTTCGTTTTAACTTCGATTAAAATAAATTTTTTAGTCGTTATTGTTCAAAATAAATTATTTTAAATATTCATAACCCATTAAAATTTATAAAATAAAAAATTTAAATTGGTTCAGAATTTGCGGGTTTTTACAATCTTCCCCACTTAAAATCTTTTCGTCCTCGAAAAGGAACGAAGCTAAAAGTTGTTTAATTTACCAATTCAACTTTCATTTTTTATTTTAATGGTTTCAATAATTTTATTAGTTGATTAACTTTTCGAATATATATAACCTGTATATGTTCAAAAATCATATTTTCTAAGAACGGATTATATACATAATCGCAAATACGTTAATTATAAATTTGTTACTTTCAACTCATTCTAGGGCATTTCTAGCCCTATCTCAAACGAGTTTTCTCATTCTAGGATACTGCTGATCCTATCTCTAATGAGTATTCTTATTGGATATTACTAATCCAATTCTCTGATGAGTCTTTTGTTTGATTCTAACGAGTTGTACCCCAAAGATTTGAGCTAACCAGAGCTCTGATACCAACTGTAACGATACGGCTTCTACCCGGACCTAATCGATCGCAAAATCGACAAAGACCGTTCAAAACCCGAATACGTTAACTCTGGGAATACAACGCCTCAGAACAAATAACAGAAGACTTATATAAACATTACATTAATGTTACATCCGAGTACAAAATATCAGAGTACATCGAATATAATAATAATACAGCGGAAGATAAATTACAAATAATGTAATACAAGGCAGCGGAAATAAATGAACTGATACAACGGAAGTCTATCAATACTCTGGACACAGCTCTAAGCTTCGATCCAGAATCTTGCTCAATATATCTGCAAAATAAGCTACTTGACTGCCCGTATGGAAAAGAGGGCACCCGAGTTTGCAAAGTGAAACAAACTATAGGTCGATCATGGGACTGGTATGAGAAATCTTACTTAACTTACCTAATAAGAAGGCAAATCACATGACTACGCCGCTAACGCGGAACGGGTTTACTCCATTGGATTGCCAGTGCATAAATAAAGTAAATCGTTAAACAACACAACACTTTTTTGAAAAATGAAACCATTATAAGACTCAGGTCCCATCACACAATGCAACGCAAGCCGGAGGATAGAGTTTTACCTTATAATGGTCAAAAATGCTTGATACGATAAAAACGAATTCGATATTATTATTAGTGTATATATGTTTCAAAAACATTTCAATCATAATGTACTAATCATAGACGGCATAGCTACCATATACTATGTCGCCATGCTAGTTCTATAATCAAAACTGCAGAATGTCGTATTGGAGTTTGGATTTCCATCAAGAGTCAAGGCTAGGAACGATCTGCTTACCGATTCGAGACACTCTAGCAATGTCTCAGGATTCGGACGCTGGCGAACCCTTGGATCCTACAGGGCCGGTCCACAAACACTTTAGTGGATTGGCAATTCCTGAACACACGCTTCCCGGTCCTATTGAACCTACAATATGGCCATTGGCGACCAATAAATCCGAGGCCTCGAAATCCATCATCCACACAAGTAAATGTCAGGGTGTGTAAAACCCTTATACCACTTCTAGCTAGAAAGAAACGTGTGCACTCCCTGGGTTCCCTTGCTCCGTTTCTTACTCTTACCGAGGTGTGAGGCTCGCGAGGTCACGCTATATACAAAGATATGCCGAAATTGGCTATGCTTTGATCATCAACCACAAGGCTCTGCTTTTCAACAAAAAGCCTCGATCATTTGCATCTTGGTGTGCCACATTGCCAATTCACGCCACGCAATCGATTACCACTAATATATAATGTAGCAACCCATATTTTAATAACGTGTTAAAACCATAAATCAAGGCCGAATTAATTTTTAAAATAAGAATCAAGGGAAACGGGTTGCGCCATTGCGTTCGTCTCGAAATTCTGCTTGAAAACGAGTCTGAGTTTTCGAAAATTGGAGTCCGTGTGAGGGAGATATGACCCTTCGAAGTTTTAGAAATTTTCAGAATCGAAAACAGCTCGAAAATTCGAATTCAAGTTCGAATTCAAAACCTAGGACAGGCTGGGCGGGAATTTCCCGCCCAGGACCAGGTCGACCTGGGGGTCGACCATAGTGTCGACCTCCCAGGGACCAGGTCGACCATAGTGTCGACCTAGGGGTCGACCTGCCTCTCGAACCCAGTTTTTGGACCTAATGCATTCTGATGTATTTAGACTCGTTTCGTGACCAAATTCATCCGCCTAATCCTATATAAACAGCCTCCTAGCCTCATTCTCTTTACACCATTCTTCTCTAACCTTATGTTGCATAAATTCTTGATGGACATGGCTTCTTCTTCTTCCTCTAAATTAAGATAAATTAAATTAAAATAAATCGCGAAGACTATTTCTTGAAGACTACGACTAGGAATTGCATGTTGGGGATTTGCTTCTGCAATCAAATCAAGATTCAACAATTCATCGACTAGTTTCTAGACTTGACTTCTGCATCTCAATTTCTTAGACCACGATCTGTAAGTTCAAGTTACTTTTAGATAAAAACTATAAACTTAATATGGACATGTTGTAAATTGGAATTGGATCTATGTATGATAATTGATTCATATCTATTCTTGTTCATCTTGGATCTTGACTTTTTGGGATATTGCTTTGAAATCAGTTTGGGCATATTCACGTTGTAAATCAAACTCTTTCATAATATTATCATGCCTATGACATTCAAACTATTGTTAATGGCCAAGGATAATGACTGTGAACATAAGACTATGCCTATGCCTATGACTGTGAACATAAGACTATGCCTATGACTGTGAACATAAGACTATTGTCTATGACCGTGACTTTGAAACTATTGTGGTTAATTGCCTAAGACTATTATGGTTGATTGTTTATGCCCATAACACTATATTGTACACCAAATTGGCATTTTGTTGGACCTCATACCTAGGGTGCGACTTGCTTAGTTTATTCGCTATTATGTACACCAAAACCATTGGATCCATTATCCTTGTATTTGGCTTGCTTTTGCATGCCTATTCTTTTATGTCAACTTTTATAATGACTATCGCCTTATTTTGCTAGATTTGAAATCCTATTATTTTCTATATGCCAGTGATGTTGTAACCAATTATCTCAAGTTATATCATGCTAGTCTTGTAATCCCTTTTATCGCTTTATGCTCGTCCCTTTTTGCCTATCATAGTTTTGATGTTATTCCCTTTATTTCGGGATTTGGATTTATTTGTAATATAGATCGATTCACGTTTACGTGCGATGGGAATACGATTTGGGTAGATTAGGCAAAACATGGAATTGTTAGGAACATGAATTATGAACTTGATAATAGGCAAAACTTGAAACATGAACATTGTTATAACTTGAATCTGGATGTGGACATGAAACTTGCCTTGAAAACTTGACACGTACTTGACATGAAAATTTGGACATCGACATGACACTATAATGAACTTGAAAATGGCCAACTCGAGGTTGGGTTGAGTTTGCAGTGTAATTCTGCCCGGAACCGCCCGGCAAATCCAGTTAGTGCAAACAATAGGATCCAATGTGGGTAGTTGGTCATACCGCACTTGAAAACCCGAGGTCAGACAGAGTTGTGGTGTAAATCTGCCGGGAACTGCCCGGCATATCCAGTGACCACAACAACAGGTCTGATGTGAGAGGTTGGGGTGCATTAATGAATTAATGCCACATGATAGGGTTAAGTCATGAACATGAAAGACAACACTTAACCAACTTGACACATGATTCGTAGGGCTAAGTCATGAACTTGAACGACAACACTTAGTCAAATTTGTTATGACACGTAGGCGGGTTAAGTCACGAACTTGAATGACAACACTTAACCAACTTGACATGCTATACTGATAAGGGTTAAGTCACGAATTTAAATGACAACACTTAACCTATTGCACGGAAACCCTAGTTACGCGGTCCATTTCAGCAGTAACCCACTAGATGTATCACAGTACCCTGGAACTAGGCAGGGTGGGGCACGATTACTGGGCTGATTGTAAGCGACCAGAACGACGCCTGTGTTGGTGCGCCAGTGTAGGTTCAGGCGGGCTATGGTCGTGCACGTGGTCCGGAGTTGAAAAGGCAGGCATTGGGCATCAGTAGGTTTGTTTGTCCATGCTTGATTCGTGTCGGTGGTTGACACCCTAGTGCTTGATACACCCTATGGTGGACCAAGCACAGGTGACTACATTTGTGATAGGGTCGTATGACACAGACACACAATGAGCTAGAACTTGTAGGGAGCTGATCGATTAGTGGATCGTTCCGTTGGACCTAGTAATGGGTCATTTCATGATATTGGGCCAAGGGATCATTTCATGTTTAATATAAGACATGGGTTTGGGATTCTAGTACAGTTGATGCAGAGAACCTTGAATATGTGATGATATACTTGATTTATACTTGATTTATCGTGTTATCTTAGTCTATCTTGCCCATCTTGTCATCATCCTTATGTTTACTTTCAGTTTGTACATGTCATGTTACCTTTACCTGTTTTTATGCTGAAAGTCACTAGGACTTACCAGTCTTTATGACTGACCCGTTTTCTTTCGCCTCTTTTCCTTTCGTTTCCCCCCAGGTTCTTAGGGAGGAAACTCTAGCACTTAGCTTGGATTTCGCTTGCTTTTGGTTCAGCTCAAGTACGGTTTGATCTTGAGCTATGCTATGGCTGCATTTCTGCTACTTTTGGGGAATTAATCTACTTTTGTTGTTTTAATATTATGCTTCTTTATTTATGCAAGATAGAATTTGTTGTAATGGAAAATAATGACCTTGGCTATTTGATGTAAAAGGTTTTGACTCTTTATGAAAGTAATGAAATTTATCTTTTGATTCTTCCGCTGTTTTATCTATGTTCTGTCTTGTAATATTTCTGTGTTTGTTTACCTCGATAACGCTCCTCCAAAACTAGTGCATTCCCTTTGTGAGTGAGCCTAGCGGAGGTGGGGTGTTACATTTGGTATCAGAGCAGAAGGTTACCAGACTAGGCAAAAGTTTTTAAAACCTTCTGAAATTATTTTCAAAACCGTTTACAAAGAAGCATTTTTTTTAAGAAAAGTCTTGTTTTATTCAAAGGCTATTCCCCATAAGCCATTAGCACTATCCTTTGTTTCCTCGTTTTGAATCTCTTCTTTTTCAATCCAGCATGTCTGGGAATCTTAACTTTCCAAAGGGCGTGCTAATACCTGGCTGGTTCAGGAGGTACTTAGAGGTTAGGGCCAACGATGCAGGCCCAACAGATATTCCTCCTCCAGCTGCATCGATTCCTCCGCCTCCCCCTCCTTGTGCAATTGCTTTCTCAAAGATCTGTAAAGATTTTAGGGCCATGGGTGGAAAGGATTTCAAGGGAACTGAATCATTCGTAGAAGCGAGGAACTGGCTCAAAGAATCTGAGGATTTGTTCGTTATCTTCGAGGTGGACGATAGGCAGAAGGTACAGTTGGCAGTATGGTTGTTCAAAGACGAAGCTTCCTATTGGTGGGAAGTCACTAACGCCGAGAGGCTGGTTGAAACATGGATGGATTTCAGAATAAGGTTTGAGATGAAATTCCTCTCGCAAGTTGAACGAAGTTTACAGCTAGAAAAGTTCTTATCTCTTAAGCAAGGAAGTATGACGGTCAAAGAATACGTCAATCAATTAAATCAGCTGGCCCGATTTGGACTGGACTTAGTGAATACTCCTCATAACAAGGCTCTCCGTTTTGTCAAAGGATTGAATGAGCCACTTCACAGCTTGGCTATGACCCACGTACCTATGAGGACTACTTACAAAAAGCTAGTAGACATGGCGCTCTTAAATGAAGAAGACAAGAATTGCAAGAAGGAGGTCAAGGAAAATGAATCTCAAAACAAGAAGGTGGACTCCGGGAAAGGAGGCAAGAACAACAACAACAATAATGATAACAAGACACGTAAGAAAAGAAAATGCCACTTTTGTGGTATTGAAGGGCATATAGTCCAGGATTGTAGAAAGAAGAAGATGAAGATGGGAGCATGCTTTCAGTGTGGTGATACTGGACATATCAGCAATAACTGCCCTAAGAAGCAAGGGCAAGCCCCATAAGCAGGATCTTCTAGGGGTACATCTTTAACTTCTTCTCCTTGATGCTTTGTTTTATCTTGCTTATCTTATCAATCCTATCTTGAGAACCTTAGGTAGAACCCTTTTGGATGTAAACATGTGATTGAAACATGTTATGGTTGATGTTTGCAAATGTTTGCAAGTGGTTGCAAGTGGTTGCATAACACACATTAGGCACTAGATCGGCTCAGACACATTTTCATATTGCATATGCATGAGTGTTTATACTTGTTTATAGATGAAATTGAATGTGTTATCATGTGAATGTTGCATATGGATGGATGTTTGTGCACACATATAGTGTTTATGTGACTAGGACTATTTGCATACATGTTGGATTCATGGCACTAAACATATTTTGTATTAAGAAGATCAATCAGGCCTGATCATTTGCATTAGATAAGGAACATATACACACACTTTCTGCATATGTTCATACATCATTAGAAATCTTTTAAGGACAATGGTTGCTTGTGGATGATGGTTGAGTAGATGGTTGATTGGATGATAGGATGCATTCTTCCTAACTTGAAGATTTCGGGGACGAAATCCTTTAAGGAGGGGAGAATGTAACAACCCGTATTTTAATAACGTGTTAAAACCATAAATCAAGGCAGAATTAATTTTTAAAATAAGAATCAAGGGAAACGGGTTGCAACATTGCGTTCGTCTCGAAATTCTGCTTGAAAACGAGTCCGAGTTTTCGAAAATCGGAGTCCGTGTGAGGGAAATATGACCCTCCGAAGTTTCAGAAATTTTCAGAATTGAAAACAGCTCGAAAATTCGAATTCAAATTCGAATTAAAAACCCAGAATAGGCTGGGCGGGAAATTTCCTGCCTAGGACCAGGTCGACCTGGGGGTCGACCTGGGGTCGACCATAGTGTCGACCTCCCAGGGACCAGGTCGACCATAGTGTCGACCTGGGGGTCGACCTGCCTCCCGAACCCAGTTTTTGGACCTGATGCATTCTGATGTATTTAGACTCGTTTCGTGACCAGATTCATCCGCCTAGTCCTATATAAACAGCCTCCTAGCCTCATTCTCTTTACACCATTCTTCTCTAACCTTATGTTGCATAAATTCTTGATGGACATGGCTTCTTCTTCTTCCTCTAAATAAAGATAAATTAAATTAAATTAAATCTCGAAGACTATTTCTTGAAGACTACGGCTAGGAATTGCATATTGGGGATTTGCTTCTGCAATCAAATCAAGATTCAACAATTCATCGACTAGTTTCTAGACTTGACTTCTGCATCTCACTTTCTTAGACCACGATCTGTAAGTTCAAGTTACTTTTAGATAAAAACTATAAACTTAATATGGACATGTTGTAAATTGGAATTGGATCTATGTATGATAATTGATTCATATTTATTCTTGTTCATCTTGGATCTTGACTTTTTGGGAATATTGCTTTGAAATCAGTTTGGGCCTATTCACGTTGTAAATCAAACTCTTTCATAACATTATCATGCCTATGACGTTGAAACTATTGTTAATGACCAAGGACTATGACTGTGAACATAAAACTATGCCTATGCCTATGACTGTGAACATAAGACTATGCCTATGCCTATGACTGTGAACATAAGACTATTGTCTATGACCATGACTTTGAAACTATTGTGGTTAATTGCCTAAGACTATTATGGTTGATTTTTCATGCCCATAACACTATGTTGTACACCGAATTGGCATTTTGTTGGACCTCATACCTAGGGTGTGACTTGCTTCGTTTATTCTCTATTATGTACACTAAAACCATTGGATCCATTATCCTTGTATTTGGGTTGCTTTTGCATGCCTATTCTTTTATGTCAACTTTTATCATGACTATCGCCTTATTTTGCTAGATTGAAATCCTATTATTTTCTATATGCCAGTGATGTTGTAACCAATTATCTCAAGTTATATCATGCTAGTCTTGTAATCCCTTTTATCGCTTTATGCTCGTCCCTTTTTGCCTATCATAGTTTTGATGTTATTCCCTTTATTTCGGGATTTGGATTTATTTGTAGTATAGATCGATTCACGTTTACGTGCGATGGGAATACGATTTGGGTAGATTAGGCAAAACATGGAATGGTTAGGAACATGAGTTATGAACTTGATAATAGGCAAAACTTGAAACATGAACATTGTTATAACTTGAATCTGGATGTGGACATGAAACTTGCCTTGAAAACTTGACACGTACTTGACATAAAAATTTGGATTGGACATGACACTAGGATGAACTTGAAAATGGCCAACTCGAGGTTGGGTTGAGTTTGTAGTGTAATTCTGCCCGGAACCGCCCGACAAATCTAGTTACTGCAAACAATAGGATCCAATGTGGGTAGTTGGTCATACCGCACTTGAAAACCCGAGGTCAGACTGAGTTGTGGTGTAAATCTGCCCGGAACCGCCCGGCATATCCAGTGACCACAACAACAGGTCTGATGTGAGAGGTTGGGGTGCATTGATGAATTAATGCCACATGATAGGGTTAAGTCATGAACATGAAAGATAACACTTAACCAACTTGACACATGATACGTAGGGCTAAGTCATGAACTTGAACGACAACACTTAGTCAAATTTGTTATGACACGTAGGCGGGTTAAGTCACAAACTTGAATGACAACACTTAACCAACTTGACATGCTAGACTGATAAGAGTTAAGTCACGAATTTAAATGACAACACTTAACCTATTGGACGGAAACCCTAGTTACGCGGTCCATTTCAGCAGTAACCCACTAGATGTATCACGGTACCCTGGAACTACGAAGGGTGGGGCACGATTACTGGGCTGATTGTAAGCGACCAGAACGACGCCTGTGTTGGTGCGCCAGTGTAGGTTCAGGCGGGCTATGGTCGTGCACGTGGTCCAGAGTTGAAAAAGCAGGCATTGGGCATCAGTAGGTTTATCTGTGCATGCTTGATTCGTGTCGGTGGTTGACACCCTAGGGCTTGATACACCCTATGGTGGACCTAGCACAGGTGACTACATTTGTGATAGGGCTGTATGACACAGACACACAACGAACTAGAACTTGTAGGGAGCCGACCGATTAGTGGATCGTTCCGTTGGACCTAGTAATGGGTCATTTCATGATATTGGGACAAGGGATCATTTCATGATTAATATAAGACATGGGTTTGGGATTCTAGTACAGTTGATGCAGAGAACCCTAAATATGTGATGCTATACTTGATTTATACTTGATTTATCATGTTATCTTAGTCTATCTTGCCCATCTTGTCATCATCCTTATGTTTACTTTCAGTTTGTATATGTCATGTTACCTTTACCTGTTTTTATGCTGAAAGTCACTAGGACTTTCCAGTCTTTATGACTGACCCGTTTTCTTTCGCCTCTTTTCCTTTCGTTTCCCCCCCAGGTTCTCAGGGAGGAAACTCTAGCACTTAGCTTGGATTTCGCTTGCTTTCGGTTCAGCTCAAGTACGGTTTGATCTTGAGCTATGCTATGGCTGCATTTCTGCTACCTTTGGGGAATTAAGCTACTTTTGTTGTTTTAAGATTATGCTTCTTTATGCAAGACAGAATTTGTTGTAATGGAAAATAATGACCTTGGCTATTTGATGAAAAAGGTTTTGACTCTTTTTGAAAGTAATGAAATTTATCTTTTGATTCTTCCGCTGTTTTATCTATGTTCTGTCTTGTAATATTTCTGTGTTTGTTTACCTCGATAACGCTCCTCCAAAACTAGTGCATTCCCTTTGTGAGTGACCCTAGCGGAGGTGGGGTGTTACATATAACCTCTGAGCTCGTACGTCTTAAAGGAGGGTGTTTAGCAAGGGAATAAATTCTCCTCCACCACAGATATATATCAAATAGAAATCGATTTAATTACATGGAACTAAATTCAATGTCAGACACACATCCATTTACAAGTCCGTTCTGGGTCTGAACGAAACAGGAGACACCTTGCTCCTCGTCCCGTATGTCCAATACGGAAGTGAGGTGCTCGCATATCCGGACAATCAACAAGTACGTCCGTACAAACAACCATTTTTAACCCTTTACTGGGAGCTACCCAATGCCAGGCATTGGTAGTCGTCCATTCGATGTGAAGATCGTCGGTCTTCATCCACCGTCTTCAATGTTTTTGACTTTTATCGTCGTAATAATTATTCAGAATGGGTTAAACCCAGTCTTTCCGAATAACTCACGTATTTTTTTATAATTAAAAATCAAGTGCTATAAAGACACATCCAACGCCTCATTCCAATTCAGAATATTCTTTAAATAAAATATTCGCATTATTAGGGAAAGATTCCCATTAGTTCTATCGAAGATAAATTCTTTTAAATTTATTCTTTTAATCTTCTTTTAAAAGATTCCTTAAAACTCCAAGTCGGTTTAAATATCAAAAACCATTACTTAATGATTATTTATCTTTAAGAAATTAATCTTATCTTTAACTGGGTTAAAGAATCAATGTCATTTAAAAACATTGTTCACGATAAACCCAAAATCATCATCCATTAAATATGAAATTTTCACAGAAATCAAATCGATAAAAATTTCCGTATCTGATTAATAATATAAATGGTATAACGGCAAAGCCTTTTAAATTCCATATATAGTAACAACCTTCCTTTACAGAAGCCTATCTCGATTATAATCAAATCGAGTTTCCACTCAGTTACAATTTAATATATATTAAATTGGAAAACTTGACTTCGGAAAATTTCTTTTTAAATCTTGATAAAAAGATTTATAAATTCTAAATCATATTTTTACTGTTAATTGGGTTAAAGAACAAATGTCGTTTAAAAACATAGTTCACAATAAACCCAATTCACATATCAATTTATTCCAATACTAAATATAATTTGAAACACTAATAATCTTAGTAAAAAGATTTATTCTTTCATACAGGGTTTAGGAACAGTGTTATTTGAGACACCATCCACGACAACCCAAAATCCAATTCTTTTATTACAATATCTTTTAAAAATATTTTTTATTTAATAGAAATTCTTTGTTTTAAAATATTCTTTATATATAAAAGATATTCTGAATTGGAAAGCGACTCAATCATTTACCATATAACTTCGGTTATATGGATTTCATACATCGTATGTAAATGACAACAAATGATAGATAATCATCAAACCCTCCATTAAACATCCAGAGTGAAGTTCAAAACTGTGTGAACATTAAAATGAAATAATAATGCTCATCGCAGCCTGTCAATCTATCGATTGACATACAAATAAATATTGGGACTAGTGTATATCAATTATCATCCCAATACCCGTGTGGGGTTTTCAGCCAACAACAGTTCATATAAATAAATAATTGGTTAGTGAAGTTAACCAATTTTAATATTGTTAACATATTTATGATAATGAACAAACATGTTATTTATTTCTAATGCAGAATAAAAATGTAATTTACTCGTATAATTTCCGTATACCTTTCTAATGTCACATAATTTATTCATATGACCTTATTGCGGATGACAAATAAAAGATAATTTTCATTATACTTTATTTGTATGTAATTATTCTTAACTTTAACACATAAAAGGAATAATCTCATTTGTATATGTTTTCAATGTATAGCCTAACACATAAAAATGTTTATTTTAAATTGCATACAAATTCTAATGTATGCATTAACATATAAAGATGTCACTTTAACTTACCTATACATTCTAATGTATATTTTGACCAATACTATGATTCTTATATTTGAATATAAATTCTAATGTAAGATTGCAAATAAAAATGATTTTTATATATTTGCATATAAATTCTATTGTATGTTATGCAAATAAAAATGATTATTATATTTGCATATAAATTCTATTTCAACAAAATGTATAAAAAGTGATACATCCATTTTGTTGACAATTCTATTTTATCAAAATCAATATTTCTGTTGTAACACAAACCTATTTCACAAAAATGCTATTTGTGTTTAACTCTTTTATATAACAAAAAATGTGATTTTCTTGTTTTATTCCAAATCTAATTAGCAAAAATGTAATTTTTGTTTTCAACAATCATATTTAACAAAATGTAATTTTTGTTTCGACTATTATAATTTTGACAAAAATAACTATTTTGGTTCAACTAATCCATTTGGCCAAAAATGTATATTTTGACAAAAATGTATGGTTTGATTCAACTGATCTATTTTGACAAAATGAATATTTTGACAAAATGTATATTTTGATTTATCTAATCTATTACAACAAAACAATTAAGATAATGACTTTGTTTTGTTGACAATTCTAATTCAACAAGACAAATGAAAGTGATATGTTTGTTTTGTCGACAATTCTAATTCAACAAAACAAATGAAAGTAACATATTTGTTTTGTCCAATCTAATGCGACAAAAATGATAATGTTTGCTTTAACCATTATAATTTGACAAAAGTGACCAATTTGTTTTAACTATGATAATTTACAAAAGCGACAAATTGAATTTCAACTATTATCAATTGAAAAAAAGTGACAAATTGGGTTTTAACAATTTTAATTTGATAAAAGCGACAAAATAGTTTCAACTTTGGTAATTTGACAAAAGCGACAAAATAGTTTCAACTTTGGTAATTTGACAAAAGCGTTTAAACATTTATAATTTGATAAAAGCTACAATTTAAGTTCTAACTTTTATTATTTGATAAAAGTGTATATTTTGTCTAGCATTTCTAATTTGACAAAAATGAATGTTTTTATTTCGACTATACTAATTGACAAAAGACAAAAATGAATATTTTCTTCTAACTAGTATAAATTGACAAAAGTGAATGTTTTGATAAAAATGTTGTTTTTATTTCAATACACATGATTTGACAAAAATGACTATTTCTATTTCATAAAAAATGTCAACAAAAATGTTACTTTCAACTCTCCTATTTTTATTGCATATAAAATATAAATAAAAATGCAACTTTAAAATCTATTCTTTTCATTACAACTAAAATGAAAATAAAAATGTTTCTTTTATATCAATTCTTTTTATTGTAACTAACTTGACAATAAGAACGTTAATTTTAAATATATTATTTTTATTGTAAACAAATGACAATGAAAAATCTAATCTTTTATTTCAAAACTTTTTATTTAAACCAAATAACAATAAAAATCTAATTTTTTTATTTCAATTCTTTTTGTTGTAAACAATATTACATAAAAATGCAATCTTTAAATTCTATTCTTTTTAATGGAAAACAATACTGTATAAAATGTAATCTTTAAATTCTATTCTTTTTAATGGAAAACAATATTATATAAAAAATGTAATCTTTAAATTCTATTCTTTTTAATGGAAAACAGTATTATATAAAAATGTAATCTTTAAATTTCAATTTTTTGATTGGAACAAACTCTCAATAAAAATGTAATCTTTAACGTTTGATCTTTTTATTTAAAACTAACTACATTAAAAAAATCCTTTACTTCAATTCTTTTTGTTGTAACAAATTTACAATAAGAGTATAATCTTTTATTTCAACTGACATGTTTTGCCAAAAATGTTATTTTTATTTCAATTGACATATTTTGACAAAATCTATATTTTTATTTCAATAATCATGTTTTATTTACATAACATGATTTTTAACATACCTGACAATTCTATTTAACAAAGTATGTTTTCTAACATAAATGACAAATTCATTTATAAAATATGTTTTCTACATAAGCGACATATTTATTAATAAATAACATGATATAACAAAGTGACATTTTATTTTAATATAACCTTGTCTACCATTGATGATATTTTGATGTTAATGTAACATGATCAAGTAAGAACGATATTTTATTGTCAACAAAACATGATCTAACAAGAACGATTTTAAATTTAGATCGTAACCTAACAACATGAGCATCGAAATCAATCACAAACAACAAACAAATTTCAATCTACAAATCACAGATCTGATTTCATTACATACATACATCGATTTTAAATAGTAATAAAATAATTAAATTTTAATTAATTATAAAATAGAAATCTCACCGAGCTTTTAATTCAGATCTGAAATTTCCTGAATTTCCAAAGTGTTTCGTTTCAGATCCAGTCTGTACTGTTGTGTAGATCTTGAAAAGACGAGTTCAACGCTTCTGAAATCGTTCCATTTCGCTTCTGTTTGAAAGAGTTACGTGTTTTTAAAGATTTGATAACATTAATGAAATAATTAATTTATAATTAAACTCCATTTGACCTTCTTCTTCCTAATACGATTAAGGCTGACATTTTCCTTTTTGAAAGCTCCAAACTAGGTTTCCAATTCGTTCGCCAATCGAGCCATGAGGAGATGATCGGATGCTACAGCGAGGGGCGCCTTCGAAGGAGCTACCCGCCACCACCAAGTAGGTCAAGCTCGATGGACCCCAAGAGGGCTGAGGAGAGGGCGAATGGCGGGTGTTTGAAGGGGCAGAACTCGTCGGATTTTGCATCATAGAAGCCAATCTCCGTATGGATGGAAAGAGGAGGAAAAATTCTTCAAAAAGTTCTAAAGGGCTGATGGGTTTCGGTGTACGAATTGATGGATTTTAATGGGGGAAGTGAGGAGCAGTCACGACCATTGGACGTAAGTTGGCGGCTAGGTTTTGGAGATGAGGGTATTAGAGTTTTATAATATTTAATTCAATTAATTTTGAAAAAGCCCATTGAATCTTATCAACTCCAATTCCAGCCCAACGAGAGTTGTCCCTAGGAAAATACCCCCGTTCCGAACGCAATGGGCTAGGTCCCATGAGTACAATCAAAAGTTTTCAGCCTGTTTTCTTTTATTTTATAATTAAATCATTTATTTATTTATTTTGATCGTACATTTAAATTTACCGAGGCCACATACGGACTCTAAAAATTCCAGAAAATTTATTTCTAGTTATGTTTTGACGATACGGTCCTAACAAAACTAATTCCGTCAAATTCCGAGACTGTTTGAAAAATGGCCATTTTCTGGTCGATCCGATTTGACTGATATTCACAAAACACATTTTCTTTTGCCACACTCACATATTAATTCTAAAAATTATGAAAATTGAAACCTACTAATAATTTGACCTTTCGGATCGAAGAAAAGTGGATTCGTTGAAAATGGAGGTCGTTTGAAAAATAACTATTTTTAATATTCAAATATATATAAAAATTCTACAGCGACTTTTCTGAAATTTAAACTGGGCATAACTTTTGATTCCCGCTATGAAATTTTAATTTTTCAGATTCGTTGGAAAGATATTTTTAAATAGATTTAAATATTTTTGGTTTCACTAAAATTAGTTTTATTTTGCATCCTCTACAGTCAGTCAAAGTTCAAATTCAAATTTTCAAACTACCTCGCTATTTCTAACTCCTTTTATAATTAAAATAAAATTATTCGTTTTAACTTCGATTAAAATAAATTTTTTAGTCGTTATTATTCAAAATAAATTATTTTAAATATTCAAAACCCATTAAAAAATTTAAATTGGTTTAGAATTTGCGGGTTGTTACATGCATCCTCCTACTAGTTCGTGTCTCCTTCATGGCACTCCGGTTCGGTCCTCCCCTTCAAGCGCCGGGTCGTGATTTGCTTCCTCGGACGATTCGTGGTACATTCTAGGCGAGCGGGTCGGTTCGGTTCGGAGGGATCAGTTTCGTGCTCTGATGCTCCAATTCGTGGGTCAACAGGTGTTCACCAGCTCGTGGGAGCCGATCCGGCTCGTGGCTCTCCCTTCCCATCGGTTCATGACACATGCCTCACGAGTAGGGTCCGATCCGATCCGGTTTTGCATCATTTCCTGCAACTTTTCCAGCAACTGTTTTACGCCATACGATGGCGTTTTCGACCATTCTAACTTTTCTTATCAACCACAAAGCATACCATACAGTCATAGCAACATAGAGAATCAACAATAAACACCAAAACAACAACTTAACATGTCAATATGGATCAAAAATACCCAAAAACCTATGTTTTCCCCTTAATCCCCCTTAATCATGTTTAATCATATAATTAGCAAAACTTATCCAAATTAGCCCAAATTTTTATCAGAGCCGTAAAATAATATTTTAGAATTTTATAAATTTTTCCAGATTTTTCTAAGCTATAATTTCACTAATTATCACTAATCACCCCTAATTAGCCGTAATTAGTGAAAAACAATGCAAATCACTCACCTTAGCCACAAATAATTTGTAGATCTGAAAGTATCTCTGATTTGGGTTGAATCTCTATGTGCTCCAACAGCTCTATCAGGAATTCTATGCTAATTTGGCTTGATTTGATGTAGATTAGCCTAGTACTTGATTAAACGGTGATTAGAAGGTGATTTGGGTGTTGGAGGCCATTGTTAGGTTTGAAGAGAGGTAAGTGGAGGCTGGAAAATGACAAAGAAAAGGTTTCTCTAACCCTAATCAGCCCTTATATAGCTCAAATCCTTAAATCCCCAATGGGCCTAGCTGCTAATTACCCTATTAAGCCCATTTAAATTGTTTTTCACCTTCCAAACCTTAATTCAGCCATATCTCCCAAACGGTAAGTCCGTTTGATTAATGTGACCACTCTACAGAAAGGTAAACCATCATCAGATCCAATGGAAGTGGTTTCAGGTCAAAACTCCTTACCAATCAAAAGTTATGGGCAAAACAAGATTCGCTTGGGAAAAAAATGGTCATTTAAAAATCAGCAAAAATCGTGGACATTGGAAATGACCCCAATAGTCGTTCCTCAAAGTTACACGACCATACGACCTCATTTGAAAAAGAAATAAATATTCTACGATCCTTCGAAATGTAGAATGCAGGTCGTTACACTCTCCCCCCTTAAGAAATTTCGCCCCCGAAATTCCTCACTAAGAAACAACCAATGGGTCCACATGCTTACCAGCCATATCTCACAATCAAACATACAAAAAAAACCTATCCTAGCATGCGGAAAGACTAATTAGAAATGAAAACCTTACCAGGCAAAGAGTTCTGGATACGTCTTCTTAATGCTCTCCTCTGTCTCCCAAGTACAGTCATTCTCATCCCCGCCCCACTGAACCTTGACTAGATTCACCGCTTTCCTTCGAAGTTTCTTCATATCGTGCTCTACAATACGAATCGGCTTGCGGTTCCAAACCGCCTCGGGTTCTACTTCGATATCATCCAACTGATCAGGTGAAATAGCTACATCGGGGTCGTGCACGAATTTCCTTAACTGGGAAACATGAAATACGTTATGAACTCCCGCCATCTTGTCCGGCAACTCAACTTTATATTCCAAATTCCCAACTTGCTCGAGAACTGGGAGTGGACCAACAAATGTTGGTGCTAACTTGTCTTTCCTACCAAATCGAATCACGCTCTTTAACGGAGAAATCTTGATAAACACCAAGTCGCCAATGGAGAATTTTAAATCCCTTCTCCTCTTATCAGCATAACTCTTCTGACTATCCTGAGCAGCCTTCATTCGTTGTCGGATAACCTTAATCTTGTCTGAAGTTTCTCTTATCACATCTGGCCCAAGCGCAAACTTCTCACAAGTTTCTAACCAACATGATGGTAAGTTGCACGGTCTTCCGTACAAAGCTTCGAATGGAGCCATACTAATACTGGATTGATAACTATTATTATATGCGAACTCCACTAGATGCAAATGGTCATCCCATGACCCTCCAAAATCTAATATGCAAGCACTCAAGAGATCTTATAATACTCGATTCACCCTCCCTGTCTAACCATCGGTTTGAGGATGGTACGCGATACTGAAATGTAATTCTGATCCTAAAGCCTCTTGTAAGCTCTTCCAAAACCCACAAGTAGACAATGGATCTCGGTCACTCACAATGCCTTTGGGTACTCCATGAAATCTCACTACCCACTTCATATACAGTTCTTCTAACTTAGCTGCTGTTCTATTTGACTTGACGGGTATAAACCTTGCACTCTTGGTCAATCGGTCCACAATCACCCAAATGCTATCATGGCCCGATCTACTCCTTGGTAACCCATCAATGAAATCCATTGAGACTTGTTTCCATTTCCATTCTGGAATTTCTAATGGTTGCAACAAACCACTAGGTTTCTTTTGCCCGGCTTTAACTAGCTGGCAATTCATGCATTTGGATATAAACTTCCCAACGTCTCTTTTCATCCCTTCCCAGTAATAGGTCTGTTTCATGTCTCGATACATTTTATTACCAGGGGGATGTATAGCCAGTTTTGAGTGATGACATGTAACACCCCACGTCCATTAATGTAACTCACAAAGGGAATGCATTAACTTCCATGGAGCATTTTAAGTGAATATAGAACAGAAAATCACAACAAGACAGATATAAAGCAGTACTTGAAAATTTAAAACTTCATTTATTGCAGCAGAAGGTAAATATGTTTGGTTACATCATCAAAACCATAAACCAAAGTCAAGTATATCATATCCATCTTGATAAAACAAAGTACATAGACTGAAAGACATAATCCCCAACATTAAAGCAGCCATAAATAAAGAGAAGCTGAACTTTACTTCAGCAGTCCAAGAAATCTTCTAAAAGCAGTCCAAAATTAAGCTCCACTGGTGCTAGTTCCAACCTGAGCACCTGGGGGGGGGGGAGAGAGAAGGAAAGAGATGGAAAAAAAGGGGTCAGACATAAAGTCTGGCGAGTGCGATAATTCTAACAATATAATTAACAAAGTAACTAGGCTAAGGCATAAGTTGGAAAATAAGGAAATGATCATGAACCATTGAGTATGACAGAGTAAACAAGAAAACAAGATGAACAACGATATCGTTAGAGCGCACCTAACCTACTAAGATAAATTTACTAAACTACACCAACACTATATGATACTTGCTATACTGCACCGCCACTAGTATACTGCACCACCACTAGTCACCTTAAGGTTGATCCCGCCTACAGACTTAATAATGATATTGGTAGTTTCGTGCACCCCTAGCTACCTTCATAGGTGCCGTCTGCCCCTATCTCCACTAGGTGTACCCACTACCCCCAAACGATCGGCTCCCTAATTCGTAGATACCCGTGTTGGCCCCACAGTGGGGTGTATCACTCCCAAAGTGGCAACTCAATACAACAAATAATGCACGGCTTATACCTACACGATGCAACAACGTCTTACCTACCAGCCCGTGTCCACACACGCATATGAACCCGTTGGACTTGCGTTGCCACCGCTAACCCGGTTTAGCCTCTTACAGTCAAGCCCAGTATGCGTGTCCCGTCCTCGACTTGAGTCGAGCTCACAAAGATACGTATGGGTTACTGGTTGAAACGGGCCCCCATTACTTGACACAAGCTATCCACCTAAGCTTGGTCCCCTCTAGTACATCCCACTTAACCCACTTCTTATTCATGTTTAAATTACATGTTTCAATTTTTGGTTAAGTGTTTCTAATCGTATTTCCAAATGCCACCCAAGGCACCCACTTAACCCCCTCATGCCCCACTACATGCTTATCTGGTTAAGTGTTTCTTAATTCATTAAGACCGTAACCTCATAAATACCTCTCACATTAGGCTGACATTTGTGGCAGCTGGATTTGCCGGGCGGGTCCGGGCAGTCTTACACCACAAAAGAGCCTAACCTCGTGTCTTTACAACTGTTACGTATTTAGTTTGTGCCTAAGACCTCTCACATTAGACTGGCATTTGTGGCAGCTGGATTTGCCGGGCGGGTCCGGGAAGTCTTACACCACAAAAGAGCCTAACCTCGTGTCTTAGGCGATTAATTACTCCTAATTAATCATCCCCCAAATTTGAATTATTTTCCCTATTCAAATTATCAATCAATTCTAAATTTAACGATGTCCATAATTGACTCAATTATGTCCATACATTTATGGTATGTAAAATCATACCAATTTTCACCATAATTATATTCTATGCCTTTTAAGGCATTTATTCCAATAAAATATTTTTAATATTATCCCCTTTTTCCCCACGTAGTACGTTTGTTTGTTTAACGTAAAAATATACGTTAGACTCGAATAGTCTAACTCATAAAATAAAAGAAAACATCACAAATCTAACATAGGGGTGAACTTACATATGTGAATGATGTTCTACGTCTAAAACTTGCATAGATAACATATGTCATGGATCCAAATCTAAAGGTGTGAACTAGATGAAATAATGGCCATAATCTTGCATAAACATCATATGTCATGGATCCAAATCTAAGGTGTGAACTTGATGAAATAATGGCCACAAACTTGCATAAATAACATATGCCATAGTTCTATATTTGCATAGGTAATAATCCTAAACTTGCATAACATGATTCATATCCAACTCATAAACTTACATATGTGATTCATACATCGCAACAATGGTGTAGACATGTAAAGTATCATGTATAATTTAGCATATGTCATAGCCTAACTTTCAATTAAATTCTCACATAAACTAGGTGTCATAATCATGTAAGTTCCCATTTAATTCTACCCAACTTGTATATGATTCATGTTTGAATCAAAGTCTAAACTTGCATACATAAGATTTATCATATGAGTCAATATAACAAACTAGCATAATAAACATGATGATTCAACTAGACATAAGCCAATCGTAGGATTATAACATGGGTGATAGCGTCATAACTTTGCATCATAGATGATAACATCATAACATAATATCATAGAAATTACAAAATAATTCTACAACATAATTACAACATGAAATCAACAATTCATATCACATCCAAATTATTCGCATTATAACTCAATCCAATTCATTTATTAATTATCTTTCTAAAACTATCGAACTCACAACTCAAAAGCAGTCTTGAGTTCTGAATTCTGATTTCTGGAGTTGAATTAGCGCTCCTTTGATGAAGATTCGTTGTTAGAGTTGAAAAGGATTGAATTTGATTTGCTTTCTCCCTCTCTAATTGGTGGAGGCTATGCTGAGTTGCTAGGTGATGGCATGGAGGCCATGAATCCAATTTTATTTTGATTTTAGGGTTTGGGTCTATAGGTGTTTTTATAGAGTTTAGGAATAGTTTAAGTCATCCGATCAACCCAGAATTAATCCTAGCCAATCAGAGCATATCAGAAACCCTAATGAGTCAGCATCTAGTCACAAATAGGTCATCATTCAAATCTGCCCCGGGGGGGGGGGGGGCAGGTCGACACTATGGTCGACCTGGTCAGGGTAGGTCGACCCCCAGGTCGACCCTATGGTCGACATGGCCCTAGCGGGAATTTTCCCGCCTAGCCTGTTTGACTCTGAATTTTTGAAATTTGAAATCTGTTTTGAATTTTCTGAAACTTCCGATCGCCTTAACTTCTTCATACGAAGTCCAATTCACGCAAACTCGGACTCTATCTCAACCAGAATTCCGAGACGAACACAATGGCGCAACCCGTTTCCCTTAATTCTCACGTCTGAGATTATTTATTCTTTAATTTAGTTAATTTGACTATTCAAAAATCCGGGGTGTTACATTCTCCCCTCCTTAAAGGATTTCGCCCCCGAAATCTCTAAGTTAAGGAGAATGCATATCCTAACATCCAAACAACCATCTACTCAACCATCAAACACGGGCATCCATTGTCCTTACAAATTCCTAATGATGTATGAACATATGCAAGGAGTGTGTGTATATGTTCCTTATCTAATGCAAAATTAGGCGGTCTACTGATTCAGTTGACCTCCTTAATGCAAACCATGATAGTGCCATGCATCCATTATGTATGCGAAGAACCCTATCAATACATATCATTTCTACATGTGTGCACAACCATTCACCAAAATGCAACATCCATATGATGGTACAACCATTATACATCCATTTCTTAAATATGTACACACATTTATATGCAATATGTACTATGAAGTGACTGAGCCGATCTAGTGCCTAAAGTGTGTGTATATGCATCCATGAGCAACCACTAGCAAACAATTGCATCCACTTGCATCCATCATACATAACATGTCTCAAACACATGTTTCAACCATAGGACTATCCTGTCTAAAGGTCAAAGATACTAATGAGAAGACATACTAAAGATAAGATAAGTACGAGATAAGCGATAAAGGAGAAATTAAAAGACATACCCCCGAAAAGAAAAGGGTATAATGAACGCATCTTTGCTTCCGTCTCCCAAGTAGCATTGCTCTCATCGTCTCCCCATTGCACTTTGACTAGTTTGACCTCTCGATTCCTCAACTTCTTAGTCTCCGACCTAAGAATGCGCGTAGGAGCTCGTCGAATTGTCGCATCACGCTCGATCTCCACATCTCTAAGCAAGCTCGGCTCTACCACTTCCGCGGTCTCGTGCAAGCACTTCCTCAAATGTGATACATGGAATACGTCGTGTACACCACTAAGTCTCTCGGGAAACTCCACTCTATACGCCATCTGCCCAATCCTTTCTTTAATAGGAAATGGCCCTACGAACCTTGGTGCTAACTTCCCAACGGACCCAAAGCGAACGACGTTCCGTAATGGAGACACCTTGACAAAGACCATGTCCCCAACATCAAACTCAAGATCTGACCTCCTCTTATCCGCATAAGATTTCTGTCTATCTTGCGCCGTCTTCATCCTCCTTCGAATCAAATCGATCTTCTCCGAAGTCTCTCTAATCATATCGGGTCCAAGCAAGATCTTATCCGTAGATTTCCACCAACATGTAGGCGAACGACACGGTCGTCCATAAAGAGCTTCGAACGGTGCCATGCCAATGCTAAACTGAAAGCTATTATTATATGCGAACTCTACCAATTGAAGATGTTCCTCCCATGTACCTCCGAAATCTAAGACACATAATCTCAATAGTTCCTCTAGAATACGATTCACCCTCTCGGTCTGGCCGTCCGTCTGAGGATGATATGCGGTGCTCAAACATAACTGAGTCCCTACCGCCTCTTGCAAGCTCTTCCAAAACTTGCTAGTGAAGATGGGATCGCGGTCGCTCACTATGCTAGAAGGAACACCGTGCAAACGAACTATTTCTCGAATGTATACGGAGGCTAACCATGGAGCAGTCCTCTTACTCTTCACGGGAATGAAATGGGCGCTCTTAGTAAGTCTGTCTACCATGACCCAAATCCCCGTATTACCCTTCCTCGATCTTGGTAATCCGTCAACAAAATCCATCGAGACGCTTTCCCACTTCCATTGTGGGACCTCCAATGGGTGTAGCAATCCGCCGAGCTTCTTTTGCTTTGCTTTTACTTGTTGGCACACCAAGCATCTAGCGACATACTCGGCCACATCCTTCTTCATGCCGGCCCAAAAGTAAACTCATCTCATGTCCATGTACATCTTGTCCCCGCCGAGATGAATGGTCATCTTCGAACGATGGGCATCATCAAGAATGGTCTTCCTTAGGTCATCGTCTTTTGGTACACAAAGTCTACCGTCCCTACGTAACCAACCCTTATCATCTAGGGTATACCTACAGAGATGGCTCGATGACTCCCCTCTTTTGAGCTTTTCTACTAACTCAACCAACTGTGGGTCGTCTCGCTGTGCCTCGCCAATCCGTCCCAAAAGCGTAGGTCTGACCTCTAAGGATGCTAGCAAACCAGGTACAAAGTCAATGGAAGGTTTAAAGTCAAACGTAGAGATGAACTCTAAACTTCGCCGCTCAACAAACAACGGACTCAAGGATAATCTTTTTCTACTTAAGGCATCTGCCACCACGTTACCCTTGCCAGGGGTATATGCTATCTCGAAGTCGTAGGATGCTAAGAACTCCATCCACCTTTGCTGCCTTAAGTTCAAGTCCTTCTGAGAGAATAAGTATTTTAGCGATTTGTGGTCAGTGAACAATTCGAATTTTTCGCCAAGAAGATAATGACGCCAAGACTTAAGCACGAAAACAATAGCGGCCAACTCTAGGTCATGTGTAGGGTAATTTCGTTCATGCACTCTCAACTGCCTTCCACCATAGGCTATTACCCTTCCCTCTTGCATTAAGACATCGCCTAGTCCTGTCCCACAAGCGTCGGTATAAACAGTAAATGGCTTACTCCCATCTGGCAACACTAAGACTGGGGCTGTGGTCAAAGCTCTCTTTAAACGTTGGAACGCATCATCACAATCTACGTCCCACATGAAAACTAAATTCTTCTTCGTCAAGCGTGTTAATGGAGCTGATATTTTTGCGAAGTCTTTGATGAACTTCCTATAGTAGCCAGCCAACCCTAAGAAACTCCTTACCTCGGTAGCATTTTTAGGAACCTTCCAATCTTGGATGGCCACTACCTTCGCGGGATCCACGGCTATCCCTTCTTTGGAAACCACGTGCCCTAAGAATCGCACTTCCTTTCTCCAAAAGTGACATTTAGAAAATTTAGCTTTAAGGCTATGCGCTCGAAGAGTCTCCAGCACTTCCCTAAGATGTAGGCATGCTCTTCTTCGCTTTTAGAAAAGATCAATATGTCATCTATAAAGACTACCACGAATTTATTAAGGTACTCCCTAAACACCCTACTCATCAAATCAACAAAGTATGCGGGGGCATTTGTCAAACCGAAGGGCATCACCAGCCACTCAAAGAAACCGTCTGGAGTTCTAAAGGCAGTCTTGTCTATGCTATCCTCAGCCACTCTCAACTGATGGAAACCAGTGGCTAAGTCCAACTGTGAAAACACTGAGGTGCCAACTAACTGATCGAAGAGATCGTCAATCCTCGGCAGTGGGTGTCTATTCTTCTTAGTAAGCTTATTGAGTTCTCTATAGTCCACACAAAGTCTAAGGGACCCATCCGCCTTCGTGGCAAACACTACTGGAGCACCCCACTCCGATATACAACGTTTGATGAACCCCTTCTCAAGCAATTCTTTCACTTGCTTACTGAGTTCCCTTCTCTCTTGGAGCCATGTGGCGCACTGGCAATGCAACCAGCTTTGCATTGTCTACTAGATATATTCGAAAGTCGATTTCACGTTTTGGGGGTAAACCCCTCACCTCATCAAAGATATCAGCATATTCATGGACTATGGGAACAGAATGTAAATCATCATCGGATGCGTCAAGGGATTATAGGTAACTAAGCATTACTGGACCACTAGGGTCACAAGAAATATCAAGGGTCTTTCCAGAACGAGTCAACAATCTAACTACCCTTCTTTCACAATCTAGGATGGCCCCATATCTAGTTAGCCAATCCATACCTAGAATCAAGCCGTAGCCCATAAAGCCCAGAACAAAGGCGTTGCATTCAAACTCAACGCCCAAGATAAACACTCTCAAATCCCGACAGATCATAGAAAGATGAGCCGAACCACCAATAGGATTTGAGACTACTAAGGGATCAGTAACTAGACTGGTATCAAGGTGCAGTATTTCAACTAATGATGTAGAAATAAACGAATGCGATGCGCCAGAATCGAATAAAGTACGGACATGATGGTCAAACAGAAAAAATAAACTTTCAACGGAAATTGCTCTACCTCGTTCTTGCAGCGGTGGAACCACGAGAGCCTGAACTTGTCCCCTTGCCTGCCCGGGTGCCATAAGAGCTTGCACCTGTCCTCCCGAGGTAGAAGCTGCCCTCTGCCCTTTCTTTGGACAGTCCTTAATAAGATGTCCCGCTTTGCCACAGTGGAAACAACCAGTCTTCTTTTTCTTCCTACAATCTTTGCTTATATGGCCGGGTGTCCCACAGTTAAAGCATTTCTTCTTCCCCATAGCATTATTGCCTTTGCCACCTTTCTTGTTCTGTTGTTGCTGTTGCGTCTTCTTTTGATCCCCTTTCTTCTCGGGTGCCTTATTAGCATTGGCGCCCTTCTCCTCTTCATGCATGAGTGCCTTGTCAACTAGCCTCTCAAAGGTAGCCCCCATGGGAATGTGGGTCATAGCTAACCCATGAAGCGGCTCGTTTAAGCCCTTAACAAATCTTAGAGCCTTCTTTTCTGGGGTGTTCACCAAGTCTAAGCCAAACCTTGCCAATTGGTTGAATTTGTTAACATACTCTTTCACCGATAGGTTCCCTTGCTTCAGTGACAAAAAATCATTCCATGTATAGATTCTCTTCAGCCCGTGAGAGAAACTTCGACTCAAACCTCTACCTAAAATCTGGCCATGTATCGACTGGACGTCCCCCATTAGTGACCTCCCACCAAAACAAGGCCTCATCCTTTATTAGCCACGCAGCTAGCTGGACTTTCCTTCCATCATCTACTTCAAAGATTTTAAACAATTCTTCCACCTCCTTTAGCCAGTTACGAGCTTCAACAAATGTCTCCGTCCCGTGAAAAGGTTTTCCACCCATTGCTCTAAAGTCCTTACATATCTTTGCGAAATTATCGACACGAGGAGGAGGAGGATTTGCTGGACCTGCGGCGGCGGCCCTAGCCTCAAAATATTGACGAAACCAGCCGGGCACATGAACGCCCTCTGGTATCTCAGATGCTTCAGACATGCTGAAACGAAAGAGGAAAGATTCAATACAAAAAGGACTGAAGGAAAGATATATGGCTCTTGGGGTTATGCTTTCTAAAATACACTTTTCTCTTGAAAATACTTTCCTTAAAACATACTTTTGAAAGTACTTCTTTATAAAAAATGCTTTGAAAAATAGTTTTTTCAAAATATCTTAACTGTTCTGGTAACCTTCAGCTCTGATACCACATGTAACACCCCACGTCCATTAGTGTCACTCACAAAGGGAATGCATTAACTTCCATGGAGCATTTTAAGTGAACATAGAACAGAAAATCACAACAAGATAGATATAAAGCAATACTTGAAAATTTAAAACTTCATTTATTGCAGCAGAAGGTAAATATGTTTGGTTACATCATCAAAACCATAAACCAAAGTCAAGTACATCATATCCATCTTGATAAAACAAAGTACATAGACTGAAAGACATAATCCCCAACATTAAAGTAGCCATAAATAAAGAGAAGCTGAACTTTACTTCAGCGGTCCAAGAAATCTTCTAAAAGCAGTCCAAAATTAAGCTCCACTGGTTCTAGTTCCAACCTGAGAACCAGGGGGGAGAAGGAAAGAGATGGAAAAAAAGGGTCAGACATAAAGTCTGGTGAGTGAGATAATTCTAACAATATAATTAACAAAGTAACTAGGCTAAGGCATAAGTTGGAAAATAAGGAAATGATCATGAACCATTGAGTATGACAGAGTAAACAAGGAAACAAGATGAACAACGATATCGTTAAAGCGCATCTAACCTACTAAGATAAATTTACTAAACTACACCAACACTATAGGATAATTGCTATACTACACCGCCACTAGTATACTGCACCACCACTAGTCAACTTAAGGTTGATCTCACCTACAGACTTAATAATGATATTGGTAGTTTCGTGCACCCCTAGCTACCTTCATAGGTGCTGTCTGCCCCTATCTCCACTAGGTGTACCCACTACCCCCAAATGATCGGCTCCCTAACTCGTAGATACTCGTGCTGGCCCCACTGTAGGGTGTATCACTCCCCAAAGTGGAAACCCGATACAACAAAGAATGCACGGCTTATACCTACACGATGCAACAAAGTCTTACCTACCAGCCCGGGTCCACACACGCATATGAACCCCTTGGACTTGCGTTGCCACCGCTAACCCGGTTTAGCCTCTTACAGTCAAGCCCAGTATGCGTGTCCCGTCCTCGACTTGGGTCGAGCTCACAAAGATACGTATGGGTTACTAGTTGAAACGAGCCCTCATTACTTGACACAAGCTATCCACCTAAGCTTGGTCGCCTCTAGTACATCCCACTTAACCCACTTCTTATTCATGTTTCAATTACATGTTTCAATTTTTGGTTAAGTGTTTCTAATCGTATTTCCAAATGCCACCCAAGGCACCCACTAGATTCCACATGCCACCCAAGGCACCCACTTAACCCACTCATGTCCCACTACATGCTTATCTGGTTAAGTGTTTCTTAATTCATTAAGACCGTAACCTCATAAAGATCTCTCACATTAGGCCGACATTTGTGGCAGCTGGATTTGCCGGGCGGGTCCAGGCAGTCTTACACCACAAAAGAGCCTAACCTCATGTCTTTACAACTGTAACGTATTTAGTTTGTGCCTAAGACCTCTCACATTAGACTGACATTTGTGACAGCTGGATTTGCCGGGCGGGTCCGGGCAGTCTTACACCACAAAAGAGCCTAACCTCGTGTCTTAGACGATTAATTACTCCTAATTAATCATCCTCCAAATTTGAATTATTTTCCCTATTCAAATTATCAATTAATTCCAAATTTAACGATGTCCATAATTGACTCAATTACGTCCATCCATTTATGGTATGTAAAATCATACCAATTTTCACCACAATTATATTCTATGCCTTTTAAGGCATTTATGCTAATTATATATTTTTAATATTATCCCCTTTTTCCCTACGTAGTACGTTTGTTCGTTTAACGTAAAAATATACGTTAGACTCGAATAGTCTAACTCATAAAATAAAAGAAAACATCACAAATCTAACATAGGGGTGAACTTGCATATGTGAATGATGTTCTACATCTAAAACTTGCATAGATAACATATGTCATGGATCCAAATCTAAAGGTGTGAACTTGATGAAATAATGGCCACAATCTTGCATAAACATCATATGTCATGGATCCAAATCTAAGGTGTGAACTTGATGAAACAATGGCCACAAACTTGCATAAATAACATATGTCATAGTTCTATATTTGCATGGGTAATAATCCTAAACTTGCATAACATGATTCATATCCAACTCATAAACTTACATATGTGATTCATACATCGCAACAATGGTGTAGACATGTATAGTATCATGTAGAATTTAGCATATGTCATAGCCTAACTTTCAATTAAATTCTCACATAAACTAGGTGTCATAATCATATATGTTCACATTTAATTCTACCCAACTTGTATATGATTCATGTTTGAATCAAAGTCTAAACTTGCATACATAAGATTTATCATATGAGTCAATATAACAAACTAGCATAATAAACATGATGATTCAACTAGACATAAGCCAATCATAGGATTATAACATGGGTGATAGCATCATAACTTTGCATCGTAGATGATAACATCATAACATAATATCATAGAAATTACAACATAATTCTACAACATAATTACAACATGAAATCAACAATTCATATCACATCCAAATTATCCGCATTATAACTCAATCTAATTCATTTATTTATTATCTTGCTAAAACTATCAAACTCACAACTCAAAAGCAGTCTTGAGTTCTGAATTCTGATTTCTGGAGTTGAATTAGCGCTCCTTTGATGAAGATTCGTTGTTAGAGTTGAAAAGGATTGAATTTGATTTGCTTTCTCCCTCTCTAATTGGTGGCGGCTATGCTGAGTTGCTAGGTGACGGCATGGAGGCCATGAATCCAATTTTATTTCGATTTTAGGGTTGGGTCTATAGGTGTTTTTATAGAGTTTAGGATTAGTTTAAGCCGTCCGATCAACCCAGAATTAATCCCAGCCAATCAAAGCATATCAGAAACCCTAATGAGTCAGCTTCTAGTCACAAATAGGTCATCATTCGAATCTGCGCGGGGGAGGGGGGGGGGCAGGTCGACACTATGGTCGACCTGGTCAGGGTAGGTCGACCTGGCCCTGGCGGGAATTTCCCCGCCTAGCCTGTTTGACTTTGAATTTTTGAAATTTGAAATCTGTTTTGAATTTTCTGAAACTTCCGATCGCCTTAACTTCTTCATACGAAGTCCAATTCACGCAAACTCGGACTCTATCTCAACCATAATTCTGAGACGAACACAATGGCGCAACCCGTTTCCCTTAATTCTCACGTCTGAGATTATTTATTCTTTAATTTAGTTAATTTGACTATTCAAAAATCTGGGGTGTTACATGACATTCTCTAAGCACTTCATCTCTCAATCCATTGACATTGGGTACAACCAGTCTCCCATTCTTTCTAATCCACCCCTCTCGATCAAGCCCATACGTGTTCATCTCCTCATCGATTCCCATTTCTAACTTGGAGATTATTTCCAATAGACTAGGATCGTCTCTCTGACTGGAACCAATCCACTCAATCAAAGTGGGCCTGACCGTCAAACTTGCTAACATCTCTGGATCCAATTCACACTTTGGTCTGAAATCATACCCAGCAATGTACTTCAGTTGCTTCCATTCAAGAAACAAAGCCCCTAAACTGGCATGTCTTCTTCTCACTGCATCAGCTACCGCATTGCCCTTTCCTGGTGTATATGCGACATCGAAATCATAGGAAGCCAATAATTCTAATCATCTCTGCTGTTGAAGATTTAGACCCTTTTGAGAGAAGAGATACTTTAACGATTTATGATCGGTAAACAACTCGAATCTTTCTCCAAAGAGATACTGTCTCCACATCTTCAATGTGAACATGATCGCCGCCAATTCCAAATCGTGGGTAAGTTATCTTTTCTCATGTAGTTTCAGTTGCCGACTTGCATAAGCTACAACCCTACCTCCTTGCATCAATACAACACCTAGTCCGGTACCACATGCATCTGTGTATACTGTCATCTCTTCATTCACTTTAGGAATGACTAACACTGGTGCACATATCAACTTTTCCTTTAGGATCACACCTTTCGTCCCAAACGAAAGCTTGATTCTTCTTGGTCAACTGAGTTAACGGTGCCGCTATCTTGGAGAAGTCTTGGATAAACTTACGATAATATCCAGCTAATCCCAAGAAACTTCTCATGTCTATTGCATTCTTGGGCGTAGACTAATCTTGTACCGTAGCCACCTTCGCAGGATCCACGACAATACCATTCTCTGAAACAACATGGTCCAAGAATCTTACTTCCCTCCTCCAGAAGTGACACTTATAAAACTTCGCTTTCAATTGGTGTTTCCTTAACACCTCCATCACTATCCTCAAATGTTCCTTGTGTTCTTCCTCTATCCTCGAGTAAACCAAGATATCGTCTATGAACACAAGAACAAACTTATTCAATTGATCCCTGAATACCCTATTCATAAGATCCACAAAATATATTGGTGCATTGGTCAACCTGAATGGCATGACCAACCACTCATAGAATCCAGACGGCGTCCGAAATGCCGTTTTAGGAATACTCTCAGCTGCTACTCGGAGCTGATGAAATCCAGTCGCGAGGTCCTATTGGGAGAACACCCTTGCTCCCTCCAGTTGATCAAACAAATCGTCAATCCGCGGAAGAGGATACTTATTCTTCCTAGTCTCTTTATTCAACTAGCGATAGTCCACACATAAACGAAGGGAACCATCTGCCTTGGTAGCAAATACAACTGGTGCTCCCCACTCGGAGACACTTCTTTTGATAAATCCCTTCTTCAAAAGATCGCTTACTTTCACCCCAAGCTCTCGCTGTTCCCTTGGTGCCATATGACGAAGTGGCATCACTATAGGTCTGGCATCTTTCACTAAATCAATACGGAGCTCAATCGCTCGGTGTGGTGGAAGTCCGGTCACTTCCTCGAAGATATCCGGATACTGGCCGACAATGGAAACCCCTGATAACTCGTCCTACGGAATGTCGAGAGAATTTAGAAAACTAGCCATCACCTCATCACTAGGTATGCCACCAAATACTACCCTCCGCCCATCATCCGCCCTAATAGTCACCGAAAATCCCTCATAGTCTACCACCACCACATATCTTTGGAGCCAATCGACTCCCAAAATAATGCCAAACCCAGTAAAGACCAAAACAAAGCAATCACAAGCAAACACACATTCATGACTCGATAAGACCAAATTTCGGCAAATCATACTAAGGCTAGTCTAACCACCAATCGGGTTCGTCACAACTATAGGTCTATCGACTATCTCGGGTTCCAATCCCAACCTATCTACCAGGTCACTAGATATGAAGGAACAGGAAGCCCCGGTATCAAACAATACTCAAACAGGAACATCATAGACAGAAAGCATACCTTGAATGATGACATTCTTTCCTTTCTCCGCCGCAGTTGGGGAATTCAACGAAGAAGGAACAACATTAATAGCATATGCTTTCACGATCTGTTTCTCTTTAGGGGTTTGCAGACATTTATCCTTTGATGTCCCACTTGGCCGCAGTTGAAGCACTTCCTGTCCGCTGGCTTTGCTCGACATTCTTTAGCATAATGGCCCTTCTTGCCACAGCTAAAGCACTCTACATCTTTCCTGCCTTTCTTTTTCCGACCATCCTTGGTCTGACTCTGCTTCCTTTTATTCTGAGAATTATTCTTGCCTCCACCGCTTGCCTGCGGCTTTGGCCCCTCTACAGATGCAACAGCAACTTCAGTCTTGGGCTTAGGATAAAGGCTCTCTGATCTCAATGCTTTCCCAACAACCGATTCAAAAGTCTCATCAGTGTGGTTTATAAGCCTTTCCCCCAAGTACTGATCTAAACCAATTATGAACTTCTCGTTCTTCTTCTCGGGAGTGTCAATAAGGGATAATCCATACTTCGATAAAGTATCGAACTCAGCAATATACTCCGAGACTGCCCTACCATTATGCTTAAGCTCCAAGAACTTCCTAAACAACTCTGACTTCTGGGCTGCTGGGATAAAATTGTCACAGAATCGGGCCTTGAACTGATCCCAAGTAACTTGATCCTCAGGAGTAGCTGCTTTAATAGCATTCCACCAATTTATAGCCCATCCTTGCAGCTGACGGGATGCTAGCCTTCTCTTCATTGCATCCTTGATACCCCAGTCTCCGAAGATATGCTCACAGCTATCCAACCAAACCTGAACTTCTATAGACGATTCCGTTCCATGGAACGGCTTCCCACCAAGACTAGTTTAGTTTTTACAAAGCTTGGCGAAATCGGCCCTAGGCGCCTGCACCACTGCACCACCCCCATTTGCAGCATTAGGAATTGCCCTTTGAACATCCCTAAGCATCGCTCTCACGAAGTCAATGAACATCATCCTCATATCAGGAGCATTCCCATTATTGCCTCCTCTACCAGTATTCCTCGTGTATCGGTTCATCGTTCAATTTGTAAAGAGAAAACGAATAACCATCTTTTCAGTAGTGCCAGTGCAGTGTGACTCCATCCTTAGATATGCTAATAGTATATATATAGCTTTTGAAAACCAAAATATCACAAATACGCACTCTCATACACGTACTATCTCTCCGTGGTGTCTTCCCCTAGGTTAACTACGCAACCTAGAGCTCTGATACCAAGTGTGACGGCCCGCCCTGCACCAACCGACATTTCCAACGAAAGTGCGATGTGCCAATGCCCGACTAGCATGGGACGGTCGCCAAAGAAAGGAAAAGAATTTGAACTAACAAGGAACCTGTAGAATGTCTCACAACACATAGGATAAAATATAATAATAACATAACTTTGACATAAAAAAGGTGAGATAGTGCATAAGCTGAAAACTAAACCATCATAGCAGCGGAAATCCAAAATATAGCTTATTATCCAAACCAACATTATTACAACTTTGAACTACTGTCTCTAAAGCAAAAGAAAGAGGTACACTACTAATGCCCAAAGTAGTGGCCAGCAACAACTCAGGGAGATTATATATATATATATATATATATATATATATCATACGTAGAAGCCTCCTGCTCGCCTCCGGTACAGCTACTCATGCATAATCACCTGACCTGTCTCTAGTCTGCCCGTTTAAGAGTACCCAGAGTAATAAGAAGAGACATAAAACTCTGGGTCAGACAAAAGTCTGGTATGAGCGATAAGCGGCAAAACAGAACAGGTATACATAACCATACCTGAACCTGGACCTGCAACCAAAGAGTTAGCATAATACAATACTCTAAGGTGACACTAACATATGGTGTAAAGATACGGGGAAGGGGTGTGCATGTCATAGTGATGTCAAACAATCAAGCATAGCAACCATCCTCACATCCTCACTCAGTGTGTAAAGTGTACAATATCTACCACTTTGATCACCCAATTCTTTTGCTACGATCACTCTGCCCCATGGGGTCATGACGGCTCCACTGTACTGATCTGTAACCACTAATACTTTGCTATGTCCACTCTGCCCCATGTAGTCACAACAACCCCACTGCACTGGCTCATAGCCCTGCTACGATCACTTTGCCCCATGGAGTCATAACAAACCCACTGCACTGATCCATAGCCACTAATCCGTCTTAGAAGCAAGTCAAAGCTATAGACATCGATAACCCCTTTGCACACGTCCTGCAGCAAAGTCCCATTCATGAAGTTAACTCGTTAGTTACCATCTGGATCCTAAGTCACAACCTCTCATTTGGACTACCTTTGCATCTCGGGTTTTGGTCTTCATCCGGATCGGTTCGGTCCTTCTTCTCGTCCTTGGTTTGGTTCGGTCGTGATGCACATCTGGTTCGTGTTGTGGCCATTGCATGGATTCGGGTGACACCCCATTCGGTTCGGATCGTGATCAACAACTCAGTTCGGGTCGGGCATCCTCCTACCGGTTCATGGCTCCTTCATGGCACTCCGGTTTGGTCCCCCCTTCAAGCGTCGGTTCGTGATTTGCTTCTTCGAGCGGTTCGTGGTACGTTCTAGGCGAGCGGGTCGGTTCAGTTCGGAGGGTTCGGTCTCGTGCTCTGATGCTCCAATTCATGGGTCAAAAGGTGGTCACCAACTCATGGGAGCCAATCCGGCTTGTGGCTCTCCCTTCCCATAGGTTTGTTACACATGCCTCACGAGTGGGGTCCGATCCGATCCGGTTCTGCATCATTTCCTGCAACTTTTCCAGCAACTGTTTTATGCCATACGACGGCGTTTTCGACCATTCTAACTTTTCTAATCAACCACAAAGCATACCATACAGTCATAGCAACATAGAGAATCAACAATAAACACCAAAACAACAACTTAACATGTCAATATGGATCAAACATACCCAAAAACCTATGTTTTCCCCTTAATCCCCCTTAATCGTGTTGATTCATACAATTAGCAAAACTTATCGAAATTAGCCAAATTTTTTATCAAAGCCCTAAAATAATATTTTAGAAATTTTCCAGATTTTTCTGAGCCATAATTTCGTTAATTATCACTAATCACCCCTAATTAGCCGTAATTAGTGAAAAACAATGCAAATCACTCACCTTAGCCACAAATAATTTATAGATATGAAAGTATCTATAATTTGGATTGAATCTCTATGTGTTCCAGTAGCTCTATCCCAAATTCTATGCTAATTTGCCTTGTTTTGATGTAGATTAGGCTAATACTTGGTTAAACGGTGATTAGAAGGTGATTTGGGTGTTGTAGGCCATTGTTAGGGTTGAAGAGAGGTAAGTGGCAGCTGGAAAATGACAAAGAAAAGGTTTCTCTAACCCTAATCAGCCCTTATATAGCTCAAATCCCAAAATCCCCAATGGGCCTAGCTGCAAATTACCCTATTAAGCCCATTTAAGCTGTTTTTCACCTTCCAAACCTTAATTCAGCCATATCTCCCAAACGGTAAGGCTGTTTGATTAATGTGACCACTCTACGGAAAGGTAAACCATCATCTGAATCCAATGGAAGTGGTTTCAGGTCAAAACTCCTCACCAGTTAAAAGTTATGGGCAAAAAAATATTCACTAGGAGCAAAATGTTTATTTAAAAATCAGCAAAAATCGTGAACATTGGAAATGACCCCAATACTCGTTCCCTAAAGTTACACGACCATACGACCTTATATGAAAAAGAAATAAATATTCTACGATCCTTCGATACGTAGAATGCGGGTCGTTACACACTCCGTTCTGTTTTGAACTTAATTAAATGACATTCAATTTAGCTCAAAATTCAACTAGCTCCATTCCCGTTCTGGTCGGTTCTGAAATGTAGAGTTCATCGACACGATTCTAACATGACTGAAATTGTCGGATTTGGACCTCGTATGAAGAAGTTATGGATTTAAATACATTGATTTATATTAATGAAATAATTAATTAATAATTAAATAAACTAATTATTTTCCTCCATAATTATCTTCTTTAGGCCCTCGTCTTCAACCATGTGCTCTAACCCTTCATCTCGCCGCCGCTACCTCCACACGCCACCGGACCTCGATCATGCCGCGCCACCTAAAGCGCGCCAGCGTCCTCCTCCTCCGCCGCCAATATGGCGCAGCTCGCACGCCCCCTCCGCCTGAAAATTGAACCCAAATCGACGCCCTTCCAGCTCGAATTTTGAGCAATATACAAAACGATAATTTATCAAACCCGGATCAAATTGTAGATCTCCCTTCGCTCTTTGAGTTTCATTTAGAAATTTTTGAATTTTATAACGCGGATTTGGAGAAAATTTTGGGCGATTTCTGGAGCGTTTCAATCGTTAATTGGGCAGAGGCGACGCCCAGATAATGAAGAGAGAACCTAGGGTTTATTTATATATATATATATATATTTTAATATTATTTTAATTCGAAAATATGTGTTTTTGCATACGAACTCCAAATCAAACCCAACGACTATTGTCCCTAGCTAAATACCCCCATTTCGAATACAGATGGGATACGTTTCGTAAGCCAATTCGACTGTTTCGATCAGTTTTCATTAAAATTAAAATATAAAACAATATATATTGAATTTAAATGTACATTTTAATTTACCGGGGCCACATACTGACTCCAATAATTACAGAAAAATAAATCTAGCTATGTTTTGACGATACGGTCCTAAAAAAACTAATTTCATCGAATTTGGAGACCGTTTGAAAAATGGCCTTTTCCTCAGTCGATTAAATTCAAACTGAAATCACCAAACACGTTTAAATTCCCTGCGCTCATATGAAATTTGAAACCTAACTTTAATTTGACATTCCGGATCCAACAAAAGTGGTTTCATCAAAAATGGAGGTCGTTTGCAAAATGGCTATTTTTAAGGGCTATATATTATTAAAATATATATAAATTCCATAGCGACTATTTTAAATTTTAAACTGGACATAACTAATAATTTATAAAGTGAAATCTCAATTTCTTAAATTCTTTAGAAAGATACAATTAAATAGATTCTAACGTTTCTTGTTTTGTCTAATTCTGACTTATATTGAATTTTAAAATCGAATTTTCAAACTACCATGCCATTTCAGGCTCGTTTTATAATTAAAATAAATTTATACGTTCCAACTTCGATTTAAATAAAATTTTAAATCATTATTATTTAAATAAAATCATTTTAAATATTCAAAATCCATTAAAATAGACGAAATGAAAAACTTAAATTGGTTCAGAAATTCTGGGTTGTTACACTCCACATGCTTCCACTCAAAGAATATTGCTCTTAATCCAGCATACCTTGTGCTTAAGCATCGGCAACTGCATTTCCTTTTCTCAGAGTATAGGAAATTTTAAATTCATTAATGGTCAAGAATTCTAACCAATGCTGAGGCCGAAGGTTGAGATCCTTATAAGCAAAAGATACTTCAAGGATTCGTGTCCGTAAACAACTTGAATTAATCCCCTAATATATAATGCTTCCACATCTTCAAAGAAAAAGGTATTTCTTCCAAATCCAAGTAACGATTTGGGTAGTTCCTTTCATGTATCTTTAATAGTCGATTGGCATAGGTGACAACTTTCCTTTCTGCATTAGTATAGTGCATCCAAACTAGTACCACAAGCTTTATGTATATCATTGATACTTGATTTCCACTGGGAATACGAAATATTGGTGCACTCATAACCTCTCTTTCAGAACAACAATTCTAAATTCACTCGTGTCCTACACAAAAGTATAATTCTTTTTCATCAAGTTAAAGATAACGTCAACCACAACAATAATTATCCAAAAAAATTCTATGGATAAAGTTGTATAACATAGAGTTAAAGATATTATATATTATTATGGATATAATCAATGTTATGAATAAATTAAAGATATATAGTTAAGACTGAGTGTAAAAATGTATTTAAATATGGTTTAATGAGCATTTGGGACTAATTTTATGAAAGAGTACTGATGTTCAAAATTATCATGAATATATAGATGTACTGGTCGAAATCTTGAATGTACGATGCTTTTAACAAACTCTTGTGATTAATTGGTGAATAGCTGCATATAAGAGTAACTATAGCACAACATCACACATGTATCCCTTTACAAATAAACATTTATTGACTTTTAATTGGTCAGCAAGATAAGTATTGTCAAGATGCGAACTGATGCCTTTCTTTTTTTGAAACACCCCACCTCCGTTAGGGTCACTCTCAAAGGGAATGCCCTAATTTTGGTGGAGGTTTATAAGTACAAGTCACAGATATACAAGACAGATATAAGAATTCATATTTGTAAACAGCGGAAAATCAAACAACTTTTATTTCATAAAGTCAAATACGTGTTACAAAACATCACCACGATTGTCTTACATCTTTTTCCAAAAACATAACATAACTCTTTCATAATCTGTCTTGAGTACATTATTTAAAGAAGCATAAATAAAACATAGATAAACTGCAAAAGCCCCATAGTGGATTGTCCAAAGCCATAGTTCAAAACAGGAAAGTCCAAGCAATACATTTCTCTTCTTCAAGCTGGATGTTGAGGTTGGTCAAGCTGCTGTGTTCCCTCCCTGAGGACCTGGGGGGGGGGGAAACGGAAGAAAGAAGACGAAAGAAAAGTAGAGTCAGACATAAAGCCTGAGTAAGTCTAGTACTATTTTGTCTATGAATAAAGAACTGGGTATGATAAGTATAAACAAGAAGTGGGCATGCACTATAAACTTGGTTAAGTTGTCTAGGGTCGAATATACTATCGTACCCCATGTTAATCTCTGAACCCATATAAACTAGTTTCCAACTGGCACCCCAAAATCAGGGTGATGTGATTCATTCAACGATGATCGGCTCCTACTCGCATAGTTACATGTGTCTTACGGCCCCCGATGTCGTAGTTACCTATGCTGGTCCCACCATGGGGTGTATCAAGTCCCATAGTGGCAACCCGACACAACCTTAGAGTGCACAGGTATGCTACTGGTGTCCAGTGCCTTATTTTTCTGCGCCGGAGTGTATGCACGCCCGCACTCCGTTAGAACCTACACTGCTACACCACCGCCGTCGCTTTGACCTCTTACAATCAGCCCAGTAATCGTGCCCCACCCTGCCTAGTTTCAGGGTATCCTGATACACCTTCTAGGGTTACTGCTGAAAAGGGTCCCCCGTTACTAGGTTTTCTATCTCTAGCCAACATGCTAAGTTGGTTAAGTGTTTCCTAACCTAACCCCACCAGTCCGTTTAGTTTAGCATGTTCCATTTTGATTAAGTCTTTAGTTCACTTAATCCTAACAATCCTGACTCAGCCTTAATTGTCTTATTAAGGCCCTGACCTCTCACATTAGACAGGTATTGTTGTGGCTGCCTGTTGCCGGTTGGTTCCGGGCAGTCTTACGCCACAACTCAGTCTAACCTCGGGTCCTTGCTGGGCTCCATGTTTAACCACCCACATTGGATAGGTATTGTTGTGACTACTGGACAGCCGGGCGGTTCCGGGCAGGTTTACATCACAACTCAATCCAACCTCGGGTTAAACACATCGTATTTTCTACATTTACATATTTTGTCATTCTTCTTTATTTCTTATATGTAAATATTTGCGGCCCATTATTAAGTTAATGGTGTAAAGGTTACACCAATCACGGGCCCAACCCATACTTGAATTTGGGCCCTTCTATTTTATATATTCATTCATTAATTAATTTTAACCCAACGTTATTTTCCCCCGTTTTACACGTCCGTTTATATATATTGGGCTTAGCCTTTTAAAGCCCAATTTAGCCATGCGAAAAGGGGAGGCTTATGGCGTGATTACATACACAAAAAGGGGAAGGTGAGCGTATGAACTTGCAATATGACGTTGGGAATACAAGGTAGAAACTGGTGTACTTGCATAGTGGTAACATAGGTGACATGAATCCAAGCATGTGAACTTGCATAGGTTTAACTGCAACATGAACCTATATTCTTATTTATGCATAATGTCAAACATAAGCATGGCATAAATATTTCTAGCATAAGCATGGCATAATGTCAGACATAAGCATGGCATAAATATTTCTAGCATAAGCATGGCATAATGTCAAACATAAGCATGGCATAAGTATAGTTAAATTTGTTCACCTAACCATGGCATAAATATTTCTAACATGAAATCATGATTCTTACTTTAGTCATGTAAACTTACAAAAAGGGACTTTTTGAACCTAACCTAGCCATGTACCACATATGTCATCATATAATTCTTGTAAACAAGATAGACTAAATCATGGATTTTAATTATGCTAAATACCATTCATAGCCTAGCCATATTCATAAGTTTTCAAATAGGTTTTCTAGTACAAAAGCATGGCTTAATACATGATGCCAAATTCTCAACATAAATTTCATATGGATAATAACCAAACTTGTTCCAATTACTTACAAAATGATTTATGCCCAAAATATACATCATGGTGGCATAGAAGCAAACCCCAAACTTGCATGAATTTAAATCAACTACATACATGTAGCTTCAACATGGATTACATAATTTGCGAAATATTCCAAACGTATACTTGCATAGAACTACCGCATGTAGTTCTTTATAATGAATAACATAATTCATAAATATCCAAACGTACATAGTATTTCAAATTGATAAGAACGCACAAATATGAATTACTTTATTTCCACAATTCACGCATACAAACCAACACAATTGTTTATTCATACCAAAGTAATACTCTACTTACAATGGTTGCGGCGAATTCTCTAATTAAGAGATATGATTCCTTTGTTGAATTGATTGGCTTTAGGTTGCTTGAATTGCTTTAGGCTTTAGAACTTTCTTCCTAATTCTCTCTTTAGTTGGCGGCTACTCTTAGTCGTTCCTCAGCAACATGGCGGCTATGTTCTTAATTTGAATGAATAGATTAGGGTTTAGTCTAGGGTTGTTTATATAGAGGTTAGGAATTGATTCGGACCATTGATGTTGCTTGGATTGATCATAGCCATTCATTAGGAAGAGAGACCAATTAAAACTTGTCACCTAGCCCTAATGACAAAGCAGACCACAGAAAATCGGCCAAACACAGACCTGGCCAGCCAGGTTGACTGGGCTCGACCAGGTCGACACCCCTGTCGACAGGGCTGTCGACAGCCCTGTCGACATGGGTAGCCCAGGTCGACAGCCCAGTCGACCTGGGTGGCCTAGGCGGGTGTTTATCCGCCCTGGCCCATTGGGCCCGATTTTTAATTATTTTATTCTGTTTGAATTTTAAATTTAATTCAAAACTTCCGAAGGCCATATCTTCTTCACACGGACTCCGTTTTTCGAAAACTCGGACTCTATTTCGCGTATTTTTCCGAGACGAACGCAATGGCGTATTCCGTTTCCCTTAGTTCTTTGATTTGAATTTGATTATACTTTAATTTGTTAATTTCACAGTTATAGAATTTTCGGGGTGTTACATTCTCCCCCACTTAAAAGGATTTCGTCCCCGAAATCTTCAATTTAGGAGGAATGTAAATCCTAACATTCAATCATCCATCTACTCATCCATCAAACACGAGCATCCATTGTCCTTAAAAGACTTCTAATGCTTCATGATCATATGCGAAGTGTGTGTGTACATGTACTTATCTAATGCAAAATCAGGCGGTCTACTGATTCAGTTGACCTCCTTAATGCGAATTATGTAAGTGCCATGAATCCATTATGTATGCAAATTTTCCTATTCTTGATTCTACATGAGTGCACAATCATTCAATACAAATGCAACATCCACATGTCAACATATTAATGTTCAACCATAGACGAAAGCAAACATATATGCATATGCAATATGAAGTGACTGAGCCGATCTAAAACCTAGATTGTGTGTGTATATGCAACCACGAGCAACCACTAGCAATCACTTGCAACCACTTGCAACCATCATCCATAACATGTTTCAATTACATATTTCCATCCAAAGGGTTTCTACCTAAAAGATAAGGTCGAGGAAATATACCTAAAAAGATAGATAAAAGCGCAACTTAAGGAAAAAGAAAGATCAAGGATGTACCCTCGAACAAAAAAGGGTAGGCAGTACGGATTCTAGCTTCAGTTTCCCAAGTCGCGTCTCCCTCGGCGTCGCTCCACTGAACTTTGACGAGCTTGACTTCGCGGTTGCGTAGCTTCTTCACTTCCGTTCCTAAGATGCGGGTTGGAACTCTCCTTATGGTTGCTTCGCGTTCCACTTCGGCCTCTTCGAGGATATTTGGCTCTACCACTTCAGCAGACTCATGTAGACATTTTCGGAGATGTGAAACGTGAAAAACGTTGTGGACTCCAGCCAACTTCTCGGGTAGCTCTAATCTGTAGGCCATTTTCCCAATCTTCTCGATGATAGGGAATGGCCCTACGAACCTTGGTGCTAGCTTTCCTGTGGTTCCAAAACGAACAACGTTTCTTAGTGGTGATACCTTGAGAAAAACTCTGTCTCCAACTTCAAATTCAAGGTCGGTCCTCCTCTTGTCGGCATAGGACTTTTGTCTGTCTTGGGCCATCTTCATCCTTCTTCGTATTAAGTCTACTTTCTCTGAAGTCTCTCGGATCATGTCTGGTCCAAGTATGAGCTTATCAGTAGACTCCCACCAACAAGTGGGCGATCGGCACGGTCTTCCATATAAAGCTTCGAAGGGCGCCATTCCGATGGTTGCTTGATAGCTGTTGTTGTAGGCAAATTCCACCAAAGGAAGGTGGTCTTCCCATGTCCCTCCGAAGTCAAGGACGCATAGTCTTAGAAGGTCTTCCAAAACTCTGTTCACTCTCTCTGTTTGGCCGTCGGTTTGGGGATGATAGGCTGTGCTCAAGCATAACTGCGTTCCTACTGCTTCTTGTAGACTCCGCCAAAACTCGCTGGTGAAGATGGGGTCTCGGTCACTAACAATGCTAGATGGTATTCCATGGAGTCGAACGATTTCCTTGAGATAAAGTGATGCTAGGGATGAGGCAGTTCTTTTACTTTTGACAGGTAAAAAGTGGGCGCTTTTAGTAAGCCTATCCACTATTACCCAAATGCTAGTGTTGCCTCTCCTAGACCTAGGCAGCCCATCGATGAAGTCCATTGAGATGCTATCCCACTTCCATTGCGGGACCTCCAGAGGATGCAGCAGTCCGCCAGGCTTTTTCTGTTCTGCCTTAACCTGTTGGCACACCATACACTTAGAAACGAATTCTGCCACGTCCTTTTTCATGCCGTTCCAGAAGAAAGTCCTTTTTATGTCTTTGTACATTTTATCTCCGCCTGGGTGTATCGTCATCTTGGAGTGATGTGCTTCTTCGAGAACCTTCTTTATTAAATCGTTTGTCTGTGGGACGCATAGTCTTCCATCTCGCCTTAGCAAACCCTTATCGTCGATGGAGTATCTGTTGAGGTGACTTGAAGTCTCACCCCTAATTAGCCTATCAATTGTTTCCACAAGCTGAGGGTCTTCGCGTTGTGCTGTCCCTACTGAATCCACTAAAGTTGGGCGCACTTCCAGAGATGCTAGCAAGCCCGGTACGAAATCGGAGGAAGGCCTAAAGTCGAAGCTGGCTATAAACTCTAGGCTTTGTCTTTCAACAAACAACGGGCTTAGGGTCAACTTCTTTCGGCTCAACGCGTCTGCCACTACGTTGCCTTTGCCCGGAGTATAGGAGATTTCGAAATCGTACGAGGCAAGAAACTCCATCCACCTTTGTTGCCTCAAGTTAAGATCCTTCTGCGAGAAAAGATATTTCAACGATTTATGGTCAGTGTAAAGTTCGAACTTCTCACCTAGGAGATAGTGTCGCCAAGACTTGAGTGCAAAGACGATGGCGGCTAACTCAAGATCGTGGGTTGGGTAGTTCTTTTCGTGCACTTTCAACTGCCTCCCGCCATAAGCTACTACCCTTCCTTCTTGCATTAAGACGGCGCCTAGCCCTGTCCCACATGCATCCGTATAAACAGTGAACATCTTGCTCCCATCTGGCAGCGTCAAAACTGGGGCTGTTGTAAGAGCCCTTTTCAGTCGTTGGAAAGCAAACTCGCAATCCAAGTCCCAATTGAATACTAGATTCTTCTTAGTCAATTTCGTGAGCGGAGCTGAGATTTTCGCAAAATCCCTTATGAATTTTCGATAGAAACCTGCTAGTCCTAGAAAGCTTCGGACCTCAGTTGCATTCCTTGGTGTCTTCCAATCCTGTACCGCCACTACCTTAGCAGGGTCCACCGCTAACCCTTGTTTGGATACTATGTGCCCAAGGAACCTCACCTCTTCTCTCCAAAAGTGGCATTTGGAGAATTTGGCTTTTAGTTGATGGACTCGCAAAGTTTCCATGATTGCCCTTAAGTGCTGAGCATGTTCCTCTTCCCTCTTTGAGAAGATAAGGATATCATCTACGAAGACCACTACGAATTTGTTGAGGAAATCTCTAAATACCCTACTCATCAGGTCCACGAAGTAAGCAGGTGCATTTGTCAAGCCGAAAGGCATGACAAGCCATTCAAAGAAGCCGTCTGGGGTTCTGAACGCCGTTTTATCGATGCTATCTTCAGCCACCCTTAGCTGATGAAAACCGGTTGCTAAATCGAGTTGGGAGAAAACAGACGCTCCTACAAGCTGGTCAAATAAATCGTCAATTCTAGGGAGAGGGTGCCTATTCTTTTTCGTAAGCTTGTTGAGCTCCCTATAGTCAACACATAGACGGAGTGAACCATCCGCCTTTGTAGCGAACACCACTGGAGCGCCCCATTCTGAAATGCTTCTCCTAATGAACCCCTTTTCTAGAAGCTCTTTAATATGTTTACTGAGCTCTTTTCTTTCTCGTGGATCCATATGTCTAACGGGCAACGCAACGGGCTTTGCATTATCTACAAGATATATGCGGAAGTCTATTTCCCGCTTCGGAGGCAAGCCCTTCACCTCTTCGAAGACATCCGGATATTCCCGGACCACTCTAACTGATTGCAAATTTTCAACAGAGGCATCTAGCGATTCAAGATAACTAAGCATAACCGCATACGAGGGATTACAAGAAATTTCCAAAGTATTACCGAGCTGGGTTAGGAGCCTAACAACCCTTTTCTCACAATCAAGGATGGCCCCATTACTGGATAGCCAATCCATACCCAAAATCAAACCGTACCCCGAAAAGCCCGAAACAAAGGCACTACATAGAAATTCTACGCTTAGAATAGAAATTTTCAATCCCACACAGATCATAGACAAATGAGCTGGGCCCCCAATTGGGTTTGAAACAATTAAGGGGTCCTCTACCATACTAGTTTTTAGGTGCAGAGATTCTACTAAAGCAGACGAGATAAAGGAGTATGATGCGCCAGAATCAAATAAAGTGCGAACGGGGTGGTCATAAAGATAAACTACACTTTCTACAGAAGTATTGGTACCTCGATGTTGCAAAGGTGGCGCTTCTAGCACATGGACCTGTGCCCCTGGGGTGGTTCCAGCCCTCTGCCCCTGTCCTCGTTTCTTTGGGCAGTCCTTAGCCCTGTGGCCCGTCTCACCGCAAGAAAAGCACCCACCATTCTCCTTGGCCTTCTTTTTCCGGCAGTCCTTTACTAAGTGCCCCACTTTGCCACAGAAATTGCACTTCCTCTTCTCTTTGTTGCCTTTCCCGCCCTTCTTAAAGTCTGTCTTCTTGGGCTGCAAACCCTCTTTCTTCTTGCCCTTATCCTCTTCATTCAGCAATGCCATTTGCACCAATCTTTCATACGTGGCTCCCATGGGTATATGGGTCATGGCCAAACTGTGTAATGGCTCATTCAACCCTTTGACGAAACGGAGAGCCTTCTTGTGCGGGGTGTTGACTAGGTCAAGCCCAAACCTAGCCAGCTCATCGAACTGATTCACATACTCTCTAACAGTCTTGTCTCCTTGCTTAAGGAATAAGAATTTTTCCAACTGCAAACTTCTTTCCGCATCTGAGAGAAACTTAGTCTCAAACCTTGCCCTAAAGTCCTCCCATGTCTCCACTGGTCTTTCAGCATTAGTGACTTCCCACCAGTAGGAAGCCTCGCCCTTCAATAACCACACCGCCAATTGTACTTTTTGTCTATCTTCTACCTCAAAGATGATGAATAGGTCTTCAGTCTCTTTCAGCCAATTTCTAGCTGCCACGAAGGACTCAGTTCCGTGGAAATCCCTTCCTCCCATAGCTTTGAAATCTTTACATATCTTAGCAAACGTGTTTCCCCGAGGAGGAGGTGGAGGAAAAGGTGCTGTTGCAGCTGGATGATTTCCTTCCGCTGGGGGAGGAGGAATGGTAGGACCTGGCTGAGTGGCCCTTGCTTCTAAGAACCGTCTAAACCAACCAGGTATTGGCACCCCTTCTGGCAAGTTAAGTTCTTGGGACATGCTGAAACAAAAAGGATAGATTCAAAACGAAGGATAAGAGATAGTACCTATGGCTTTGGGGAGTGGACTTTGCCTTTTTAAAATAAAATAATATTTTTATCCTTTAAAAATGCTTCTTTAAATTTCCTTTTTGAAAATAAATTTTCAAAACTTTTTATCTTATCTGGTAAACCTATGCTCTGATACCAAGTGAAACACCCCACCTCCGTTAGGGTCACTCTCAAAGGGAATGCCCTAATTTTGGTGGAGGTTTATAAGTACAAGTCACAGATATACAAGACAGATATAAGAACACATATTTGTAAACAGCGGAAAATCAAACAACTTTTATTTCATAAAGTCAAATACGTGTTACAAAACATCACCACGATTGTCTTACATCTTTTTCCAAAAACATAACATAACTCTTTCATAATCTGTCTTGAGTACATTATTTAAAGAAGCATAAATAAAACATAGATAAACTGCAAAAGCCCCATAGTGGATTGTCCAAAGCCATAGTTCAAAACAGGAAAGTCCAAGCAATACATTTCTCTTCTTCAAGCTGGATGTTGAGGTTGGTCAAGCTGCTGTGTTCCCTCCCTGAGGACCTGGGGGGGGGGAAACGGAAGAAAGAAGACGAAAGAAAAGTAGAGTCAGACATAAAGCCTGAGTAAGTCTAGTACTATTTTGTCTATGAATAAAGAACTGGGTATGATAAGTATAAACAAGAAGTGGGCATGCACTATAAACTTGGTTAAGTTTTCTAGGGTCGAATATACTATCGTACCCCATGTTAATCTCTGAACCCATATAAACTAGTTTCCAACTGGCACCCCAAAATCAGGGTGATGTGATTCATTCAATGATGATCGGCTCCTACTCGCATAGTTACATGTGTCTTACGGCCCCCGATGTCGTAGTTACCTATGCTGGTCCCACCATGGGGTGTATCAAGTCCCATAGTGGCAACCCGACACAACCTTAGAGTGCACAGGTATGCTACTGGTGTCCAGTGCCTTATTTTTCTGCGCCGGAGTGTGTGCACGCCCGCACTCCGTTAGAACCTACACTGCTACACCACCGCCGTCGCTTTGACCTCTTACAATCAGCCCAGTAATCGTGCCCCACCCTGCCTAGTTTCAGGGTATCCTGATACACCTTCTAGGGTTACTGCTGAAAAGGGTCCCCCGTTACTAGGTTTTCTATCTCTAGCCAACATGCTAAGTTGGTTAAGTGTTTCCTAACCTAACCCCACCAGTCCGTTTAGTTTAGCATGTTCCATTTTGATCAAGTCTTTAGTTCACTTAATCCTAACAATCCTGACTCAGCCTTAATTGTCTTATTAAGGCCCTGACCTCTCACATTAGACAGGTATTGTTGTGGCTGCCTGTTGCCGGTTGGTTCCGGGCAGTCTTACGCCACAACTCAGTCTAACCTCGGGTCCTTGCTGGGCTCCATGTTTAACCACCCACATTGGATAGGTATTGTTGTGACTACTGGACAACCGGGCGGTTCCGGGCAGGTTTACATCACAACTCAATCCAACCTCGGGTTAAACACATCGTATTTTCTACATTTAAATATTTTGTCATTCTTCTTTATTTCTTATATGTAAATATTTGCGGCCCATTATTAAGTTAATGGTGTAAAGGTTACACCAATCACGGGCCCAACCCATACTTGAATTTGGGCCCTTCTATTTTATATTTTCATTCATTAATTAATTTTAACCCAACGTTATTTTCCCCCGTTTTACACGTCCGTTTATATATATTGGGCTTAGCCTTTTAAAGCCCAATTTAGCCATGCGAAAAGGGGAGGCTTATGGCGTGATTACATACACAAAAAGGGGAAGGTGAGCGTATGAACTTGCAATATGACGTTGGGAATACAAGGTAGAAACTGGTGTACTTGCATAGTGGTAACATAGGTGACATGAATCCAAGCATGTGAACTTGCATAGGTTTAACTGCAACATGAACCTATATTCTTATTTATGCATAATGTCAAACATAAGCATGGCATAAATATTTCTAGCATAAGCATGGCATAATGTCAGACATAAGCATGGCATAAATATTTCTAGCATAAGCATGGCATAATGTCAAACATAAGCATGGCATAAGTATAGTTAAATTTGTTCACCTAACCATGGCATAAATATTTCTAACATGAAATCATGATTCTTACTTTAGTCATGTAAACTTACAAAAAGGGACTTTTTGAACTTAACCTAGCCATGTACCACATATGTCATCATATAATTCTTGTAAACAAGATAGACTAAATCATGGATTTTAATTATGCTAAATACCATTCATAGCCTAGCCATATTCATAAGTTTTCAAATAGGTTTTCTAGTACAAAAGCATGGCTTAATACATGATGCCAAATTCTCAACATAAATTTCATATGGATAATAACCAAACTTGTTCCAATTACTTACAAAATGATTTATGCCCAAAATATACATCATGGTGGCATAGAAGCAAACCCCAAACTTGCATGAATTTAAATCAACTACATTCATGTAGCTTCAACATGGATTACATAATTTGCGAAATATTCCAAACGTATACTTGCATAGAACTACCGCATGTAGTTCTTTATAATGAATAACATAATTCATAAATATCCAAACGTACATAGTATTTCAAATTGATAAGAACGCACAAATATGAATTACTTTATTGCCATAATTCACGCATACAAACCAACACAATTGTTTATTCATACCAAAGTAATACTCTACTTACAATGGTTGCGGCGAATTCTCTAATTAAGAGATATGATTCCTTTGTTGAATTGATTGGCTTTAGGTTGCTTGAATTGCTTTAGGCTTTAGAACTTTCTTCCTAATTCTCTCTTCAGTTGGCGGCTACTCTTAGTCGTTCCTCAGCAACATGGCGGCTATGTTCTTAATTTGAATGAATAGATTAAGGTTTAGTCTAGGGTTGTTTATATAGAGGTTAGGAATTGATTCGGACCATTGATGTTGCTTGGATTGATCATAGCCATTCATTAGGAAGAGAGACCAATTAAAACTTGCCACCTAGCCCTAATGACAAAGCAGACCACAGAAAATCGGCCAAACACAGACCTGGCCAGCCAGGTTGACTGGGCTCGACCAGGTCGACACCCCTGTCGACAGGGCTGTCGACAGCCCTGTCGACATGGGTAGCCCAGGTCGACAGCCCAGTCGACCTGGGTGGCCTAGGCGGGTGTTTATCCGCCCTGGCCCATTGGGCCCGATTTTTAATTATTTTATTCTGTTTGAATTTTAAATTTAATTCAAAACTTCCGAAGGCCATATCTTCTTCATACGGACTCCGTTTTTCGAAAACTCGGACTCTATTTCGCGTATTTTTCCGAGACGAACGCAATGGCGTATCCCGTTTCCCTTAGTTCTTTGATTTGAATTTGATTATACTTTAATTTGTTAATTTCACAGTTATAGAATTTTCGGGGTGTTACATTTTTAGAACTTTAAATGATATGTTTTGCAAAGGGGTCCACCAAGTCCTTATTTCTAATGTGGTTATAAGAAAATAGTATAGCAAGAATGAACAAATAATATCTTTATTTTTAGAATTAGAAGTCACAAACTAGTTTGTTGTTTTCTTACATAAGTGCAAATTAATATGCACTTTACAAAAAGGGAAATTTTTTAAAAGTTATATTTTAATTCATAAATAATAATAATTGTTGTTTTAGTAAATAATTATAGTTTTTTTTACCATTATGAATTTTTTAGTTATTTATATTTTTTTTCAAAAAAAATGCAAGTTCCCTTGCATTTTCTACCATAAAAGTGCAAGGCATCTTGTATTTTCCATTGTTTCAAAAATAGAGACCTAACTTAGAAATTTATTTCTATGGGGACTTCTCTTACGCAAACATTAAAAATAAAGATCTGTAGCTTTTCTTGTATTTCGAATGTAGCATTTAGGCTCATTTTTAATTGACTTATACAAGTCTTTTTTAGTTTTTTGGAAGCTAAATCGAATTAGTTTTAGATTCTAAAAAGTTTAGAAATCGCTTATTTAAGCGGATTCAAACAAAACCTTAATATAAAATAACGACTGGAAATGAATTGTTTATATTTGTAACTCATCAGTGACTAAATTATAAATATAATTAGTACTAGAAGTCTAAGGAAAAACCATATATGAAACTTGAAATGATGTTGGTTCCATGGAAAAAGCCTCAGTCTTGCACCCTTATATGGTATAAATTAAGAATTGTTACGTACTAACACAAGAAAATGACTCTGAGATGATAATATAAAAATTAGGGCTACATCTATTTGAGTTAACCAAAATGTAAGGTGAGAAATATGTAGCCTGTCCAATCAAATGTATGTTATTTTATGCAAGTAAAATAGGAAATATCTTTTTTAGAGAAAGCTCTTTTGAATCATAATTTTGGAAAATCAATGTAAAATGTAACAACAAGGAATTTCGCTCGATCTGAATCGATCGCTAAACCGACTAAGATCATTCGAAACCTCCGATTGTTTTGACAACACGACAAATCGGAACACAAACAGAAGAACATTTCATTGTTTATTACAATAATTCCATCAGAATACAAGAATATACAGAGTGAATAAATAAAATACATTCGATAAACATTAGAGATTACAATAAATTAGATAGCAGCGGAAAATAATACAAAACACGACTGAAAGGAATATGCGGATACAGAGCTTTTCGAATATCATTCCAGCTGTATAACAAGATCCTGCAAATATAAATCATCAAAACCAAAACTACTAGCTGCCCGTGCGAAAATAGGGGCACCCAGAGTTTAGGTTAAAACAATAAACTCCAGGTTAGTCATGTGACTGGTGTGAGAACTAAAACAGTTATTAAGCTTTATTTTAAAGTTAGGTAAATCAAGGGACCACGCCGAATAACACGGAACAGGTTTCCTCCCTAGAATACCATTGCATAAAACAATAGCGCAATGCTAAATAAAGAACAATGAAGCTATTATAAGACCCAAGTCCCATCACACAATGCAACACAAGCCGGAGGATAGGGTTTTACCTTATAATAGCCAAAAAAGGCTTGATACGCTAAATTTTATCTTTTATTATTACTATAAGTATATAGTGTCAAAACAATTTCAATCATAAGTATCAATTATAGACGGCATAAGTGCCCCATACCACTATGTCGCCATATATAGGTTTACAATCAAAACTTCAAAGTCACGTATTGGAAGTTGGATTTCCATAATGAACCAAGGCAAAAGATAGTCCTTACCGAATTTGAGACGCTCTAGCCCGCCCCGCAGGCAAGTACTCAGTCAAGCCTTTGGATCATCAGGGCCGATCCACCGATGTGGATTAAAATGCCTGAACACTGCGTTTCCTCGCCCTTTGGGACGTAAATGAGTCCTATGACTCCATCGGCTCCACATAGTCACTGATACATCTGAGGCGCCTCGCAATCCAACAACCACACAGGTGAAAATAATATAAATGTCAGGGCAGGTAGGTCACTGACACCACCCTAGCTAGAAGGAAACGCATGCCCTCCCTGAGGTCCTTTCCCGTTTCTGGTTCACAACCGGGGTGTGAGGCTCACGAATTAACGCTACACAAAGCTATGCCACACAGGCGGTGCTTTGATCATCAACCACAAGACTTTGCTTTTCAACAGAAGCCTTGATCATTTGCATCTTAGCATGCCACACAGGCAAACCTCTCCATGCAACCAATATCAATCAATCACACAGGATGATATCCAATGTCAGACACACAGTCCATTTACAAGTCCGTTCTGTGTCTGAACGAAACCAGAGGCACCTTGTATCTCGCATATCCATCGATCTCCAAGTACGTCTAGACGAACACCAACTGATTCCCTCCTCTTGGGTGTACAGCCCAATCAAGATCATCAGTAATTATCCTAACGATGTGAAGACCTTCGGTCTTCGACCACCCTCTTCATCCTCGACACATCGTCAAATCAGTTATTAAGAATGGGATAAACCGGTCTTTCTAAATAACTCACGTATATAATCAACAAGTGTTACACAAACACAATATACGCCTCATTCCAATTCAGAATATTCTTTTATTCAAATATTCTTATACTTTGGGAAAGCTTCCCATTAATTTTATCAAAGATAATTTCTTTAAATTTATTCTTTAATCTTCTTTTGAATATCAATTCAAACCAAATTATGGTTTATCCAAACTAGTCGGGATTAGCGAACCTTACCAAAGTAATCACTTGTTAAATTTCCCAAAACCAACCTATTCATCCCATGAAGTAAAACTGGTCATACTTCATATCTAACACCACGATGTTATTGGTAAATTCAATTACCATTTCACGTTCAAATCTAATTAAAGATTTAACTATCGTCTGGAGCAGAACTGGTGATACTCCATTCTCGATCATTTCAATCTAATTAAAGATTCATTAAAACTCCACTTGGTTTTAATCTTCCCAAAAATCAATATTAATGATTGTTTAACTTGGGAAATCATATCCTGTCTTTAACTGGGTTAAAGAACCAATGTCATTTAAAACACGGTTCACTATAAACCCAAAATCACATTCCATTCCATCAGCCTTTAACCGTAAATTAGCAAGTGAACAATTCTCTAAGTACTAACCCCGAAGGCCGAAACCAACATCAAATCAATACCCCAGAAACCATTCAACTTAAGTAATCTCCAGTTAGTTTCTGATTTTCTTAACTCCGTTGGATCTAAGAACAATATTATTAAAGATACCATTCACGACAACCCAAAATCACATTCCATTAGCAATGGAAACTTCATGGAAAACAAATCGATATATATAATCGATATAAACTTCCATATCCGACTAACAATATAAATGGAATAACGACAAAGCCTTTTAAATTCCATATATATTAGCAGTCCTCATCCATAGAAATTCACTTCGATTATTACCAAATCGAATTCCAATTTATTTTATTTAAATTGGAAAACTTTACTTTGGAAAATCTTCTTTAAATCTTAACAAAAGATTTATAAATCCCAAATCACATTTCACTATGAATCGGGTTAAAGAACGAATGTCGTTAAAACACAGTTCACAACAAACCCAATTAACATTCTATAAATTATCGGGTTAAAGAAGAAGTGTTATTTAAAACACCGTTCACGATAAACCCACCAATCAATTCCAATTCGATTCCAATTAAATATCATTTAATTGGTATACTTCATTAAACCTAAATAAAAAGATTTAATATTTTCTCAACTGGGTTTAAGAACAGTGTTAATGAAGACACCATTCACGACAAACCTAAATCCCATTTGATATTAAATACAATGCTCTGAATAGAAAATATATCGGTTTATATTCAATATCAAATTCTACGACCAACTAATATCGTATTGGAAATAATGATACAAATATTTCTTTCAAATTTCCATAACAATATCTGTATGATTACGAAATCCAACATCGAAATATTCCAAAGACAATTTCGATTCAAATACATTCCAATTTAATTATTGGACATTCTGTTTACTTTTAAAACACCTTTCAAATCCAATTTATTTATTTCAAAAATAAATGGATTATAATTCTAGTTCAAAACTAGTTCATTTCGATAAAAATCTATTTTTATCTTTTCAAATATGGATTTTTTCATCCCAATTCTTTCCAAATCATTTCTTACGATTTTACACAAATTATTACTATTTTTAATAATTTTATCAAGGCTTGTAAAGTCGATTTCCATAAATGGCCATCGAACTACACTTACAGCGACCTTTTCCAAATTTGATTTGGACATAATTCCAAATCCAACCGTTAGATTTCAAATATCTAATATTCGTTAGAAAGCTCTTTTTGATACGAACCCAACAGTTCCGGTTTTAGAAGAATCCGACTGTCGGATCTCCCGTAACGCCCGTTCGAAGTCAACGGTCGAAATTCGCGAACTGCCGCAGCGCGACGCGTTCTATTCAGGCCATTATATATATATAATATTATATATATTATGTCGATTTCCTTTTAAAACGTATTTTATAAATCGTTTTAAATTCGTTTTCAAAACGATTTCAACTTCATATTCAATTAATCAAAATTGAATATTCCATATCATCGATATATAAATGATAATATTTTCAAAACATTAGATTTTGAAATCAATTCCTTTTATATATTCATTTTAGAAATGAATAAAATCGATATAAATATCGTTCACGTCAAAATGGCGGTAATCTAATCAACACGGCTTTATATATTTCAATAACTTCGTTATTCTATTCAACAAATGAATATTTTCTTCAACACATGAATTTTCTTTTATTCAACACATGAATAAATATTTTATTCAACACATGAAATTTCTTTTATTCAACACATGAATATTTATTTTATTCAACACATGAATTTTCTTTTATTCAACACATGAATATATATTTTATTCAACACATGAATTTTCTTTTATTCAACACATGAATATATATTTTATTCAACACATGAATTTTCTTTTATTCAACACATGAATATATATTTTATTCAACACATGAATTTTCTTTTATAATATTCTTTATTTTCAAAATTGGAATGAGGCCCAATCAATTACCATATAATGTTAATTATATGGATTCCCTACAACACATGTATACAATAGCAATGATAAATAATCAACCATCATCCAGAGTACACCACACAACTGCATAAGCATTAAATATAAATAATTAACGCTTACACAGTCTATCAACAAATCGATCGACATACAACTAAATAATTGGGATTAGTGTACGCCAAATATCATCTCAACACCCGTGTGGGGTTTCAAATCAACAAACACAGATTTTTATTTGTGCAGTTGGGTGATGTATCAAATTTATCGTCCCAATCAATATTAGTCAAATGGGTGTACATAAACAAACCATCCGATTTGTTTATAATTATTTATTTTATATACACGTTAAAATTTATATTTTTAACTATAAAATATTTTATTCCATTCCACATCACACAATCAACTTTCACAACACATCAATTAAACAAACAAGTCATCCATGGTCTGTGGACGACGGGTGTCAGTGCTGCTAAGCACCATCTGCATCCTAGTATATATTTCAACTAGAAAACAAATTAAAAGTGAGGAGTTCTCACCGAGAAGCTAAACCGAACAATGCGACTCTTCATATGTAGAAAATCTTTGCCGTGCTCGCCTTTTGTCACTTTCGTCGTCCGTATTCGCCACTTATATAAAAATCATATTTTTATATTCTCCATTATATAAAAATTCTATTTTTAATCCGCTACTCCTATAAAAATCGAATCTTTATTCTCACTACTTCATGATAAAAATAAAGTTCATATTTTTATTTTACTTTATATACTGTAAAGATTAAATTTTTATTACTCTACATCATTAAAAATCATATTTTTACCCCGCTAACTTTACAACAAAACCAAAACTATATTCGCTCTTTACATATATAAAAATCCTATTTTTATTATTTTTCTTTCATGATTAATTTTTTTTTATATACATTAAAAATAACACCTTTTCTCTAATTAAAAATCTATTCTTTTTACTACCAAAGATCAAATCTTTCTACATATAAAAATCAAAGCTTTCTAAATAAAAATCAAAGCTTTCTAAATAAAAATCAAAGCTTTCTTTATATAAAAAATCCGATCTTTCATACAAATAAAACCATAGCTCTTACGTATTTTAATAATCAAAGACTCACATCGAAGGAAGGAGCTCGCGGAGGCGTCGACTGGGTTGCTCCGGCGCTGGTGCCTCACGGTGGTGGTCGGAGCAGCAGGATTTAGGCTAGGGTTAGCAGGGTTTTGGGGGAAACGGCGGAGGGGAGGAGTTCAGAGGGGCGGTGCCGGGTCTGAGGTGGTAGGGCACCTCTATTGCGGCGGCGGTGGGCTCCATGGGTGGCGCAGCAAGTTTAGGGGGTGAGGGTCGGGTTTCTTCGTTTGGAGGGAGAAGAAGGAAGGAGGAGAGATAGAGGAGGGGGGAAGATCGCCGGAGCACGGCGGAGGTGGGCGCCGTGCCTGGTTGCGGCAGCGCAGGCCACGAAGGGGGGGGGTGACAAGAAAAGGTGTGGTTTTTTTCTTCGATTGGATCTGAGAGGTGAGAGAGAGAATTGAGGGTAATATAATATATATATTTAATTATTTTATTCTATTTTTATTTCAAAAGGTTGACTTTTATATTCGAACTCGAAATCCAACCCAACGATTGTCGCCCCCAGCTAATTGCCCCCATTCCGAACACAATGGGATATGTTTCGTAAGCCCATTCGGCTATTACGATCAGTTTCTGCTTAAATTAAAATATAAATCTATATATATTCAATTCAAACATACATTTCAATTTACTGGGGCCACACACTAACTCTAAAAATTCCCGAAAAATTATTTTTAGCTTCGTATTGCCGATACGGTCCTAACAAAACTAATTTCATCTAATTCTGAGAACGTTTGAAAAATGGCCATTTTCTGGTTGATCGAAATTGACTAAATCTGTTAAAACACGTTTTCTTTTGCCACACTCACATATTGATTCAGAAAATTAAGAATTTTGGAATCTAGCAATAACTTGACATCGCAGATCCAAAAAAATTGGTTTCGTCAAAAACAGAGGTTGTTTGCAAAATTTCCATTTTTAAGGGCCAGAATTGCATAGCGACTATTCTGAATTTTCAAATGGACGTAACTTTTTATTCCCGTTATGAAATTTCAATTTTTCGGATTCCTTAGAAAGACATTCTCAAATAGATTCTAATATTTTTGGTTTTGCTAAAATCCGGTTTATTTTGAATCCTGTACATTCATTTGAAATTCGAAATCAAATTTTCAAACTACCACGCCATTTTCAATTCCTTTTATAATTTAAAATAAATATTTATATTCTAACATCGATTTATATAAATATATACATGCTAATACTATTCAAAATAAATTTTTCATCGTTATTATTTAAAATAAATCATTTTAAATATTCAAAATTCATCAAAATTGCCAAAATAAAAATTTTAAATTGGCTCAGATTTCCGGGTTATTACATTCTCCCACACTTAAAACTTTTCGTCCCCGAAAAGGAACGAAGCTAAAAGTTGTTTTACAAATCAACTCAACTTTCATTATTTTCATTATTGCCTAAGTTCTTCAACTATTCAGTTTCTAAGAACTTTTCAAATTCTTCAAAAATTTGGCTAACACCCTAAATTTTCAAAAAAATTCGCCATAACCTCCCCTGCAAGGGAGCACCGGGAAAATCCCGAAATTTCCATATAGGCCTTTCCAATCCAAAAAGAAAAAGAAACAGCCAATCGGCTCATAAAATCATCAAAAACCCCTAGAAATACAATAAACACCTACCTATTTGTCGGGCAAACAATTTTATTCCTCTGCTCTAGCCTCCTTGCTATGACCTGCTCAATGTATATACATGTACATATATGCTATTTCAAACAATTTTCAGTTCAGTCCAATATGCGATACAATTTGGTTAAATGGTTCAAATTTTAATTAATCAACAAATAATATAACAACAAAACCAGCAATCAATTAGTTTGTTAGCTTTTCAAATTCATAACTTTGATACATAGTCCAAAAATCAGATTTTTGATGCCAAATCACAACAATAAGCCCTATCTAGCTTTGGTTCTCACACCAGTCAATTGGAAATATATAGCAATCCCACTTTCGAAACTTGAACACAAATACTGATGATGCCATGGTCATTATCAGCATCATCTCCGGGTGACTAGAATGTGATTCTATATCTATCCAGTATATTAAAACTTCGAATACATGTGGATCAGACGTATATGCAAAATCTTTATCTACTGGATTGCCCAAACTCAATATAAAATAAATAATCAAATTCGTATAATTGAATTTTATTTTCAAAACAAAATTTGTTTTCATTTTTATTTTAAGAATATCACTCTTCACACTCGTTCTAGGGTACTACTGACCCCATCTCTAACGAGTCATTCCCACTGGATATTACTAATCCAATCTCTGATGAATTCTTTCGCATGGTTCTAATGTGTCTTGTTCTCGAGCTTTGTAAACCAAAGCTCTGATACCAAATGTAACAACAAGGAATTTCGCTCGATCCGAATCGATCTCTAAACCGACCAAGACCGTTCGAAACCCCCGATTGTTTTTAGAACACGACAAACCGGAACACAAACAGAAGAACATTTCATTGTTTATTACAACAATTCCATCAGAATACAAGAATATACAGAGTGAATAAATAAAATACATTCGATAAATATCAGAGATAACAATAAATTAGATAGCAGCGGAAAATAATACAAAACACAACTGAAAGGAATATGCGGATAAAGAGCTTTCCGAATATCATTCCAGCTGTATACCAAGATCCTGCAAATATAAATATGCAAAACCAAAACAACTAGCTGCCCGTGCGAAAATAGGGGCACCCAGAGTTTAGGTTAAAACAACAAACTCCAGGTCAGTCATGTGACGAGCGTGAGAACTAAAGCAGTTATTAATCTTTATTTTATAGTTTGGTAAATCAAGGGACCACGCCGTATAACACGGAACGAGTTTCCTCCCCAGAATACCAGTGCATAAAACAACAGCGCAATGCTAAATAAAGAACAATGAAGCTATTATAAGACCCAAGTCCCATCACACAATGCAACACAAGCCGGAGGATAGGGTTTTACCTTATAATAGCCAAAGAATGCTTGATACGCTAAATTTCATCTTTTATTATTACTATAAGTGTATAGTGTCAAAATAATTTCAATCATAAGTATCAATCATAGACGACATAAGTGCCCCCATACCACTATGTCGCCATATATAGGTTTACAATCAAAACCGCAAAGTCACGTATTGGAAGTTGGATTTCCATCATGAACCAAGGCAAAAGATAGTCCTTACCGAATTCGAGACGCTCTAACCCGCCCCTCAGGCAAGTACTCAGTCAAGCCTTTGGATCGTCAGGGCCGTTCCACCGATGTGGATTAAAATGCCTGAACACTGCGTTTCCCCACCCTTTGGGGTGTAAATGAGTCCTATGACTCCATCGGCTCCACATAGTCACCGATATATCCAAGGCGCCTCGCAATCCAACAACCATACAGGTGAAAATAAAATAAATGTCAGGGCTGCTAGGTCACTGACACCACCCTAGCGAGAAGGGAACGCATGCCCTCCCTGAGGGCCTCTCCCGTTTCTGGTTCACAACCGGGGTGTGAGGCTCGCGAATTAACGCTACACAAAGCTATGCCACACAGGTGGTGCTTTGATCATCAACCACAAGACTTTGCTTTTCAACGAAAGCCTTGATCATTTGCATCTTAGCATGCCACACAGGCAAATCACTCCATGCAACCGATATCCATCAATCACACAGGATGATATCCAATGTCAGAAACACAGTCCATTTACAAGTCCGTTCTGGGTCTGAACGAAACCAGAGGCACCTTGTACCTCGCATATCCATCGATCTCTAAGTACGTCTGGACGATCACCAACTGATTCCCTCCTCTTGGGTGTATAGCCCAATCAAGATCATCAGTAATTATCCAAACGATGTGAAGACCTCCGGTCTTTGACCACCCTCTTCATCCTCGACACATCGTCAAATCATTTATTCAGAATGGGATAAACCCGATCTTTCTGAATAACTCACGTATATAATCAACAAGTGTTACACAAACACAACATACGCCTCATTCTAATTCAGAATATTATTTTATTCAAATATTCTTATACTTTGGGAAAGTTTCCCATTAATTTTATCAAAGATAAATTCTTTAATTTTTTTCTTTAATCTTCTTTTGAATATCAATTCAAACCAAATTATGGTTTATCCAAACTAGTCGGGATTAGCGAACCTTACCGAAGTAATCACTTGTTAAATTCTCAACCCCAACCTATTCATCCCATGAAGTAAAACTGGTCATACTTTATATCTAACACCACGGTGTTATCGTAAATTCAATTACCATTTCACGTTCAAATCTAATTAAAGATTTAACTATCGCCTGGAGCAGAACTGGTGATACTCCATTCTTGATCATTTCAATCTAATTAAAGATTCATTAAAACTCAACTTGGTTTTAATCTTCATAATAATCAATATTAATGATTTTTTAACTTGGGAAAGCATATCATTTCTTTAACTGGGTTAAAGAACCAATGTCATTTAAAACACGGTTCACTATAAACCCAAAATCACATTCCATTCCATCAGCCTTTAATCGTAAATTAGTAAGTGAACAATTCCCTAAGTATTAACCCCAACGGCTGAAACCAACATCAGATCAATACCCAAGAAACCATTCAACTTAACTAATCTCCAGTTAGTTTCTAATTTTCTTAACTCTGTTGGATCTAAGAACAGTATTATTAAAGATACTATTCACGACAACCCAAAATCACATTCCATTAGCAATGGAAACTTCATGGAAAACAAATCGATATATATAATCGATATAAACTTCCATATCCGACTAACAATATAAATGGAATAACGGCAAAGCCTATTAAATTCCATATATATTAGCAGTCCTCATCCATAGAAATTCACTTCGATTATTACCAAATCGAATTCCATTCCATTCCAATTTATTTTATTTAAATTGGAAAACTTTTCTTTGGAATTTCTCCTTTAAATCTTAACAAAAGATTTATAAATCCCAAATAAAATTTCACTGTGAATCGGGTTAAAGAACGAATGTCGTTAAAACACAGTTCACAACAAACCCAATTCACATTCTATAAATTATAGGGTTAAAGAAGAAATGTTATTTAAAACACCGTTCACGATAAACCCACCAATCAATTCCAATTCGATTCCAATTAAATATCATTTAATTGGTATACTTCATTAAATCTAAATAAAAAGATTTAATATTTTCTCAACTAGGTTTAAGAACAGTGTTAATGAAGACACCATTCACGACAAACCTAAATCCCATTTGATATTAAATACAATGCTCTGAATAGAAAATATATCGGTTTATATTCAATATCAAATTCTACGACCAACTAATATCGTATTGGAAATAACGATACAAATATTTCTTTCAAATTTCCATAACAATATCTGTATGATTACGAAATCCAACATCGAAATATTCCAAAGACAATTTCGATACAAATCCATTCCAATTCAATTATTGGAAATTCTTGTTACTTTTAAAACCCCTTTCAAATCCAATTTATTTATTTCAAAAATAAATGGATTATAATTCTAGTTCAAAACTAGTTCATTTCGATAGAATCTATTTTTATCTTTTTAAATATGGAATTTTTCATCCTAATTCTTTACAAATCATTTCTTATGATTTTACGCAAATTATTGCTATTTTTAATAATTTTATCAAGGCTCGTACAGTCGATTTCCACAAAGGGCCATCGAACTGCACTTACAGCGACCTTTTCCAAATTTTATTTGGACATAATTCCAAATCCAACAGTTAGATTTCAAATCTTTAATGTTCTTTAGAAAGCTCTTTTTGATATGAACCCAACGGTTCCGGTTTTAGGAGAATCTGACGGTCGGATCTCCCGTAATGTCCGTTCGAAGTCAACGTTCGAAATTCGCGAACTCCCGCAGCGCGGCACGTTCTATTTAGGCCATTATATATATATATAATATTATATATATTACGTCGATTTACTTTCAAAACGTATTTTATAAATCGTTTTAAATTCGTTTTCAAAACGATTTCAACTTCATATTCAATTAATCAAAATTGAATATTCCATATCATCGATATATAAATGATAATATTTTCAAAACATTAGATTTTGAAATCAATTCCTTTTCTATATTCATTTTAGAAATAAATAAAATCGATATAAATATCGTTCACGTCAAAATGGCGATAATCTAATCAACACGGCTTTATATATTTCAATAACTTCGTTATTCTATTTAACAAATGAATATTTTCTTCAACACATGAATTTTCTTTTATTCAACACATGAATACTTATTTTATTCAACACACGAATTTTCTTTTATTCAACACATGAATATTTATTTTATTCAACACATGTATTTTCTTTTATTCAACACATGAATATATATTTTATTCAACACATGAATTTTCTTTTATTCAACACGTGAATATATATTTTATTCAACACATGAATTTTCTTTTATTCAACACATGAATATATATTTTATTCAACACATGAATTTTCTTTTATTCAACACATGAATATATATTTTATTCAACACATGAATTTTCTTTTATAATATTCTTTATTTTCCAAATTGGAATGAGGCCCAATCAATTACCATATAATGTTAATTATATGGATTCCCTACAACACATGTATACAATAGCAACGATAAATAATCAACCATCATCCAGAGTGCACCACACAACTGCATAAGCATTAAATATAAATAATTAACGCTTACACAGTTTGTCAACCAATCGATCGACATACAACTAAATAATTGGGATTAGTGTACGCCAAATATCATCCCAACACCCGTGTAGGGTTTCAAATCAACAAACACAGATTTTTATTTGTGCAGTTCGGCGATGTGTGAAATTTATCGTCCCAATCAATATCAGTCAAATGGGTGTACATAAACAAACCGTCCGATTTGTTTATAATTATTTATTTTATATACACATTATAATTTATATTTTTAACTATAAAATATTTTATTCCATTCCACATCACACAATCAACTTTCACAACACATCACTTAAACAAACAAGTCATCCATGGTCTGTGGACGACGGGTGTCGGGTGCTGCTAAGTACCCTCTGCATCCTAGTATATATTTCAACTAGAAAACAAATTAAAAGTGAGGAGTTCTCACCGAGAAGCTAAACCGAACGCCGCAACTCTTCATATGTAGAAAATCTTTGCCGTGCTCGCCTTTTGTCACTTTTGTCGTCCATATTCGCTACCTATATAAAAATCATATTTTTATATTCTCCATTATATAAAAATTCTATTTTTAATCCGCTACTCCTATAAAAATCGAATTTTATTCTCACTACTTCATGATAAAAATATAGTTCATATTTTTATTTCACTTCATATACTGTAAAGATTAAAAGTCGTATTTTTACCCCGCTAACTTCACAACAAAATCAAAACTTTATTCGCTCTTTACATATATAAAAATCCTATTTTTATTATTTCTCTTTCATGACTAAAAAAATATATATTTTTTATATACATTAAAAATCACAGCTTTTCTCTAATTAAAAATCTATTCTTTTTACTATCAAAGATCAATTATTTCTACATATAAAAATCAAAGCTTTCTAAATAAAAATCAAAGCTTTCTGTATATAAAAAATCCGATCTTTCATACAAATAAAACCATAGCTCTTACGTATTTTAATAATCAAAGACTCACGTCGAAGGGAGGAGCTCGCGGAGGCGTCGACTGGGTTGCTCTGGCGCTGGTGCCTCACGGTGGTGGTCGGAGCAGCGGGATTTAGGCTAGGGTTAGCGGGGTTTTGGGGGAAACGACGGAGGGGAGGAGTTCAGAGGGGCGGCGCCGGGTCTGAGGTGGTGGGGCACCTCTATCGCGGCGGCGGTGGGCTCCATGGGTGGCGCAGCGGGTTTAGGGGGTGAGGGTCGGGTTTCTTCGTTTGAAGGGAGAAGAAGGAAGGAGGAGAGATGGAGAAGGGAGGGAGATCGCCGGAGCACGGCGGAGGTGGGCGCCGTGCCAGGTTGCGGCGGCGTAGGCCGCAAAGGGGGGGGGGGGGGTGACGGAAAAAAGGTGCGGTTTTTTTCTTCGATTGGATCTGAGAGGTGAGAGAGAAATGAGGGTAATATAATATATACATATTTAATTATTTTATTCTATTTTTATTTCAAAAGGTTGACTTTTATATTCGAACTCGAAATCCAACCCAACGACTGTCGCCCCCAGCTAATTACCCCCATTCCGAACAAAATGGGATATGTTTCGTAAGCCCATTCGGCTGTTACGATCAGTTTCTGCTTGAATTAAAATATAAATCTATATATATTCAATTCAAACGTACATTTCAATTTACTGGGGCCACACACTAACTCTAAAAATTCCCAAAAAATTATTTCTAGCTTCGTATTGCCAATACGATCCTAACAAAACTAATTTCGTCAAATTCTGAGACCATTTGAAAAATGGTCATTTTCTGGTCGATCGAAATTGACTGGATCTGTTAAATCACGTTTTCTTTTGCCACACTCACATATTGATTCATAAAATTAAGAATTTTGGAATCTAGCAATAACTTGACATCGCGGATCCAACAAAAGTGGTTTCGTCGAAAACAGAGGTCGTTTGCAAAATTTCCATTTTTAAGGGCCAGAATTCCATAGCGACTATTCTGAATTTTCAATTGGACGTAACTTTTTATTCTCACTATGAAATTTCAATTTTTCGGATTCGTTAGAATGATATTCTCAAATAGATTCTAATATTTTTGGTTTCGCTAAAATCCGATTTATTTTGAATCTTGTACATTCATTTGAAATTTGAAATCGAATTTTCAAACTACCGCGCCATTTTCAATTCCTTTTATAATTTAAAATAAATATTTATATTCTAACGTCGAGCTATATAAATATATACGTGCTAATTCTATTCAAAATAAATTTCTCGTTGTCATTATTTAAAATAAATCATTTTAAATATTCAAAATTCATCAAAATTGCCAAAATAAAAATTTTAAATTGGCTCAGATTTCCGGGTTAATACACAATGTTCGCATCTTCATCGCTTAACATACCTAATTTGATCATAATATAGAAGTTATCCAACAAATGAACCATTGATAGAGGCAATGAAAATGTACAAATAAAACATATGTCAATGTAACTTGTTGAGTTAAGGACTTTTAATGATCGTTTTGATTAATGACGAGAAGAAGCTTCATGATCGACAAAAAGAAGATTCAATGGTTTCATAGGTTAGAAGTTGGTTATTAAGAGTATTTTATGTTAAAATCTATCCTCAAATAATCATACTTCTCATTGCTGTCAAAATTATGCATGAAAACTCGTTTTTACTGTATATTGACAAAAACAGGTCAACCTGTTAAAAATAACAGGTCAACCTGTTAAAAATAACAGGTCAACCTATTTTTAAATATAACAGGTCAACCTGTTAAAATTAACAGGTCAACAGCTTTTTGAAATAACGGTCAAAAACCTGTCAACCTATTAATTTTTCCTGTCGACCTATTTTTGAATTTCATGAAGAGTCATCTTCTTTCTTGAAAAGTTGTATCCATTTCTCTTCATTTAAAATCATTTCTTTTGATTGCAACTTTTCACCAACAATTGCAACTTCTCAATTACTATAAATACATCAGTTTTCAATCAATCAAATCACCGAATTTTCTCTCCATTCTCTGATCTATATTGTATTATTCTTAGCATTCAAAAAGCACTCAAAAGCATTCAATTATCGTTTGAATCTCCAAGCATATTTAACACACTTGTGATTCAACTCGATAATACACTTCCAAATCTTTGCAAACATCAATATATATTTGAGGATAAGATTATAGGAAGGTTGTACTCAATCATTGACTAATCAGTGTTGAAGAAAGAACACATTCAAGGTCAAACTCTTGTAATCGTCTTGTGGGTAAGCTTGTAGCCCGTGAAATCAAGTGGGTAAGCTTGTATCCAGTGAAATCAAGTGGGTAAACTTGTAGCCCGCAAATCAAGTAGTGTTGTGAACCTGTTCCTCCCGGTGAAGCGAGGGTGTTGTTTAGTGAAAAGCCGAAGAGGAGCTTCGGGACTGGACGTAGGACGGGAGGTCCGAACCAGTATAAAAATCCTGGTGTCATTACTCTACTTTACTTTATCTACAACATTTATATCTGTTAGTGATATATTTCTTGTTTGTGAATTTTTACCTGCGTAACTATTGAATAGCTTAAGTTATCACATACATTCCGCATAGCCATATTATAGATCCTGCACAAGTCGTACACACTCGACTTTTACAATTGGTATCAGAGCAAGGTCATCATATAACCGTAACACAGTTATTTGATATATTATAGTAATATGGCAAATAACGCAAGTACAAGTAACACCACTTACACTGAAGGTCAATCGACACAAAGACCTCCTTTCTTTAATGGCCTAAACTATAGCTATTGGGCAACACGTATGGCTTTTTATATGCAATCAACAAGTTATGACGCTTGGAATGCTACTCAGAAATAAATAGTTAATCCAACAACTGAGTATGCAGAATGGACTCCTGCTGAGAAAACAGCAGCAGCTGTAAATGCAAAAGCAATAAATATGTTGTTTTGTGCATTAGACCAAAATGAGTATAACCAGGCTAGTATTTGTACCACTGCTTATCAAATTTGGCAAACACTAAAGACCACTCATGAAGGTACTAACAAGGTTAAAAAAGCAAAAATAGCTTTGTTGAAAAGTCAATTTCAAAATTTTAAAATGAAGCCAAATGAAACAATCAATGAGATGTATTCAAGGTTTCAAACTATTCATCATGCTCTTATCGGGTTAGGGCAAAAATATTCCGACTTTGATGTAGTTTCAACAGTCCTACATTCACTGACTAATGAATGGGAAGGAAAAGTTTTAGCCATAGAAGAAGCTAATGATCTTTCCACCATGAAGCCAGATGAATTGATAGGAAATCTTATGTCCTATGAAGCTAACTTGCAGGCTCGAAAAGAACAAAAAGAAGAGAAGAAAAATGTAGCTTTTCATGCTGATGAAGACATCTCAGATTCCAAAGATGAGGATCTAGCATTCATTGCAAAAGGATTCAAAAAATTCTTAAAGCAACGAAAAGCTAGTCGATACAACAGAAAGAAGTTCGGATCAAACAGACCATCATCATCAAATGTAGAATGCTTTAACTGTCATAAGAAGGGACATATGCAAAATGATTGTCCAGTACAAAAGAAGAAGACAGAAAATGACAAGTTCAAACACAAAAAGGACAAGTCAAAGAAACGGGCATTCTCAGTAACTTGGGATGATTCAGATTCATCTTCATCCGAAAGTGAAAGCGACTCAGAAAATGAACAAGCAAATATATGCTTTATGGCTAAAGAAGATAAGGTGCAAATTCCTTCTTTTGAAGAAGTTCTTGATATAAATGCTGAGTTGATATATAAATTTAAAGATATGAAACGACAATGCAAACAAGCTCAAGCTGATTTAAGTAGAGTAGAATTTGAACGAGATATGTTAAAAGATGAAAAGAAAATATTAGAAGAAGAACTTGAAAAGGCTCAAGAATCATCATCTAATATTGACTCTCAACTATCTCTTTTGACTCAAGAAATTAAAGTTCAAAAAGAGAAGAATGATACTCTTATTACTGAGAATCATGAGCTTAAAGCAAAAGTTAAATCTCTAGATCTTGAAAAAGCTAGTTTACAAACAAAGTTAGACGATATTACTAAAAATGTTTCTAACTTTAACAAAGGTCGAGAAAATTTGACAAAAATTATTGAGAGTTCACAATCAGCTACAAATAAGAAAGGGTTGGGATATAAGAAACAAGTTATCAAGAAACATCTTGGTAAAAGAAAAAGGAAAAATAAGGTAGTACAAGAAACTGAAGCTAAGAAAAATCTTAGTTTATTATATTCCAAACCAAAACCGATTGTGAAATCTCAAAAGAAGAATGTCAAATCTATTAAAGTATGGGTTCCTAAAACAAATAATAGTTTTATTAGGAACAAGTACATTCAAAACTTTTTGAGTATTGTGCATCATAATCCAAATTATATGTATAAAGGGGATACCGGACCCGTATGGGTTTGGACTCCTAAGACCTAACTCTTAGGACCCTATAAAAAGTGGGTACCAAAGTCTTAACTTTATTTTTTGCAGGTCCCACTTAAGAAAAGAGGAAAGTGGATACTGGACAGTGGTTGCTCAAAGCATATGACTGGAGACAAGAGCTTATTAACAAATATCACGTATTCGGATGGTGGTTCAGTCACTTTTGGAGAAGTAACATCACAAATTAGAACAAGGAGTCAACTTAATCAAATGGGTCATGTTGCGTTTATCTCAAATATCGAACCTAAAAATCCTAAGGAAGCTGCTACTGATGAATACTGGATCATTGCCATGCAAGAAGAACTAAACCAGTTCGAGCGCAATGATGTATGGGAACTTGTTCCAAGGTCGACTGATCAATCAGTTATAGGAACTAAATGGGTATATAAAAATAAGGCCGATGAACAAGGGAACATTACTAGAAATAAAGCAAGATTGGTAGCACAAGGATATAATCAGGACGAAGGTATCGATTATGAAGAAACCTTTGCTCCCGTAGCTCGATTAGAAGCTATTCGAATATTACTATCCTTTGCGTGTCATCATGATTTCAAACTTTATCAAATGGATGTCAAAAGTGTTTTTTTAAATGGGTTTATCAAAGAGAATGTATATGTCGAACAACCTCCTTTGTTCGTACATGAGAAATATCCAGATCATGTATATAAACTTAAGAAAGCTTTATATGGATTAAAATAAGCACCTCGTGCTTGGTATGAACGATTAAGAAGCTATCTCATAGATTCTGGATTTCAAATTGGAAAAGTTGATCAGACTTTATTCATTAAACATTCTCGAAAAGATATATTAGTTATCCAAATATATGTAGACGACATTATCTTTGGTTCAACAAACGATGAACTTTGCAAAGAATTTGCAAATATTATGACCAAAGAATTTGAAATGTCACATATGGGAGAACTATCATATTTCCTCGGTCTTCAAATCAAACAGCTTTCAAATGGTATGTTTATCAATCAAGAAAAATATTGCAGAAATCTAGTTAAACGCTTCAGACTAGAAAATACCTCTGGTAAACCAACTCCCATGAGTACGACCACACATCTTGAAAAAGATGAATTTGGAAAGAATGTTGACCAGAAGTTATATCGTAGTATGATAGGTTCTCTACTATATTTAACAGCTAGTCGTCCTGACATTATGATGAGTGTTTGTTTGTGTGCACGTTTTCAAGCCGATCCTAAAGAATCACACTTACGAGCAGTGAAACGTATAATTCGCTATCTTAATAATACCAAAGATTTCGGTCTTTTCTATCCAAAAGAATGTACATTTGAATTAGTATCATATAGTGATGCTGATTTCGGAGGATCACGAACGGATAGAAAGAGCACAAGTGGTACGTGCCATTTTATTGGAAAATCACTTGTCTCTTGGTTTAGTAAGAAACAAAATTGTGTTTCACTTTCGACGTGTGAAGCGGAATATATATCAGCGGCACTAGCATGTACACAAGTTATATATATGCAACAAACTCTTCAAGACTTCGGTATAAACTTATCAATTTCTATTATATATTGTGATAACACGAGTGCGATAAATTTATCCAAAAACCCAGTTAACCACTCTCGGACTAAACACATCGATATTCGACATCATTTTCTGAGAGATAACATTGAAAAGGGTAATATAAATCTCGAATACGTAAATACGGAAAAACAACTAGCTGATATATTTATAAAGCCTCTACTGGAATCAAGTTTTGTCAACTTACGTAGAGAGCTAGGGTTGGTTTCAAGAAAAGAACTCGAAGAGTAAAAATCTTTTAACATATATCAAGAGTTCGTACATTATTTTTTCAGAAACCAATAATTTTTTTACTATATTTAGAAGAGAATTTTTCTATGGTTAAACAAATACGAACCATCTCTTTTCTTTCTCCAAATAGAAAATTCCTTCCATATATATGTTTATATTTTTTTTGAGTGCTCTCAGACAACTTTTCTCTCTAATCTCCATTAAACAACGTATTATCATGGCTCATATCTGTGATGAATGTGCACGAAAATCACACATCACCATAACAAGTTCCGAGTCCGAAGAACACTACTCCCCTAAGACACCGGAACACCCTCCTGGTTTTCATCAGAATTCTCGTACACCTGGAAATACTCCAACATCAAAACGATGCAAGAAGGCTCTTTTCTGTTCCCCACGAACCAAAGAAAAAATTGACGAGATACACTACTATCAAAAACACCAAGTCGATCTCCAAAGGGAGATGTACTACGAGCAGAGATTAACTTCTTCTCTCTTAACGTATCTCGAACTGCTAGCTTCACTTTTCTGTGGTTCAAACAAGAATAATGTTCATGAACCCACGCAAATGCCATCATCATCAACAAGAACACCGAACTCGTGGGATAAAAATTTCAACAAAAATGAAGGCGCTAGTGGGAAATACTCTCCGTGTGAACCAAGAAAATGAGTTCTTTATATCGGATCAAAGGAGATGCTTTATAATATTTTTAATAATGTTTTTATTTCTTACTTCATACATTTATTATATATTTTTATAATAATACTTTGTTTGGCGTTGAATTCGATCAACAAAAGGCTGAAAATTCATTTCCATCAAAAAACGGTCGGCCGGTAGATAATTTTCGGTTGACCGGTTTGTACACTTTTAATTTCCAGAGAATTATCTAGGTCGACCGGTTGAAAAAAAGATGTTGACCGGTCTCTTGAAACACGAACAGGTCGACCGGTAATAATTTTAGGTCGACCGGTTTTTAAGACATAAAAATTTCCAGAGAGTTGTCACGGTCGACCGGTCACAAATTTTATGTCGACCGAAAAAGTTTCAGCAAAATATGAAAAAAAGTGTCGACCGAAATTTTTGCACAGGTCGACCGGGCTTTTACAGTTTTTGAATTCAACACCATAGAATCCGGTCGATCGGTTACAATTTTATGTCGACCGACTTTAGCATCTTTTCTTCGATTTCAAACCAGAAACTAATTAGGTCGACCGGTATACTATTTTAGGTCGACCGTTTTCGGGTTATACTATTTTTAAACATCCAATAGTCGGTTCAACCACCAATATCAACACACTATTTCGTTTTTTAACCTCTTCATTACTCAAATCAACATTTTTTTTTCAAATCCTAACTACTCAAACTCCATTACCTTCTCTTCAATGGCACCAAAATCAAAGTAATCAAAAACTTCTTCTTCTACTTCTCAACAACAATCCAGAGATGCTCAAATCAAACATTGGCTTAAGGATCCGATTACTATAACAAGATGGAATAAGATGAAAGATTATACCATTCATGAAGGGATGTTTATCAAATTCTTCAATTTTCTCCTCTATGATGTTAAAGAAATTGCAACCAAAGCAAAAATTGCATCTCTTCTTAGTTTTGAGGACAATAATGTTGAGATTAATCACATTATGATAAAATTATTCTATGCTAATCTCAATTTGGAGAAGTACAAGCCAGCAAATTCATCAAATTGCTTATGGTCAGTTGTATGTGATCAACAAGTATTCATCTCCAAGTCCCGAATGGAAGAAGTTCTTAAATCTTCAGATAATGGTACAAAATTTTCTTTTGATTTCTGTCCCATTCATATTAGAGACAAAATTAGCCATTTATTCATTGAAGATCACAAGTCAAGTGCTAAAGGAATAAATTTGAGATCTACAGCTAGAATTCTCCATCATTGTATTACTCATTCTATCTTGCCACGAACCGGTAATTTTGATGCCATCTACAAAGAAAATTTTAAGGCGTTATATGCTATATATGGTGATATCAATATCAACTGGATTGATATGATATTAGATGAGATATCGTTGGTAAATGAATGTTCTCGCAAACATTTATTTTAAAATGAATATATAATGCGTCTCCTCATGAATTGCGGAATAAAATCTCCGGAATCCAAAATTTCAACACCTAAGTGTATTGATAAAATATCAAAGAAGAGAATGAAACTTCCGGATCCATTCTTGACCATTATTCCATTTGAGCAATATAAACATAGAGGTCCTCCTGAAGCATCTTCATCACAAGCTACTACTCCAAGACTGGAAGATGTTAAGATTCCTTCGCCAAATTCTACAACAAAGGATTCTCTTGAACAAATGGCAAGAAATCAATTTCTGTTAGAAGCAAGACTCAAGCGAACCGATACCAAACTCGATTGGTTAGACACCAAAATGGATAAACGTTTTAACAAGCTTAAGTCTTTCTTTGGCATTCTTTGTGATGCAATTTCTTGCGGACCTTCATCTTCAGCCACACATGTTCAGAATCCGGGAAAATGTCCAATGCCTCCTACTTTTACATGGTCTACTTCGGAGGAAAGCACTAGTTCTGGAGCGAGTGCCCATGTTGTTCGTGGACGTGGTACTTCATATATTGAGGAAGGAACTGATGAGGAAGAGGAACAAGATGAAGAGGAGGAATCAGACGAAGAAGAAGTAGACGAGACTGATTCAGATGTGCCACCTCAGTGACTCGATCTATCCTTTTATATTCTGTTTTATGTTAAAACACTCTATTAGTACTTGTATGTGATTGGTGCTATGTTTAATTAGGTAAGGTTGCTACTTAGGTCGTTTTGTTTTGTTATGATCTTTAATATGTAAAAAAACTCTACGTATGTTGTTCAATGTTGTTGAATCTTTAAAGGTGTTTCATATACCCTTTTTGTCAATGACAAAGGGGGAGAGAATGATTACTAACCTTCTTTTTGCAGAGATTTAGTTATTTTTTGTCCAGGGAGATCATATACTCAGGGGGAGTTAGAGCATATATACAGGGGGAGATAGCAATGGAGATCATATTTTAAAAGCTATGTTGTCATCAATCAAAAAGGGGGAGAATGTTGAGTCAAGGACTTTTAATGATCGTTTTGATTAATGACGAGAAGAAGCTTCATGATCGACAAAAAGAAGATTCAATGGTTTCATAGGTTAGAAGTTGGTTATTTAGAGTATTTTATGTTAAAATCTATCCTCAAATAATCATACTTCTCATTGCTGTTAAAATTATGCATGAAAACTTGTTTTTACTGTATATTGACAAAAATAGGTCAACATGTTAAAAATAACAGGTCAACCTATTTTTAAATATAACAGGTCAATAGCTTTTTGAAATAACGGTCAAAAACCTGTCAACCTATTAATTTTTCCTGTCGACCTATTTTTGAATTTCATGAAGAGTCGTCTTCTTTCTTGAAAAGTTGTATCCATTTCTCTTCATTTAAAATCATTTCTTTTGATTGCAACTTTTCACCAACAATTGCAACTTCTCAATTACTATAAATACATCAGTTTTCAATCAATCAAATCACCGAATTTTCTCTCCATTCTCTGATCTATATTGTATTATTCTTAGCATTCAAAAAGCACTCAAAAGCATTCAATTATCGTTTGAATCTCCAAGCATATTTAACACACTTGTGATTCAACTCGATAATACACTTCCAAATCTTTGCAAACATCAATATATATTTGAGGATAAGATTATAGGAAGGTTGTACTCAATCATTGACTAATCAGTGTTGAAGAAAGAACACATTCAAGGTCAAACTCTTGTAATCGTCTTGTGGGTAAGCTTGTAGCCCGTGAAATCAAGTGGGTAAGCTTGTAGCCCGTGAAATCAAGTGGGTAAACTTGTAGCCTGCAAATCAAGTAGTGTTGTGAACCTGTTCCTCCGGGTGAAGCGAGGGTGTTGTTTAGTGAAAAGCCGAAGAGGAGCTTCGAGACTGGACGTAGGACGGGAGGTCCGAACCAGTATAAAAATCCTGGTGTCATTACTCTACTTTACTTTATCTACAACATTTATATCTGTTAGTGATATATTTCTTGTTTGTGATTTTTTACCTGCATAACTATTGAATAGCTTAAGTTATCACATACATTCCGCATAGCCATATTATAGATCCTGCACAAGTCGTACACACTCGACTTTTACATAACTCAGCTGGTGAAAGCTCAAGCAATAAAAAATGAAACATCGATATTTGAAATCCATAATTCACAAATTTATAACATAGAACAATTCATATAGATTAGACAAACTTTCAATGTTAAATACCAATCAATATTAATTAAAAAAAAGATCATGACAAATTAAGTATCAATTAACGTAAAACTAGCACTGGACAAAGCTAAACAAGCTTTTCAAAATATACAAAGTTTTTAATATATAAAGACTTTATATCCAAATAATTTTTTATTAACATTGTTACAAAATACAAAATCAATTTATAATATCAAAATTCAATAAGTTATTACTTGATTTCTTCTTCTACTTCTCCAGTGTTATATACGACTATTATTTTATATTTCATTTTTAAAAACATTTCAGTAATTGTTTGAAATATTTTTAAGTAAAACACTATTCCATCCAAGGGTTAAACATGCCTTCACTTCCAAGGTCACAGAAGAGAAATTGAAAAGAGCATTTTTACTTACACTCCATAATCGATTATGAGAGGATGATATTTTTAAATTAAAAAAATTGTTACGAGGAGTATGAAACAAAATGACCCTCCCATAAAAATAAATTATACTTTCCAATTCTAACTTTTTGATTTTTAACCTAACACTTTTAACATCACTAACATTCTTTTTATCGTCTAAAATTTTCATGTAACACCTCTCTCGAAAAGCTAACACAAAAATCTTTTAGCACAGTTGTTAGTGCATGGTGTTGCTTTCCGGGAGGTCGGGGTTCGAGACCCACGGTTTTCACATTTGGTATCAGAGCATATACCCAGCCGGAATTGTCTGTGTAATGCTGCGGATGTCAGTTAGTGTGGTACTGATCCGGGTTACTTGCACAACGCCTGGGTGGTGAGTGATATAAGCCAACGAGGACGTTGGGCTCTTTAAAGGGGTAGTCTGTAGCACCTCTCTCGAAAAGCTAACACAAAGATATTTTAGCACAGTGGTTAGTGCGTGGTGTTGCTTTCCGGAAGGTCGGGGGTTCGAGACCCACGGTTGTCACATTTCATGTAACGGTCAACCCCCAATGAGACTGAGTCAAATAAGGAAGAAAATAAATTAATTATTATGAAAGAAAGTTGCATATTGTCCTATAAAACCATAAGAAGGTATTTTTTGTTTTATTTTACATTAGGGTTCAATAGAATATGGACTGTGAAATTAGGGTTTTGTGGATTAAGGTTAAACCTATAAAGGAATTACGTTGATAAACCGTCCGACAATAATAAAGAGAATATGGCTGCCGATTAGATGAGTTTAATTCGGTACCCCTCTGTTAAACTTGGTGGCCTAATTCGGTAATCAATATCTAAATTTATTTTTCCTTTTTTTTGCATGTTGACATTGAACCTCTTTTCTGGACAGATACCGAAGAATGGTGATACAAGGATTAACCACATAAAGACAGTGATTCCAATGAATTTGAAAATAAAGATTGTAAGGACATACGAAATACAAAATTTGACATGTTGTCTTGCGATTATACTGATCTACCTACACATTTCACAACTGATGTAGTATGTTAAAATTTAAGAGTGGTATTATAGTTCTTGGTTTGTATTGATTTACGTTAGTGACTTACAGTGTAGGTGTCTTAGTCAAAGGATAGTGTTAGAGATTATTGGTGCATGGCTCGTAGGCTCATTGTTTATTGTACTATTGTGACAAAAAGAACAAGAATGAGAAATATGCATGCAAACGGAAGAGGATCTTGGATGATTCTACTTTGTGAATTTTGATCATAGTGCAAAGAATTATTTTTCAAAAACTCAACAAAAATGGAGAAAAATAGAAGTAGAAAATACGGTTGTCCATTTGAGTTAAGTGCATGTTGTAAATATGATGGAAGATGGATACTAGACGTAAATAATGGATGACACAATAACATGCTTTCTACTGTATTAAATGAACATCCATATGTAGTGAGACTAAGAGTCCATGAAATTAGGATTGTTGAAACAATGGCATATAGTTGAGTTAGGCAATGACATATGTTAACTGCCATTAAATTTGACTCTCTGACAACCAGTCAACCACAAGAATTGTGTATAATGCAAAAGCGAAACTTAAACTACAACATACAGAGGGTATACTAGTTACGTAGTATTTTACAAAATTGGCTTGTAGTCATCATTATTCCATGCAACATAGAGTTGATTATATTGGTAACAATGTTTCTGATTTATTCTTCAGTTATCCTAGGTGTGTTGTTCTTACACAATGTCTGCATCAAATATTGTTCTTGGATTGCTTGTTTAAGACAAATTGATATAAATTACCATGTTTTTATATAGTGTTGCAAATATCAACAGAGGCTTCTTTTACCATTGTACTAGCTTTATAAGTCGTGAGGCAACCGAATCTTGCATATGGGCACTTGAATGTGTATGGATGTGTTACGAAGACAAATAATTTCTAGGTGTTGTCATAATGGATGTCGATCTTGCTCTTACAAATGTAGTGGCTACCGTATTTCTAGCGGCCATCTTATTCTTCATGCATGGTAAATTTCAAAGGATGTTCAAGCTAGTTGGAAACTTGATTTTATAAGAAATAAACATGTATTGATTGGTGATAAAGAGGTAGTCTAAGAGGACGAAGAAGGAAAAAAGGAGTACGAAATTTTTTTAGGTGGTTGGATGAATGTGATAAACTGATTGTATGAAGAAGACTACCATCGAAACCTAAAATCATTTCGTAATGCATGTCTTGTGAAACATAGAAAATCTATCACACAAATCTTGAAAAATTGGTTCAACGAAAATAAAGAAATGCTTATATTAGCATGGACCAACAAAATTAAGCACTATGATAATGTGCCAACTAGCATAGTTGAAAGTGCACACCACCATTTGAAACTTTATTTTGATTTAGCTACAGGTAGGTTTGTGCAACATTGGACTAATGCACAACCGTGTGCTAAGTACGTATAAGTTGCGATCAAACATTCATTTGAAATAAGTGCATTAAGAATAATGCATCGCTTTTGAACCGAACCAATGTTTAAAGAAATTTGTAAATATGTATCTCACAAAGCATTAGATTTACTACTACAAGAAATATCTTCCATTACAAATGTCATCTTGAGTATAAATAATTGTAGTTGTGTGTTATGGCAAGCGATGGAATGCCTTGTGCACATATGCTTGTGGACCTTATACATTCACATTGTTTCATTCCTCTTAGTGGTATAGACTCATTTGAATGTAGCTATCTTGCACTCCTCCTAAGTTGCATTATTCGACTACTAATCTCTACGATCTCCTGAAATTCAAGCTTTGGAAAGTAGTTATGATTAGTCTCCCTTTAATGTAACAAAATGAATTGAAATGGTTGCATTTCTTCAAATAACTATTAATTTAGAATCTCCAGTGGCTGCTTTTAATAAAAGTAGAATATCAGAAAAAGATAAGACATATAAATAAAATCCTTCCTAATTTGAACATGTTGAAGCATCACTATCTTATGACCTAAATCACACTTTCCCTCATTTTAATAAAATGAGAAATGCCAAGAATAAAGTAAGTGAGAACAACTAAGTTGATGTGTATTACCTATTACAAATGTTGGAATGTATGTGCTACATATAATTGGGTTGTAAGACATGCCTGGGGATGGTAATTTTATGTATTGGGCTGTTGTTAATCATTTGAACCTTTATAATCAAAGACTTGATAATCCTTCTCAGCTTATATGTGAGTCCACGATTGATAATTGCTACTATAGCATGAAATGTATGTAACAATGTGGTATGATTGTGTCTATGAAGAATCGAAGATTGGGATATATAGTATAAATCGTATTGGGTTTAACGAGTGGATGTAGATGCCAAAATCATGTTTTGTTATTCCTAAAAAGTTTGGCACTGTTATAGTTTTACTAAGCGATAATATAAGTTGTTCATTTGTTCCCATAACCTTTTGTGTGAGCTTGTTAAAACAAAATAAAATGGTGATTATGGGCTACGTCGACAACTCACATTTTTTTAGTGTTAAACTCCATCTAAACTCTCATTTCCCTTATTCTCCAATTCATGTATTTTGAGAAATAGGGTTACAACTACTGTGGAACCGAACGTACTACATATCCAACGCATTTAGTGAGTGAACGTGAGGATGAATGATGTTTATTATGCTTTCTTAATATTGATCACCCTAGGGATGCCATTAGATGTAGGGGGCATTAACACAGAGATAGATTGTGTTCATGTAAACATTTCGACAACCCAATACTAAAACGTAGAGTTCACTGGTATTATTGATTCTATTATAGTAGTATATATTTTATGTACTAACTCTTTGGATGCAATGATAGGTCATGTATGGTTTGCCATACTGTATGTTCTGTTTATTTCTATACTTGAGACTTTATCGCTCGCACTGGATTTTGTCTGACCTAGAGTTTTATGTTTTGCTTCATATTACTCAGGGTGCTCTCACGTTAGCAGACAAGAGGCAAGTTAAGAGTGAGCACGAGTAGCTGATTAAGAGACGAGCAAGAGGTTATCTATATATTATTTATATGTACTCTATCTTATTTCTCTGTTCACTATTATGCGACTCAGTAGTACCATTATTTTTTTTCTTTAGAGACAGTTTCCATTGGAGTTATTTCCTTTGTATAACTCTATGGTATTGTGCTTTACCATTCTGAATCTGTTATTCTTCATTTCGGTTGTTTATTATCTCACCTATTTTATATAAGTTAGTTTTATTATTATGTTTTATTCCATGCGCTACGAGATATACGATAGGTATGTACAATTTTAGTTCTTTCCTTCTTAAATGGCCACCTTACATTGTTCAGAGTATTGGAAGTGTAGGATGGTTTTGTCATTTGGTATAAGAGTGAAGTTGCGTTGTTTAACATTGAGGATAAATCATGAGTACACATATATGGGAGCATGTACTTGTAAAAATATTTTGGTTTGCAAAACTCTATGTATATTATAGTATAAGTCAAAGTGCACGAGCATTAGTCAAGTACGATTCCTTGTATGAAGTCTTATCATCTCTATCTGGTTGAAGGCTGAGATGCCTACAAGCAGTGTTGTAGGGATTCTTAATTCAGTAGCTAAGAAAGGAAGTGGTTCGAAAGCTGTAATCTCGACTTGCAAACCATGTTTAATACCTTCATGAGGAATATGCTATAGAATGCTCAAGTAGCTACTCCTAACACTACTGCTAGGAACGATGCTTGACCGCAGGTGCCCGGAACTGATTTCGACAAGCTTAATAAGGATATTGCTAGATTATGAGGCAAACCTTTTTTGGGAACAAAATCGGCGATAGAGGTCCTGGATTGGCTCGATACTTGAGATCGAATCTTTGCTGGTCATAATTTGTTAGATGCTATGAAAAGGAAGTTGGTCTCGTGACAACTCCGCGGATGAGTGATGAATTGGTGGAATGCAATGAAGGTTGCTAGACATGAGGATGAGTTCACTTGGGATCAGTTCAAGACTCGTTTTGTGGCGAGTTTTATTCCGATCGATAAGTCGGCTTTGTTTAGGAAGTTTTTGGAGTTAAGTTAGGGGACATGACTAATATGTAGACGAGTTTGGTCCTTTATCAAAGTACGAGATATTTCTCTTCTACACCATATAAAAAAGAATAGGAAGTTTGTACTTGGCTTAGATGATCATTTAGCAGAGAAGGTCTTGAATCATGTTGAGGAGACCTTTGAGTTAGTATTTAGAAAGTCACTAAGGCATGTGATTAGCTATCCCAAATCAAGGCTGTAGCTGATGTTTCTCTTAAGGAAGAGTCAAAACCACAAGTGAGCGGTAGAGGTAAGAAGAAATGGAAAAACAAGAAGAAGCCACCTCATAATATGGAAGGATAGAAGAAGAAGGTCAATTTTGTTGTAACTTGCTTTAACTACGGAGAGGAGGTCCATTATAAGAATCAGCGTCCTGGCGGTGAGAAGAAGTGTATTCTCTGCTACAAGATTGAACATCTCAAGAAGGATTGCCTGGAGGCAGCTAAGCAGGTTGTGAAGACATATGATATTAATATTGTTCCTAGTTAGTCGAATGCCCCTTCGGCGAAGGAAAAGGGAATGGCTTTGTCATTCAAGGTATGCTTTCCATTTCCAATGTTCCTATTCGCATTCTGTTTGATGCTGGGCTTCCCATTCCTTTGTATCTAGAGACATGGTAGATAGACTAGGATTATTGGAATCCAAAATCATCGACATACCTTTAGTAGTGACAAACCCCATTGGCAGCCCCGCCAATCTCAATATGGTTTGTCATAATATAATTTTATCGAATAATGGATGCTCTTTTATTTGCGATTGCTTTATTTTTTGGTTTGTGGATTTTGGTATCATACTTGGGATGGACTGGCTAAGTAAGTACAAAGTAGTAGTAGATTATGAGAGGATGTCAGTGACAATAGGGATGAACGACTAAGCGGGGGTTAGTGGTAGGATGATTACCAATTGAGGAGGTGATGGCCAATTATCTATAGTCGCTCGAGGTTTCAGACGATGAGTTGTCAAATTGCCATTAGCTAGGGAGTATCCGAAGATATTCGTAGAAGTGACCGAACTTCTACTTAAAAGAGAGACCGAATCCCGTATTGACCTGATAAAGGATGCTATATGATAGTGATACCTTTGAGGAGGTTGACACCTAGAGAGAAAAGAGTGCTTGAGGTGGAGGTGAATAATCTTTTTAAAAAGGACTACATTCGGAGGAGTATATCTGAATAGGGTGTTCCAGTAGTAATCACAACGAAGGCGGATGGTTCCCCTAGATTATCTGTTCACTACCATGAGCTGAATAATGTGACAAGAAAGAATAAGTATCCTCTACCACGTATAGATGATTTGTTTGATCATCTTCATGGTGCAAGGGTGTTTTCTCAGTCAGATCTTGCTACTAGATTTCACCAGAGAATGGCCAGAGAGAGTGTACCAATAATGACGGTTCGAAAACTATCTAGATTTTATGAGTGGTTGGTTATGCCATTCAGGCTAACCAATGCACCTTCCTACTTTGTGGATCTTATGAACCATGTCTTCAAAGATTAGTTGAATAAGTTCTACTTGTGTACGATGATGATATTTTCGTTTATTCTCTATCAAAGGAGGAATAGAAGACACATTTTAGGATTGTTCTTAAGGTGTTTAAGGAACACCAGCTAAAGGAAAAATGTTTTAAATGTCATTTCTGAAGGAGGAAAATTAGATTCTTGGGTGTTATTACAGAACGAGGTATAGTTGTAGATCTTGCAAAGGTCGCAGCAATACAATATTGGACTATACCCTAAAATGCTACGAATGTGAGGAGTTTCTTGGGATTGGCAGAATATTATTGGAAGTTCATCTAAGACTTCTCTAAGATAGTGTCACCATTGACCAACTTAACTAAGAAGAATCGGATTTTTTACTTAGGTTGCTAGATTTGTAAGCATGATGGAAAGTTTAACAAGTGCACGGATGGAAACGAGGAGATGACGGTATACAGGGATGTTTGTATTACCGGATTGGGATACTAATGTAGAAAGGTAAGGTTGTAGCTTATTATAATAGATAATTAAAATTGCATGAGAAGAACTATCCTAACTATGGTTTGCAATTTACAGCGATTGTGTCGCTTACTATATGGAGGCACTATCTTCTAGGAGAAAAGGTTTGATTTGTTTACAAGTCATAAGTTGTTGAAGTACCTATTTTTGTAAAAGGGTCTTAACATTTGTCAGCAATGATGGCTAGAGTTTCGAGCTTTCTGTGAATCTATGCATAGGAAATGATAATGTTGTCGTTGATGCTTTGAGTCGAAGGCATGCTAGTTTAGGTGCCATCTTTGTTAAATGAAAGCGGTGTGAATATATTTCACGTTATGATTTTCAACCAAGATGTGAGTTGGAACTAGAAATACTGACAATTTTGACTATCATACCCACTTTGATTGAAAAGATTGGAGATAATCAAAAGTGTGATCCTGAGTTAGTTGAGATCATGGCTAAAGTAAAGTTTAGGATTGAGTCCGAGAATATACCGCACGGGTTTGATCGAAGCAGTTGGCTTCTTTTAAGGGAATGTTGGTTGTCCAGAGGTGAATGCTTTGAGAGACGAAGTGTTCCGAGAGTGTCATCACTCAAGATCGACTATGTTGGATTATTCATCTCTAGTTGCATGAACTGCCAACTGGTTAAGGCAGAGCAGAAGTAGCCTAGTGGGTTGATGCAACCACTAGAAGCTCCTGAGTGCAAGTGGAAACATGTGCCAATTTCATGACTGGACTGCCGATAACTAGATTAGGGTTCGACACCATTTGGGTCATAGTTGATTGATTGACCAAGAGAGCTAGATTTATGCATGTTAAGTCGGTTAAAATGATAGCCAAGTTGGCCGATTTGTATGTGAAATGTATAGTAAGATTCCATGGTATACTGAAGAGCATTGTGAGTGATTGAGAAACATTATTCACTTGTGGGTTTTGGAGAACCTTACTAGAGGCACCAGTGATTGAGCTGACCTTAGTACAACTTATCACCCTCAGACCGATGGTCAGACCGAGAATGTGAATCGTATCTTAGTAGATCTTCTCTGTGCTTGCATCATAGACGTTGGAGCTCGTGGGACTATCATTTGCATGTAGATTTCTCATACAATAATAGTTCCGAGAAGATTGAGCTTATTCAGCAATGGATAAAGGCCACTCAAGATAGACAGAAGAGTTATGACGATATGAGATGTAGGGATATGGAATTCTCTGTCAACGACATGTTGTTTGTCAAGATTTCTCCTTTGAGCAATGTAGTTCGATTCGGTAGAAGAGGAAAATTAACACCAAGATTTGTGGGCCCTTTCCCGATCTTAGAGAGGATTAGGACCCTCACTTACAAAATAGATTCACCCAAGAGGATGGAAGGACTGCATAATGTATTCCATGTTCCCCAATTGCAGAATTCTATGCATGACCATAATACAACAATCACACCATATCAATTAGAAGACAATGAGATTGATCCAGAAGCTTTGAGGCCTCGTAGGCCAATTCATATTGTTGGTCACAATACAAAATAGTTAAAAAGGGAGGTAGTGAAGTTACTAAAGGTTCAATGGAGCGAGAGTGAGAGCTATTGCACTACGAAACTGAGGAGAGCATGAGAAAGTTGTATCCATAGCTCTTTACTTAGTAATATTTTCTATTTATCACTTTTAGTTTCGTAGGCTATGTCATTAATGTGTCAGTGTAATTCCCGCATGGTATGATAGGATTAATTTACTCTTTTCCTTTTTGGTTGATATGGGTGCATGTATAGCTTTTGTGTTTGTATATGGCTGTTAGGCATGCATGATGACACTATTGACTTGTTTATGGAATTTTGAGAGGGAAATTCTTAAAGGGGAGAACGTAACGACCCGCAATTTTTTGTGTTTTTAATACGTAAATGTGAAATATTATTTGCATACAAAGTTGTATCATTCTATGATTTTGATAGATAGTTATTAAAAGAATTTCTCGATTTTGGGTTTTTTCTCATATTTTTCTATGATCAATTACCACTAATGAAATCTTGTTTCGTCCATAACTTTTAACTAGAATGGAATTATGATCGAAAACTACTTTCATTGGATCAGGATGATGATTCCCCTTTCCATAAAATGGTTTTATGTCAAAACGGACAAATTATTTGAGAGTTGCCTATTTGAAGGATTTTAAATACAAGCAACCCATTTCCAGCCATCTGAGCAATTTTCGAGTAGGCCCATGCGCCCAGCTGAGATTTCGGGATTATAAGGGTAAAGATTAAAATCTGTTGATGTAAATCATTTTTGTTATTTCATTTTATTTCCTTCTTCTCCATAGCTTCTACCTCCGTTATAGTAAAACTTTCATCCAAAATCCTAAATTCTCCCAAAAACTTAAATTGAAAATTTATAGGTTAATCGATCCAGTCTATAGAAGCATATCTGTAACCATTAAAAGAGGAGATCTATTTAGATTAGTAATTCTACTCAATCTCGATGTCAAGTCAAGAGATTCTTGATATGCATTCTATCCTAGGGTTGAAAGATCAATCCGCAAGCACCTTATTCATATGCAACAACAAAGTCAACTCCCTATCCTAACCAACTATTAGACCGATCCCCTACCAGAATAATTTAGTTAAGATCAAAACTATGAACTTCGTAGACATAAATGAGAGATATTACTCTTATTTTATAGAATTCTAAACAACTTAACCTTAAATTATTTATGAAAAAGTTAAACTTGTTAGGAATATCATAACTTTAGATTAAAACTATGAATTTAAATGGTTAGGAACTAGATTGCTACATTTTCTAAGAAACCACTTGCAAATCTGTGCAAGTCTACAATTTTAACTCTTGACTCTACAGAATAATTGGACTAATTGATTGTTATTGCATGTTATTTTATGTAATTGGATGATTTCTATGCTTGGCTTCTTGTTGACTGAATCATTGAAAATGCATACAAATAGAGAAATAGAACTAAGATTTTGGAAAAAAGTCCATAAATCAAAACAGCTCAGAATCACACTAAATTTGGAGGGGACAATGGATGGCCTCCAGAAGTTGTGTGAAAATTTTGGGGTTGTTTGGAGTTCGTACGATAGAGTCATGGTTGGATAGGTCTGGGTCGGCCAAAATTGATAAGTTCCCAGAATTGAATGATATTTTTATGGGAGCCAGAGGATTTCCCGAGGAGCCTATGTTTCAAATTTTCAGTCGAATGGATTGAAACGAAGGAGGTACGACAAGAAGAAATTCAGATCGACATTCAATAATTGCTAATCGGCCTTCCTTAAAATCTAAATCGGAATTCCTTAAAATTCATACTGACGTTCCTTATATTTGGGTCATTGTACTGCCTTCGCTCCAAGTTAACTTCAAATGGGAGTAACTTTTTCATACAATGTCCTTTTTGGATGCCCTTTTTTGAGTTGGACTCACGGTGGTGAACCCTACATTTTGGAAGAGAGTAAATTCGAATAGAAGCAACTACAGATTTAAGTATTTTGAAATGACATATGTGGGATGGTTTAGGTCGAAGATCTCAGGCAGTCCAATGATGACCAATCGAATTCCTAGAGCAAAGTAGTAGACTATGAGTCAAGGAGGGGGAAGTTGGCAAGAGGAAGTTAGGGAGCATAGTTGGAAGACATATGTAGTTGTCTAGGTAGTTATCGATTAGAGAACTTTAGCTGGAGTAAGATGACATTTCTAGAAGAACCCTGCAGCGGAGATACGTATCCAGAAGGATCGTTGTTTGTAGGTTTGGGCAGGTACTTGAAGAGCTGAGGCTTGAGCCCCGATCAAGTCTTCGACCTGATGTTGGTTGTAAGCTAGTACGAAGGTTGTCCATTTGATAAAAGTAGTTAATACAGGGAGACTCATGAATATCACTTATGATTATTCTCAACCAGGCGGAGGTTGTCAATCTGACTTAGATTGTTCTAGCTTAGACAATGTACATCTACCATGGAACCGAATGTACTGTATATCCAACACATTGAGTGAGTGAACGCGAGGATTGATGATTTTAGCTATACTTTGTTAATCGTTTATCGCCCTAGGGATGTCATTAAATCTATACGACATTAACATAGATATAGATAGTGCTGATGTAGACATTTAGGCACCTCAGTACTCAGGCGTAGAGTGTACTCATATTATTAATTCTATTAGAGTAGTGTATATTTCTATGTGCTAACTCTTTGGATGCAGGGACATGTCAGATATGGTTTACCATGTTGTGCGTTCCATTTATTTCTCTACTTGTGATTTTATCGCTTACACTAGACTTTGTCTAACCTAGAGTATTATGCTTAGCTTCTTATTACTTTAGGTGCACTTACATAAAAAGACTAGAGGCAAGTTAGGAGTGAGCACAAGCACATTAGGACTGAGCACTAGTAGCTGTTCGGGAAACGAGGATGAAGCTATCCACATATTATTTATATGTAATCTATCTCATTTCACCAATCATTACTGTAAGGATTAGTAGTTCCTTTATCCTTTTGCTTGAGAGATAGTTTCTGTTAGAGTTATTTCCTTTGTATAATTCTTGTGGTATTGTGGTTTACTATTTTGAACTTGTTACTCTGATTTCTGGGATTCATTTTAGTTATTTACTACCTCGTCTGTTTCACATCAGTATGTTTTGTTATTATCTTTTATTTCATGCGCTGCGAGATATATGACAGGTTCTGTGTAGTTCTAGTTCTTTCTTCCCTAAATGTTTCCTTTACATTATCCGGAGCGTCGAAAATCTTGGGTGGTGATTTCAATATATATTGCTAATATTTAACATATTGGACTTCCTATGCTTGCAATCGCTTCGATCATAAATATAAGAAGTTTCATCAGAGTAAATTTGTATATTCAAGCAATTTTTTTCGAAGAAAACCCATTGTTTCCTCGATTTGACACCAAATCTGATGATGTAAATTCATATACTCTTGACAATTTAGGTTTCCGGTTCCTATAGTTCAACAATATACATTTGATGGTTAGTCATCACGGACTCATGAAAAGTTCAATAATGGCCTGTCGTTTCTAAAAGCTTAGCCCAAATTCCGATGAGAAGACATTGTTTTAGGCATTTTAATTCAATTACATAGTGTTAAAATTTGTACTTCCAAGTTCCAAAGGATTGAATGTAAATATTCGATGATGGGACATCATCTGGTCCCGCTAAATTCGAAAACAATCCACTATTCCTAAAGTTTTGGCTCAACTCAGCAAAAATGGGTCTATTTTGTCTTCCTCATTAGACTAGGTCATGTTAGCTGTGTTTGTTTTATCTTCTAAAGGGTTAACTCGATGTTAGGCCATTGTTTGGCCTGTATTATTTTGATAATGAATTGTAGTTTTCGAAAATGGGGATTTTTAATACAAGGGCCTCCAAACGGAATGCTATAAGTTTGCAGGACATAAAAAACAAAAAATACATTTCAAGGGAAATAATAGATAAAATGACATCACTGCCCTCGATTACTTGGAAAATCGATCCTGTTGAATTCCTCCTCAACCATTCTAAAGCCTAATCATTTCATTCACCCAAATCCACTAAATTGGCGATTAATTTTCTCATTAGAAAATAGTCGTTGAGTATATCTTCCTCAATTCCAAATCCCCTAAAACTTCAGATCCTTATCCAGAAATTGTTCCTATTCGACAATTTTTGTTGATCAACAAAATAAGGTTAGATCCTATTCTTCTTAATCCCTGAGTTCTTCGGTCGTATCCTTTTATTCTATTCACTCTTTGAGTGCTTGTTTACAGGGAGGAAAGGTAAATGTCTTTAAACAATATTATCTTTTCAATGTTTACATTATGAGAAAAATTGGAATTATGTTATCGTTTTTTATGCGTTTCACTTGCAAAATTTGCATTAAGGAACTCAATATTAGGAGTTTTATCTCTACGGTCGATTCAGTCATGGAACAAGTTGAAGACATTCTCCTGATTGGACCACCTGCAGCAATTGACGTTGACTTAGGTGAATGCTAGTACGTTTGAGAAGGTTCTGGTGGTATGTTTACTACCTGCAGCATTTCATGAAATTTTTGTATAGTTTACTACCTGCAACATTTATCTACGGTTATACTGAAGTATCACAATTTATCCAATTAGTAGCTTTACCAGATATAATTCGCACACTATGGGTTTCAAAATATTTTAGTATAGTTAATATTCATTGAATTTTGAGTACTTTTATCCTTGTACACAAGCTAGGATTGTTCTGAGCATTACTAACTACCTTTGTTATTCTATTCTAATAGCAAATTAACTTGTGATCTAGTTACATGGTTGGTAGTTGAGCCATTTTACCATTTTTTTTCTTTTGGTTTAAGTACCAATACTCGTCTACCCAACAATCCAGATCTAAATTTGTTAATGATGTCATGGAGGAATATAGTTTGGAAAATCCTGTGTGCATCATGCTCAAAATCCATTTCTTTCTATAGAGCACTTGTCCTTCATTATCGATACAAGATAAAATATAAGAGTTTAGTATAAAGGTTTCAAACGGTATGAGTGTAAAATTTGAATTGCTAAAATACTACCATATGAATCTGTATAGTACTTTTGTTGGTGTGGTTTGACGTATACTAATACCAGCATTTCAAGTTCATCCATCCTCTTCGCTAAAATAGTCCGCTCTATACCACCTTTTCGTTTGCTGCAAATGCACCCTGTTATATGTTTAAAAGTAGGGCCAAATTAAGTAAGCTTTATAAAAATTAAACAAGTTTAAAATAAAAAAATTGTTTATAAAAATTAATCAAGTGTCCATATATTTTAATTAAGTTGATTCACATAAGCAAACTTGCAATGATTTTAGAGATTATTCAGTCCATTTATACTGACTTTCAATATTATTTGAATTATTTTTATTAGGAGTTTCAGATATGAAACCTTTCCATTGTGTTCAAGACTGTCAGCTCCCGCTTTCTCCTCCTCGTTATCTGCACTTGAATTTGTTGATCACACCTCTTTATTATTTTTAACATATTCTGTATCTACATAGACTAGCAGTCCAGCCTTGGGTCATTGACCATAGGGCCTGGAGCTAGACTGCTCCAATTTGTTATTGCCTCTGCATTTTCTATTTCCTTGTTATTTTTTATAGTATCATCCTTTAGATGTTCCACATGCAAAGACTTTACACTAATTATTTTTATGTTCTAGATTTTTAAAAGACATCGTTGCCTTATAGCCACGGTAATGTGCAACGATCACTTGCATTACTAGTTTCAAACTATAATACATGACTTCCATTTTCTTTGAGAAGTCAAGGATTAAGGCCAAGGTAAGGACAATGGGAATAGCAGAAGAAAGTAAAGAAATATAAGGCATTTTCTTTGAGGTTCGACTAATTCTACTTTATTTTTCTCCTTATAAATTTTATTGATGGCTTCACCTTATCACAAGTTATTAATTTAAAAGCAGAAGTTTCATATATGCATCAACTTTTTTGTCTTTTCCAAAAATACAATAATATGCATTAAATTTCCATTTTTCAATATGAGCAAGTACAATGTTTTTTATTTTTTTTAATCATTAACCATTTCAGGTCAATGCTTACTTATACGTAATACACATTTCAAATTTTTCTTCTTCTGATGATTTGTGTCTTCTGATGTGAAAGGTGCTGATTATGCAGGGGTTCTCTACGCATTTTAACTTTTGCGTCAATCAGATGGAAAGAGTCGTCGGTAAGTCCCATGTCCTTTTCCGTATTGCCTAGGATCGTTTGGCCATGTCCTAGCTATTCATTTTCATTAAGTATTGCTGGCAAGTTAGCTACATGGGAGATTAAACTTGGTTTGAAGACTTTTTCCAGTGCTGTGTGGATTTAGCAATGGGTATTTATATGGTTGCTCTGCTCCATAATTTGAAGTATTAGAGAATGATAATTTATCATCAATGCTACTGAGTTGTCCATTTCCAAAATTGATCTTAGATGTGGACTGTTTGAAAGTGGGAGAAGGACCTTTAGGGGGAAGTATTATGTGTGGTTGTCATAACATTTGTTAATTCTGTGTTGGCTTCCTTTATGTATGTAAATGCATGGTCCTGCGGTTGACAATTTGTATTTGGAGAGACTTCACTACTGCATGTGATCATCATATAACTTGTACAACCATTTGAATTGTTCCCAACGTGACATTGGGATTCCTGTATGTTGGTGTAATTACGTGTATTAAACTTGCTATGCATATTTGCTTATATAGCTATTCCACATCCAAAGTTGTGATTTTGCAGTGTGTTAATCCCAGTATAGGAGTAGACATTATCTTAAATAGTTCCTAGCCTGTTGTCAAATGGTCTTGGGTATTCATATTATTTGGTGTTAAGTCGATATCTAGATATTTTTTATTTCGATATGTCTTGTGCAGTTTCCTTAGCAAGCCATTGTTTTTCAAATGCACAATATTTCAATGGATGACCAAAACATCTGCATTTTTGACATATGATCAATGCCTACGCTTGTTCAATTTTTTGTGTGAAAGGCTCATCCTTTTCATCTAATATAAGGAGTACTGATGGGAAATTAAAGTCATTGTCAATTTCTGATAGAACTCTAGCAAAAGAAATGTAATGACCCGCATTTTTAGCAGTCGAATAATTTGTTTATTTAATTATTAATTATCGATTTAACGATATCGATAACTGAAATTAAATAATATTTATATTTAATTAATATAAATAATAGAAAAAAATATTTTCGGAATAATCGGAAATAACAGAATTTATGATATGGTGTGAATTGGACGATATAAAATATATAATTCAGTTTATATTGAATTATATTGACGAATATATTATTTAAACGAAGTCTAAACATATAATATATATTATAATTATAATCGAGCTCGAAATGGCGCGGCAGTTCGCGTTTTGGCGATTTGAACTTCAACTGGAAATACAGGATCCGTTTTAAAAACAAGAAACGTGTGGAGCTGGTGGAGTATATTTTTCTAATGAAATAGAAAAATCTGGATTTCGTCGTGTAGATTTTGATTTACATCCAAACCAAATCTTAGAAAATTCGCTATGGAATTCCTTTATAATTTGTAACGATATATATAAGGAATTTCAATATAAATTTGAATATCGATTCAACCGGGATTTGAATATCGAGTTGTAAATCCCAGTGGAGCTGTATGATATTCTATTTTGAATATATACGATAATATTCATTTTTAAATATTAATTTTAATTGTTTTTAAATATATTTATATATTTAAAAGGGTTATTTAGGGCTTTAAAAATAGCCAGTTTTGCAAACGACCTCATAATTCGACAAAATCAATTTTGTTGGATTCGTAATGTTAAATTATTGTTAGATGTCAAGTTTCGTGATTTTTGAAGTCATTATGTGACCGTATGGGATTTTAATGTGAAACACAGTCGATAATTTGACCTTTAAAAATACGCTGTGTGAGCAAACGGAGTCGGAATTCAACGAAACCAGTTTCGTTGGGACCGAAACGTCGAACTGTAGCTGCATGTCCATTTTCGTGATTTTGGGCATCGTATGTGGTCATAGGAATTTTTAAAGGACATATACATACAACGATTGATTAAAAAGGAATAAAATAATCAAAAGAAAAATATCTAAATTTCTTATAAATACCCAACTACTCTTTCTAAACCCTAAACACATTTTTCTGCGGTCAACTTCTTTTAGCCGTCGTGTTTTCATCAGGAAACCAAATCGTGTTCTTCAAATCTTCATAGAAAATCAAAATCTATTTAGATAAAATCTCTTAAATCTGCAAATATATATATTGGAGATGGTCTTTGGTTTCTCGTCAAAGCTATGTGGTTTTTTTGAAGCTCGAAGGTTTTTTTTCGATGTATGATTTACAGCGTGAGCATCGTTTAGTTAGGGTTGGGAATACTTTGAGTTTAAAGAAGAGATGATCGAATACATGCTTGTCTTTGATCTTGGGGTGGAAAGTTGGGCTTGCATGCAAAACAGGAGTGTTATCGGTGAGAAAAACTGCCGACATTTCACTGTAGCACTCACGACAGAGAGCAGGTCGGAAATCAGTTGAGTGGTGCGAGTTCGACAGCATGGGCATGGGGAGGCGCGGAATCGAAAGAGGAGTTCATTGGTTGTGACAATTTGTGAAATCGCGAAGTATTGAATGGGTAAGAGGTGGAAGAGTATGTGCGTGAAGAAGCTTGAAAAATTCCTGAAGCACCGCCCTTTTGGGATGAACGGGAAGAAAGGGAATCACTGGGTCGGATTTTCAAATGAGTTATGGGCCGGGTTCAACAGTGTAAGGCCCAGGACTTAAAATAATGTTTAAGTTAATTTAATTAAATATATATGCAAACTTGTAAATGATATATCTTGATCATACTATATCAGAATTTAGAACGGTCAGTCACGTTGGGATCGTAGGGACGAACACTACACCATGGAACTAACGAGGAGTGGATCGAAGCTCGTTACAATTTATTGCAAAATAAATTGTCCGTATGAATCATAGACAGTTAATCGTTTTTAACGATAACAGTTCAATGTGAGTAAAACTCACCAACTCTGAAAGTTATATTTTTATAACGTATTCTTAGAACTGATAATCATCTGTTGATTGCTGTGTGTTAACTATTTGGTTGAATTGCATGTGTATTGGTTGAAATCATAGATAACGATATATATAAATCATTAATCAAATATTGATTCTGTTTAGCAGAATATTTCATATTGAAATGAAATCGATGTTAATTATGTTGTTTAACATCTGTGATGTAGGGAAACAGGTTGGAGGAATCCAACTGGATTCCTCAACATTTATTTACTGTTTTTCATATATTGTAATATATTGTAACACCCCACCTCCGCCAGGGTGGCTCTTGCAAGCAACTCTGACTTTGGTGGGGCGTTTTAAAACAAGGTAAACATGCATAATGATATAACAAGGCAGGACATGACATATATATATGTAAATAAACAGAGTAAGTAAATAAAATAGCGGAAGATTTTTAAACCATTTCAAAACACAAGTCTGGTACATCAAAATGTCAATTTCCAAAAATTACAAGTCTAGATAAAAACATCATCTGATAAACTGAAATACATAAGTACTATCCCCAAATAAGAGTGATAAACCATAGCGGGCTCAATATCCAAACGCACATGAGCTAATCCAGCAAGCAAGCTAAGCGATCCAAGCTAAGCACCAATGTTCCCACCCTGAGAACCTGGGGGGGGGGGGGACGGAAGAAAAGAAGCGAAAAGAAAACGGGTCAGTCATAAAGACTGGTAAGCCCTGCTAGGATCAGTCTATAAACTAATAAAGTTAACAGCATGATGGAAACTGAGATGATCATAGATAACAACATACTGGCATGATAAATTAACTACAAGATAGATAGAGGTGTCATCGCATAAACAAGGTTAAGTTTTGCACCACGGTGTACTAGCAAACCAACATAACAGGTATTGATCCCTTGGCCCAAGCTTTGACCCAATAACATGAAGTGACCTTAATATAAGGTCCAACCAAACGATCTAGTCGATCGGCTCCCTATAAGCCTAACACGTCAAGTGTTGGTGTCCATACGGCCCACATATAGATGTAGTCAGACTGTGCTGGGTCCACCTTCGGGTGTATCAAGCCCTCGGGTGTCAACCCCAGACACTGAAGCAATAATGCACAGTCTAAGCCTACTGGTACCCGTGCCTCGAGTTTGTCCAATACCGGACTACGTGCACGTCCGTAGCCCGCCTGGACCCGCACCGCTGTACCACTCAGCCATCGCTTTGGTCGCTTACATCAGTTCAGTAATCGTGCCCCGCCCTAGCCTAGCCTCTAGGGTTGTGATGATACCAAACTGGGATTACTGCCGGAACAGACCACATTGCTAGGGTTTCCTAAGAGGGTTAAGTGCGATTTAACCCTTCACTAATCATGGATTAAATTGGTTAAGTGTAACCGACAGTTCACAACTTAACCCCATTTCAATCCCTCGAACCCCCAAATGGATTAAATTGGTTAAGTGTAACCGACAGTTCACAACTTAACCCCATTTCAATCCCTCGAATCCCCAAATTGGTTAAGTATTAGTGAACCCTGACTTAACCCTAATCATGAGGCATTAATTAATTTAATGCACCTCAACCTCTCACATTAGACTTTGTTGTGGTTACCTAGTTAAGCCGGTGGGTTCCGGGTAGATTTACACCACAACTTGGTCTAACCTCGGGTCTTGGCACCACATGACCAACTTCTCACATTGGGTCCTATTGTTTGTAGCCACTAGTTAAGCCGGTAAGTTCCGGGTAGAATTACGCTACAAACTCAACCCAACCTCGAGTTGGCCACACTTATGTTTTCGAAGTGTCATGTCCACTTTATTTCAAAACATAATTACAAGTCAACAAATACTTGGGTAGACCTAACTTAATAGGTAAATTCCCAAGGGGTAGACCTAACTTAATAGGTAAATTCCCAATCTTATATTTTCATGTATTTTAAGTTTACCCAAACCCCCCAACGTCATTCTATCGCTTACATATTCGTAATAACGCATAAAGGATAGGAAGAGGGAACTTGGCATAACATACATGATGAACTTGCATATCACAACAAACATGCGTAACATGTTAAACTTGCCTAACATGGCGTATGGGACTTGCATAAACATGCATAACTTGTCAAACATACATAACATGTCATTGCGAACTTGCATAAGCATGCATAACTTATTAAACATGCATAACATGGCATAGTGAACTTGCATAAACATGCATAACCCAATAAACTTGCAAATCATGGCATAATGAACTTGCATAAACATGCATAACTCAATAAACTTGCAAATCATGGCATAATGAACTTGCATAAACATGCATAACTCAATAAACTTGCAAATCATGGCATAATGAACTTGCATAAACATGCATAACTCAATAAATTTGCAAATCATGGCATAATGAACTTGCATAAACATGCATAACTCAATAAACTTGCAAATCATGGCTTAGTGAACTTGCATAAACATGCATAACTCAATAAACTTGCAAATCATGGCATAAATCCCACTTGCATCACATATTAACTTTAGAGTTTCTAAAATGAAGGTAAGAGGGCTTACAAATATTATGAAGACACAAATCTACTAATAAAGATTGAGAAGCCCTTTATGCAAGCATATAAAAACCCAAAACAAAGCTCCAATAAGAAAACTCTTAAAAATTCCAAAAACTCTAGCTTAGCCAATAAAGCTTGCAACTTGATGATGTATGCAAGCTAATGATCATTCATACAACTTAGAAATGCTTGTATGAACATCAAAATCTTCATAGGAATGATTTTTGAAGAGGGTGGAGGCTAGGGTTTTTAAGTGGAGGCCATTTGAGAAATCAATTTGCCATAGTTTAGCTACTAGAATGAATAAATGAGGTTTTAGGGTAGGATTAGGGTCTTATTTATAGAAGATTAAAGTGTTTTTAGCCCTAGGATTAACCCTAGGTTAGTTTAGGTCCATCAGATTTCGGAAGTCTCCAGAACCAAGCCACAAGACCAGACCAAGACCCAAAATGGTGCGCCAGGCAAAACTGCCCGGCCACCCTGTGTCGACAGGGCTGTCGACACCCTGGGGACCCTGTCGACATGCCTGTCGACATGGGGGTCCTGGCGGGAGTTTTCCCGCCTGTGCCAGTTTGCCCTAATTTCCAACTTTGAACTTGAAATTCAAATCTGTTTTTGACATGGAAATTTCTGAAAACTTCAATGGGCCTTAACTGGGTCATACGGACTCCGATTTTCGAAAACTCGGACTCTATTTCGCGTATTTTTCCGAGACGAACGCAATGGCATAGCCCGTTTCCCTTGATTCAGATTTTAGAATTAAATTCTGCCTCGATTTATGTTATAACAGGTTATTGAAAATACGGGTTGTTGCATTCTCCCCTCCTTAAAGGATTTCGTCCCCGAAATCTTCAAGTTAGGAAGAACGTATCCTACCATCCAATCATCCATCTACTCAAAGCATCATCCACGAGCAATCATTGTCCTTACAAGATTCTAAATGCTGGATGAACATATGCAGAGGTGTGTGTATATGTACTTATCTAATGCAAATATCATCAATGCGAATTATGTTGGTGAAATGAATCCATATGTATGCAATTCCTAACATAATGTATATCATCTATATGTGTGCACATAACATACACACATATGCAACATCCATGTGATAACACACAATTTTCATCCATGAATAAGCATAAACACTCATGCATATGCAATATGAGGAGTGTGCGAGCCGATCTAGTGCCTAATTATGTATAATGCATCCACGAGCAACCACTTGCAAACACTTGCAACCATCAAACATAACATGTCTCAAACACATGTTTCATCCAAAGGATTCTACCTAAGGTTCTCATGACAAGATAAACACGATAAACTAGATAAACTAGATAAACATGGATAGAGAGATATGCTAAAAAGAGATCTTAGAAGATAAGCAAGATAAACTCCTTTTTGGATTACAAGAAATCCATTCAAACTCTGACATATAGTACTAACCGATGAGTCATAACCCCCTTATGGAGTTTACAACAGAAATAAGATCGAGAATGGGACCGAGAGGATATATACAAAAGATAACTTGCAAGCAAGCTCCACAGGAAAACAAGGATCAAGGATGCACTCTTAAAAAGAGATATGATGCGCGTATCTAGTCTTCACTCTTCTTAGTCACGTTTCCTTGAGCTTAACTCCACTGTGCTTTGACCGTCTTTTACTTTATGATTTCTTGGCTTCCTAACTCCTATTTCCCAAATTCGAGTTGGAACTCATTTCATTATCGCCTCTCGTCTTCCTTTTCCACTTATTCTTCTTTCTGTATACTTGGCTTAAACATAACTGTAACCTCCTGATTTCGTGCAAGCTCTCCAATAATTCACTAGTGAATCCTGGATCTCGTCTACTTACTATAAAGTGTTCCACGCAGCAGAACTTTTCTTGAAATACCAATCCACGTTGCCAATTGCCCTTATAAACGTGATTTTCTATAACTCATGCTTAATCGAAATGAACCATCCGCCTATGAGTGATAGGCCATACCTAGATTCAGTTGCCTACCCATGGCTTCCTGTAGGCCATTTCAAAACTGGCCAACTTCTTGAGGGTAAACCGTTGCTAACCATGATGCAGTCCTCTCGCTCTTCACCGGACTGAAATGAGCACTCTTCGTGAGTCTACCTATTATGACCCACATACCCGTATTCCCTTTCTTTGATCTAGGTAGTCTATCCACATAATCTATCGAGATGTTTTCACACTTCCCTTGCGGAACCTCCAATGGAGGTAATGGCCCGCCGGGCTTCTATGACTTGGCCTTAACCTGGTGGCACAACATGCATCCTGAGACCAACTCGGCCACCTCCTCGAGTGATGCGCATCTTCAAGAACCTTCTTTACCAAGTCTTCCACTCGAGGAACACATAATCTCTCATCGCGCCTTAGTCATCCCTTGTCATCTATAATATATCTAGCGAGGTGAATTAACATCTCGCCTCGAATCAACTGGTCCATGTTCTTGACTAACTGCGGGTCTTCTTCCTGTGAAACCCCTTTCTTGATCCAGAAGAGTAAGTCTAAGCTCAGGGAATGCTAACTAACTAGCCAAACGGAGAAAGCTTCTTACTTCAATTGCCCTCCTCAGAGTTTTCCGGTCTTAAACCGCAACCACTTTAGCGGAATCCACCGCTAAGCCTTACTTAGGAACTATGTGCCCAAGAAATCCAACTTCTTTCCTCCAAAGTGACATTTGGAGAACTTGACCTTCAACTGGTGGCTCTAAGCGTATCCATCACCTCCTTGAGATGTCTAGCATGCTCTTCCTCGTTCTTTTAAGGAGATCAAAATATCGTCTACGACGACCACGACAAACTTGTTCAAGGACTCCCTAAACACCCTACCCATCAAGTTCACGTAATATGCGGGTGCATTAGTCAAACCAAATAGCATGACTAGCCATTCTAAAAAAATCCATCTGGAGTCCTAAACGCAGTCCTGTCAATTCCATCCTCAGCCATCCTAAGCTGATGGAATCCGGTAGCTAGATCAAAAGAAAACAGATGCTCCTACAAGCTGATCAAACAAATCATCAATCCTTGGTAACGGTTGTCTATTCTTCTCACGATAATCAACACATAAGCGAAGCAAACTGTCCACATTAGTAACGAATACTACTGGAGCACCCTACTCGAAAATGCTTCGTCTCAGGAAGTTATTCTCAAGCAACTTCTTAACTTGCTTTCTTAACTCTCATCTCGTGAGGTCATGTGCCTAACCGGCCACGAAACTGGCTTGGTATTACCAACCAAATAATGCGGAAATCTATCCCACGTCTAGGGGTAACCCCTTTACTTCCCCCAAGATATCAGGATATTCTCGGACCACCCTCACAGATTGCAAACTATCGATAGACGAGTTGAGGGATTCAAGATAACATAACATGACGGGACTCATAGGGTTGCTAGAAATTTCTAGGGTATTACCGAGGCGAGTCATGAGCCTCACAACCCTATATACAAAAACCAAGAATGGCTCCAAAACAGGACAACCATTCCATGCCCAAAACCAACCCATATCCCCCGAAACCGAGAATATAAACATCCCACGAGAATTCTATACTTAAGATAGAAATTTTCAAATCCACTCAGACCACAGACAAACGGGCAGAACCCCCAATTGGATTTGAAACACATACGGGATCATCAACTAGACTAGTACTTAGGTGCAAACTTTCAACTAGGTCAGATGAAATAAAACTATGCGATGAGCCAGAATCAAACAAAGTACGAACAGGGAAAATCAGAAAATGTAAACAAGACTTTCAACAGAAACACTACCTCTATCATGAGCTGGAAGAACGGTGTTGAGGGGATGAACTCGCCCTCCAGATAGTCCTGCACACTGAGTCTGACCTTGCCCTTGTTTCCTCGGGCAATCCTTGCTGAGATGTCCAAACTCACCACAATGAAAGCATTCACCCCGCTTTCTCTTCTTCTTCCTACATTCCCTGGATATATGTCCAACTTTACCACAGAAGTTGCATTTCCTATTCTCTCTTGGCTTGTCCTTGCGGTTGTTGTTATTCTTGCCTCGTTTCCCGGAATTTACCCTCTTGCCTTGAGACTCATTCGCCTTGACCTCTTTCTTGTCATTGTTATCTTCTTCTTGAAGTAGGGCCATATTCACCAAATTCTCGAAAGTCGCCCCCAAGGGTATATGAGACATGTCCAAACCATGTAATGGCTCGTTTAATCCTAGAGCAAAGTGTAGGGCCTTCTTCTGAGCTGTATTAACCAAGTCTAAATCGACCCGAGCCAGTTGATTAAACTTATCTATGTATTCCCTAATAGTCATGTCCCCTTGCTTCAGTGATAAGAACCTCAGTCCAAACCTTCCTCTAAAGTCATCCCAAGTCTCAATTGGCCTAGTAGCGGTGGTGACTACCCACCAACATGCAGCTTCTTCCTTTAGCAACCATACTGCTAATAAAACCTTCCTGCGGTCACCTATATCAAAGGTGGCTAAAAGATCTTCGGTCTCTTTCAACCAATTCCTTGCCTCTACAAAAGTCTCTGTTCCACTAAAATTCTTGCCACCCATCATCTTAAAGTTCTTACAAGTTTCCGCAAAATCCGCTTGTGGAGGCTGAGGGAGAAGAGGAACATCAGATACGGAAGGAGGAGGAGGAACAGCGGCCTTGACTGGAAAGACAACATTAGAGACACCCGGGACCGGTGCCGTGACTTCCAAGTACCGACGAAACCAATCGGGTATTGTTACTCCTTCGGGCAAGATGAGATTATCAGACATGCTGGAAACGAAAAGAAAAGAGTTCAAACAAGGGGTCAAAGGATAGTGCTAATGGCTTTTGGGGAATAGCCTTTAAAAATAACTAGACTTTTCTTTGGAAAATACTTTATACTTGGTTTTGAAAATAGTTTTTCAAAAGTTTTAAAAACCTTTTTATCCCTTCTCGTAAACCATATGCTCTGATACCAAATGTAACACCCCACCTCCGCCAGGGTGGCTCTTGCAAGCAACTCTGACTTTGGCGGGGCGTTTTAAAACAAGGTAAACATGCATAATGATATAACAAGGCAGGATATGACATATATATATATATATGTAAATAAACAGAGTAAGTAGATAAAATAGCGGAAGATTTTTAAACCATTTCAAAACACAAGTCTGGTACATCAAAATGTCAATTTCCCAAAATTACAAGTCTAGATAAAAACATCATCTGATAAACTGAAATACATAAGTACTATCCCCAAATAAGAGTGATAAACCATAGCGGGCTCAATATCCAAACGCACATGAGCTAATCCAGCAAGCAAGCTAAACGATCCAAGCTAAGCACCAATGTTCCCACCCTGAGAACCTGGGGGGGGGGGGAAACGGAAGAAAAGAAAACGGGTCAGTCATAAAGACTGGTAAGCCCTGCTACGATCAGTCTATAAACTAATAAAGTTAACAGCATGATGGAAACTGAGATGATCATAGATAACCACATACTGGCATGATAAATTAACTACAAGATAGATAGAGGTGTCATCGCATAAACAAGGTTAAGTTTTGCACCACGGTGTACTAGCAAACCAACATAACAGGTATTGATCCCTTGGCCCAAGCTTTGACCCAATAACATGAAGTGACCTTAATATAAGGTCCAACCAAACGGTCTAGTCGATCGGCTCCCTATAAGCCTAACACGTCAAGTGTTGGTGTCCATACGGCCCACATATAGATGTAGTCAGACTGTGCTGGGTCCACCTTCGGGTGTATCAAGCCCTCGGGTGTCAACCCCAGACACTGAAGCAATAATGCACAGTCTAAGCCTACTGGTACCCGTGCCTCGAGTTTGTCCAATACCGGACTACGTGCACGTCCGTAGCCCGCCTGGACCCACACCGCTGTACCACTCAGCCATCGCTTTGGTCGCTTACATCAGTTCAGTAATCGTGCCCCGCCCTAGCCTAGCCTCTAGGGTTGTGATGATACCAAACTGGGATTACTGCCGGAACAGACCACGTTGCTAGGGTTTCCTAAGAGGGTTAAGTGCGATTTAACCCTTCACTAATCATGGATTAAATTGGTTAAGTGTAACCGACAGTTCACAACTTAACCCCATTTCAATCCCTCGAACCCCCAAATGGATTAAATTGGTTAAGTGTAACCGACAGTTCACAACTTAACCCCATTTCAATCCCTCGAATCCCCAAATTGGTTAAGTATTAGTGGACCCTGACTTAACCCTAATCATGAGGCATTAATTAATTTAATGCACCTCAACCTCTCACATTAGACTTTGTTGTGGTTACCTAGTTAAGCCGATGGGTTCCGGGTAGATTTACACCACAACTTGGTCTAACCTCGGGTCTTGGCACCACATGACCAACTTCTCACATTGGGTCCTATTGTTTGTAGCCACTAGTTAAGCCGGTAAGTTCCGGGTAGAATTACGCTACAAACTCAACCCAACCTCGAGTTGGCCACACTTATGTTTTCGAAGTGTCATGTCCACTTTATTTCAAAACATAATTACAAGTCAACAAATACTTGGGTAGACCTAACTTAATAGGTAAATTCCCAAGGGGTAGACCTAACTTAATAGGTAAATTCCCAATCTTATATTTTCATGTATTTTAAGTTTACCCAAACCCCCCAACGTCATTCTATCGCTTACATATTCGTAATAACGCATAAAGGATAGGAAGAGGGAACTTGGCATAACATACATGATGAACTTGCATATCACAACAAACATGCGTAACATGTTAAACTTGCCTAACATGGCATATGGGACTTGCATAAACATGCATAACTTGTCAAACATACATAACATGTCATTGCGAACTTGCATAAGCATGCATAACTTATTAAACATGCATAACATGGCATAGTGAACTTGCATAAACATGCATAACCCAATAAACTTGCAAATCATGGCATAATGAACTTGCATAAACATGCATAACTCAATAAACTTGCAAATCATGGCATAATGAACTTGCATAAACATGCATAACTCAATAAACTTGCAAATCATGGCATAATGAACTTGCATAAACATGCATAACTCAATAAACTTGCAAATCATGGCATAATGAACTTGCATAAACATGCATAACTCAATAAACTTGCAAATCATGGCTTAGTGAACTTGCATAAACATGCATAACTCAATAAACTTGCAAATCATGGCATAAATCCCACTTGCATCACATATTAACTTTAGAGTTTCTAAAATGAAGGTAAGAGGGCTTACAAATATTATGAAGACACAAATCTACTAATAAAGATTGAGAAGCCCTTTATGCAAGCATATAAAAACCCAAAACAAAGCTCCAATAAGAAAACTCTTAAAAATTCCAAAAACTCTAGCTTAGCCAATAAAGCTTGCAACTTGATGATGTATGCAAGCTAATGATCATTCATACAACTTAGAAATGCTTGTATGAACATCAAAATCTTCATAGGAATGATTTTTGAAGAGGGTGGAGGCTAGGGTTTTTAAGTGGAGGCCATTTGAGAAATCAATTTGCCATAGTTTAGCTACTAGAATGAATAAATGAGGTTTTAGGGTAGGATTAGGGTCTTATTTATAGAAGATTAAAGTGTTTTTAGCCCTAGGATTAACCCTAGGTTAGTTTAGGTCCATCAGATTTCGGAAGTCTCCAGAACCAAGCCACAAGACCAGACCAAGACCCAAAATGGTGCGCCAGGCAAAACTGCCCGGCCACCCTGTGTCGACAGGGCTGTCGACAGGGCTGTCGACACCCTGGGGACCCTGTCGACATGCCTGTCGACATGGGGGTCCTGGCGGGAGTTTTCCCGCCTGCGCCAGTTTGCCCTAATTTCCAACTTTGAACTTGAAATTCAAATCTGTTTTTGACATGGAAATTTCTGAAAACTTCAATGGGCCTTAACTGGGTCATACGGACTCCGATTTTCGAAAACTCGGACTCTATTTCGCGTATTTTTCCGAGACGAACGCAATGGCATAGCCCGTTTCCCTTGATTCAGATTTTAGAATTAAATTCTGCCTCGATTTATGTTATAACAGGTTATTGAAAATACGGGTTGTTACATATATGATGTGATATATAATCTATTGTTGATTATGTGTGTTTGAATGATATCGATCATGGTTATTTGGTATTTTAAATACCATAAGAAATACTGGGATGTAAAAAGGGAATTTTCAAAGTGTATTTTGAAAATAAATTATTTATACAAAATCAATGGATTATATACATAAAGAAAGGATTTTATAAAAGAAAATACTTTATAAAATCAAAGAAGAAATATAAAGGAAATTATTTGTGAAAACAAATATAAAGGAAATTATTTGTGAAAACAAATATAAAGGAAATATTTGTAAAACATTTACAAATAGAAGTAAAAAGGAAATATTTATTTATGAAATAAATAGAAGGATAAAAGGAATATTCATTTGGGAAATAAATAGAAAAGATAAAGGGAATATTTATTGGTTAAATAAATAGAATTGAAAGGGAATAGTTTTTTGTTAAGTAAACAAATAGAAAAGGAATTATTTGTTAAAACAAACAGAAAAGGAATTAATCAAAGGAGTTAATCAAAAAGAGTTAATCGAAATGAGTTAATCGAAATGAGTTAATCGAATATTAGTTATTCGATTAGAGTTAATCGTATAGAGTAAATGAGTTAGAGTTAACCAGTTAGGGTTAATCAATAAGGGTTGATCAGTTAGAGTTGATCAGTTAGAGTTAACCAGTTAGAGTTGATCAGTTAGAGTTAACCAGTTAGAGTTGATCAGTTAGAGTTGATCAGTTAGAATTAACCAGTTAGAGTTAATCAGTTAGAGTTGATCAATTAGAGTTAACCAGTTAGAGTTAATCAGTTAGAGTTGATCAGTTAGAGTTGACCAGTTAGAGTTAATCAGTTAGAGTTGATCAGTTTGAGTTAACCAATTAGAGTTAATTAGTTAGAGTTGATCAATTAGAGTTAGAGTTAACCAGTTCGAGTTAACCAGTTAGAGTTAAAGTTAACCAGTTAGAGTTAGAGTTAACCAATAGAGTAATTAAATAGAGTTAATCGAATTAGAATAAATTGATTAGAGTTAGTCGAAATAGGAGTTATCGAATATTAGTTATTCAAATAAAGTTAAAAAGAGTTATCGAATATTAGTTAATCGAATAAAGTTAAAAGGAGTTATCGAAAATTAGAGTTAAAAGGAGTTATCGAATATTAGTTATTCGAATCGAGTTAAAAGGAGTTATTAAATATTAGTTATTCGAATCGAGTTAAAAGGAGTTAATCGAATTTAGTTATTCGAAAGGAGTTGTCGATTAGTTTAATCAAAAGGAGTTAATCGAATTTAGTATTCGAAAGGAGTTATCGATTAGTTTAATCGAAAGGAGCTAATCGAATTTAGTTATTCGAAAAGGAGTAATCGAATATAGTATTCAAAAAGAGAGATTATCGAATATCGTTTATTCTAAAGAAAGAGTAATCAAATATTAGTTATTCTAAGGGAGTTAATAGAATATTAGTTATTCGAAGAAGAGTTAATCAAATAGAGATTACTCGAAGAGAGTTAATCGGCGAATCCGATTATATCGAATTCAGAAAAGTACTTATATTTTCTGGTGTTTAAATCAAGATTTATTTATTTATAAATTAGGTGTTTATTTATTTATTCACATTAAAGAATAAAAGTTATAATTGAAGTTAGATATTTCGAAAGTAGGGACTATAACGTTATCGTTATAACTAATGTTTTCAATAAAGAAATGGATTCGTAAATTGAATCCGAGAGAGACGTAATGAAGTTCGTTAAAGGTTTAAAAGATTAACTTTGACTATTTCGAAGTTAAAACGTTGTTCTGTTAAGGTCTGAGAGGTAATTATACCCCAACTTGATTGACTTCCTTCTTAACTAAGGAATGGTAAGGTTTGATAGTGAATGATGGTTAAGTGAATTTTGTAAATGGTTTGAGTTGGCATAGCGATGTTTTATTTAAACATCTGTTTAAATCCAATAAAGGAGCTTTGAAAATGTTTTCCAAATAAGAGATCAGAAATGTTTTCTAATATAGAAAATAGGAAATGGAAATGTTTTCCATTGTTAATAACATATATTTTCTAAAATTGAAAATAAGAAATTTTGAATATATGGAATCAGGAGATAAGTAAATTAATGAACTAAAGAGATAAATGTTAAATGATGATTGATCGATATAATTTCCATCTGGAAATAATATCGTTGTTTGCACACGTGTTTTTCTTTGATAGTTAACTCACCGACTATCGAAGTTTTCGACCATTTTAACGTTGTTAATATGGAGAGACCGGTTGGATTATTATCCGAAGAACCACTCTGTATTGGCATAAGCATTGCGAATCATATGTGCCAAAGATAAATGAAGACGGAGTCAAGTGCAAGGGCTGTTGTATAAATCTTAGGTAAAGATTGCCTAAGATGGTTGTACTGAATAGTGCCTTCGGTTTTTCCAATCCCAGGACGAACTGTATGGAAGAATGTCTGACATAGTATATTTAATAGATCGCGTAAGTTGATCTCTTCAAACGTATTTACGTTTGGTGGTGGAGGAATTCGTTTCTCTTAGCTGTATACCCATGGTATTTTTGGGGAAATCAATTTGTGATTTGGCGGGTAGGACGATGTGACATTCAAAGTGAATAAATGTGTGATCTGTCAGAGATAAGCGTGGACACTAGCCTCACAACCGGGAATTGACAGAAATCGGGCAGGCAACATGGCTATGTAGGTCGCACCTATTAGGGTGTATAATCACCTGATCTAGAGTTTCATTTACTTCTAAAAATCTATTGTCGATGTTGTCCCATTCGGGAAACGTTTGCTGATCCCAACCGTTGGTGATATACATTCGATACACTCAAGCGAAATGAGTGGTCGGTCATGTGTGGCCGGGTTGCAAGATTTTCTTGTTGAACCTAGTGTATTCCTCTCCAGAGGTACACTAGCGAAAGGTGGTTCCATACTTTGTCATAGTTGGAAATCCATTACCCAATACGTGCTTACGGTTTTGATTGTATACTATATATGTAGAACGTGAGATGAAAGCGTTTCTGCTAGATGATTATTATATTGTGGTTGATAGACATTATTATATTATCAAAAGGTTTTTGATATAAAGATGTTTTGGATTCTCATAAGGGAAAAACCCGTCCCGTTATACGGCGTGGTCTTATTAAATATCATTTACTTGTTCAAACTGTTTTTAAATATTTTACTCATACCAGTCCCATGACTGACCCAGAGTTTATTTTGTTTTGTTTCCCCTAAAACTCTTGGGTGCCCAATTTTGTACGGGCAGTCAACTAATCGGGATTTACAGATACTTGAAGAGCTGGAGCAGGAGGCTTCAGAATTATATAGCTATGGTTATTTTCCGCTGGGTTGTAAGTGATGTACTTTGGAAATGATATGTATATTCAAGTACAGATTTATATTTCAAAGTTATGTTACATATTATATGTTATTCGTTCTGCTGTGAGGTTCGTGTTACTATGATGTTGTGTTGTTGTTCTTCTTCTTCTATTCTAAGTTTCTATCTAATCTATTCTCACCCTCTAATTTCTTTCATTAACTACCGGTATTTTTTGATGTTTGGTTAGTCGTCATTGAGTTTATGTCGATAACCAAATTCGCTAAAAACTGGGTCGTTACAGTTGGTATCAGAGCTTAAGGTTAAGTAATTACATTGGCACTGTGGCGTGACTCAGTAGAGATAGGGTTAGCAGTACCCTAGATTGAGTTTGAGTGTATATATAGGAATGAACGTATTTGTTATTTGATATAAAAAATTGTTTTATATTGTAGAGATTGATCGGTTGAGTTGTTTATGGGTTCTGGTCGATCAGTTTGATCCACAGTATCGGTAGGAGTTTCTGAACACTCGAATACGATGACCCGACACGGTACCTTTTGAAAAGAGGGTAAATGAAATAATTTTGCCTAAGTAGGATTCATATAAGTGTAATGAATTGAATTAGATCTGAAATTAGAATCAGAATGGGAATTAAAATTCCTAGAAATTTGTAAAAGTGTTTGTATTGGACTTGGATTAAGTATAAGAGAATTTTAAAATCCTGGGAGATTTTATATTGTTTTACAAGCAGTATGAATGATATTTTAAAACAAATTTCAAAATGGAAGTGTTGGAAAATGGTTTTGAAATTTGTTATAGTATTGAACTCCCCTCGATAGCTGGAAAATAACCCTGATGATGATGGCCACATCACCTTGTCATTTTCGAGTTGCTAAGTGATGGATTACTACCAAAGATTTTGCTTTTGAATTGATTTGAGAAAAAGCAAGTGTTTTGAATCCTGAAAAGTAATGTTTGATTTTCGATATGGTAAACTATTTAAAAGTTCCAGAGAAGGATTGTTTGGATTAAAAACAAATTAAATTGAAATTTGTAAAAGCAAATTGGAATTAAAATAAAGTCAGTTAAGTGGTAACTGAAATTGAATTAGAATGATATCGAGACAAATTGGATTTGTGAGATTCGAATTTGAAGTGTAATCTGATAATCAAGTTAAAAGTTGGAATCACGAATGAAACTTGAGTTTGAAATGGAATTTGGCTTGTGTATAAGCAAGTAATTTTGGTTGAGGATGAATGATTGGAATGATATTGGTATATGCTGAATTAGCAGTAGATGTAATGATATGCCCGACAAAAAGGTACCACTTTATATTATATGTGGGTTTGATATTTTGATGAGCCGAATTGGCAAGCCGTTTGGCTGTTTGATTTTCTTTTGGGTTGGGGAAGGCCTAAAGAGGCGAGTAGTGGTTTTACCGATAGGGCTGTACAAAGGAGATTATGGCGAAATTTTCCGAAAAATTAAGGCGCTAGGAAATTTTCAGAATTTTTGAAAATTTTAGTTAGTCAGAACAAATTAATATTTTTGTCGACATTAATTGGTTCAGTTGAAACTGAAGTTAAGGGGTAAACCGATAAATATTTACCCAGTAGATAGGGTCGTCTTCTAGCTTAGCAATTTCAAAGACGAAATTATTTTAAGGGGGAAAGATTGTAATGACCCGCATTTTTAGCAGTCGAATAATTTATTTAATTAATTATTGATTTAACGATATCGATAACTGAAATTAAATAATATTTATATTTAATTAATATAAATAATAGAAAAAAAATATTTTCGGAATAATCGAAAATAATAGAATTCATGATATGGTGTGAATTGGACGATATAAAATATATAATTCAGTTTATATTGAATTATATTGACGAATATATTATTTAAACGAAGTCTGAACATATAATATATACTATAATTAAAATCGAGCTCGAAATGCGCGGTAGTTCGCGATTTGGTGATTTGAACTTCAACTGGAAATACAGAATCCGTTTTAAGTCGGATTTCTGTGAAACAAGAAACGTGTGGAGCTGGTGGAGTATATTTTTCTAATGGAAGAGAAAAATCAAGATTTCGTCATGTAGATTTTTATTTACATCCAAATCAAATTTTAGAAAAGTCGCAATGGAATTCCTTTATAATTTATAACGATATATATAAGGAATTTCAATATAAATTTGAATATTGATTCAACCGGGATTTGAATATCGAGTTGTAAATCCCAGTGGAGCTGTATGATATTCTATTGTGAATATATAAACTAATATTCATTTTTAAATATTAAATTTAATGGTTTTTAAATATATTTATATATTTAAAAGGGTTATTTAGGGCTTTAAAAATAGCTAGTTTTGCAAATGACCTTAGAATTCGACGAAACCAATTTTGTTGGATCGTAATGTCAAATTATTGTTAGATGTCACATTTCGTGATTTTTGAGTCAGTGTGTGGCTGTATGGGATTTTAATGTGAAATACAGTCGATAATTTGACCTTTAAAAATACGCTGTGTGAGCAAACGGAGTCGGAATTCGACGAAACCAGTTTCCTTGGGACTGAATTGTCGAACTGTAGCGGCATGTCCATTTTCGTGATTTTTGGGTATCGTATGTGGTCACAGGAACTTTTAAAGGACATATACATACAACGATTGATTAAAAAGGAATAAAATAATCAAAAGAAAAATATCTAAATTTCCTATAAATACCCAACTACTCTTTCTAAACACTAAACACATTTTTCTGCGGTCAACTTCTTTTAGCCGTCGTGTTTTCATTAGGAAACCAAATCGTATTCTTCAAATCTACATAGAAAATCAAAATCAATTTAGATAAAATCTCTTAAATCTGCAAATATATATATTGGAGATGGTCTTTGGTTTCTCGTCACAGCTATGTGGTTATTTTGATGCTCGATGTAACGAACTGGGATTTTCGACCCAGAAAATCAACAGAAAACCCATGTTAATTATTCAGGTATCGAGCATTCCAGATCATTAATAGAAAGAAGTTAGAGGGTGAGAATAGATAAGATAGAAAATTAGAATAGAAGAAGAAGAAGAAGGAGATCACTACAACACAAAATCAGAGTAACACGAACCTCACAGCGGAACAAGTAAAATATAATATATAACATAACTTTGCACTAAAACAGTATATATATATAATAACATTATCAGAGTACACACTTACACACAGCGGAAATAACATTAGCTATATAGTCCTGAAGCCTCTTGCTTCAAACTCCTCCAAGTATATCTATAAAGACCTGAACTACTTGACTGCCCGTACAAATTTGGGCACCTAAGAGTTTAGGGAAAACAAAACAAAATAAACTCTGGGTCAGTCATGGGACTAGTGTGAGTAAGCTCAATCATTTGGTTTAACTTTTCAAAAATCCTTTTCAAAAGAAAAGATAATCGTAAGACCGATCCACACATAAACACGATGGTTTTTATCTTACGATAACCCAAAACAGTTTTTGAAATCAATACTTTTCTGATATTATAATAATGTCTAATCACAAGTAATTAGAATCTAGCAGAATGCTTGCATCTCACTTCCACATATATAGTATACAAATAAAACCGCGGGCGCATATTGGAGATTGGATTTCAACTATGACAAGGTATGGGACCACCTGCCAATAGTGTATCTCTAGAGGCAAATAAGCTGGGTTCAACAAGAACATCTTGCAACCCGGCCCACACATGACCGACCACTCATTTCGCTTGAGTGTATCGACTCTATATCACCAATGTTTGGGAGCTACCCACGTCTCCCGAAAAGGGACAGCATCGATCATAGATAAAAGAATGAAATGGATTTTATCTAGATAGGTGATATACACACCCTAATGGGAGCGACCCGCTTAGCCATGCTGCCTGCCCGATTTCTATCATTTCCTGGTTGATGAGGCTTGAGGTCATAACGTTCTTTTGATATACCTGACCACCAATCACTTTGAATGCCACATCGTCATACCCGTCAAGTAATAAATTGATTTCCCCAAAAATACCATGGGTATAAAGCTAAGAGAAACGAATTCCTCCTCCACCAAACGTAAGTACATCTGAAGAGATCAACATACGCGATCCGTTAGATATACTTTGTCAGACATTCGTCCATTCACGTTTGTCCTAGGACTGGACAAACCGAAGGCACTGTTCTGTAACAGGATAGCCCTTGCATAACTCCATCTTTAATATGTGATCGCAACGCTAACGTCCATACAGAGTGGTTTTAGATAATGCATCTGATTCCGGCCTCTCCATATTGACGACGATAAAATGGTCAAAATTTCGATAGTCGGTGATTTAACTATCAAAGAAAATCAGGTGTGCAAACAACGATATTATTTCCAGACGGAAATTCTATCGATCAATCATCAATCGACCTTTATCTCTTTCTATAAAATTATCTTTAATTTATCCATTTCCCCATTTCTATGTATTTGTAAATTATTATTTTCTAAATTTAGAAAATATACATCGTCAATCATTGGAAAACATTTCCATCTCTGTTTCACATAACACTGTCATTCCAGTATTCTTTCTCATTAACTTCTCATTTTCTATGATTAGAAAATATCTCTGATTATATTTGGAAAAATGTTTCCAAAATGTATTCATTTGATTTTAAACAGATGTTAAATAAAACATCACTAAGCCGATTTAAACAATTACACTCATTAACTAAATTCACTAAATCAATCTTCACTATTGAACCTTACCCATTCCTTAGTTAAAAACGAAGTCAATCAAGTTGGGGTATAATTACCTCTCAGACCTTAACTGAACAACATTTCTAACTTCGAAATAGACAAGGTTCATCTTATAACCCTTTAACAAACTTCCTTATGCAAACTCTCAGATTCTATTTACGAATCCACTTCTTTATTTTAAGACATTGGTTATAACTATAGCGTTATAATCCCTTCTTCTTAAGTATCCAACTTCAAAATATAGCTTTTATTCCTTAATTTAACTAAATAATTAAACCACTAATTTATTAATAGTTAAGTAAATCTTGATTAAACCGGAAAGTAAATATTAATTTACCAAGTTCAATATAATCGAATTCAACGTATAATTCTCCTTTCCGAGTACTCTCTATTCAATAACTCCTTTTCGAATACTATATTCGATAATCCTTTCTTCGAATAACTATATTCGATCATCTCTCTTCGAATGATTTACATTCGATTAATCTCCTTTCGAATAAACTATATTCGATTAACTCCTTTAACTCTATTCGAATAAAATATTTCGAATAAATCCTTTGGATGAACTCATTTGGATTAACTTGGTTAGGTTAAATCATCTTGACTAACTCAACTCGATTAACTCAACCTAATTAACTTACTTGATTAACTCAACTTATTTAATTCCTATCGAATAACTAATATTCGATTAACTTATATTCGAATAACTATGTCTATTTTAACTTTATTTTGAATGGCTAATCTTCGATTTAACTCCATTCGCTTGACTCTAGATCACAGCGATCACAATGGTTACGCCTGATTCCCTCAGGGAACATCCGATCGCCGTAGGCTATCTGCAGCCCTGCGAATCACGCTAGCAGTCGTAGGAAATGGCAACTCATCTTGAATAACTATATTCGATCAACTCTAATTGAATAACTAATCTTCAATTAATTCTAATTCGATTAACTCTATCTAATTACTCTATCTGATTAACTCCTTTGATTCACTCCACGTTTATTCAGTTTAAATATCGATGTTGAAATCGATTCTTATTTCTCTATATAAGTCCTGCCTTATATATTCTATTTATCCAATGATAAATATTTCATTTAATTTATAAAATATTATTTATGAATTTATCTTCTTACCTTATCTGTTAAAACAGATTATATTTAAAATCTTTACTTTAAGTCCATATCATGTTATATCCGTGTGCGAAGCAAGGGTTTAAATCTTTCCAAATGTAAAATTTTCCTTTTATATAATTCTAGTCACTTTTCAAGTATTTCCTTTTATAAACTATTTATTTACAAACTAAACCCCTTGTTATAATTCTATTTATTTTATAAAATATTTTCTTTTTACAAAATCTATTGATTTTATAAGTAATCCCTTTTATAATCTAACTATTCTCTTTACACATATTTCCCCTTTCTATTCTATTCACTTTCAAATAAATATCCCTTTTCAATTCTATTTGTAAATAGTTTACAAATATTTCTCTTCAATTTTATCTATTTGATTAACAAATTAGTATTCCCTTTTTAATCTATTTATTTTGTAAATAAATAGTTTTCTTTTTATAAAATCTTTTGATTTTATAAATATTTCTTTTTCAATATAACATTGAAAATTTCCTTTTTAACATTCAAGTATTCCCTATGGTATTTAACGTACCATATAACAATGATCGGTATCATTCCAACATATAAAATCAACAACAGATTTCATATCACATCATATAACACAATATATGGAAAAACAGTAAAATAAATGTTGAGGAACCCAGTTGGGTCCCTCCGACCTGTTTCCCTGCATCCACAGATGTTAAACAATACAATTAACATCAAATTTCATTTTACTATGAAATATTCTGCTAAACAGAATCAATATTTGATTAACGATTTATTTTTATATCGTTATCTATATTTTAATTCAACTGACTAGCAGTTCAACCAAACAGCCAACACACACAACAAACAACCATTATCTATCAGTTATAAAAGTACGTTATAAAAAATATAACTAGGAAGAGTTAGTGAGTTTTACTCACTTTGGACGGTTATCATTAAATAACGATAATTGGTCATTAATTTGATTCAGGCGTTTAATTTCACCATAAATTGTGACTAGCTTCAATTCACTCCCAGTCAATTCCAATGGGGAGCCACCGTCCATACGATCACAACGGATCCGACCGTTCGAAATTCCGATATCATATGATGAAGTTATCGCGTTAGTAAGTTAATATACAATTTAATTAAAACCAAACTTAAGTTTATTTATAATTGGGCTCACCACAAATTTCCCGGTCCACTTAACCATTTGAAAACCCAACCCGTCCGCACCTTTAACTCCGTCTTCCCCAATTGAATTTTCACGCTTCCAGGAATCCACAGAACACCATAGTTCCCATTTCAAGCACATCTTACTCCCTTCACCATTGATTTAAAATCAAACAAAAATCATCACAATTCTCCTCTTTCCGTCCTCTTCCTCCCCACATCAACAGTATTCAACTCGCACCTCTCTCCTGTGTCGTGACTCCTCACTTTAACCGCCCCTTACAGAAGACCGTCGAACCAAAAATCCCACCGCACCTCACAATTACCCGCATACAGGTGCTATCCATCCTCACAAACTCAACGATAGACCTCAAATGTCGAATCGATGCTCGCCGTTCTATAATAGTCTAACCATAGCCCCACGTCTGCTGCGAGACAAAGAAAAAACCCAAAGTAGAGTTCGACGAAACCCATACGAGGCTGAAATACAAGCCAAGAGGAAAGCAACCAGCTTGATTTAGCATTTTAGGGATTTTATTTTAATTGTTCTTGATTTTTGAAGAGCTGGATTTTCATGTATTTGAGAAACTGATGGCGGCGGATATTTTGACGAAGTGAAAAAAATTCTTTAGGGTTAGAGATGTTGAGGGTTATTTATAGGGTGGGTATATATTTTTTTATTTGATTATTTTATTTACTTTTATGTTATCGCTGTCTATATACGCTGTTTAAAAATCTGTGTGATCACACACAATACCCAAAAATCACGAAAATGGACATGCAGCTACAGTTCGACATTACGGTCCCAACGAAACTGGTTTCGTCGAACTCCGACTCCGTTTGCTCACACAGTGTATTTTTAAAGGTCAAATTATCGACTGTATTTCACATTAAAATCGCCCAAGGCCACATACTGACTTCAAAAATCACGAAAATTGAAATATAGCAATAATTTAATATTGCGGGTCCAACAAAATTAGTTTCGCCGAAAACTGAGGTCGTTTGAAAAACCGACTATTTTTAAAGCTCTAAATAACCCTTTTAAATATATAAATATATTTAAAAACATTTAAATTTAATATTTAAAAATAAATATTATCGTATATATTCATAACAGAATATCATACTGTTACACTGGGATTTATAACTCGATATTTCAAATCCAGTGTTACATCGATATTCGATTTATATTTAAAAATCCATTTTAAAATATAAATAAATCGATATAAATTATAAAGGAATTCCATAGCGACTTTTCTAAAATTTGATTTGGACATAACTAAAAATATACACGATGAAATCTCGATTTTTCTCTTCCATTAGAAAAATATACTTCACCAGCTCCTAACGTTTCTTGTTTCACAGAAATCCGGTTTAAAACGAATCCTGTATATTCAGTTGAAGTTCAAATCGCCAAATAGCGAACTGCAGCGCCATTTCGAGCTCGATTATAATTATAATATAATTATACATTCAAATTGCCGTTCAAATAATATATTCGTTATTCTAATTCAATTCTAAACTGAATTAAATATCACAGATGATCCAGTTCACACCATATTGTGAATTCCACTATTTCTGACTATTTCAAAAATTAAATATATTATTATATTATTTATTAATTAAATATTCAATATTATTTAATTTAACGACCATTGAATTCCCTAAATCACTATTTAAATAATTAAATAAATTAATTATATCGTTGAAAAATGTGGGTCGTTACATTCTTCCCCCACTTAAAATAATTTCGTCCTCGAAATTGCTAAGGTAGAGAACAAACCCTATTGACTAGTAAAAATTTATTTGTTTACTTATCAACTTCAATTTCAACTGAACCAATTTAATTTCAATTAAAATATTAATTAATTCTTATCAACGAAAAATTTCTCAAATCCTGAAAATTTTCTAACACCCGAAATTTCCGAAATTTTTTGCCAGCACCTCCTTTGTACCGGTCAATAGTTCAAACTCCAACTCGCCTCTCTAGGCCTTCTCCAATCCAAAAGAAAATCAAACAGCCAAGCGGCTTGCCAAATCGGCCCATAAATCACCAAATCCATAAAAATAAACGTGTACCTTTTTGTCGGGCATATCATTATATCCTTACATTCTACTGCCAATTCAGCATATACTAAAGTCATCCCAATCAACCTCTGATCAATTTATCCTCAACACAACTATTCACTTAAACAAGCCAATTACCATTTCAAACTCAAGTTTCATTCTCGATTCCGAACTCCTAACTCATCAATCCAATACCATTTCAGATTCTATCTCACAATTCAAAATTTGATTCTACTTCATATATTATATTCCAATTAAATTTCCAGTTAATTGGTTTCAATTCAATTCATATTCGCTTTCACCGATTCCTGTTAAAATTTGTTTTTAATTCAGACGATACTTTCCTGGGAGTTATAAATAACTTTGCTTTTCACAAAAAATCAAATATTTTCCTTTCGACATTCAAAACAACTTGTTTTCCTCAAAACAATTCAACACAAATCTTTGGTAGTAATCTGTCACTTACAACTCGAAAATGAACACTGATGATGTGGCCAGCATCATCAGAGTTATTTCCTAGTGATCGAAGTGAGTTCAATACTATATCATTTTTCAAAACACATATTTAAACATTTCCATTTTGAAATTCATTTCAGATAACCTTCCAAAGTTTGTAAAACAAATTTTAAAATCTCCTAGGATCTCAAAATTTTCTTATATTTAACTCAAATCCACTTACAAACACTTTTTCCCCAGTTTCATAATTTTAGTTCCAATTCTGATTTAATTCAGATTTAATTGATCTGCTTTTGTATTATACGAACTCAAATTGGTTATTTATATAACCATTTCAATAACAATCAACCAACACATCACATATACTATAATACTTCAAATATAAATATTTTCTTTATATCGAAATATACTTTGGGTAAAATTATCTCATTTACCCTCTTTCAAAACATACTGTGTCGGTTTATCGTATTCGAGTGTTTGGTAGCCCCTATCAATACAGTGGATCAAACTGATCGACCATAATTCACAAACAACTCAACCAATAAATCTCTACAATATAAAATCATTTTTATTCAATCTACACATACGTTCACTCGTATATATACATTCAAACTCAATCTAGGGTATTATTAACCCCATCTCTAATGAGTCCCGCCACAGAGCCAAGGTAATCACTTAACCTTCAGCTCTGATACCACTATAACGAACTGGGATTTTCGACCCAGAAAATCAACAGAAAACCCATGTTAATTATTCAGGTATCGAACATTCCAGATTATTAATAGAAAGAAGTTAGAGGGTGAGAATAGATAATATAGAAAATTAGAATAGAAGAAGAAGAAGGAGATCACTACAACACAAAATCAGAGTAACACGAACCTCACAGCAGAACGAGTAAAATATAATATATAACATAACTTTGCACTAAAACAGTATATATATATAATAACATTATCAGAGTACACACTTACACACAGCGGAAATAACAATAGCTATATAGTCCTGAAGCCTCCTGCTTCAAGCTCCTCCAAGTATATCTGTAAAGACCTGAACTACTTGACTGCCCGTACAAATTTGGGCACACAAGAGTTTAGGGAAAACAAAACAAAATAAACTCTGGGTCAGTCATGGGACTGGTGTGAGTAAACTCAATCATTTGGTTTAACTTTTCAAAAATCCTTTTCAAAAGAAAAGATAATCGTAAGACCGATCCACACATAAACACGGATGGTTTTTATCTTACGATAACCCAAAGCAGTTTTTGAAATCAATACATTTCTGATATTATAATAATGTCTAATCATAAGTAATTAGAATCTAGCAGAACGCTTTCATCTCACGTTCCACATATATAATATACAAATAAAACCGCGGGTGCTTATTGGAGATTGGATTTCAACTATGACAAGGTATGGGACCACCTTCCGATAGTGTATCTCTAGAGGCGAATACACTGGGTTCAACAAGAACATCTTGCAACCCGGCCCACACATGACCGACCACTCATTTCGCTTGAGTGTGTCGACTCTATATCACCAACGGTTGGGAGCTACCCACGTCTCCCGAAAAGGGACAGCATCGATCATAGATAAAAGAGTGAAATGGATTTTATCTAGATAGGTGATATACACCCTAATGGGAGCGACCCGCTTAGCCATGCTGCCTGCCCAATTTCTGTCATTTCCCGGTTGATGAGGCTTGAGGTCATAACGTTCTTTTGATATACCTGACCACCAATCACTTTGAATGCCACATCGTCATACCCGTCAAATCATAAATTGATTTCCCCAAAAATACCATGGGTATAAAGCTAAAAGAAACGAATTCCTCCTCCACCAAACGTAAGTATGTTTGAAGAGATCAACTTACGCGATCCGTTAGATATACTTTGTCAGACATTCATCCATTCACGTTTGTCCTGGAACTGGACAAACCGAAGGCACTGTTCTGTAATAGGATAGCCCTTGCATAACTCCGTCTTCAATATGTGATCGCAACGCTAACGTCCATACAGAGTGGTTTCAGATAATGCATCTGATTCCGGCCTCTCCATATTGACGACGATAAAATGGTCAAAATTTCGATAGTCGGTGATTTAACTATCAAAGAAAATCAGGTGTGCAAACAACGATATTATTTCCAGATGGAAATTCTATCGATCAATCATCAATCCACCTTTATCTCTTTCTATAAAATTATCTTTAATTTATCCATTTCCCTATTTCTATATATTTGTAAATTCTTATTTTCCAAATTTAGAAAATATACATCGTCAATCATTGGAAAACATTTCCATCTCTGTTTCACGTATCACTGTCATTCCAGTATTCTTTCTCATTAACTTTTCATTTTCTATGACTAGAAAATATCTCTGATAATATTTGGAAAAATGTTTCCAAAATGTATTCATTTTATTTTAAACAGATGTTAAATAAAACATCACTAAGCCGATTTAAACCATTACACTCATTAACTAAATTCACTAAATCAATCTTCACTATCGAACCTTACCCATTCCTTAGTTAAAAACGAAGTCAATCAAGTTGGGGTATAATTACCTCTCAGACCTTAACTGAACAACATTTCTAACTTCGAAATAGACAAGGTTCATCTTATAACCCTTTAACAAACTTCCTTACGCAAACTCTTGGATTCTATTTACGAATCCACTTCTTTATTTTAAGACATTGGTTATAACTATAGAGTTATAATCCCTTCTTCTTAAATATCCAACTTCAAAATACAGCTTTTATTCCTTAATTTAACTAAATAACTAAACCACTAATTTATTAATAAATAAGTAAATCTTGATTAAACCGAAAAGTAAATATTACTTTACCGAATTCGATATAATCGAATTCAATGTATAATTTTCCTTTCCGAATACTCTCTATTCGAGAACTCCTTTTCGAATACTATATTCGATAATCCTTTCTTCGAATAACTATATTCGATCATCTCTGTTCGAATGATTTACATTCGATTAATCTCCTTTCGAATAAACTATATTCAATTAACTCCTTTAACTCTATTCGAATAAACTATTTCGAATAACCCCTTTGGATTAACTCATTTGGATTAACTCGGTTTGGTTAACTCATCTTGACTAACTCAACTCGATTAACTCAACCTAATTAATTTACTTGATTAACTCAACTTATTTAATTCCTATCGAATAACTAATATTCGATTAACTTATATTCGAATAACTATGTCTATTTAACTTTATTTCGAATGGCTAATCTTCGATTTAACTCCATTCGCTTGACTCTAGATCGCAGCGATCACAATGGTTACGCCTGATTCCCTCAGGAAACATCCGACTGCTGTAGGTTATCTGCAGCTCTACGAATTACGCTAGCAGTCGTACGAAATGGCAACTCATCTTGAATAACTATATTCGATCAACTCTAATTGAATAACTAATATTCAATTAATTCTAATTCGATTAACTCTATCTAATTAACTCTAACTGATTAACTCCTTTGATTCACTCTACGTTTATTCAGTTTAAATATCGATGTTGAAATCGATTCTTACTTCTCTATAAAAGTCCTGACTTATATATTCTATTTATCCAATGATAAATATTTCATTTAATTTATAAAATATTATTTATGAATTTATCTTCTTACCTTATCTGTAAAAATAGATTCTACTTAAAATCTTTACTTTAATTCCATATCATGTTGTACCCGTGTGCGAAGCACGGGTTTAAATCTTTCCAAATGTAAAATTATCCTTTTATATAATTCTAGTCACTTTTCAAGTATTTCCTTTTATAAACTATTTATTTACAAACTAAACCCCTTGTTATAATTCTATTTATTTTATAAAATATTTTCTTTTTACAAAATCTATTGATTTTATAAGTAATCCCTTTTATAATCTAACTATTCCCTTTACACATATTTCCCCTTTCTATTCTATTCACTTTCAAATAAATATCCCTTTTCAATTCTATTTGTAAATAGTTTACAAATATTTCTCTTCAATTTTATCTATTTGATTAACAAATAAATATTCCCTTTTTAATCTATTTATTTTCTAGATAAATAGTTTTCTTTTTATAAAATCTTTTGATTTTATAAATATTTCTTTTTCAATATAACATTGAAAATTTCCTTTTTAACATTCCAGTATTCCCTATGGTATTTAACGTACCATATAACAATGATCGGTATCATTCCAACATATAAAATCAACAATAGATTTCATAACACATCATATAACACAATATATGAAAAACAGTAAAATAAATGTTGAGGAACCCAGTTGGGTCCCTCCGACCTATTTCCCTGCGTCCACAGATGTTAAACAATACAATTAACATCAAATTTCATTTTACTGTGAAATATTCTACTAAACAGAATCAATATTTGATTAACGATTTATATTTATATCGTTATCTATATTTTAATTCAACTGACTAGCAGTTCAACCAGACATCCAACACACACAGCAAATAACCATTATCTATCAGTTATAAAAGTACGTTATAAAAAATATAACTAGGAAGAGTTAGTGAGTTTTACTCACTTTGGACGGTTATCGTTAAATAACGATAATCGGTCATTGATTTGATTCAAGCGTTTAATTTCACCATAAATGGTGACGAGCTTCAATTCACTCCCAGTCAATTCCATTAGGGATCCACCGTCCATACGATCCCAACGGATCCGACCGTTCGAAATTCTGATATCATATGATGAAGTTATCACGTTAATAAGTTAATATACAACTTAATTAAAACCAAACTTAAGTTTATTTATAATTGGGCTCACCACAAATTTCCCGGCCCACTTAACCATTTGAAAACCCAACCCGTCCGCACCTTTAACTCCGTCTTGCCCAATTGAATTTTCACACTTCCAGGAATCCACCGAACACCATAGTTCCCATTTCAAGCACATCTTACTCCCTTCACCATTGATTTAAATTTAAAAAATCATCACAATTCTTCTCTTGCCGTCCTCTTCCTCCCCACATCAACAGTATTCAACTCGCACCTCTCTCATGTGTTGCGACTCCCCACTTCAACCGCCCCTTACAGAAGACCATCGAACCAAAAATCCCACCGCACCTCACAATAACCCGCATACAGGTGTTATCCATCCTCACAAACTCATATTTTGACCAAGTGAAAAAATTCTTTAGGGTTAGAGATGTTGAGGGTTATTTATAGGGTGGGTATATATTTTTTTATTTGATTATTTTATTTACTTTTATGTTATCGCTGTTTATATATGCTGTTTAAAAATCTCTGTGATCACACACAATACCCAAAAATCACGAAAATTGACATGCAGCTACAGTTCGACATTACGGTCCCAAAGGAACTGGTTTCGTCAAATTCCGACTCCGTTTGCTCACACAGCGTATTTTTAAAGGTTAAATTATCGACTGTATTTCACACTAAAATCACCCACGGCCACATACTGACTTCAAAAATCACGAAAATTGAAATCTAGTAATAATTTAATATTGCGGATCCAACAAAATTAGTTTCGCCGAAAACTGAGGTCGTTTGAAAAACCGGCTATTTTTAAAGCTCTAAATAACCCTTTTAAATATATAAATATATTTAAAAACATTTAAATTTAATATTTAAAAATAAATATTATCGTATATATTCATAACAGAATATCATACTGTTACACTGGGATTTATAACTCGATATTTCAAATCCAGTGTTACATCGATATTCGATTTATATTTAAAAATCCATTTTAAAATATAAATAAATCGTATAAATTATAAAGGAATTCCATAGCGACTTTTCTAAAATTTGATTTGGACATAACTAAAAATATACATGACAAAATCTCGATTTTTCTCTTCCATTAGAAAAATATACTTCCCCAGCTCCTAACGTTTCTTGTTTCACAGTAATCCGGCTTAAAACGAATCCTGTATGTTCAGTTGAAGTTCAAATCGCCAAATAGCGAACTGCAGCGCCATTTCGAGCTCGATTATAATTATAATATAATTATACGTTCAAATCACCGTTCAAATAATATATTCGTTATTCTAATTCAATTCTAAACTGAATTAAATATCACAGATGATCCAGTTCACACCATATTGTGAATTCCACTATTTCTGACTATTTCAGAAATTAAATATATTATTATATTATTTATTAATTAAATATTCAATATTATTTAATTTAATGACCATTTAATTCCCTAAATCACTATTTAAATAATTAAATAAATTAATTATATCGCTGAAAAATGCGGGTCGTTACACTCGAAGGTTTTTTTTTCGCTGTATGATTTACAGCGTGAGCATCGTTTAGTTAGGGTTGGGAATACATTGAGTTTAAAGAAGAGATGATCGAATACATGTTTGTTTTTTTATCTTGGGGTGGAAAGTTAGGCTTGCATGCAAAACATGAGTGTTATCGGTGAGAAAAACTGCCGACATTTCACTGTAGCTCTCACGATAGAGAGCAGGTCGGAAATCAGTCGAGTGGTGCGAGTTCGACAGCGTGGGCATGGGGAGGCGTGGAATCGAAAGAGGAGTTCGTTGGTTGTGACAATTCGTGAAGTCGCGAATTATTGAATGGGTAAGAGGTGGAAGAGTATGTGTGTGAAGAAGCTTGCAAAATTCCTGGAGCACGACCTTTATGGGATGAACGGGAAGATGGGGAATCACTGGGTCGGGTTTTCAAATGAGTTATGGGCCGGGTTCAACAGTGTAAGGCCCAGGATTTAAAATAATGTTTAAGTTAATTTAATTAAATATATACGCAAACTTGTAAATTACATATCTTGATCATACTGTATCAGAATTTAGAACTGTCAGTCACGTTGGGATCGTAGGGACAAACACTACACCATGGAACTGACGGGGAGTGGATCGAAGCTCGTTACAATTTATTGCAAAATAAATTGTCCGTCTGAATCATAGACAATTAATTGTTTTTAACAATAACAGTCCAATGTGAGTAAAACTCACCAACTCTGAACAGTTATATTTTTATAACGTATTCTTAGAACTGGTAATCTTCTGTTGATTGTTGTGTGTTAACTGTTTGGTTGAATTGCTTGTGTATTGGTTGAAATCATAGATAACGATATATATATTGTTAATCAAATATTTATTCTGTTTAGCAGAATATTTCATATTGAAATGAAATCGATGTTAATTATGTTGTTTAACATCTGTGATGCAGGGAAACGGGTTGGAGGAATCCAACTGGATTCCACAACATTTATTTTACTGTTTTTCATATATTGTAATATATGATGTGATATATAATCTGTTGGTCATTATGTGTGTTTGAATGATATCGATCGTGGTTATTTGGTATTTTAAATACCATAAGAAATTCTGGGATGTAAAAAGGGGATTTTCAAAGTGTATTTTGAAAATAAATTATTTATATAAAATCAATGGATTATATATATAAAGAAAGGATTTTATAAAAGAAAATACTTTATAAAATCAAAGAAGATATATAAAGGAAATTATTTGTGAAAACAAATATAAAGGAAATTATTTGTGAAAACAAATATAAAGGAAATTATTTGTGAAACATTTACAAATAGAAGTATAAAGGAAATATTTATTTAAGAAATAAATAGAAGGATAAAAGGAATATTCATTTGGGAAATAAATAGAAAAGATAAAGGGAATATTTATTGGTTAAATAAATAGAATTGAAAGGGAATAGTTATTTGTTAAGTAAACAAATGGAAAAGGAATTATTTGTATAAACAAACAGAAAAGGAATTAATCAAAGGAGTTAATCGAAAAGAGTTAATCGAAAAGAGTTAATCGAATATTAGTTATTTGATTAAAGTTAATCGAATAGAGTAAATGAGTTAGAGTTAACCAGTTAGGGTTAATCAATTAGGGTTGACCAGTTAGAGTTGATCAGTTAGAGTTAACCAGTTAGAGTTCATCAGTTAGAGTTGATCATTTAGAGTTAACCAGTTAGAGTTAATCAGTTAGAGTTGATCAGTTAGAGTTAACCAGTTAGAGTTGATCAGTTAGAGTTAACCAGTTAGAGTTAATCAGTTAGTGTTGATCAGTTAGAGTTAACCAGTTAGAGTTAATCAGTTAGAGTTGATCAGTTAGAGTTAACCAGTTAGAGTTAATCAGTTAGAGTTGATCAGTTAGAGTTAACCAGTTAGAGTTAATCAGTTAGAGTTGATCAGTTAGAGTTAACCAGTTAGAGTTAGAGTTAACCTGTTCGAGTTAACCAGTTAGAGTTAAAGTTAACCAGTTAGAGTTAGAGTTAACTAATAGAGTAATTAAATAGAGTTAATCGAATTAGAATAAATCGATTAGAGTTAGTCGAATTAGGAGTTATCGAATATTAGTTATTCGAATAAAGTTAAAAGGAGTTATCGAATATTAGTTATTCGAATAAAGTTAAAGGAGTTATCGAAAATTAGAGTTAAAAGGAGTTGTCGAATATTAGTTATTCGAATCGAGTTAGAAGAAGTTATCGAATATTAGTTATTCGAATCGAGTTAAAAGGAGTTAATCGAATTTAGTTATACGAAAGGAATTATTGATCAGTTTAATCGAAAGGAGTTAATTGAATTTAGTTATTCGAAAGGAGTTATCGATTAGTTTAATCTAAAGGAGTTAATCAAATTTAGTTATTCGAAAAGGAGTAATCGAATATAGTATTCGAAAAGGTAGATTATCGAATATTGTTTATTCGAAAGAAAGAGTAATCGAATATTAGTTATTTGAAGGAAGTTAATCGAATATTAGTTTTTTGAAGAAGAGTTAATCAAATAGAGATTACTCGAAGAGAGTTAATCGGCGAATTCGATTATATCGAATACGGAAAAGTACTTATACTTTCCAGTGTTTAAATCAAGATTTATTTATTTATAAATTAGGTGTTTATTTATTTATTCACATTAAAGAATAAAAGTTATAATTGAAGTTAGATATTTCGAAAGTAGGGATTATAACGTTATCGTTATAACCAATGTTTTCAATAAAGAAATGGATTCGTAAATTGAATCCGAGAGACGTAAAGAAGTTCGTTAAAGGTTTAAAAGATAAACTTTGACTATTTCGAAGTTAAAATGTTGTTCAGTTAAGGTCTGAGAGGTAATTATACCCCCACTTGATTGACTTCCTTCTTAACTAAGGAATGGTAAGGTTTGATAGTGAATGATGGTTAAGTGAATTTAGTAAATGGTTTGAGTTGGCATAGCGATGTTTTATTTAAACATCTGTTTAAATCCAATAAAGGAGCTTTGGAAATGTTTTCCAAATAAGAGATCAGAAATGTTTTCTAATATAGAAAACAGGAAATGGGAATGTTTTCCATTGTTAATAACGTATATTTTCTAAAATTTGAAAATAAGAAATGTTGAATATATGGAATCAGGAGATAAGTAAATTAATGAACTAAAGAGATAAATGTTAAATGATGACTGATCGATATATTTCCATCTGGAAATAATATCGTTGTTTGCACACGTGTTTTTCTTTGATAGTTAACTCACCGACTATAGAAGTTTTCGACCATATTAACGTTGTTAATATGGAGAGACTGGTTGCATTATTATCCGAAGAACCACTCCGTATTGGCATAAGCGTTGCGAATCATATGTGCCAAAGATAATTGAAGACTGAGTCAAGTGCAAGGGCTGTTGTATAAATGTTAGGTAAAGATTGCCTAAGATGGTTGTACTGAATAGTGCTTTCGGTTTGTCCAACCCCAGGACGGCCTGTATGGAAGAATGTCTGACAGAGTATATTTAATAGATTGCATAAGTTGATCTCTTCAAACGTATTTGCGTTCGGTGGCGAAGGAATTCGTTTCTCTTAGCTGTATACCCATGGTATTTTTGGGGAAATAAATTTGTGATTTGGCGGGTATGACGATGTGACATTCAAAGTGAATAAACGTGTGATCTGTCAGAGATAAGCGTGGCCTCTAGCCTCACAACCGGGAAATGACAGAAATCGGGCAAGCAGCATGGCTATGCAGGTCGCACCTATTAGGGTGTATAATCACCGGATCTAGAGGTACACTAGCGAAAGGTGGTTCCATACCTTGTCATAGTTGGAAATCCATTAACCAATACGTGCTTGTGGTTTTGATTGTATACTATATATGTAGAACGTGAGATGAAAGCGTTTCTGCTAGATGATTATTATATTGTGGTTGATAGACATTATTATAATATCAAAAGGTTTTTGATATGAAGATGTATTGGATTCTCATAAGGGAAAAACCCGTTCCATTATATGGCGTGGTCTTATGAGATATCGTTTACTTGTTCAAACTGTTTTTAACTGTTTTACTCATACCAGTCCCATGACTGACCCGAAGTTTGTTTTGTTTTGTTTCCCCTAAAACTCTTGGGTGCCCAATTTTGTACGGGCAGTCAAGTGGTCGGGATTTATAGATACTTGAAGAGCTGGAGCAGGAGGCTTCAGAATTATATAGCTATGGTTATTTTCCGCTGTGTTGTAAGTGCTGTACTTTGGAAATGATATGTATATTCAAGTACAGATTTATATTTCAAAGTTATGTTATATATTATATGTTATTTGTTCCGCTGTGAGGTTCGTGTTACTCTGATGTTGGGTTGTTCTTCTTCTTCTATTCTAAGTTTCTATCTTATCTATTCTCACCCTCTAATTTCTTTCATTAACTACCGGTATTTTTCGATGTTTGGTTAGTCATCATTGAGTTTATGTCGATAACCAAAGTCACTAAAAACCGGGTCGTTACAAGAAATCCTATGTGTATTGATCCATCTTGATAAGTGTGCTTTTCTTCTAATAACTTCTTCTGTCCAAAAACCTCATTATATTTGGAATTTGGTTATCTTTTACATCCATACGTCTAGGTTTGTAATTCATTCATCTTTTACGTCGATAGGTGTCTTACCAGGTTCGACATCTGAATGTCTTATGCATTCCATGATTTGCTCAGTTTAACAACATATGTTTGCTATATATATATATATATATATATCAATGTATATGATTAGCTCCATTCGGTTGTTTTTTAGGTTCATAGAAATCCGATTTGGTTGGTCATCCAAATATCTGTTGCATTCCATAGTTTTCTTTGTTAAATAATATATCTTGGGTATAGATCTTACATTATAGACTACATAATGATCTCAATAACGGGATTGGTTATTATCTTGGTTATTAATATGGTTATGGGTATTATGTTCAGTTATGTATACTACGTTCAATTATGAATTTGGTTGTATGTTTGGTTGTAGGCCTAGTAATCAGTTTAGCTATGGAGTTAGTAGTAATTTGTTCAATTATGCACACTATTAAAGACTACATAATGTATTACATTGTGTAAAAGAACAATCATTACTTTGTTTACGGTTTAATTTGATTATGGGGACGGTTATGAAACTAGCTAACGATGACTTACATATTAAATATAAGTTGTATAATAAAAATAATAAAATAGAAAATACAAAAGCTAAACTAGAAAATATATAATATAAATTATAAATAAGATGTGAGCTCAATTATGACCATATCAGTAAAGAATAATTTGCATATATTTGGTTGTTGCCTCGATTATGGGATTAGTTATAGGCTCGGTTGTGGTTTATGTTATGGCTCGGTTATGTGCCCGGTTATGGGCTCGGTTATGGTCTGGGTTAAGGGTTTGGTATTGACCTTAATTATGACCATTGCTATGAGCTTGGCTATTACCTCAGTTACGAGCTAGGTTTAGATCTTGGTTATGGGCTCGGTTATTTGATCAGTTATGGAATAGAAGCTAAAATATAAAATATAAAATATAAAGTATTAAAATATAAAATATAAAGTATAAAGTATAAAACATAAAACATAAAATATAAAGTGTAACATATAAAGTATAAAATATAAAATATGAATAAAATATAAATAACTAATTTCAGTTACAAGCTATGTAACGGCCCGCAAATCCGTACTATCTGAGTCGACTAATAATACTACACGTCCAACCCAAATTGCACAGAAATACGAATCATTATTAGAAAGAAGTTAGAGGATGACAAATAGAAAGAAAGAAATGTTAGAATAGAAGAAAAACGAAGAACACAAATCTCACAGCGGAACGAATAAAATATATTAAACATAACTTTTGAAATGCAAATCAGTAACTGTATATACATACCATTATCAGAGCACAACAGTTATTCTTGGAACAGTTATAAACACCTGTTTCCAGATACAACGTAGTACACAGCGGAAATATGATTGTCTATAGCTAACTGGTGAAGCCTCCTGCTTCAAGCTCCTCCAAGTGAATATGTAAAATCCCGACTACTTGACTGCCCGTACAAATTTGGGCACCCAAGAGTTTAGGGAAAACAAACAAAATAAACTCTGGGTCAATCATGGGACTGGTGTGAGTAAACTCCAATCATTTGTTTAACTTTAAAAAAATCCTTTCGAAAGAAATGATAATCGTAAGACCGATCTGCACATAAAAACGGATGGTTTTTACCTTACAATAACCCAAAATATTTTTGATATTAAATCCAGTGATATTATAATAATGTCTACATCAAATAAATAGAATCTAGCGGAACGCTTGCATCTCACGCTCCATATATATTATAAAACCAAAAACCGTAGGGCGCTTATTGGAGATTGGATTTCCAACATGACATGGTATGGAACCACCTTCCGATAGTGTATCTCTAGTGGGGAATACGTACACTGGGTTCAACAAGAACATCTTGCAACCTACCCCACACATGACCGACCACTCATTTTGCTTGAGTGTATCTAATGTATATCACCAACGGTTGGGATCAGCAACCATTTCCCGAATGGGACAACATCGAATAGAATAAGGAATTAAATGAATTTCTCTAGATAGCTGATTATACACCCTAATGGGAGCGACCCACATAGCCATGTTGCCTGCCCGATTTTTGTCATTTCCCGGATGTTGAGGCCTGAGGCTACAATTTCTTATCATTCATTGATAGCACGATCACTTTGAATGCCACATTGTCAGGTCCGTAAATAAATAATTGATTTGCACAAATATATTCTGGATATTATGCTAAGAGAATAAATTCTCCGCCACCATATATATCTATACAGACCAACATATATGATCATTGGAAATACTCTGTCAGACACTCGTCCATATACGTTCGTTCTGGGATTGAACGAAACCGAAGGCACAATTTCTATTAATAGAAAAAGTCCTTGCACTTTACTCCGTCTTTGATTATCTTCATATAATCTGATTCGCAACGCTACTGCCAATATGGAGTGGTTCTCGGATAATAATCCAACTGGTCTCTCCATATTGACAACGATATTGGCAAATACTTCGATAGTCGGTTATTTAACTATCGAAGAAAAATAAACAAACATTCCAACCATCAAACAAATCACTGGGCCTCTTAATTAATATTTCATTAATTAAACCACTTCTTCATTTCCTTTTCGATATTCGTTAACACGATATTTTCGATAATCATCTTGGCCTCTTACGCTATTTGGAAAACATTTCCATATATCGCCTTCTTTTATTTTCTATATTTAGAAAATATCTTTTTTTTATAATTGGAGAACATTCCATTGACTTATCTCTTTCATGCCAGTTCATTTCGATACTTAGGAAATATTTATTATTATATTTCAAAAATTTCCCTTAGTTGGGTTAAAATGAATGTTATGCTACAACAACCCAAAATACTGCATTCGGCAAAATTTCTTTAAACATTTCTCTTCGAGACAGAATTTTTCTATTTATCAGCTAATAATGAAATCAATCGAGTTGGGGTATAATTACCTCTCAGACCTTGACTGAAAATATTATTAACTTCAAAACAGACAAGACCGCTAACTCGAATAATCAACACCATATTAAACCAATTTACCATTTCTAAAACGTATATACATTTCTCTTTCTATTTTTACCAGATTTAATTATAGATTTCCTTTTTGTTTACAACATTCTATTTTTAAGTTTGTTTCCTTATCGAATTCTATATATATCGATACATTGATTTCTAATTATCAAAGTTTCTTAAAAATATCCTAACTCCTTAAATTTCTGGAAAATTTCGCCATAACCTCCTTTGTACCGGTCGATAGTTCAAACCTCAACTCGCCTCTCTAGGCCCTTTCCATTCAAAAAGAAAATCAAAAAGCCAAGTGGCTTGCCGATTAGGCGCATAAAATCTCATAGGGAATTTAAATGTGTACCTTTTCGTCGGGCACACAGATTATAATCTTTATATACTTCATATACTTCATTCCATACCTGTCTAACACATATGTGTCCATTTCCAATTTATTTCAACTCAATCCAGTTTTTTTAACTCAGCTCGCTGATTAACCTTTTTATTAGCTCTTTTGACCATTCCACTTTATATTTGAACATATCATGTTCAATTATCATTTTATCTTGCTTGTGAATTAACTTAATTCCATTTCGACTCAAGTTCCATATTCGATTTCGAATAAGAATTCTCAAATCTCCTTTACTTATTCAAAGTCCATTTTCATACCGAATTTCGATTAACTATTTATTATTCAAATTAGTTAGTTTTATTTAACAACTAAAAATCTGACTTTTGTCTCAAAAATCATTTCACTTACTTCACTGGAGTTAATATTTAATATATATCTCCAGTCTGGATTTTTCTAACGGCAATTCGGATTTTGTTTCTTTAAAATCCTTTTATTTATTTAAATAAACTGTTATGGTTTTATAATGGTTCTAGCGCTGTTTTTCTAAAAATTTGATTTTGACATAACTCAAAATCTATAAGATGAAATCCAGATTTTTCTCTTCCATTAGAAAACTATTATTCAATCGGTCCTGACGGTTCTTGTTTCAAAGAATTCCGACTTAAATTGAGTTCTATATACTCAATTGAAGTTCGGAACGCCAATTTACGAACTGCCGCGTTGCAACGAGTTCGTTTTAATTATATTTAATATATAAACGTTTTAAACTTCGTTTATATATAAATTCAACTCCATTCTAATATATTTTAATATATATTGAACCAATTTCCCAATTCAACTTAATATTTCTGATTAATTATAATCGTCAATTTTTCCTTACTCAATTACAATTTATTTATACTCAATTTGTTATATTAAAATCCCAATTCCTTTAATAAGTAAATTTTAAAATTTGATATAATCGAATTCCAATTATATCTCCTTTCGATTTTTCTCATTTCAGTTTATATTCTAAATTCCAAAATATAATCAGTTGTTCTATTACAAACCGTTTTTTCCCAATTCACTTGTTAAATTCATACTTGAATTTAAACTTTTGAATTATCTAATGATAATTTATTTCACCAAATTTATAAACATAGTTTATAAATTTACTTGTTATATATATTTAACAAGTTCCATTTCGAAATCGGCTTAAAAACCAAAAGCTTATTTTGGAATATTCTATTTATTTTAACTTATACATATAACTATTTTATATATTTTATTTTGGTTTCTATCTAATAAAATTCCAATATCTTTTCTAAAAGAATAATTTATTTAAATAAATTCGATCTAATCGAATTCAAATCATAAATCCATACGAATTTATTTCTAGTTTAATTTGCATTCTGAATATCAGAATAAATTTCATCGTTTACAACTTTAAAACGATTCCCCATTTCTATTTTTAAATTCACATTCGAATTTAAATATTCAAATTATCAAATGATAATTTTTCCCACTTCATTTATAAAAACCATTTATAAATTAATTTTAATTCCCTGATTATCCAATGAAAATCGTTCCATTTCATTTATAATCACCATTTATAAATTTACTTAAATTTCCTGTGTTATTTAATTTATAAATATCATTTATAAATTAAATACTTGTTTTATTTATTTAAAACCAGTTAATATCATTATAGCCTATTCGAAATTCAAATTCTATTTGAGAAAAATAGAAATTCCCTTTTTAAATCTCAAAACCCTGTTTACGATATTTTTATAAATTTCCATTTAGGCCCAATGATATTTTAAACACTCAAAACAACCAATTATAATTGATAGGTTTTCTAACACATCATATATGATAATATATATGAAAAACAAACAATAATATTTTTGAGGAATCCAGTTGGATCCCTCCAACCTGTTTATCCTACATCCACAGACGTTAGCCAACATAAATAATACCCATTCTGCTTCGTGGCAGAATATCGCGGTATAGAAGGTCATCCACTATCATAGCGTGGGGCGCATAGGGTCATCCGCTAATGATAATGCAGGCATCCGCTAATGGTACTGTGGTACTGCGGTAATCCAACTACCAATATATATATATATATATATATATATATATATATAATAACCTCAATTACCAAGCCTAAATAACTATATATATTCAATAGCCACAAAAATATTTCAGTGCATGCAAACAACCAACAAACAATTATTTTAAACGAATAAAATAATTCTAAATAAAAATATTAGTGAGATTTACTCACCTGATTTTATATTTTCGTCGATTTCTTTTGATTTCCATTTTTAGTCCCTGATTGTAAGATCTGAAATTACGAATCCAATATCCTACTTCCGATCTTCCAACCTTGTATAAATTAAACACAATATTTCTGAGGAATTTGATTAAATTAATTAATAATTAAACTTAATTAAACTTAATTAACTAAATTAAATTAACCTTCATCTCATTCTCTATTCTCCTTTAATCACGTTTTAAATTCATAAATTAACATGATTATTTATACAAAATCAATTAAATAAATTATAGTTTTAAATCCGATAATTAATTCTTTGACTAAACGTTAATCTGCGCTAATTATTCATCGGACTAATCTAATCAATTTATATAAACAAACTGCATGAATTTTATTTAATGATTAAACCATTTTATTGTTGAAATAAATCAGAGAATGTTCGATTTTCATTCCAATTGATTCCAGCAAATTTCCACATCCAACACCATTGAATCTTCTGCAACTACAACTCCAATGGACTGATTTCTCAATTTAATTACCGCATACAAATTAAATTTGTGCATTTATCAAATATATGGATTATATCAGCTGATGGTATTAAAATCGAAAACTCAAATTGGGTTTCTAATTTAATTAAATTTGAACAGTTTTACCTTCTCATCATTTACAGGAATTTTCTCAAATTAAAGGATACAGACAACTCCTTTCCAGTGCCATTGCTTCACGTTCCACCCATGTTACCTCCACCAGCGATCACCGGCAAACCTGCCAAACCTCTCCTCGTTTTCCCTTATACCAATTCGAACTGACCTAAGTCATTCGACAACTTCATCGCTCCAGAATAGATCGCGAACTCTTCCTCCTGAAAGTCGCTACTTTGCCTACCCCAAACCCATTGCAGTTCATTCCAAAAGAAATCAAACCACCCAGAATTTAAAACCACGCCTTGGCAACCCTAAAACAATGTCACCCTCACCTGTGTCGGTCTCTAAACTTGCGATGATCCCCTTCCCTCCAATCGCGACCTTACCAGAAGTTGAACTCGCATTAAAAAAACCTGAAATGAACAACCGGAGCATCCAGTCAACATCGCGATGCTTGCTTTGACCTCGGTCTGAACACCCGAACCCAACATGGGAACCCTAAGCTCGCGATGCCCATAACGCCTCCGAATCGATTCACTGCTGATTTGAACATAGAGAGAAGGCTTTGGCTTCGAAAATAAAATGGGCTGATTTGATTTAGTATCGTATTATTTCATATGAGTTGAACAAAAGAGAAGCGGTATTCTTTTTCCTAAGTATTTGGCTTTGATGTTTATTTCAACTTTGAAATAGAATGAAAACAGAGAAAGGAAAAAAGGGTCATGGCGTTTAAATAGGCGAAGATAAAAATTCGGGTAGAAGGAGTAGCATGTGGACGGTACAAGGTAGGCTGATGAAATTTCTTAGCTTAAGGCGGCTTTAAGTACAACTGAAAACGACGTTTATTTATTTGATTTGATTTTGTTTTAGCTTCGATTTGATTTCGTATTTAATACGATTCGATATAAAGTGATTTTTATTCTTTTTAGATGGATACCGATTTGATTTTGAACCTATCCACAATCAAATATCTCGGGGTCCATTAATTTAAATTACGAACCGCTATTCTACCGTATCGACCGACATTTCAATGTAATGACCCTATTCTGAACTCGACATTAAATATTCTGAAATTTAATTTCAACATATATACCATATTAAATTAATATAATATAATTTAAATTCGAAAACCACAAATTCTTTGATAATAAATTATTATTTATTATCGTATATATCAAATAAAATTCCTACTTATCATCTGAATCATTTTGATTCAGTTTTTAACTTCGATTTCAATTATATTTCGAATTACAATAATTCGATATATTCTAAATTAAATTATATTTGATTATTAAATCGATAACTCAATAAAAATTTAATTTATATTATCAACTAAATATTTAAAACAAATATTAAATATTTAAAATTAACAGACCAAAAATTTGGGTCGTTACAAACTTCCCCCTTAAAAGAATTTCGTCCCCGAAATTACTAAGGTAGGAAAAATGCTGAAAACCCATTAACTTTTCAAAATTCACTTATGTTGAAACTCTATACTTTATATTTCATCAATTTTAGTTTTACCAAAACTTTGGGTTTCCATTTTCATTGTACACCATATATGCTCCCATTCAATTAATCTGAATGATTTACAATCAATTCATATTCCATTCAAATATATTCAAATTGATTCTAGTCAATTTATTTACTTTAATCCATTTAACTTGCTTAAGTTAAATTTTATTTCCATAATTCAAATCCCAGGGTTTCATTTTAAAATAATATTGAAATCCCATAAATAAATATATACATATATATTCATCAGTATCTCAAATTCAAAACATTTGAATTTCAAACCATATTGAAATCCATCACTTAAATACTCAAAAATGAACACTGATGATGTTGCAGTCATTATCAGGATTATTTTCCAACCACTGAAGTGAATTCAGTGCTTTATCACTTTTAAAGTTCATTCAAAATGATTTTTATTCAAAAAAACTTCCAAAACACAGCTATATTACTTTAATATACTTCGAAAATATTATCCAAATCTCCCAAGATTTAAAATTACATTTGAATTTAACTCCAGTTCACCTCATTTGTATATATCATTTATATACAAATAATATTTGGTTATAAATAACCATTTCAATTTTATAATCTTATTTGATTATAAAAATAACAATCAACACATCCGTATATAAGAATAATTTCAGAAAATTATTCCTTTTCTATCAAAATAGAATTTTGGGTAAAATTATTTCATTTACCCATTTTAAAATAGTATTTTGTCAAATTTCTCTGTTCAAGTGTTTAGAAATTCCTATCGATTTCGTGGCGTCCCACATTCGATCGGAATTCATAATACACTCAACAGACTAGCCAACACAATATAAAACAATTTTTATATCAATTTACAAATACGCACTCTCGTATATATGCACTCAACTCATTCTAGGGTACTACTGACCCTATCTCTAATGAGAACATGCCACGCAAGCCTAGGTATTCGCTCAACCTAAGCTCCGATACCAACTATAACGGCCCACAAATCCGTACTATCTGAGTCGACGAATAACACCACACGTCCAACCCAAATTGCACAGAAATACTAATCATTATGAGAAAGAAGTTAGAGGATGAGAAATAGAAAGAAAGAAATGTTAGAATAGAAGAAAAATGAAGAACACAAATCTCACAGCGGAACGAATAAAATATATTAAATAACATAACTTTTGAAATAAAAATCAGTAACTGTATATACATACCATTATCAGAGCACAACAGTTATTCCTGGAATAGTTATAAACACCAGTTTCCAGATACAACATAGTACACAACGGAAATATGATTGTCTATAGCTAACTGGTGAAGCCTCCTGCTTCAAGCTCCTCCAAGTGAATTTGTAAAATCCCGACTACTTGACTGCCGTACACATTTGGGTACCCAAGAGTTTAGGAAAAACAAACAAAATAAACACTTGGTCAGTCATGGGACTGGTGTGAGTAAACTCCAATCATTTGTTTAACTTTAAAAAAATCCTTTCGAAAGAAATGATAATCGTAAGACCGATCCACACATAAACACGGATGGTTTTTACCTTACGATAGCCCAAAATATTTTTGATATCAAATCCAGTGACATTATAATAATGTCTACATCAAATGAATAGAGTCTAGCGGAACGCTTGCATCTCACGCTCCATATATATTATAAAACCAAAAACCGCAGGGTGCTTATTGGAGATTGGATTTCCAACATGACAAGGTATGGAACCACCTTCTAATAGTGTATCTCTAGAGGGGAATACACTGGGTTCAACAAGAACATCTTGCAACCTGGCCCACACATGACCGACCACTCATTTCGCTTGAGTGTATTGAATGTATATCACCAAAAGTTGGGATCAACAACTGTTTCCCGAATGGGACAACATCAAATAGAATAAGGAATTAAATGAATTTCTCTAGATAGATGATTATACACCCTAATGGGAGCGACCCACATAGCCATGCTACCTGCCCGATTTTTGTCATTTCCCGGTTGTTGAGGCCTAAGGCTACGATTTCTTATCATTCATTGATAGCACGATCACTTTGAATGCCACATTGTCAGATCAGTAAATCAATAATTGATTTGCACAAATATATTCTAGATATTATGCTAAGAGAACAAATTCTCCGCCACCATATATATCTATACAAACCAACATATAAGATCATTGGAAATACTCTGTCAGACACTCATCCATATACGTTCGTTCTGGGACTGAACGAAACCGAAGGCATAATTTCTATTAATAGAAAAAGTCCTTGCACTTTACTCCGTCTTCGATTATCTTCTTATAATCTGATTCGCAATGCTACTGCCAATACGGAGTAGTTCTCGGATAATAATCCAACCAGTATCTCCATATTGACAATGATATTGGAAAATACTTCGATAGTCGGTTATTTGTCTATCGAAGAAAATTAAAAAAACATTCCAACCATTAAACAAATCACTGGGCCTCTTAATTAATATTTCATTAATTAAATCACTTCTTCATTTCCTTATCGATATTCGTTAACACGATATTTTCGATAATCATCTTGGCCTCATACGCTATTTGGAAAACATTTCCATATATCGTCTTCTTTTATTTTCTATGTGACGGCCCGCCCTGCACAAGCCCGCATTTCCTCCGAAAGTGCGCTGTACACATGCCCGACTAGCGCGGGACGGTCGTCAGAAGAAAGGAAAGAAGGGAACGAACCAATCAAGAACCTGTAGAATGTCTCACAGCGCATGGAGTAAAATATAATAATAATAACATACTTGACATAAAATAGGTGAGACAGTGCATAAGCTGATAACTAAAATCAACATCAACATCAGAGCAGCGGAAATCCAAATACAGCTTATTACAACTTTTCAAATTTACTGTCTCTAAACAAAAGAAAGCTAAAGTAGAAGATGCACCGCCAATGCCCAAGCAGTGATCTTCAACAACACAGGGATAATACTATATATATTACGTGGAAGCCTCCTGCTCGTCTCCGAATCATCTACCCGTGCATCACCAGCTAACCTGTCTCTAGTCTACTCGTGTGAGCACCCAGAGTAATAAGAGGAGACATAAAACTCTGGGTCAGACATAAAGCCTGGTATGAGCGATAAGCATCTAAACAGAATAATAACAGGTATACTAAACCATACCTGAACCTGGACCTGCAACCAAAGAGTTAGTACCACATACCGTACAATACTCTAAGGTGCCATAATAAATAGTGCAAGAATACGGGGGTGGGGTGTGCATGTCATAATGATAGCAAACAAATCAACCATAGCAACCATCCTCACATCTCTCACTCAGTGCGTAAAACATACGATGTCCACCACTGTCAATCACTAGACCCATTGAAGTAGTGACGGAGTTCGACTTGTACAACTACTGCTACTACCAAGCTTACCACATGGAGTCATGACCAAATCTTTAAAAATGACCCCACTTTATTGGTTTATAGCCCTTTAGTCGTACCTAGTCCCTTTCAGCCCTGAATTCGTACACGTACTTCCCATACTGTAACGACCCGTGTTCTACACATCATAGGATTGTAGAATATTTATTTCTTTCCCGTATGAAGTTGTATGGTCATGTAACTTTGGGAAACATTTGTTAGAGTCATTTCCCCTGTTCATGATTTTTGTTGATTTTTAAATGACCATTTTGCCCCTAGCCAGTACTGTTTTGGCCATAACTTTTGATTGGAGAGGGATTTTGACCTGAAACCACTTCCATTAGATTCGCTTGATGGTTTCTCTTTCCGTAGAGTGGTCATAATAGCCAAACGGACTTACCGTTTGGGAGATATGGCTGAAACAAGGTTTGGAGGGTGAAAAACTGCTTAACCGGGCCAAATCGGGTGATTAGTGAGTAGGCCCATGACCCATTTCGGGATTAGGGTTAGGAGAGGGCTGAGTTGGCCTAGGATTTGATCCCATTTCAGTTTTCTAGCCTCCACTTAGTCCCCAAGAAAACCTAATAATGGCCTCCACTCTCTAAAGTCTCCAAATCACCTCCAAACCACTCCAACTTGAAGAAAAAGAGATTAGCAAGACCGAATCAAAGAAGATCTCCACCTAAACAACCTTGGAGCTGCTGTTAGCATTTGGATTCGCATCAAATCAGAGAATTATTTCAGATCTTAGTTTGTTTTGTGGCTAAGGTGAGTGATTAGCTTGCTTTTTGCACTAATTATGGTTATTCGGGGTGATTAGTGCTAATTAGCGTTTTTGAACGAAAATAAATTCTGGAAAAATGTTTATAAATTCATAAACAATGTTTTAGACCTCTGATATGAGTTTGGGGTAATTTGGTTAAGTTTTACTAATCATGTCATTAGTTATGCTCACATATGCTTAAGGGAAAATATGGGGTTTTGGGCATGTTTGATCTATTTTACCATGTCATATTGTTGTTTTGGTGTTTGAGGTCACTTGTATGTGTTGCTATGACACTTTGACATGCTTTGTGATTGGTTGCAATAGTTAGAATGGTCAAAAACGCCGTCGAGAGGCGTAAACAGTCGCTGGAAAAGTCAGTGCAGGAAATCGGATCGGATCGCCCCCTACCCGATCCGAACCGCCCATTTCTCTTCACCACGAACCGAACCGATCGTTATAGCGAAGCAAGGAGCTGAAGGGTCCGAACCGATCCGAGAAGTCGCGATTCAAGACTTGGTGATTGAAGACTCCGACCCGACCCGCCTGGAGTGATAGCGACACGATCCGATCTGATCACCTTGAGGACAACGAACCGGAGACTTGGAGGAGGGCGAGTGGCTTGGAGCTATGACCAGGAGGCGTGACCCGAGCCGTTGCGTGGTGGAGAACCCGATCCGATCCGGGTGGGACTGGAGGCCACGAACCGATGGTGCACTCCGATCCGATCCGAGGTAGCAGTCACGAACCGAGATGATGAAGACCACGATCCCAATGATGATGAAAGGGATCCGAACCGATCCAATGGAGGTCCATAACCCGAAATGCAAAGGTAGTTCAAGTGGAAGTTCGAGCTCAGGATCCAGACGGGAACCAATGAGTTCACTTCGTGATTGGACTTTGCTGCGGGACGTGTGCTAAGGAGTTGTCGATGTCTATGACTTTGGATCACTAGGTGTTGGAGGTAGAGAGACAAACTCGGGCTTTGGATATGGTGCGACTAGGGAGCTACCTACCAATGGAGTGGGGTCATGGAAACGTTGGGCGTGATCCCATAGGTATGGCGTTGGTGGTAGTAGGAATGTACATAGTCGTACAAAGTCGAGTTCTGTCGTTTGAGTAAAGTGCTCTAGTGATCGAAGAAGTGGATGTCGTATGCTTTACACACTGAGTGAGAGATGCGAGGATGGTTGCTATGCTGGATTGTTTGACACACACATCCCCACCCCCGTATACTTATATTATGTGTTTGTGACATCATAGAGTGTTGTACCGTGTAGTACTAACTCTTTGGTTGCAGGTCCAGGTTCAGGTATGACTTAGTATACCTGTTATTATTCTGTTTATGCTTGCTACCACTCATACCAGACTGATGTCTGACCCAGAGTTTTATGTTTCTTCTTATTACTCTGGGTGCTCACACGAGCAGACTAGAGACAGGGATAGCTGGTAGTGCGCTTGGTAGATGGACTGAAGACGAGCAGGAGGCTCCACGTATGATATATAGTTATTCTCCCTGTGTCGTGATCGGTATCTACTTTGGGCATTAGTAGCATACCTATTTTGCTTATCTTAGAGACAGTATTTTGAAGTTGTAATAAGCTGTATTTGATATTTCCGCTACTCTGATGATGTTAGTTCAAGTTTTCAGCTTATGCACTGTCTCATCTGTTTTATGTCAAGTATATGTTGGCTATTATATTTTATTCCATGCGCTGTGAGACATATTACAGGTTCTTTATTTGGTTCCTCTTCTTTCTTTCTCTTCTTTGGCGATCGTCCCATGCCAATTGGACATGTGTACAGCGCACAATTGGAGTAAAACGTCGGTTGGTTCGGGGCGGGCCGTCACATTTGGTATCAGAGCTCTAGGTTGCGTAGTTAACCTAGGGAAAGACACTAGGGAGAGTTAGTACGTATATGAGAGCGCGTATTTGTGATTATTTTGGTTTTCAAAAGCTATATCTATATATAGTATTAGTATGTTTAAGGGTGAAGTCGCATTGCACTGCACTGGCACCACTATGGAGATGGTTAATCGTTTTCTCTTTAACAGATTTGACGATGAGCCGAGGAAGAGGTGCTGGTAGAGGGGCCAATAATGGGAATCCCCCTGACATGAGGGCTATGTTTACCAACCTCATGAGAGAGATGCTTGTGGATATTCAGAGGGAGGCTCCTAATGTTGCCAATGTTGGAGGTGCAGCGGTGCAAGCGCCTAGGGCCGATTTCGCCAAGCTGAGCAAGGATTACACTAATCTTGGTGGAAAGCCGTTTCACGGAACAGAGTCGGCCAGGGATGTTCAGGATTGGTTGGATAGCTGTGATCGGATCTTCGATGACTTGGGTATCGAGGATGCGATGAAGAGAAGGCTAGCATCTCGTCAGCTGCAAGGACGAGCGATGAATTGGTGGAATGCTATTAGGGCAGCCACACCAGAAGATCAAGTTACTTGGGATCAGTTTAAAGCTCGCTTTAGCGACAAGTATATCCCAGCTGCCCAGAAATCGGAATTGTTTAGGAAGTTCTTGGAGCTTAAGCAGAATGGGAGGGCAGTATCGGATTATGTTGCTGAGTTCGACACTTTGTCGAAGTATGGGTTATCTCTAATTGATACTCCCGAAAAGAAAAATGAGAGGTTCATCACTGGCTTGGATGAATACTTAGGGGAGAGGCTGATTAATCACATCGATGAGACGTTTGAGTCGATCGTGGGAAAAGCTTTGAGGTCAGAAAGTCTTTACCCTAAGCCGAAGACTGGGGTTGTTGCTGCATCTGCTGAAGAGCCAAAGCCGCAAGCAAGCGGTGGAGGCAAGAATAACTCTCAGAATAAGAGGAAGCAGAACCAAGCTAAGGATGGCCAGAAGAAAAGCAGGAAAGAAGTCGAGTGCTTCAAATGTGGAAAGAAGGGCCATTATGCGAGAGAATGTAGGGCCAAGACAGTGGGAAAGAAGTGCTTTAACTGTGGCCAAGAGGGACATTTTAAGGATAAGTGCCCGCAACCTCTGAAGGAGAATCAGATTGTGAAAGCATATGCCATCAATGCTGTTCCTTCTTCGTCGAATGCCCCAACTGCGGCGGAGAAAGGAAAGGGAGTCGTCATTCAAGGTATGCTTTCCATTTACGATCTTCCTGTTAGAGTTTTGTTCGATACCGGGGCTTCCCATTCCTTCATATCTAGTGACCTGGTAGATAGGTTGGGATTGGAACCCGAGTTGGTCGATAGACCATTAGCTGTGACGAACCCGATTGGTGGTTCAACAAACCTCAGTATGATCTGTCGTAATGTGGTCTTATCGAGTCATGGATGTATGTTTGTTTGTGATTGCTTTGTTTTGGGCTTTACTGGGTATGGCATTATTTTGGGGGTCGATTGGCTCCAAAGATACGGGGTGGTGGTAGACTGTGAGGGCTTTTTGGTGACTGTTAGGGCGGATGATGGGCGGAGGGTAGTGTTTGGTAATCTACCCTGTGATGGGGTAATGGCTAGTTTTGTAAATTCCCTCGACATCCCGCATGATGAGTTATCAGGTTTGCCCGTGGTTGGCCAGTACCCGGACATCTTCGAGGAAGTGACCGGACTTCCACCACACCGAGAGATTGAGTTTCGTATTGATTTAGTGAAAGATGCCAGACCTATAGTGATGCCACTTCGTCGTATGACACCACGAGAACAGCGAGAGCTCGAGGTGCAAGTTAGCGATCTTTTGAAGAAGGGATTTATTAGAAGAAGTGTTTCCGAGTGGGGAGCACCAGTAGTGTTTGCTACTAAGGCAGATGGTTCCCTTCGATTGTGTGTGGACTATCGCGAGTTAAATAAGGTGACGAGGAAGAATAAGTATCCTCTACCACGGATAGATGATTTGTTTGATCAACTGGAAGGAGCTAGAGTGTTCTCCCAGTTGGACCTCGCGACAGGATTTCATCAGCTCCGTGTAGGAGCTGATAGTATAGCTAAAACGGCATTTAGGACGCCGTCTGGGTTTTATGAGTGGTTGGTCATGCCATTCGGGTTGACCAATGCACCAGCATACTTCGTGGATCTTATGAATAGAGTATTCAGAGACCAACTGAATAAGTTTGTTCTTGTGTTCGTAGACGATATCCTTGTTTACTCGAGGACAGAAGAGGAACACAAGGAACATTTGAGAATTGTGTTGGAGGTGTTGAGAAGACACCAATTGAAAGCGAAGTTTTCTAAGTGTCACTTCTGGAGGAGAGAAGTGAGATTCTTGGGCCATGTTGTTTCAGAGAATGGTATTGCCGTGGACCCTGCAAAGGTGGCTACGGTACAAGATTGGTCTACGCCCAGGAATGCAAAAGATATAAGAAGTTTCTTGGGGTTAGCTGGATATTATCGTAAGTTTATCAAAGACTTCTCCAAGACAGCGGCACCGTTGACTCAGTTGACTAAGAAGAATCAAGCCTTCGTTTGGGACGGAGGGTGTGAAAAAGCATTCAAGAGTCTAAAGGAAAAGTTGACGCGTGCGCCAGTGTTGGTCATTCCTAAGGGAAATGAAGAGATGACGGTATACATGGATGCTTGTGGTACCGGACTGGGTGCGGTATTGATGCAAGGAGGTAGGGTTGTAGCTTATGCTAGTCGACAGCTAAAGCCACATGAGAAGAAGTATCCTACCCATGATTTGGAATTGGCAGCGATTGTATTTGCGCTGAAGATGTGGAGACATTACCTCTTGGGAGAAAGATTTGAGCTGTTTACCGATCATAAATCGTTAAAGTATCTCTTCTCTCAGAAAGATCTGAATCTCCGTCAGCAGAGATGGTTAGAGTTCTTGGCTTCGTATGATTTTGATATCACGTATACACCTGGGAAGGGTAATGCGGTAGCCGATGCCTTGAGTAGGAGACATGCCAGCTTAGGGGCAATGTTTCTTGAATGGAAGCAGCTGGGGTATATCGCGGGGTTTGATTTCAGACCAAGGTGCGAATTGGATCCAGTTATGCTAGCTAGCTTGACGATCAGACCCACTTTGATAGAGCGGATTGGCTCTAGTCAGAGGGACGATCCTAACCTATTGGAAATCATCTCCAAGTTAGAGATGGGTATCGATGAGGAGGTGAACAAGTATGGGCTTGATCGAGATGGATGGCTTCGGAAGAATGGAAAGCTTGTTGTACCCAATGTCAATGGATTGAGGGATGAAGTGCTTAGAGAATGTCATCACTCAAAGCTAACTATACATCCCGGTGGTAATAAGATGTATAGAGACATGAGACAGACTTACTACTGGGAAGGGATGAAAAGAGACGTTGGGAAGTTTATATCCAAATGCATGAATTGTCAGCTAGTTAAAGCCGAGCAGAAGAAGCCTAGTGGGTTGTTGCAACCATTAGAAATTCCCGAATGGAAATGGGAACAAGTTTCGATGGATTTTATCGATGGTTTACCGAGGACCAGATCGGGATATGATAGCATTTGGGTAATTGTGGATCGACTGACCAAGAGTGCAAGATTTATACCAGTTAAGTCGAACAGAACTGCAGCTAAGTTGGCAGAATTGTATATGAAGTGGGTAGTGAGATTTCATGGAGTACCCAAAAGCATTGTGAGTGACCGAGACCCGTTGTTCACTAGTGGGTTTTGGAAGAGCTTACAAGAGGCTCTAGGGTCAGGATTACATCTCAGTACCGCATATCATCCTCAGACCGACGGTCAGACGGAGAGGGTGAATCGTATATTGGAAGATCTCTTGAGAGCTTGTATATTGGATTTTGGTGGATCATGGGATGACCATTTGCATCTAGTGGAGTTTGCATATAATAATAGCTACCAATCCAGTATTGGTATGGCTCCATATGAAGCTTTGTACGGAAGACCGTGCAACTCACCGTCATGTTGGATAGAGACTGGCGAGAAGTTTGTGCTTGGACCAGATATGGTGAGAGAAACTTCCGATAAGATCAAGATCATTCGGCAACGAATGAAAGCTGCTCAGGATAGGCAGAAAAGCTATGCTGATAAGAGGAGAAGAGACTTGAAATTCTCCGTTGGTGACTTGGTGTTTGTCAAGATCTCTCTGTTGAAAAGCGTGATACGATTTGGCAGGAGAGGCAAGTTGGCACCAAGATTTGTGGGTCCTTTCCAAGTTCTCGAGGAAGTTGGGAATTTGGCGTATAGAGTTGGCTTACCAGAGAAAATGGCAGGAGTTCACGATGTGTTTCATGTTTCCCAACTAAGGAAGTTCGTTCACGACTCAAACGTGACCATTTCACCTGATCAGTTAGAGGACTTCGAAGTAGAACCTGAGGCGGTTGGGAACCGCAAGCCGATTCGTATTGTGGGGCATGATACGAAGCAACTTCGAAGAAAGTCGGTGAAGCTAGTCAAAGTTCAGTGGGGCGAGGACGAAAATGATTGTGCTTGGGAGACAGAGGAGAGCATTAGAAAGGCTTATCCAGAACTCTTTGCCTGGTAAGATTTACTTTGCGATTTAGTTATTCCGCATGCTAGGATAGACTTGTTTTGCTTGTTTTGCATGATTGATGGTTGTTTTATGATTGATAGGCATGCGGGACCCTTGTGTGTGTTTTGATTAGGGAATTTCGGGGGCGAAATTTCTTAAGGGGGGAAGAGTGTAACGACCCGTGTTCTACACATCATAGGATTGTAGAATATTTATTTCTTTCCCGTATGAAGTTGTATGGTCATGTAACTTTGGGAAACATTTATTAGAGTCATTTCCCCTGTTCATGATTTTTGTTGATTTTTAAATGACCATTTTGCCCCTAGCCAGTACTGTTTTGGCCATAACTTTTGATTGGAGAGGGATTTTGACCTGAAACCACTTCCATTAGATTCGCTTGATGGTTCTCTTTCCGTAGAGTGGTCATAATAGCCAAACGGACTTACCGTTTGGGAGATATGGCTGAAACAAGGTTTGAAGGGTGAAAAACTGCTTAACCGGGCCAAATCGGGTGATTAGTGAGTAGGCCCATGACCCATTTCGGGATTAGGGTTAGGAGAGGGCTGAGTTGGCCTAGGATTTGATCCCATTTCAGTTTTCTAGCCTCCACTTAGTCCCCAAGAAAACCTAATAATGGCCTCCACTCTCTAAAGTCTCCAAATCACCTCCAAACCACTCCAACTTGAAGAAAAAGAGATTAGCAAGACCGAATCAAAGAAGATCTCCACCTAAACAACCTTGGAGCTGCTGTTAGCATTTGGATTCGCATCAAATCAGAGAATTATTTCAGATCTTAGTTTGTTTTGTGGCTAAGGTGAGTGATTAGCTTGCTTTTTGCACTAATTATGGTTATTCGGGGTGATTAGTGCTAATTAGCGTTTTTGAACGAAAATAAATTCTGGAAAAATGTTTATAAATTCATAAACAATGTTTTAGACCTCTGATATGAGTTTGGGGTAATTTGGTTAAGTTTTACTAATCATGTCATTAGTTATGCTCACATATGCTTAAGGGAAAATATGGGGTTTTGGGCATGTTTGATCTATTTTACCATGTCATATTGTTGTTTTGGTGTTTGAGGTCACTTGTATGTGTTGCTATGACACTTTGACATGCTTTGTGATTGGTTGCAATAGTTAGAATGGTCAAAAACGCCGTCGAGAGGCGTAAACAGTCGCTGGAAAAGTCAGTGCAGGAAATCGGATCGGATCGCCCCCTACCCGATCCGAACCGCCCATTTCTCTTCACCACGAACCGAACCGATCGTTATAGCGAAGCAAGGAGCTGAAGGGTCCGAACCGATCCGAGAAGTCGCGATTCAAGACTTGGTGATTGAAGACTCCGACCCGACCCGCCTGGAGTGATAGCGACACGATCCGATCTGATCACCTTGAGGACAACGAACCGGAGACTTGGAGGAGGGCGAGTGGCTTGGAGCTATGACCAGGAGGCGTGACCCGAGCCGTTGCGTGGTGGAGAACCCGATCCGATCCGGGTGGGACTGGAGGCCACGAACCGATGGTGCACTCCGATCCGATCCGAGGTAGCAGTCACGAACCGAGATGATGAAGACCACGATCCCAATGATGATGAAAGGGATCCGAACCGATCCAATGGAGGTCCATAACCCGAAATGCAAAGGTAGTTCAAGTGGAAGTTCGAGCTCAGGATCCAGACGGGAACCAATGAGTTCACTTCGTGATTGGACTTTGCTGCGGGACGTGTGCTAAGGAGTTGTCGATGTCTATGACTTTGGATCACTAGGTGTTGGAGGTAGAGAGACAAACTCGGGCTTTGGATATGGTGCGACTAGGGAGCTACCTACCAATGGAGTGGGGTCATGGAAACGTTGGGCGTGATCCCATAGGTATGGCGTTGGTGGTAGTAGGAATGTACATAGTCGTACAAAGTCGAGTTCTGTCGTTTGAGTAAAGTGCTCTAGTGATCGAAGAAGTGGATGTCGTATGCTTTACACACTGAGTGAGAGATGCGAGGATGGTTGCTATGCTGGATTGTTTGACACACACATCCCCACCCCCGTATACTTATATTATGTGTTTGTGACATCATAGAGTGTTGTACCGTGTAGTACTAACTCTTTGGTTGCAGGTCCAGGTTCAGGTATGACTTAGTATACCTGTTATTATTCTGTTTATGCTTGCTACCACTCATACCAGACTGATGTCTGACCCAGAGTTTTATGTTTCTTCTTATTACTCTGGGTGCTCACACGAGCAGACTAGAGACAGGGATAGCTGGTAGTGCGCTTGGTAGATGGACTGAAGACGAGCAGGAGGCTCCACGTATGATATATAGTTATTCTCCCTGTGTCGTGATCGGTATCTACTTTGGGCATTAGTAGCATACCTATTTTGCTTATCTTAGAGACAGTATTTTGAAGTTGTAATAAGCTGTATTTGATATTTCCGCTACTCTGATGATGTTAGTTCAAGTTTTCAGCTTATGCACTGTCTCATCTGTTTTATGTCAAGTATATGTTGGCTATTATATTTTATTCCATGCGCTGTGAGACATATTACAGGTTCTTTATTTGGTTCCTCTTCTTTCTTTCTCTTCTTTGGCGACCGTCCCATGCCAATTGGACATGTGTACAGCGCACAATTGGAGTAAAACGTCGGTTGGTTCGGGGCGGGCCGTCACACATACATAGTGATCCAAAGTCATAAACATCGACTGTCCCTTGGCACACGTCCCGCAGCAAAGCCCAATCATGAAGTGAACTCATCGGTTCCCAACTGGATCCTGAGCTCTAACTTCCCATATTGGACTACCTTTGCATCTCGGGTTATTGGTTAATACTGGGTTGGGTCGGGTTCTCCCTCTAGCTATCGGTTCGGGTCGGGTCCTCTACTTCAGGTCGGTTTGTAATCTTCTCCTGTAGCGGTTCGGTCCGGGTCCACAGCGTCGCATCGGTTCGGGTCGGGTATTCCACTTCGGGTCGGGTCGGGTGTCCTCCTCCGGGTCGGGTCGGGTGCCATCTCCCTTCCAGTTCATGCTTCCGCTCCGATCCGATCCCTCGTTCCTTCATTTTCTCCGATCCGATTCCTTCGCCTTACTTCAATCCGAGCCCTTCATCCTTCAGTCGATCCGATCCGAGCCCTTCGTCCTTAAGTCGATCCGATCTCTCCTCCTTTGTCCGATCCGATCCCAGTTCAATTAGCGTGGCCTTCCTTTTTGCCAATTGTCTCAAGTGTCAAGTTCCGATCCGATCAGATCCCTTGCCTAGTTCAACTCATCCGATCCGAGCCTCCATATCCGATCCGGTCCAGAACCTGCACTTTTCTGCAACTCTTCCAGCAAGTATTTTACGCCATTCGACGGCGTTTTTGACAAATCTAACACTTCTAATCAATCATAAAACACACCATAGAGTCATAGCAACATGTAATAACAACCACAACAGCAAAACAACAATTCAAATGAATCAAATTGGATCAAAAGTAGCTAAAACCTCACATTTTCCTATAATCCCACTTAATCATGTTTAAGCACATACTTAGTAAAACTTAATCAAATCGTCCAAATTTTCTAAAAGAGGCATAAAATATTATTTTCAAATTTCTAAACATTTTTCCAGAATTTATTTGTGTATAAATTCGCTAATCTTCACTAATTACCCTTAATTACCGTAATTAGTGCAAAAACTATGCAAATCACTCACCTTTGCCACAAAATAAAACGCCAAATCTGAAATACTCTCTGTTTGAGTTGAATTCCTATGTATAGCAGCAGCTCTAACCTTTCTTTGTTGCTATTTGGCCTTGTTTTGATGTAGTTTAGGATTAATCTTCACTAAAAAAAATGTGTTTTGAAGTTGTTTTAGAGGATGGAAGCCATTACTAGGGTCTCAAGAAGGTTTGTGGCGGCTCAAAACTGAAATGAAAGTGATTTCCTAACCCAGATCAGCCCTCCTATGCCTCAAAACTTAAACTCTACTAGCAGCTAGGACCAGAGGGGAATTTCGGGTATAGAGGCATAGGAGGGCTGATTAGGGTTAGGAAATCACTTTCATTTCAGTTTTGAGCCGCCACAAACCTTCTTGAGACCCTAGTAATGGCTTCCATCCTCTAAAACCACTCCAAAACACATTTTTTAGTGAAGATTAATCCTAAACTACATCAAAACAAGGCCAAATAGCAACAGAGCAAGGTTGGAGCTGCTGCTATACATAGGAATTCGACCCAAACAGAGAGTATTTCAGATTTGGCGTTTTATTTTGTGGCAAAGGTGAGTGATTTGCATAGTTTTTGCACTAATTACGGTAATTAAGGGTAATTAGTGAAGATTAATGAATTTATACACTAATAAATTCTGGAAAAATGTTTAGAAATTTGAAAATAATATTTTATGCCTCTGTTAGAAAATTTGGATGATTTGATTAAGTTTTACTAAGTATGTGCTTAAACATGATTAAGTGGGATTATGGGAAAATGTGAGGTTTTAGCCACTTTTGATCCAATTTGATTCATTTGAATTGTTGTTTTGCTGTTGTGGTTGTTATTACATGTTGTTATGACTCTATGGTGTGTTTGATGATTGATTAGAAGTGTTAGATTTGTCAAAAACGCCGTCAAATGGCGTAAAATACTTGCTGGAAGAGTTGCATAAAAGTGCAGGTTCTGGACCGGATCGGATCGGATATGGAGGCTCGGATCGGATGAGTTGAACTGGGCAAGGGATCTGATCGGATCGGAACTTGACACTTGAGACAATTGGCAAAAAGGAAGGCCACGCTAATTGAACTGGGATCGGATCGGATAGAGGAGAGATCGGATCGACTTAAGGACGAAGGGCTCGGATCGGATCGACTGAAGGATGAATGGCTCGGATTGAAGTAAGGCGAAGGAATCGGATCAGAGCAAATGAAGGAACGAGGGAGCGGATCGGAGAGGAAGCACGAACTGGAAGAGAGATGGCACCCGACCCGACCCGGAGGAGGACACGCGACCCGACCTGAAGTGGAATACCCGACCCGAACCGATGCGACGCTGTGGACCCGGACCGAACCGCTACAGGAGAAGATTACAAACCGACCTGAAGTAGAGGACCCGACCCGAACCAATGGCTAGAGGGAGAACCCGACCCGACCCAGTATTAACCAATAACCCGAGATGCAAAGGTAGTCCAATATGGAAAGTTAGAGCTCAGGATCCAGTTGGGAACCGATGAGTTCACTTTATGATTGGGCTTTGCTGCGGGACGTGTGCCAAGGGGCAGTCGATGTTTATGACTTTGGATGACTATGTATGGGAAGTATGTGAACGGATTCAGGGCTGAAAGGGCCTAGGTACGACTAAAGGACTATAAACCAATGAAGTGGGGTCATTTGTAAAGATTTGGTCATGACTCCATGTGGTAAGCTTGGTAGTAGCAGTAGTTGTACAAGTCGAACTCCGTCACTACTTCAATGGGTCTAGTGATTGACAGTGGTGGACATCGTATGCTTTACGCACTGAGTGAGAGATGTGAGGATGGTTGCTATGGTTGAATTGTTTGCTATCATTATGACATGCACACCCCACCCCCGTATTCTTGCACTATTTATTATGGCACCTTAGTGTATTATACGGTATGTGGTACTAACTCTTTGGTTACAGGTCCAGGTTCAAGTATGGTTTAGTATACATGTTATTATTCTGTTTAGATGCTTATCGCTCATACCAGGCTTTATGTATGACCCAAAGTTTTATGTCTCCTCTTATTACTCTGGGTGCTCACACGAGCAGACTAGAGATAGGTTAGCTGGTGATGCACGGTTAGATGATCCGGAGACGAGCAGGAGGTTCCACGTAATATATATAGTATTCTCCCTGTGTTGTTAAAGATCACTGCTTGGGCATTGGTGGTGCATCTTCTACTTTAGCTTTTATTTGTTTAGAGACAGTAAATTTGAAAGGTTGTAATAAGCTGTATTTGGATTTCCGCTGCCCTGATGTTGATGTTGATTTTAGTTATCAGCTTATGCACTGTCTCACCTGTTTTATGTCAAGTATGTTATTATTATTATTATATTTTACTCCATGCGCTGTGAGACATTCTGCAGGTTCTTGATTGGTTCGTTCCCTTCTTTCCTTTCTTCTGACGACCGTCCCGCGCTAGTCGGGCATGTGTACAGCGCACTTTCGTAGGAAATGCAGGCTGGTGCAGGGCGGGCCGTCACACTCTATATATAGAAAATATCTTTTATTTATAATTGGAGAACATTCCACTTACTTATCTCTTTCATGCCTGTTCATTTCGTTACTTAGGAAATATTTATTATTATATCTCCAAAATTTCCCTTAGTTGGGTTAAAATGAATGTTATGCTACAACAACCCAAAATACTGCATTCGACTAAATTTCTTTAAACATTTCTCTTCGAGACCGAATCTTGCTATTTATAAGCTAATAATGAAATCAATTGAGTTGGGGTATAATTACCTCTCAGACCTTGACTGAAAATATTATTAACTTCAAAACAGACAAGACCGCTAGCTCGAATAATCAACACCATATTAAACCAATTTTCCATTTCTAAAACGTATATACATTTCTCTTTCTATTTTTACCAGATTTAATTATAGATTTCCTTTTTGTTTATTATATTCTATTTTTAAGGTTTTTCCTTATCGAATTATATATATATATATCAATACATCGATTTCTTACTATCAAATTTTCTTAAAAATATTCTAACTCCTTAAATTTCTGGAAAATTTCACCATAAGCTCCTTTGTACCGGTCGATAGTTCAAACCTCAACTCACCTCTCTAAGCCCTTTCCATTCAAAAAGAAAATGAAAAAGCCAAGTGGCTTGTCGATTCAGCGCATAAAATCACATATGGAATTTAAACGTGTACCTTTTTGTTGGGCACACAAATTATAATCTTCATATACTTCATATACTTCATTCCATACCTGTCTAACACATATGTGTCCATTTCCAATTTATTTCAACTCAATCCGGTATTTTTTTAACTCAACTCACTGATTAATCTTTTTATTAGCTCTTTTGACCATTCCACTTTATATTTGAACATATCATGTTCAATTATCATTTTATCTTACTTGTGAATTAACTTAATTCCATTTCGACTCAAGTTCCATATTCGATTTCGAATAAGAATTCTCAAATCTCCTTTACTTACTCAAATCCATTTTCATATCGAATTTCGATTAACTATTTATTATTCAAATTAGTTAGTTTTATTCAACAACTAAAAATCTGATTTTTTTCTCAAAAATCATTTCACTTACTTCACTGGAGTTAATATTTATTTTATTTCTCCAGTCTGGATTTTTCTAATGGCAATTCTGATTTTGTTTCTTTAAAATCCTTTTATTTATTTAAATAAACCATTATGGTTTTATAATGGTTCTGACGTTGTTTTTCTGAAAATTTATTTTAACATAACTCAAAATCTATAAGACGAAATCCAGATTTTTCTCTTTCATTAGAAAACTATTATTGAACTAATCCTGCCGGTTCTTGTTTCAAAGAATTCCGACTTAAATTGAATTCTATATACTCAATTGAAGTTCGGAACGCCAATTTACGAACTGCCGCGCTGCGGCGAGTTCGTTTTAATTATATTTAATATATAAAAGTTTTAAACTTCGTTTATATATAAATTCAACTCCATTCTAATATATTTTAATATATATTAAACCAATTTTCCGAATTCAACTTAATATTTCTGATTATCTATAATCGTCAATTTTTCCTTACTCAATTACAATTTATTTATACTCAATTTGTTATATTAAAAATCCCACTTCCTTTTATAAGTAAATTATAAAATTGATAAAATCGAATTCCAATTATAACTCCTTTCGATTTTTCTCAATTCAGTTTATATTCTAAATTCCAGAATATAATCAGTTGTTCTATTTCAAACCGTTTTTTCCCAATTCACTTGTTAAATTCATACTTGAATTTAAACTTTTGAAATATCTAATGATAATTTATTTCACCAAATTTTTAAACATAGTTTATAATTTTACTTGTTATATATATTGAACAAGTTCCATTTCGAAATCTGTTTAAAAACCAAAAGCTTATTTTGGAATATTCTATTTATTTTAACATATACATATAACTAATTTACATATTTTATTTTGGTTTCTTTCTAATAAAATTCCAATATCTTTTCTAAAAGAATAATTTACTTAAATAAATTCGATCTAATTGAATTCAAATCATAAATCCATACGAATTTATTTCTAGTTTAATTTACATTTTGAATATCAGAATAAATTTCATCGTTTACTTCTTTAAAACGATTCCCCATTTCTATTTTTAAATTCACATTTGAATTAAATATTCAAATTATCAAATGATAATTTTTCCCACTTCATTTATAAAAACCGTTTATAAATTAATTTTAATTCCCTGATTATCCAATGAAAATTGTTCCATTTCATTTATAAACACCATTTATAAATTTACTTAAATTTCCTGTGTTATTTAATTTATAAATATCATTTATAAATTAAATACTAGTTTTATTTATTTAAAACTAGTTAATATCTTTATCGTCTATTCAAAATTCAAATTCTATTTTAGAAAAATAGAATTTCCCTTTTTAAATCTCAAAACCCTATTTACCATATTTTTATGAATTTCCATTTAGGCCCAATGATATTTTAAACACTCAAAACAACCAATTATAATTGACAGGTTTTCTAACACATCATATATGATAATATATATGAAAAACAAACAATAATATTTTTGAGGAATCCAGTTGGATCCCTCCAACCTATTTATCCTGCATCCACAGACGTTAGCCAACATAAATAATACCCATTCTGCTTCGTGGCAGAATATCGCGGTATAGAAGGTTATCCACTATCATAGCGTGAGCCGCATAGAGTCATCCGCTAATGATACTACGGGCATCCGCTAACGGTACTGCGGTAATCCAACTACCAATATATATATATATAATAACCTCAATTACCAAGCCTAAATAACTATATATATTCAATATCCACAAAAATATTTCAGTGCATGCAAACAACCAACAAACAATTATTTTAAACGAATAAAATAATTCTAAATAAAAATTTTAGTGAGATTTACTCACCTGGTTTTATATTTTCGCCGATGTCTTCCGATTTCCATTTTTAGTTCCTGATTGTAAGATCTGAAATTATGAATCCAATATCCTACTTCTGATCTTCCAACCTTGTATAAATTAAACACAATATTTCTGAGGAATTTGATTAAACTAATTAGTAATTAAACTTAATTAACTAAATTAAATTAACCTTCATCTCATTCTCTATTCTCCTTTAATCACGTTTTAAATTCATAAATTAAATTAAATTAACCTTCATCTCATTCTCTATTCTTCTTTCCAGTGCCATTGCTTCACGTTCCACCCATCTTACCTCCTCTAGCGATCACCGGCCTACCTGCCAAACCTCTCCTCGTTTTCCCTTATACCAATTCGAACTGACCTAAGTCATTCGACAACTTCATCGCTCCAGAATAGATCGTGAACTCTTCCTCCTGAAAGTCGCTACTTTTCCTACCCCAAACCCAGTGCAGTTCATTCCAAAAAAAATCGAACCACCCAGAATAGAAAACCACGCCTTGGAAACCCTAAAAAAATGTCACCCTCACCTGCGTTGATCTCTAAATTTGCGGTGATCCCCTACTCTCCAGTCGCGACCTTCCCGGAAGTTGAACTCGCACTAAAAAAAACCTGAAAGGAACAACTGGAGCATCTAGTCAACATTGCAATGCTTGCTTTGACCTAGGTCTGAACACCTGAACCCAACAAGGAAACCCTAAGCTCGCGATGCCCATAACGCCTCTGAATCGATTCACTGTTGGTTTGAACATAAAGAGAAGGCTTTTGCTTCGAAAATAAAATGGGAGGATTCAATTTAGTATCGTATGATTTCATATGAGTTGAACAAAAGAGAAGCGGCATTCTTTTTCCTAAGTATTTAACTTTGATGTTTATTTCAAATTTGTAATAGAACAAAAACAAGTGAGAGAAAGGAAAAAGGGTCACTGCGTTTAAATAGGCGAAGATAAAACTTCGGGGAGAAGGAGTAGCATGTGGACGGTACAAGGTAGGCTGATGAAATTTCTTAGCTTAGGGTGGCTTTAAGTACAACTGAAAACGACGTTTATTTATTTGATTTGATTTTGTTTTGACTTCGATTTGATTTCGTATTTAATACGATTCGATATAAAGTGATTTTTTTTCTTTTTAGGTGGATATCGATTTGATTTCGAACCTATCCACAATCAAATATCTCGGGGTCCATTAATTTAAATCAGGAAACCGCTATTCAAGCGTACCAACCGACATTTCAATGTAATAACGCTATTCTGAACTCAACATTAAATATTATGAAATTTAATTTCAACATATATACCATATTAAATTAATATAATATAATTTAAATTCGAAAACCACAAATTCTTTGATAATAAATTATTATTTATTATCTTATATATCAAATAAAATTCCTACTTATCATCTGAATCATTTTGATTCAGTTTCTAACTTCGATTTCAATTATATTTTGAATTACAATAATTCGATATATTCTAAATTAAATTATATTCGATTATTAAATCGATAACTCAATAAAAATTTAATTTATGTTATCAACTAAATATTTAAAACAAATATTAAATATTTAAAATTAACAGACCAAAAATTCGGGTCGTTACAAGCTAGATCATAACCTTGATTAAGAGCACAATTGTAAATTCAATTACAAGTTTGTTTAAGAGTTCGGTTTGGGTTTAGTTTGGCTCGGTTATGTACACGGTCATGGGCTCGGTTATGGGCTAGGTTGGGTATGGTTATGACCTTAATTATGACCGTGATTATGTGCTCTGTTATTACCTCAGTTATGAGCTCGATTTAGATCATGGTTATGGGCTCGGTTATTGGATCGGTTATGGAATAAAATCTAAATTAGAAAATATGAAATAAAATATAAAATAAAGTATAAAATATAAAGTATAAAATATAGAATAAAATATAAATTGTAAATTGTAAAATATAATATATAAAGTATAAAATATAAAATATAAAATATGAATAAAATATAATAACTAATATAAGTTACAAGCTAGATCATATCCTTGGTGAAGAGCTCAATTATTAATTCAATTACAAGCTTGTATAAAAGCTCGGTTTTGGGTTTAGTTTTGGCTCGGTTATGTTCCCGGTTATGGGCTAGGTTAAAGGTTTGGTTATGACCTCAATTATTGTCGTGGTTATGTGCTCGGTTATTACCTCAGTTATGAGCTAATATAAAATCTAAATTAGAAAATATAAAATATAAATAAAATATAAATAACTAATTTCAGTTACAAGCTACCTCATAACCTCGATTAAGAGCTGAGTTATAAATTTAATTACAAACTTGTTTATGAGTTCGGTTATGGGCTCGGTTATAGGATCAGTTATGGGTTTGGTTTTGACTTGGTTATGCGCTCGGTTGTTGGCTAGGTTAAAGGTTTTGTTATGACCTCAATTATAGTCGTGGCTATGAGCTCGGTTATTACCTCAGTTATGAGCTAGGTTTAGATCTCGGTTATGGGCTCGGTTATTGGATCGGTTATGGAATAAAAGCTAAATTCGAAAATATAACCTCGATTAAGTGCTCAATAAAAAATTTAATTACAAGCTTATTTGAGATCTCGGTTATGAGGCCGGTCATGTGTTAAGTTATGGGTTTAGTTTTCGCTCGGTTATGGTCTTGATCACAAGCTAGGTTAAGGTTTTGGTTATGATCTCAATTATGAGCTTGATTATGAGAAATATTTTCAATTACAAGTTGAGGATATGACCTTGTTTATGTTCTTGATTAAGATTTCAGTTATTGCTTCAGTTACAAGCTGGTTTAATAGCTCAGTTATGGAATCGGTTATCGGATACATTATGGGTTAGGTTACGGGCTTAAATCCGTGCTCGGTTATTAACACGGTTATTACCTCTGTTACGAACTTGGTTTAGATCTTGGTTATGTGACCGTGGTTATGAGCATGATTGTTACCTCAATTACGAGCTACATTTTATATCTTAGTTACTATCTCGATTATGGGATCAGTTATAGGCTCGGTTGTGGTTTAGGTTACTGGGTCGATCATGCGTACAATGCACAATTATGGCTCGGTTATGGGCTCCATTATGACCTCGATTATGACCTAGGATATGAGCTTGGTTATTACCTCAATTACAATCTACATTATAGATCTCGTTTATTGCCTTGATTATGGGAACAGTTATAGGCTCGGTTGTGGTTTTAAGTTATTGGCTTGATTATGTGTACAATGCACCGTATGACTTTGTTATATGCTCGGTTATAGGCGTAGTAATTAGCTCAGTTATGGGCTTAGCAGTGATTTGTTATGAAATATAAAATATTAAGTATAAATAAAATATAAATAACTAATTTCATTTACAAGCTATATCATAATCTCGATTAAGAGCTCAGTTATAAATTCAATTACATGATTGTTTAAATGCTCGGTTATGGGCTTGGTTATGGGTTTAGTGTGACACCCCACATCCATTAATGTCACTCACTAAGAGAATGCATTAAGTTATGTGAAGTGTTATAGGTAATCAGACACAGAATAATTACAAGATAGATATAAATAAGATAACAGCGGAAATTTAAATTTTTATTTTAATAAAAATACCGTGGTCCATAATTTCATAAGTCACAAAAACCATTACAACAAGATAGCTTCTGTCTTGCATCATCAGAGTACATAAGTAGCATAATTCCCCAAATGAAAGAGTTAAGCCATAGTAGAGACAAGAACTTGAGCCATACTTCAACAATACCTCCAAGCAAGATGATATCTGAATCCTGACTAAGCCTGGGTGTTTCCTCCCTGTGAACCTTGGGGGGGGGGGGAGGGGACGGAAGAAAGAAGGAGAAACAAAAAGGGTCATACAATATGTCTGGCGAGTCCAGATACTTTTAGCTAGTAGATAAATAAAAGTAACATGATAGTCATATAAAGTGGATAAGGGAGATCACTACATAAATGGAAGGTGTGACAAGGTAAGCAAGATAAAGTGTACATGCCTCACTAATGATTTCTCTGCACTGTTACTAGTAAGTCCAGAAAGAAATGACCCCTTCAACCCTAAGGTGGTAAATTTAGGTATACATCCAAATGTATCCTAACTACTACCCTGATCGATCATCTCCCTAGCCCTCATAGATACCTTGTGTTGGCCCCACGGTAGGAGGTATCAATTCCTAAAGTGGCAACCCGTCATCATAACAATGTGCACAACCATATCTACAGGTGTCACGGTCGTCTTAACCCCCTCCACCCGGCTCATGCACGCATATGGCCCGGTCGGTTTGCGCCACCCACACCGTCCTCCACGTTTGGATCTCTTACAATCAGTCAATAAGCATGCCCCTTCTCCGCCTAGTACATAATACTTTGTTTGATACCTACTCTGGGTTACTAACTGAAATGGGTCCCACACGACATGATACAAGCTCTCCCCTTTGTCTTGTATCCCCTACTAGGTTTTCACTGACTATGTTTACCACTAGGTGTCTTTAATTACATAGCCTTATTTACTTCTACTGGTTATGCTTACCTACAAGTGTCTTTAATACATAACCCCAAATCTTCTAACCGGTTATGCTTACCTATAGGTGTCTTTAATTACATAACCCTATTACTTCTGCAAGTTAAGTTTACTCTAGGAGGTGTCTTTAATTACATAACTTTATTATTTCCACCGATTATGTATACCACTAGGTGTCTTTAATTACATAATCTTAACGGGTTGAGTTTGTGGGCCTATTACCCATCCCCTCTTCAGATTTACTTAACTCACCCCTCAACCATGTTTACTTAACCCCCAACTTAAATTTAAGTTCATACAATCCTTATGGATTAACTTTAGGTTAAGTAGTTCAATTCTTTACCATATCCATTTATGGTTTCATAATGGGCCAGACCTTCCACATTAGGCCTACAACATATGGATGTTGGATATGCCGGTCGGGTCCATGCAGACTTATTCCACAGTTGGGCCTAACCTCGTGTCATGGCCCGATTCATATTTACGTACTTAGACCTCTCACATCAGGTTTACCATTAGTGGCTGCTGGATATGCCGGTCGGGTCCGGGCAGACTTCCACCACTAATGCAACCTAACCATGTGCCATAAGTACAATTACAATTCCTAATTGTAATTACTAGACATTCCATTTTTAATTAATTAATCAATTAATTAACCCTTTCTTTTATAGGTGCCAATACCTATTTTTCCCAATAATTTAAATTACATGCCCATAAATGTTCATACACAAATTATGCCATTTTTAATTAATTTACTAATTTATTAATCATTTCCTTTTATAGGTGTCAATACCTATTTTGCCCAATAATTTGAATTACATGTCCATAAATGTTCATATTCAAAATATGCAATTTTTATCCCTTTCCCCTGTTCTTTAACTGCCCCCCCCCCACAAAATTGGCAACATGCCTAGGCTAGACAATAGCCTAGTCATAAACGATAATAGGGAAAATAACGAGAATATACTAAAATGACCATCTTGGCATAAACATAAACTTGTATGATAAAAGGTGAACATACGTACTAGAACGAGCATGAAATTTTCATCATAACAAGGTGGACATAAAACTGATGAACTATGATGTCACAATATCTAAATTTGCCATTTTAGATGTCCAATCGATTTAAATCTAACATAATGGCATAAGGTGACAATTTAAATCACATAAAATAGATCTAACTTGAATCCTAAAGTGACAAATTTAGATCACATAGGATAGATCTAACATGAATCATAAGGTGACAATTTTAGATCACATAGGATAGATCTAACATGAATCATAAGGTGACAATTTTAGATCACATAGGATAGATATAACATGAATCATAAGGTGATAAATAGGATAGATCTAACATAATAATTTTAGATCACATGGGATAGATCTAACATGAATCATAAGGTGACAATTTTAGATCACATAGGATAGATCTAACATAATAATTTTAGATCACATAGGATTGATCTAATATGAATCATAAGGTGACAATTTAAGATCACATATGATAGATCTAACATGAATCATAAGGTGACAATTTTAGATCACATAGGATAGATCTAACATAATAATTTTATATCACATAGGATAGATCTAACATGAATCATAAGGTGACAATTTTAGATCACATAGTATAGATCTAACATAATAATTTTAGATCACATAGAATAGATCTACATACATCTGCATCATAACATATCATAAAAGTTACAACCCAAGATCCCTAATGATAACACGGTAGAATAATTGAATTGAATCCAAAGAAATAGATCTATCATAATATAGCATGAGATCTACCAATAACATAGGTTTAAAGTCCACAATCGTATCCACATCAAAGTCTCCCATAGTTTCACTATTATTTATCTAAACCTAAAAGCAACTAGAACCCACTGTGATTGGATTGCTAAAATGATAGAAAAGGTGCTGAGTCTATGTTTGAATCTAAGAATTTGATAAGCTTTAGAGGAAGATGAGAGATCCTAATTCAGTCCAGAATCCAGCAGAGTCCGGCCACCATTGCTTTTCTTTGAAGAAAACAAAGGATATGAGATATATTTATAGCTGTTGGGTTACAGAATTCAGATGCCACCTCAGCGCTAATGAAATTGGGTCAGGTCATGGGTCGTCACTCACTTGAAAAAGGTCCGAACACCCAGAAACTAATCTGGGCGCACTTGGCAGGTGCGCCAGTGCAAAAATACATTGGCGCACTTGTCAAGTGCGCCAGTGCATTCTGTTTTCATCGTAAAACTTTAACTGTCCATAACTTCTTCATATGTTATCCGTTTTATGCAAACTCGGACTCTATCTCAAGCAGAATTCCGAGAAGAATGCAATGGCATAACCCGTTTCACTTAATTTTGAATATTAAATTAATTATTCTTTAATTTACCCTCTTTAATGTCGTTGAAAATTCGGGGTGCTACATTCTCCCCTACTCAAAGGATTTCGTCCCCGAAATCTCCAAGTTGAGAATAATGCATATCCTACCATTCATCATCCATCTACTCAGCCATCAATCACTGGCATCCATTGTCCTTAAGGATTTATAATGCTTTCATGAAAATATGTAAAAGTGTGTGTATATGTCCCAACACTAATGCAAAAATTAGGCGGTCTACTGATTTAGTTGACCTCCTTAATGCAATGTATGTTAGTGTCATGAATCCAATATGTATGCAAATAAACTTATTATAACATATAAGCTCTACATGTGTGCTTACTCATTCATCCAAATGCAACACCCATATGCTAGCTCATCCATTTCCATCCATAAAAGAAAAGAAAATGCACACACATCCATATGCAGTATGAGAGTGATTGAGCCGACCTTAGTGCCTAATGTGTGTGTATGCGTCCACAGGAAACCACTAGCAAACACTTGCATCCATTAAACATAACATATTTCAAACACATGTTTACATCCATAGAATTCCTATCTAAAGTCGAAGATTTGATTGATAGGATATACTCAGATGATAGAAGAAAATACAAATAAAAGCTTTTGGAAGAGAAGTTAAGAACATTCCCCTTGAAAATAAAAGGGTACAAAGCGCAAAAATTTGTCTTCGGTCTCCCAAGTTGCATCTTCTTGATTGTCTCCCCATTGGACCTTCACCAACTTGACTTCTCGTTTGCGTAGCTTCTTAACCTCCGGTCTAAGTATGTAAGTTGGAACTCATCCAATCATTGATTCCTTCTTTATTTTCACTTCCTTTCACAAGTTTGGCCCCACTACCTCGAACTCTATACATTTTATCGCCACTTGGATGAATAGTCATCTTGGAATGATAGGCTTCCTCAAGGACTATCTTCAATAGGTTTCCCATCCTGATATGATTCACCTATCAAACCTCTTCTCAAGTAGCCCTGCCACTTGCTTATCAAGTTCTCTCTTTTGTTTTAGGAGCCATATGGCGCACAGGTAATGCAACTGGCTTTGCATTGTCCACCAGGTATATATGGAAATCAATCTCGTGCCTCAGGGGTAATCCCCAAACCTCTTCTAAGACATCAGGATACTCACAAACAACTGGTGTCAATCACAGATCATCGATAGATGCCTCAAGAGACTCTAGGAAACTAAGCATGATAGTACCTTGTGGGTCACAAGAGATTTCAAGGGTGCTTAACGACCCTCCTCTCACTACCTAGAAAGGCACCATATGTGGTAAACCATCCTATTCCTGAATCAACCCATAGCCCATAAACCTAAGTACATATGCGTCGCATTCAAATTTGACACCTAACAAAGATATTCTCAAACCCCTACAAATCATAGATAAATGAGCCGAATCACCAATGAGGTTTGAGACAACTATGGGATTTACTACCATACTAGTAATTAAGTGTAGAGATTCAACTACAGAACTTGATATAAATGAGTGTGAAGCGCCGGAATTAAAATGTGTCCTAACCGGATGATTTGAAAGAGAAACTAAACTTTCTACAGAAATATTTCTACCTCTTTCAGGAGCACTGATCGCGAGAGCATGCACCTGCCCTCCAGAAGTTCCTGCCCTTTGACCTTGTCCCTGTTTCTTCGGGCAATCCTTAATAAGATGCCCGACCTCTCCACAAGAGAAGCCAACATTCTTCCTTTTTCTGTAGTCCTCGGCTAAGTGACCCTCTCGCCCACAAATATGACACTTCCTCTTATCTTTAACCATGTCATTCTTTTCGCCTTTCTTCTGCTGTTGTCCCTTCTAGGGCCACACCTTCTCATTTTGCGTTGCTTCCTCAGCCTTTACTTCCTTCTTTTCTCCCTTGTCTTCCTCATGTATTAGGGCCATATCAACAAGTTTTTCAAAAGTGGCTCCCATTGGGATATGAGACATGGCTAACCCATGAAGTGGTTCATTCAGCCCTTTAGCAAACCGTAAATCCTTTTTGTGCGGCGTATCCACCAATTATAACCCGAACCTTGCTAGCTGGTTGAATTTGTTCACATATTCTTTCACCGTCAAGTTTCCTTATTTGAGTTCTAAGAACCTTTCCATCTGCATGCTTTTCTCGGCTTGGGAAAGAAATTTCATTTCAAATCTTTGCCTAAAATCTTCCTAAGTTTCCACCGGGCATCCAGCTTGGGTGACTTCCCACCAAAACGAGGCTTCGTCCTTTAATAGACAAGAAGCTAACTAAATCTTCCTCCTATCCTCTACTTCAAAGATTACGAACAAGTCCTCGGTCTCCTTGAGCCAATTTCGAGCTTCAACGAATGTCTCGTTCCCATGGAATGGCTTCCCTCACATAGCACGGAAGTTTTTGCATATCTTAGCGAAATTATCTGCTCTTGGAGGAGGAGGAGGAGGAGGAGGAACAACGGGTGCAGCTGGGGTAGGAGTGTTTCCTTGGCCTTCGGTAGGTGTCGTGGCCTCCAGATACCTACGGAACCATCCGGGTATCATAACGCCCTCTAGTGTTAGGATTGTTTTGTTCCTCAGACATGCTGAAAAGTAAAAGGAGGAGATTTAGACAAAGGACCGAAGGGTATTACATAAGGCTTTTTGGGGAATGTTTTTCAAAACAGACTTTTCTTTTTGAAAATACTTTCTTTTAAAACCTTTTTGAAAAATATTTTTCAAAAACTTTTATCTAATATGGTAACCTTCAGCTCTGATACCAAGCGTGTCACCCCACGTCCGTTTATGTCACTCACTATGTGAATGCATTAAATTCCGTGAAGCGTTATAGGTAATCAAACACAGAATAATTACAATACAGATATAAATAAGATAGCAGCGGAAATTTAAATTTTTATTTCAATAAAAATACCATGGTCCATAATTTCATAAGTCACAAAAACCATTACAATAAAATAACTTCTGTCTTGCATCATCAGAATACATAGGTAAATAAAAAGCATAATTCCCCAAATGAAAGAGTTAAGCCATAGTAGAGACCAGAACTTGAGCCATACTTTAGCAATATCTCCTAGCAAGATGATATCTGAATCCTGACTAAGCCCGAGTGTTTCCTTCCTGTGAACCTGGGGGGGGGGGGGGGACGGAAGAAGAAGGAGAAACAAAAAGGGTCAGACAATAAGTCTGGCGAGTCTAGTTACTTTTAGCCTGTAGATGAATAAAAGTAACATGATAGGCATATAAAGTGGATAAGGGAGATCACTACATAAATGGCAGGTGTGACAAGGTAAGCAAGATAAAGTATACATGCCTCACTAATGATTTCTCTGCACTGTTACTAGTATATCCAGAAGGAGATGACCCCTCCAACTCTAAGGTGGTAAATTTAGGTATACGTCCAAATGTATCCTAACTACTACCCTGATCGATCGGCTCCTTGACCCTTGTAGATACCTTATGCTGGCCCCACAGTAGGAGGTATCACTTCCTGAAGTAGCAACCCGTCGTCGTAACAATGTGCACAACCATATCTACAGGTGTCACGGTCGTCTTATCCCCTTATGCCCGGCTTATGCACGCACATGGCCCGGTCGATTTGCGCCGCCCACACCGTCCTCCACATTTGGATCTCTTACAATCAGTCAGTAAGCATGCCCCTTCGCCACCTAATATGGAATGAAAGCGCGTGCATGTACGTGCTAGTATAATACACCCACAAGGATCGTGTAATATGATGAACAATATTCAAGTACGAAGTAATAGCTAATCACAGAACTATATAACAGTAAATGCAGTAAAAATAGAAAAATCACACCAGAGATTTTTATACTGGTTCGGAGCACCGTCCTATGTCCAGTCCCAGACTTCTATCTGGATTTTCACTAACAACAGCATCACTTCACCCGGAGGAGCAGGTTTACAATACCCGAGCAGCCGAACGGGAATTTCATGCTTCTACCAACACGAGGACTTCACAACTTGCCTCTTATAACACGGAGGACTTCAAACTTGCCTCTGACAACATGGAGGACTTCAAACTTGCCTCTTACAACACGGAGGACTTCAAACAAGACGAGTAGACTTGTAGTTTGACAATGTGTGTTCTTAATAACACGAATTTGTCAAGTCTTGTACAACCTTCCTAATATCTTATCCTCAAATAGAAATTGTGTTTATGAAGATTTTGGAAGATGATATTGTAGTTGAATCAAAAGAATAATATATAAATTCTAGGATTCAAGAACGATATTGTGAAGAATATGAGCGTTTGAATACTTGAGAGTTCAAGAATAGAATCAATAGTATTGAGATTAGATAGAAAGAATTTGTTTCTTGAATTGATGATTTCAAGGTATTTATATAGGAGATAAATAGTTGTAACCATTAGTAAAGAGTTACAATCAATAGATATGGTCATTGATGAAAAGGAAAAGAAGCAACTCTTGAAGAAATGGAAGTGACTATTCGAATAGTTGCTTCTGTTTAAAAACGGTCGACAGGTAAAAAATCACCAATAGACAGGAATTTGAAAATATATATACGTTATATATATGTGTGCATGTTCATAGGGTTTTCTAGGCAGAATCGGTCGACTGCTGGTATTTGACAGGTCGATTAGTTTTGGCCAGAAAGCCATATGAATGTGCACACACACATAGTACACACACATATATATATATATATATTCCAATATTGAGGGATATGATTATTTCAGGATGGATTTTAACATTAATAACATTACTAACTCACAAAATAATCAGATTCTAATATAAAATACCATATGAAGCTCTTCGTGTCTTTGTCTAACCATTGATCGTCTCTTTTTGTCGATAATGAATCATCTCTTTGTCAATAATCAAAACTTCATGAATTCCTTGACTCAACATACTCCCCCTTTTTGATTGATGACAACACCTTGGATTTTCTCTCTCTAAATAAAAGCTCCCCCTGAATTTCTGCAACATTTGTTAGCTCATAATATAAATAATCTTACCTTTTGATTCCTGCGTAAAAAAATGTTAGCACACATATATTATTACCATGTTAAGCACATAATTTTAAATGATGGTATATGTAACATGAATTATATGTATAATCATGAGAGAAAATATTTCCCTCCATTTGTCATCGATTAAAAAGAATAAAATACCATAATAAGCACAGTAATCGAGAGTAGTAGAGAATACAAATAATTATAGCACCTTTAGGAGATATTGAATCATGTGATTTTTTGAAAAGCTGAGTTTTCAAAGATATTTAGAGATACCGAACAACCTTCCCTTTGTTGGGGTGTACCTACAAAAAATATGACATATATAGTTTTGGTACCCACTTGCATTGTTTAGGTCCATGGGTTAGATGGAAGGTGACCATACCCAAGAGGGTTTAATGGAACCTTTAAAAATAAAAATTTCATTATTAACTGTTGAATCAAAATAATCATCGATATATTTTTCTCTGTTTTTCCAACTTACAGTAACCCAAATACTTAAGTAATCTCTAGGGATATTCCTTTTTGTACTTCTATATTTATTATAAATACCGCTAGTCATAGAAGTATTCGAATTTCTATAATAATTGGGTCTTGGATGTGCATTAGTACTAGAAGTGATATTCTTATTGTATATAAAAGCATATCTAGTACTATTTCTATGATTGGTTTTATTATATCCTATACCACTTTTGTCATGTAAAGGTCGAGATCTAGATAAAATCATGTTTAACTCATTTTGACCTTTATTAAATTTCGCGAACTTATTTGTACATTTATTAAATTTAATTCCAAAATCACGAGTGACAAAAGAAATTTTGTTATTTCAAAAATTATCAATTTCCTTATTTAATTAATAGTTCTTACTTTTTAAAGCATTCTCAGTTTTGAGACCACAAAGAGATCCTGAATTAATAAAAGAAGATTGTAATTTTTCAAAATTTTCTTTTGAGTCAGAAATTTAATTTTGCAAAATATTATTATTCACCTTTAAAAACTCACATTCTTTAGATAATTATAAATTCTTTTCAGTTAGAGCTCCATTCTCGTTTTCAAGAGACAAAATTAAAGAACTATAATTATTTAAAGAATCTTCTAATGATTTATTTCTATTTTGAAAAAGATCGATTTCCTTTAAAAGAACAATGTTTTTATCTTCTAGTCGCTCATTTTCTTTTTAAAGGAAATCTTTTTGAAAAACAAGCTCTTCTAAGGTATTTTCCAAACATTTTGCTAGTTTTACCAAAAAATTGTTTTCTTCTTTTAATTTGGAATTTTCTTGCTCGCAATTTTTTGACTTAGCTAAAATGACTGTATTGAGTTTACTTAAAATTTTAAAATCTTTCAATAATTTTTCATGGTTTAACAAAAGATCTTTATATAATGAATCTGTACATACCGATTGTGATCTGACTTTAGCCATTAAACATTTGTTTCCTTGTTCTCCGGATTCTGAATTGTTGCTCCTCCATTTTCTAATTCCCTGGCTAGATTTCTTTATAGCCATTTGTTCTAGGATGTTGTTACGAACTCTAGAACGCCAGGCTTTGATACCAATTGAAAGTGCATGCGTGTACGTGCTAGTATAATACACTCACAAGGATCGTGTAATATGACGAACAATATTCAAGTACGAAGTAATAGCTAATCACAGAACTATATAACAGTAGATGCAGTAAAAATAGAAAAATCACACCAAAGATTTTTATACTGGTTCGGAGCACCGTCCTACGTCCAGTCCCAGACTTTTATCTGGATTTTCACTAACAACAACCGCACTTCACCCGGAGGAATTGGTTTACAACACTGGAGCAGCCGAACGGGAATTTCACGCCTCTATCAACACGTGGACTTCACAACTTGCCTCTTACAACACGGAGGACTTCAAACTTGCCTATGACAACACGGAGGACTTAAAACTTGCCTCTTACAACATGGAGGACTTCAAACAAGACGAGTAGACTTGTAGTTTGACAATGTGTGTTCTCAATAACACGAATTTGTCAATTCTTGTAAACCTTCCTATAATCTTATCCTCAAATAGAATTTGTGTTTATGAAGATTTTAGAAGATGATATCGTAGTTGAATCAAAAGAATAATATATAAATTCTAGGATTCAAGAACGATATTGTGAAGAATATGAGCGTTTGAATACTTGAGAGTTCAAGAATAGATCAATAGTATTGAGATTAGATAGAAAGAATTCGTTTCTTGAATTGATGATTTCAAGGTATTTATATAGGAGATAAATAGTTGTAACCATTGGGAAAGAGTTACAATCAATAGATATGATCATTGATGAAAAGGAAAAAGAAGCAACTCTTGAAGAAATGGAAGTGACTATTCAAATAGTTGCTTCTGTTTAAAAACGGTCGACAGGTAAAAAATACCAGTAGATAGGAATGTGAAAATATATATATATGTGTGTATGTTCATAGGGTTTTCTGGGCAGAATCGGTCGACCGGTTTTGGCCAGAAAGCCATATGAATGTGCACACACACAACATATATAGATATTGCAATATTGAGGGATCGGATATGATTATTTGAGGATAGATTTTAACATTAATAACACTACTAACTCACAAAATAATAAGCCTCTAATTTAAAATACCATATCAATCTCTTTATGTCTTTGTCGAACCATTGATCATCTCTTTTTGTCGATAAAGAATCATCTCTTTGTCAATAATCAAAACTTCATGAATTCCTTGACTCAATACGGAATACTTTGTTTAATACCTACTTCGGATTACTGACTGAAATGGGTCCCACACAATATGATACAAGCTCTCCCCTTTGTCTTGTATCCCCCACTAGGTTTTCACTGACTATGTATGCCACTAGGTGTATTTAATTACATAGCCTTATTTACTTCTACCGGTTATGCTTAGCTGCAGTTGTCTTTAATACATAACCCCTAATCTTCCAATCGGTTATGCTTACCTATTGGTATCTTTAATTACATAACCCTATTACTTCTACAAGTTATGTTTACCCTAGGAGGTGTCGTTAATTACATAACTTTATTATTTCCACCGATTATGTATACCACTAGGTGTCTTTAATTACATAATATTAACGGGCTGAGTTTGTGGGCCTATTATGTATACCACTAGGTGTCTTGAATTTCGAATAGGCTATAATGATATTAACTGGTTTTAAATAAATAAAACAAGTATTTAATTTATAAATGATATTTATAAATTAAATAACACAGGAAATTTAAGTAAATTTATAAATGGTGATTATAAATGAAATGGAACGATTTTCATTGGATAATCAGGGAATTAAAATTAATTTATAAATGGTTTTTATAAATGAAGTGGGAAAAATTATCATTTGATAATTTGAATATTTAAATTCGAATGTGAATTTAAAAATAGAAATGGGGAATCGTTTTAAAGTTGTAAACGATGAAATTTATTCTGATATTCAGAATGCAAATTAAACTAGAAATAAATTCGTATGGATTTATGATTTGAATTCGATTAGATCGAATTTATTTAAATAAATTATTCTTTTAGAAAAGATATTGGAATTTTATTAGATAGAAACCAAAATAAAATATATAAAATAGTTATATGTATAAGTTAAAATAAATAGAATATTCCAAAATAAGCTTTTGGTTTTTAAGCAGATTTCGAAATGGAACTTGTTAAATATATATAACAAGTAAATTTATAAACTATGTTTATAAATTTGGTGAAATAAATTATCATTAGATAATTCAAAAGTTTAAATTCAAGTATGAATTTAACAAGTGAATTGGGAAAAAACGGTTTGAAATAGAACAACTGATTATATTTTGGAATTTAGAATATAAACTGAAATGAGAAAAATCGAAAGGAGATATAATTGGAATTCGATTATATCAAATTTTAAAATTTACTTATTAAAGGAATTGGGATTTTAATATAACAAATTGAGTATAAATAAATTGTAATTGAGTAAGGAAAAATTGACGATTATAATTAATCAGAAATATTAAGTTGAATTGGGAAATTGGTTCAATATATATTAAAATATATTAGAATGGAGTTGAATTTATATATAAACGAAGTTTAAAACGTTTATATATTAAATATAATTAAAACGAACTCGTTGCAACGCGGCAGTTCGTAAATTGGCGTTCCGAACTTCAATTGAGTATATAGAACTCAATTTAAGTCGGAATTCTTTGAAACAAGAACCGTCAGGACCGATTGAATAATAGTTTTCTAATGGAAGAGAAAAATCTGGATTTCATCTTATAGATTTTGAGTTATGTCAAAATCAAATTTTTAGAAAAACAATTATTTTAAACGAATAAAATAATTCTAAATAAAAATATTAGTGAGATTTACTCACCTGATTTTATATTTTCGTCGATTTCTTTTGATTTCCATTTTTAGTCCCTGATTGTAAGATCTGAAATTACGAATCCAATATCCTACTTCCGATCTTCCAACCTTGTATAAATTAAACACAATATTTCTGAGGAATTTGATTAAATTAATTAATAATTAAACTTAATTAACTAAATTAAATTAACCTTCATCTCATTCTCTATTCTCCTTTAATCACGTTTTAAATTCATAAATTAACATGATTATTTATACAAAATCAATTAAATAAATTATAGTTTTAAATCCGATAATTAATTCTTTGACTAAACGTTAATCTGCGCTAATTATTCATCGGACTAATCTAATCAATTTATATAAACAAACTGCATGAATTTTATTTAATGATTAAACCATTTTATTGTTGAAATAAATCAGAGAATGTTCGATTTTCATTCCAATTGATTCCAGCAAATTTCCACATCCAACACCATTGAATCTTCTGCAACTACAACTCCAATGGACTGATTTCTCAATTTAATTACCGCATACAAATTAAATTTGTGCATTTATCAAATATATGGATTATATCAGCTGATGGTATTAAAATCGAAAACTCAAATTGGGTTTCTAATTTAATTAAATTTGAACAGTTTTACCTTCTCATCATTTACAGGAATTTTCTCAAATTAAAGGATACAGACAACTCCTTTCCAGTGCCATTGCTTCACGTTCCACCCATGTTACCTCCACCAGCGATCACCGGCAAACCTGCCAAACCTCTCCTCGTTTTCCCTTATACCAATTCGAACTGACCTAAGTCATTCGACAACTTCATCGCTCCAGAATAGATCGCGAACTCTTCCTCCTGAAAGTCGCTACTTTGCCTACCCCAAACCCATTGCAGTTCATTCCAAAAGAAATCAAACCACCCAGAATTTAAAACCACGCCTTGGCAACCCTAAAACAATGTCACCCTCACCTGTGTCGGTCTCTAAACTTGCGATGATCCCCTTCCCTCCAATCGCGACCTTACCAGAAGTTGAACTCGCATTAAAAAAAACCTGAAATGAACAACCGGAGCATCCAGTCAACATCGCGATGCTTGCTTTGACCTCGGTCTGAACACCTGAACCCAACATGGGAACCCTAAGCTCGCGATGCCCATAACGCCTCTGAATCGATTCACTGCTGATTTGAACATAGAGAGAAGGCTTTGGCTTCAAAAATAAAATTGGCTGATTTGATTTAGTATCGTATTATTTCATATGAGTTGAACAAAAGAGAAGCGGTATTCTTTTTCCTAAGTATTTGGCTTTGATGTTTATTTCAACTTTGAAATAGAATGAAAACAGAGAAAGGAAAAAAGGGTCATGGCGTTTAAATAGGCGAAGATAAAAATTCGGGTAGAAGGAGTAGCATGTGGACGGTACAAGGTAGGCTGATGAAATTTCTTAGCTTAAGGCGGCTTTAAGTACAACTGAAAACGACGTTTATTTATTTGATTTGATTTTGTTTTAGCTTCGATTTGATTTCGTATTTAATACGATTCGATATAAAGTGATTTTTATTCTTTTTAGATGGATACCGATTTGATTTTGAACCTATCCACAATCAAATATCTCGGGGTCCATTAATTTAAATTACGAACCGCTATTCTACCGTATCGACCGACATTTCAATGTAATGACCCTATTCTGAACTCGACATTAAATATTCTGAAATTTAATTTCAACATATATACCATATTAAATTAATATAATATAATTTAAATTCGAAAACCACAAATTCTTTGATAATAAATTATTATTTATTATCGTATATATTCCTACTTATCATCTGAATCATTTTGATTCAGTTTTTAACTTCGATTTCAATTATATTTCGAATTACAATAATTCGATATATTCTAAATTAAATTATATTTGATTATTAAATCGATAACTCAATAAAAATTTAATTTATATTATCAACTAAATATTTAAAACAAATATTAAATATTTAAAATTAACAGACCAAAAATTTGGGTCGTTACAAACTTCCCCCTCAAAAGAATTTCGTCCCCGAAATTACTAAGGTAGGAAAAATGCTGAAAACCCATTAACTTTTCAAAATTCACTTATGTTGAAACTCTATACTTTATATTTCATCAATTTTAGTTTTACCAAAACTTTGGGTTTCCATTTTCATTGTACACCATATATGCTCCCATTCAATTAATCTGAATGATTTACAATCAATTCATATTCCATTCAAATATATTCAAATTGATTCTAGTCAATTTATTTACTTTAATCCATTTAACTTGCTTAAGTTAAATTTTATTTCCATAATTCAAATCCCAGGGTTTCATTTTAAAATAATATTGAAATCCCATAAATAAATATATACATATATATTCATCAGTATCTCAAATTCAAAACATTTGAATTTCAAACCATATTGAAATCCATCACTTAAATACTCGAAAATGAACACTGATGATGTTGCAGTCATTATCAGGATTATTTTCCAACCACTGAAGTGAATTCAGTGCTTTATCACTTTTAAAGTTCATTCAAAATGATTTTTATTCAAAAAACTTCCAAAACACAGCTATATTACTTTAATATACTTCGAAAATATTATCCAAATCTCCCAAGATTTAAAATTACAATTTACGGTTTGAATTTAACTCCAGTTCACCTCATTTGTATATATCATTTATATACAAATAATATTTGGTTATAAATAATCATTTCAATTTTATAATCTTATTTGATTATAAAAATAACAATCAACACATCCGTATATTAGAATAATTTCAGAAAATTATTCCTTTTCTATCAAAATAGAATTTTGGGTAAAATTATTTCATTTACCCATTTTAAAATAGTATTTTGTCAAATTTCTCTGTTCAAGTGTTTAGAAATTCCTATCAATTTCGTGGCGTCCCACATTCGATCGGAATTCATAATACACTCAACAGACTAGCCAACACAATATAAAACAATTTTTATATCAATTTACAAATACGCACTCTCGTATATATGCACTCAACTCATTCTAGGGTACTACTGACCCTATCTCTAATGAGAACATGCCACGCAAGCCTAGGTATTCGCTCAACCTAAGCTCCGATACCAACTATAACGGCCCACAAATCCGTACTATCTGAGTCGACGAATAACACCACACGTCCAACCCAAATTGCACAGAAATACTAATCATTATGAGAAAGAAGTTAGAGGATGAGAAATAGAAAGAAAGAAATGTTAGAATAGAAGAAAAATGAAGAACACAAATCTCACAGCGGAACGAATAAAATATATTAAATAACATAACTTTTGAAATAAAAATCAGTAACTGTATATACATACCATTATCAGAGCACAACAGTTATTCCTGGAATAGTTATAAACACCAGTTTCCAGATACAACATAGTACACAACGGAAATATGATTGTCTATAGCTAACTGGTGAAGCCTCCTGCTTCAAGCTCCTCCAAGTGAATTTGTAAAATCCCGACTACTTGACTGCCGTACACATTTGGGTACCCAAGAGTTTAGGAAAAACAAACAAAATAAACACTTGGTCAGTCATGGGACTGGTGTGAGTAAACTCCAATCATTTGTTTAACTTTAAAAAAATCCTTTTGAAAGAAATGATAATCGTAAGACCGATCCACACATAAACACGGATGGTTTTTACCTTACGATAGCCCAAAATATTTTTGATATCAAATCCAGTGACATTATAATAATGTCTACATCAAATGAATAGAGTCTAGCGGAACGCTTGCATCTCACGCTCCATATATATTATAAAACCAAAAACCGCAGGGTGCTTATTGGAGATTGGATTTCCAACATGACAAGGTATGGAACCACCTTCTAATAGTGTATCTCTAGAGGGGAATACACTGGGTTCAACAAGAACATCTTGCAACCTGGCCCACACATGACCGACCACTCATTTCGCTTGAGTGTATTGAATGTATATCACCAAAAGTTGGGATCAACAACTGTTTCCCGAATGGGACAACATCAAATAGAATAAGGAATTAAATGAATTTCTCTAGATAGATGATTATACACCCTAATGGGAGCGACCCACATAGCCATGCTACCTGCCCGATTTTTGTCATTTCCCGGTTGTTGAGGCCTAAGGCTACGATTTCTTATCATTCATTGATAGCACGATCACTTTGAATGCCACATTGTCAGATCAGTAAATCAATAATTGATTTGCACAAATATATTCTAGATATTATGCTAAGAGAACAAATTCTCCGCCACCATATATATCTATACAAACCAACATATAAGATCATTGGAAATACTCTGTCAGACACTCATCCATATACGTTCGTTCTGGGACTGAACGAAACCGAAGGCATAATTTCTATTAATAGAAAAAGTCCTTGCACTTTACTCCGTCTTCGATTATCTTCATATAATCTGATTCGCAACGCTACTGCCAATACGGAGTAGTTCTCGGGTAATAATCCAACCAGTATCTCCATATTGACAATGATATTGGAAAATACTTCGATAGTCGGTTATTTGTCTATCGAAGAAAATTAAAAAAACATTCCAACCATTAAACAAATCACTGGGCCTCTTAATTAATATTTCATTAATTAAATCACTTCTTCATTTCCTTATCGATATTCGTTAACACGATATTTTCGATAATCATCTTGGCCTCTTACGCTATTTGGAAAACATATCCATATATCGTCTTCTTTTATTTTCTATGTGACGGCCCGCCCTGCACAAGCCCGCATTTCCTCCGAAAGTGCGCTGTACACATGCCCGACTAGCGCGGGACGGTCGTCAGAAGAAAGGAAAGAAGGGAACGAACCAATCAAGAACCTGTAGAATGTCTCACAGCGCATGGAGTAAAATATAATAATAATAACATACTTGACATAAAATAGGTGAGACAGTGCATAAGCTGATAACTAAAATCAACATCAACATCAGAGCAGCGGAAATCCAAATACAGCTTATTACAACTTTTCAAATTTACTGTCTCTAAACAAAAGAAAGCTAAAGTAGAAGATGCACCGGCAATGCCCAAGCAGTGATCTTCAACAACACAGGGAGAATACTATATATATTACGTGGAAGCCTCCTGCTCGTCTCCGAATCATCTACCCGTGCATCACCAGCTAACCTGTCTCTAGTCTACTCGTGTGAGCACCCAGAGTAATAAGAGGAGACATAAAACTCTGGGTCAGACATAAAGCCTGGTATGAGCGATAAGCATCTAAACAGAATAATAACAGGTATACTAAACCATACCTGAACCTGGACCTGCAACCAAAGAGTTAGTACCACATACCGTACAATACTCTAAGGTGCCATAATAAATAGTGCAAGAATACGGGGGTGGGGTGTGCATGTCATAATGATAGCAAACAAATCAACCATACCAACCATCCTCACATCTCTCACTCAGTGCGTAAAACATACGATGTCCACCATTGTCAATCACTAGACCCATTGAAGTAGTGACGGAGTTCGACTTGTACAACTACTGCTACTACCAAGCTTACCACATGGAGTCATGACCAAATCTTTAAAAATGACCCCACTTTATTGGTTTATAGCCCTTTAGTCGTACCTAGTCCCTTTCAGCCATGAATTCGTACACGTACTTCCCATACATAGTGATCCAAAGTCATAAACATCGACTGTCCCTTGGCACACGTCCCGCAGCAAAGCCCAATCATGAAGTGAACTCATCGGTTCCCAACTGGATCCTGAGCTCTAACTTCCCATATTGGACTACCTTTGCATCTCGGGTTATTGGTTAATACTGGGTTGGGTCGGGTTCTCCCTCTAGCTATCGGTTCGGGTCGGGTCCTCTACTTCAGGTCGGTTTGTAATCTTCTCCTGTAGCGGTTCGGTCCGGGTCCACAGCGTCGCATCGGTTCGGGTCGGGTATTCCACTTCGGGTCGGGTCGGGTGTCCTCCTCCGGGTCGGGTCGGGTGCCATCTCCCTTCCAGTTCATGCTTCCGCTCCGATCCCTCGTTCCTTCATTTTCTCCGATCCGATTCCTTCGCCTTACTTCAATCCGAGCCCTTCATCCTTCAGTCGATCCGATCCGAGCCCTTCGTCCTTAAGTCGATCCGATCTCTCCTCCTTTGTCCGATCCGATCCCAGTTCAATTAGCGTGGCCTTCCTTTTTGCCAATTGTCTCAAGTGTCAAGTTCCGATCCGATCAGATCCCTTGCCTAGTTCAACTCATCCGATCCGAGCCTCCATATCCGATCCGGTCCAGAACCTGCACTTTTCTGCAACTCTTCCAGCAAGTATTTTACGCCATTCGACGGCGTTTTTGACAAATCTAACACTTCTAATCAATCATAAAACACACCATAGAGTCATAACAACATGTAATAACAACCACAACAGCAAAACAACAATTCAAATGAATCAAATTGGATCAAAAGTAGCTAAAACCTCACATTTTCCTATAATCCCACTTAATCATGTTTAAGCACATACTTAGTAAAACTTAATCAAATCGTCCAAATTTTCTAAAAGAGGCATAAAATATTATTTTCAAATTTCTAAACATTTTTCCAGAATTTATTTGTGTATAAATTCGCTAATCTTCACTAATTACCCTTAATTACCGTAATTAGTGCAAAAACTATGCAAATCACTCACCTTTGCCACAAAATAAAACGCCAAATCTGAAATACTCTCTGTTTGAGTTGAATTCCTATGTATAGCAGCAGCTCTAACCTTGCTCTGTTGCTATTTGGCCTTGTTTTGATGTAGTTTAGGATTAATCTTCACTAAAAAAAAATGTGTTTTGAAGTTGTTTTAGAGGATGGAAGCCATTACTAGGGTCTCAAGAAGGTTTGTGGCGGCTCAAAACTGAAATGAAAGTGATTTCCTAACCCAGATCAGCCCTCCTATGCCTCAAAACTTAAACTCTACTAGCAGCTAGGACCAGAGGGGAATTTCGGGTATAGAGGCATAGGAGGGCTGATTAGGGTTAGGAAATCACTTTCATTTCAGTTTTGAGCCGCCACAAACCTTCTTGAGACCCTAGTAATGGCTTCCATCCTCTAAAACCACTCCAAAACACATTTTTTAGTGAAGATTAATCCTAAACTACATCAAAACAAGGCCAAATAGCAACAGAGCAAGGTTGGAGCTGCTGCTATACATAGGAATTCGACCCAAACAGAGAGTATTTCAGATTTGGCGTTTTATTTTGTGGCAAAGGTGAGTGATTTGCATAGTTTTTGCACTAATTACGGTAATTAAGGGTAATTAGTGAAGATTAATGAATTTATACACTAATAAATTCTGGAAAAATGTTTAGAAATTTGAAAATAATATTTTATGCCTCTGTTAGAAAATTTGGATGATTTGATTAAGTTTTACTAAGTATGTGCTTAAACATGATTAAGTGGGATTATGGGAAAATGTGAGGTTTTAGCCACTTTTGATCCAATTTGATTCATTTGAATTGTTGTTTTGCTGTTGTGGTTGTTATTACATGTTGTTATGACTCTATGGTGTGTTTGATGATTGATTAGAAGTGTTAGATTTGTCAAAAACGCCGTCAAATGGCGTAAAATACTTGCTGGAAGAGTTGCATAAAAGTGCAGGTTCTGGACCGGATCGGATCGGATATGGAGGCTCGGATCGGATGAGTTGAACTGGGCAAGGGATCTGATCGGATCGGAACTTGACACTTGAGACAATTGGCAAAAAGGAAGGCCACGCTAATTGAACTGGGATCGGATCGGATAGAGGAGAGATCGGATCGACTTAAGGACGAAGGGCTCGGATCGGATCGACTGAAGGATGAATGGCTCGGATTGAAGTAAGGCGAAGGAATCGGATCGGAGCAAATGAAGGAACGAGGGAGCGGATCGGAGCGGAAGCACGAACTGGAAGAGAGATGGCACCCGACCCGACCCGGAGGAGGACACGCGACCCGACCTGAAGTGGAATACCCGACCCGAACCGATGCGACGCTGTGGACCAGGACCGAACCGCTACAGGAGAAGATTACAAACCGACCTGAAGTAGAGGACCCGACCCGAACCAATGGCTAGAGGGAGAACCCGACCCGACCCAGTATTAACCAATAACCCGAGATGCAAAGGTAGTCCAATATGGAAAGTTAGAGCTCAGGATCCAGTTGGGAACCGATGAGTTCACTTTATGATTGGGCTTTGCTGCGGGACGTGTGCCAAGGGGCAGTCGATGTTTATGACTTTGGATGACTATGTATGGGAAGTATGTGAACGGATTCAGGGCTGAAAGGGCCTAGGTACGACTAAAGGACTATAAACCAATGAAGTGGGGTCATTTGTAAAGATTTGGTCATGACTCCATGTGGTAAGCTTGGTAGTAGCAGTAGTTGTACAAGTCGAACTCCGTCACTACTTCAATGGGTCTAGTGATTGACAGTGGTGGACATCGTATGCTTTACGCACTGAGTGAGAGATGTGAGGATGGTTGCTATGGTTGAATTTTTTGCTATCATTATGACATGCACACCCCACCCCCGTATTCTTGCACTATTTATTATGGCACCTTAGTGTATTATACGGTATGTGGTACTAACTCTTTGGTTGCAGGTCCAGGTTCAAGTATGGTTTAGTATACATGTTATTATTCTGTTTAGATGCTTATCGCTCATACCAGGCTTTATGTATGACCCAAAGTTTTATGTCTCCTCTTATTACTCTGGGTGCTCACACGAGCAGACTAGAGATAGGTTAGCTGGTGATGCACGTTTAGATGATCCGGAGACGAGCAGGAGGCTTCCACGTAATATATATAGTATTCTCCCTGTGTTGTTAAAGATCACTGCTTGGGCATTGGTGGTGCATCTTCTACTTTAGCTTTTATTTGTTTAGAGACAGTAAATTTGAAAGGTTGTAATAAGCTGTATTTGGATTTCCGCTGCTCTGATGTTGATGTTGATTTTAGTTATCAGCTTATGCACTGTCTCACCTGTTTTATGTCAAGTATGTTATTATTATTATTATATTTTACTCCATGCGCTGTGAGACATTCTGCAGGTTCTTGATTGGTTCGTTCCCTTCTTTCCTTTCTTCTGACGACCGTCCCGCGCTAGTCGGGCATGTGTACAGCGCACTTTCGTAGGAAATGCAGGCTGGTGCAGGGCGGGCCGTCACACTCTATATATAGAAAATATCTTTTATTTATAATTGGAGAACATTCCACTTACTTATCTCTTTCATGCCTGTTCATTTCGTTACTTAGGAAATATTTATTATTATATCTCCAAAATTTCCCTTAGTTGGGTTAAAATGAATGTTATGCTACAACAACCCAAAATACTGCATTCGACTAAATTTCTTTAAACATTTCTCTTCGATACCGAATCTTGCTATTTATAAGCTAATAATGAAATCAATTGAGTTGGGGTATAATTACCTCTCAGACCTTGACTGAAAATATTATTAACTTCAAAACAGACAAGACCGCTAGCTCGAATAATCAACACCATATTAAACCAATTTTCCATTTCTAAAACGTATATACATTTCTCTTTCTATTTTTACCAGATTTAATTATAGATTTCCTTTTTGTTTATTATATTCTATTTTTAAGGTTTTTCCTTATCGAATTCTATATATATATATATCAATACATCGATTTCTTACTATCAAATTTTCTTAAAAATATTCTAACTCCTTAAATTTCTGGAAAATTTCACCATAAGCTCCTTTGTACCGGTCGATAGTTCAAACCTCAACTCACCTCTCTAAGCCCTTTCCATTCAAAAAGAAAATGAAAAAGTCAAGTGGCTTGTCGATTCAGCGCATAAAATCACATATGGAATTTAAACGTGTACCTTTTTGTTGGGCACACAAATTATAATCTTCATATACTTCATATACTTCATTCCATACATGTCTAACACATATGTGTCCATTTCCAATTTATTTCAACTCAATCCGGTATTTTTTTAACTCAACTCACTGATTAATCTTTTTATTAGCTCTTTTGACCATTCCACTTTATATTTGAACATATCATGTTCAATTATCATTTTATCTTACTTGTGAATTAACTTAATTCCATTTCGACTCAAGTTCCATATTCGATTTCGAATAAGAATTCTCAAATCTCCTTTACTTACTCAAATCCATTTTCATATCGAATTTCGATTAACTATTTATTATTCAAATTAGTTAGTTTTATTCAACAACTAAAAATCTGATTTTTTTCTCAAAAATCATTTCACTTACTTCACTGGAGTTAATATTTATTTTATTTCTCCAGTCTGGATTTTTCTAATGGCAATTCTGATTTTGTTTCTTTAAAATCCTTTTATTTATTTAAATAAACCATTATGGTTTTATAATGGTTCTGACGTTGTTTTTCTGAAAATTTATTTTGACATAACTCAAAATCTATAAGACGAAATCCAGAATTTTCTCTTTCATTAGAAAACTATTATTGAACTAATCCTGCCGGTTCTTGTTTCAAAGAATTCCGACTTAAATTGAATTCTATATACTCAATTGAAGTTCGGAACGCCAATTTACGAACTACCGCGCTGCGGCGAGTTCGTTTTAATTATATTTAATATATAAAAGTTTTAAACTTCGTTTATATATAAATTCAACTCCATTCTAATATATTTTAATAAATATTAAACCAATTTTCCGAATTCAACTTAATATTTCTGATTATCTATAATCGTCAATTTTTCCTTACTCAATTACAATTTATTTATACTCAATTTGTTATATTAAAAATCCCACTTCCTTTTATAAGTAAATTATAAAATTGATAAAATCGAATTCCAATTATAACTCCTTTCGATTTTTCTCAATTCAGTTTATATTCTAAATTCCAGAATATAATCAGTTGTTCTATTTCAAACCGTTTTTTCCCAATTCACTTGTTAAATTCATACTTGAATTTAAACTTTTGAAATATCTAATGATAATTTATTTCACCAAATTTTTAAACATAGTTTATAATTTTACTTGTTATATATATTGAACAAGTTCCATTTCGAAATCTGTTTAAAAACCAAAAGCTTATTTTGGAATATTCTATTTATTTTAACATATACATATAACTAATTTACATATTTTATTTTGGTTTCTATCTAATAAAATTCCAATATCTTTTCTAAAAGAATAATTTATTTAAATAAATTCGATCTAATTGAATTCAAATCATAAATCCATACGAATTTATTTCTAGTTTAATTTACATTCTGAATATCAGAATAAATTTCATCGTTTACTTCTTTAAAACGATTCCCCATTTCTATTTTTAAATTCACATTTGAATTAAATATTCAAATTATCAAATGATAATTTTTCCCACTTCATTTATAAAAACCGTTTATAAATTAATTTTAATTCCCTGATTATCCAATGAAAATTGTTCCATTTCATTTATAAACACCATTTATAAATTTACTTAAATTTCCTGTGTTATTTAATTTATAAATATCATTTATAAATTAAATACTAGTTTTATTTATTTAAAACTAGTTAATATCTTTATCGTCTATTCAAAATTCAAATTCTATTTTAGAAAAATAGAATTTCCCTTTTTAAATCTCAAAACCCTATTTACCATATTTTTATGAATTTCCATTTAGGCCCAATGATATTTTAAACACTCAAAACAACCAATTATAATTGACAGGTTTTCTAACACATCATATATGATAATATATATGAAAAACAAACAATAATATTTTTGAGGAATCCAGTTGGATCCCTCCAACCTATTTATCCTGCATCCACAGACGTTAGCCAACATAAATAATACCCATTCTGCTTCGTGGCAGAATATCGCGGTATAGAAGGTTATCCACTATCATAGCGTGAGCCGCATAGAGTCATCCGCTAATGATACTACGGGCATCCGCTAACGGTACTGCGGTAATCCAACTACCAATATATATATATATAATAACCTCAATTACCAAGCCTAAATAACTATATATATTCAATATCCACAAAAATATTTCAGTGCATGCAAACAACCAACAAACAATTATTTTAAACGAATAAAATAATTCTAAATAAAAATTTTAGTGAGATTTACTCACCTGGTTTTATATTTTCGCCGATGTCTTCCGATTTCCATTTTTAGTTCCTGATTGTAAGATCTGAAATTATGAATCCAATATCCTACTTCTGATCTTCCAACCTTGTATAAATTAAACACAATATTTCTGAGGAATTTGATTAAACTAATTAGTAATTAAACTTAATTAACTAAATTAAATTAACCTTCATCTCATTCTCTATTCTCCTTTAATCACGTTTTAAATTCATAAATTAACATGATTATTTATACAAAATCAATTAAATAAATTATAGATTTAAATCTGATAATTAATTCTTTAACTAAACGTTAATCTGCGCTAATTATTCACCGGACTAATCTAATCAATTTATATAAACAAACTGTATGAAATTTTATTTAATGATTAAACTATTTTATTGTTAAAATAAATCAGAGAATGATCGATTTTCATTCCAATTGATTCTGGCAAATTTCCACATCCAATACCCGATTGAATCTTCCGCAACTACAACTCCATTGGACTAATTTCTCAATTTAATTGCCTCATACAAATTCAATTTTTGCATTTATCAAATATATGGATTATATCAGCTGATGGTATTAAAATCGAAAACTCAAACTGGACTTCTAATTTAATTAAATTTAAATAGTTTTACCTTCTCATCATTTGCAGGAATTTTCCCAAATTAAAGGATACAGGCAACTTCTTTCCAGTGCCATTGCTTCACGTTCCACCCATCTTACCTCCTCCAGCGATCACCGGCCTACCTGCCAAACCTCTCCTCGTTTTCCCTTATACCAATTCGAACTGACCTAAGTCATTCGACAACTTCATCGCTCCAGAATAGATCGTGAACTCTTCCTCCTGAAAGTCGCTACTTTTCCTACCCCAAACCCAGTGCAATTCATTCCAAAAGAAATCGAACCACCCAGAATAGAAAACCACGCCTTGGAAACCCTAAAAAAATGTCACCCTCACCTGCGTCGATCTCTAAATTTGCGGTGATCCCCTACTCTCCAGTCGCGACCTTCCCGGAAGTTGAACTCGCACTAAAAAAAACCTGAAAGGAACAACTGGAGCATCTAGTCAACATCGCAATGCTTGCTTTGACCTAGGTCTGAACACCTGAACCCAACAAGGAAACCCTAAGCTCGCGATGCCCATAACGCCTCTGAATCGATTCACTGTTGGTTTGAACATAAAGAGAAGGCTTTTGCTTCGAAAATAAAATGGGAGGATTCAATTTAGTATCGTATGATTTCATATGAGTTGAACAAAAGAGAAGCGGCATTCTTTTTCCTAAGTATTTAACTTTGATGTTTATTTCAAATTTGTAATAGAACAAAAACAAGTGAGAGAAAGGAAAAAGGGTCACTGCGTTTAAATAGGCGAAGATAAAACTTCGGGGAGAAGGAGTAGCATGTGGACGGTACAAGGTAGGCTGATGAAATTTCTTAGCTTAGGGTGGCTTTAAGTACAACTGAAAACGACGTTTATTTATTTGATTTGATTTTGTTTTGACTTCGATTTGATTTCGTATTTAATACGATTCGATATAAAGTGATTTTTTTTCTTTTTAGGTGGATATCGATTTGATTTCGAACCTATCCACAATCAAATATCTCGGGGTCCATTAATTTAAATCAGGAAACCGCTATTCAAGCGTACCAACCGACATTTCAATGTAATAACGCTATTCTGAACTCAACATTAAATATTATGAAATTTAATTTCAACATATATACCATATTAAATTAATATAATATAATTTAAATTCGAAAACCACAAATTCTTTGATAATAAATTATTATTTATTATCTTATATATCAAATAAAATTCCTACTTATCATCTGAATCATTTTGATTCAGTTTCTAACTTCGATTTCAATTATATTTTGAATTACAATAATTCGATATATTCTAAATTAAATTATATTCGATTATTAAATCGATAACTCAATAAAAATTTAATTTATGTTATCAACTAAATATTTAAAACAAATATTAAATATTTAAAATTAACAGACCAAAAATTCGGGTCGTTACAAGCTAGATCATAACCTTGATTAAGAGCACAATTGTAAATTCAATTACAAGTTTGTTTAAGAGTTCGGTTTGGGTTTAGTTTTGCTCGGTTATGTACACGGTCATGGGCTCCGTTATGGGCTAGGTTGGGTATGGTTATGACCGTGATTATGTGCTCTGTTATTGCCTCAGTTATGAGCTCGATTTAGATCATGGTTATGGGCTCGGTTATTGGATCGGTTATGGAATAAAATCTAAATTAGAAAATATGAAATAAAATATAAAATAAAGTATAAAATATAAAGTATAAAATATAGAATAAAATATAAATTGTAAATTGTAAAATATAATATATAAAGTATAAAATATAAAATATAAAATATGAATAAAATATAATAACTAATATAAGTTACAAGCTAGATCATACCCTTGGTGAAGAGCTCAATTATTAATTCAATTACAAGCTTGTATAAAAGCTCGGTTTTGGGTTTAGTTTTGACTCGGTTATGTTCCCGGTTATGGGCTAGGTTAAAGGTTTGGTTATGACCTCAATTATTGTCGTGGTTATGTGCTCGGTTATTACCTCAGTTATGAGCTAATATAAAATATAAATTAGAAAATATAAAATATAAATAAAATATAAATAACTAATTTCAGTTACAAGCTACCTCATAACCTCGACTAAGAGCTGAGTTATAAATTTAATTACAAACTTGTTTATGAGTTCGGTTATGGGCTCGGTTATAGGATCAGTTATGGGTTTGGTTTTGACTTGGTTATGCGCTCGGTTGTTGGCTAGGTTAAAGGTTTTGTTATGACCTCAATTATAGTCGTGGCTATGAGCTCGGTTATTACCTCAGTTATGAGCTAGGTTTAGATCTCGGTTATGGGCTCGGTTATTGGATCGGTTATGGAATAAAAGCTAAATTCGAAAATATAACCTCGATTAAGTGCTCAATAAAAAATTTAATTAGAAGCTTATTTGAGATCTCGGTTATGAGGCCGGTCATGTGTTAAGTTATGGGTTTAGTTTTGGCTCGGTTATGGTCTTGATCACAAGCTAGGTTAAGGTTTTGGTTATGATCTCAATTATGAGCTTGATTATGAGAAATATTTTCAATTACAAGTTGAGGATATGACCTTGTTTATGTTCTTGATTAAGATTTCAGTTATTGCTTCAGTTACAAGCTGGTTTAATAGCTCAGTTATGGAATCGGTTATCGGATACATTATGGGTTAGGTTACGGGCTTAAATCTGTGCTCGGTTATTAACACGGTTATTACCTCTGTTACGAACTTGGTTTAGATCTTGGTTATGTGACCGTGGTTATGAGCATGATTGTTACCTCAATTACGAGCTACATTTTATATCTTAGTTACTATCTCGATTATGGGATCAGTTATAGGCTCGGTTGTGGTTTAGGTTACTGGGTCGATCATGCGTACAATGCACAATTATGGCTCGGTTATGGGCTCCATTATGACCTCGATTATGACCTAGGATATGAGCTTGGTTATTACCTCAATTACAATCTACATTATAGATCTCGTTTATTGCCTTGATTATGGGAACAGTTATAGGCTCGGTTGTGGTTTTAAGTTATTGGCTTGATTATGTGTACAATGCACCGTATGACTTTGTTATATGCTCGGTTATAGGCGTAGTAATTAGCTCAGTTATGGGCTTAGCAGTGATTTGTTATGAAATATAAAATATTAAGTATAAATAAAATATAAATAACTAATTTCATTTACAAGCTATATCATAATCTCGATTAAGAGCTCAGTTATAAATTCAATTACAAGATTGTTTAAATGCTCGGTTATGGGCTTGGTTATGGGTTTAGTGTGACACCCCACATCCATTAATGTCACTCACTAAGAGAATGCATTAAGTTCTGTGAAGTGTTATAGGTAATCAGACACAGAATAATTACAAGATAGATATAAATAAGATAACAGCGGAAATTTAAATTTTTATTTTAATAAAAATACCGTGGTCCATAATTTCATAAGTCACAAAAACCATTACAACAAAATAGCTTCTGTCTTGCATCATCAGAGTACATAAGTAGCATAATTCCCCAAATGAAAGAGTTAAGCCATAGTAGAGACAAGAACTTGAGCCATACTTCAACAATACCTCCAAGCAAGATGATATCTGAATCCTGACTAAGTCTGGGTGTTTCCTCCCTGTGAACCTTGGGGGGGGGGGGAGGGGACGGAAGAAAGAAGGAGAAACAAAAAGGGTCATACAATATGTCTGGCGAGTCCAGATACTTTTAGCTAGTAGATAAATAAAAGTAACATGATAGTCATATAAAGTGGATAAGGGAGATCACTACATAAATGGAAGGTGTGACAAGGTAAGCAAGATAAAGTGTACATGCCTCACTAATGATTTCTCTGCACTGTTACTAGTAAGTCCAGAAAGAAATGACCCCTTCAACCCTAAGGTGGTAAATTTAGGTATACATCCAAATGTATCCTAACTACTACCCTGATCGATCATCTCCCTAGCCCTCATAGATACCTTGTGTTGGCCCCACAGTAGGAGGTATCAATTCCTAAAGTGGCAACCCGTCATCATAACAATGTGCACAACCATATCTACAGGTGTCACGGTCGTCTTAACCCCCTCCACCCGGCTCATGCACGCATATGGCCCGGTCGGTTTGCGCCACCCACACCGTCCTCCACGTTTGGATCTCTTACAATCAGTCAATAAGCATGCCCCTTCTCCGCCTAGTACATAATACTTTGATTGATACCTACTCTGGGTTACTAACTGAAATGGGTCCCACACGACATGATACAAGCTCTCCCCTTTGTCTTGTATCCCCTACTAGGTTTTCACTGACTATGTTTACCACTAGGTGTCTTTAATTACATAGCCTTATTTACTTCTACTGGTTATGCTTACCTACAAGTGTCTTTAATACATAACCCCAAATCTTCTAACCGGTTATGCTTACCTATAGGTGTCTTTAATTACATAACCCTATTACTTCTGCAAGTTAAGTTTACTCTAGGAGGTGTCTTTAATTACATAACTTTATTATTTCCACCGATTATGTATACCACTAGGTGTCTTTAATTACATAATCTTAACGGGTTGAGTTTGTGGGCCTATTACCCATCCCCTCTTCAGATTTACTTAACTCACCCCTCAACCATGTTTACTTAACCCCCAACTTAAATTTAAGTTCATACAATCCTTATGGATTAACTTTAGGTTAAGTAGTTCAATTCTTTACCATATCCATTTATGGTTTCATAATGGGCCAGACCTTCCACATTAGGCCTACAACATATGGATGTTGGATATGCCGGTCGGGTCCATGCAGACTTATTCCACAGTTGGGCCTAACCTCGTGTCATGGCCCGATTCATATTTACGTACTTAGACCTCTCACATCAGGTTTACCATTAGTGGCTGCTGGATATGCCGGTCGGGTCCGGGCAGACTTCCACCACTAATGCAACCTAACCATGTGCCATAAGTACAATTACAATTCCTAATTGTAATTACTAGACATTCCATTTTTAATTAATTAATCAATTAATTAACCCTTTCTTTTATAGGTGCCAATACCTAGTTTTCCCAATAATTTAAATTACATGCCCATAAATGTTCATACACAAATTATGCCATTTTTAATTAATTTACTAATTTATTAATCATTTCCTTTTATAGGTGTCAATACCTATTTTGCCCAATAATTTGAATTACATGTCCATAAATGTTCATATTCAAAATATGCAATTTTTTTCCCTTTCCCCTGTTCTTTAACTGCCCCCCCCCCCCCACAAAATTGGCAACATGCCTAGGCTAGACAATAGCCTAGTCATAAACGATAATAGGGAAAATAACGAGAATATACTAAAATGACCATCTTGGCATAAACATAAACTTGTATGATAAAAGGTGAACATACGTACTAGAACGAGCATGAAATTTTCATCATAACAAGGTGGACATAAAACTGATGAACTATGATGTCACAATATCTAAATTTGCCATTTTAGATGTCCAATCGATTTAAATCTAACATAATGGCATAAGGTGACAATTTAAATCACATAAAATAGATCTAACTTGAATCCTAAAGTGACAAATTTAGATCACATAGGATAGATCTAACATGAATCACAAGGTGACAATTTTAGATCACATAGGATAGATCTAACATGAATCATAAGGTGACAATTTTAGATCACATAGGATAGATATAACATGAATCATAAGGTGATAAATAGGATAGATCTAACATAATAATTTTAGATCACATGGGATAGATCTAACATGAATCATAAGGTGACAATTTTAGATCACATAGGATAGATCTAACATAATAATTTTAGATCACATAGGATTGATCTAATATGAATCATAAGGTGACAATTTAAGATCACATATGATAGATCTAACATGAATCATAAGGTGACAATTTTAGATCACATAGGATAGATCTAACATAATAATTTTATATCACATAGGATAGATCTAACATGAATCATAAGGTGACAATTTTAGATCACATAGTATAGATCTAACATAATAATTTTAGATCACATAGAATAGATCTACATACATCTGCATCATAACATATCATAAAAGTTACAACCCAAGATCCATAATGATAACACGGTAGAATAATTGAATTGAATCCAAAGAAATAGATCTATCATAATATAGCATGAGATCTACCAATAACATAGGTTTAAAGTCCACAATCGTATCCACATCAAAGTCTCCCATAGTTTCACTATTATTTATATAAACCTAAAAGCAACTAGAACCCACTGTGATTGGATTGCTAAAATGATAGAAAAGGTGCTGAGTCTATGTTTGAATCTTAGAATTTGATAAGCTTTAAAGGAAGATGAGAGATCCTAATTCAGTCCAGAATCCAGCAGAGTCCGGCCACCATTGCTTTTCTTTGAAGAAAACAAAGGATATGAGATATATTTATAGCTGTTGGGTTACAGAATTCAGATGCCACCTCAGCGCTAATGAAATTGGGTCAGGTCATGGGTCGTCACTCACTTGAAAAAGGTCCGAACACCCAGAAACTAATCTGGGCGCACTTGGCAGGTGCGCCAGTGCAAAAATACATTGGCGCACTTGTCAAGTGCGCCAGTGCATTCTGTTTTCATCGTAAAACTTTAACTGTCCATAACTTCTTCATATGTTATCCGTTTTATGCAAACTCGGACTCTATCTCAAGCAGAATTCCGAGAAGAATGCAATGGCATAACCCGTTTCACTTAATTTTGAATATTAAATTAATTATTCTTTAATTTACCCTCTTTAATGTCGTTGAAAATTCGGGGTGCTACATTCTCCCATACTCAAAGGATTTCGTCCCCGAAATCTCCAAGTTGAGAATAATGCATATCCTACCATTCATCATCCATCTACTCAGCCATCAATCACTGGCATCCATTGTCCTTAAGGATTTATAATGCTTTCATGAAAATATGTAAAAGTGTGTGTATATGTCCCAACACTAATGCAAAAATTAGGCGGTCTACTGATTTAGTTGACCTCCTTAATGCAATGTATATTAGTGTCATGAATCCAATATGTATGCAAATAAACTTATTATAACATATAAGCTCTACATGTGTGCTTACTCATTCATCCAAATGCAACACCCATATGCTAGCTCATCCATTTCCATCCATAAAAGAAAAGAAAATGCACACACATCCATATGCAGTATGAGAGTGATTGAGCCGACCTTAGTGCCTAATGTGTGTGTATGCGTCCACAGGAAACCACTAGCAAACACTTGCATCCATTAAACATAACATATTTCAAACACATGTTTACATCCATAGAATTCCTATCTAAAGTCGAAGATTTGATTGATAGGATATACTCAGATGATAGAAGAAAATACGAATAAAAGCTTTTGGAAGAGAAGTTAAGAACATTCCCCTTGAAAAGAAAAGGGTACAAAGCGCAAAAATTTGTCTTCGGTCTCCCAAGTTGCATCTTCTTGATTGTCTCCCCATTGGACCTTCACCAACTTGACTTCTCGTTTGCGTAGCTTCTTAACCTCCGGTCTAAGTATGTAAGTTGGAACTCATCCAATCATTGATTCCTTCTTTATTTTCACTTCCTTTCACAAGTTTGGCCCCACTACCTCGAACTCTATACATTTTATCGCCACTTGGATGAATAGTCATCTTGGAATGATAGGCTTCCTCAAGGACTATCTTCAATAGGTTTCCCATCCTGATATGATTCACCTATCAAACCTCTTCTCAAGTAGCCCTGCCACTTGCTTATCAAGTTCTCTCTTTTGTTTTAGGAGCCATATGGCGCACAGGTAATGCAACTGGCTTTGCATTGTCCACCAGGTATATATGGAAATCAATCTCGTGCCTCAGGGGTAATCCCCAAACCTCTTCTAAGACATCAGGATACTCACAAACAACTGGTGTCAATCGCAGATCATCGATAGATGCCTCAAGAGACTCTAGGAAACTAAGCATGATAGTCCCTTGTGGGTCACAAGAGATTTCAAGGGTGCTTAACGACCCTCCTCTCACTACCTAGAAAGGCACCATATGTGGTAAACCAACCTATTCCTGAATCAACCCATAGCCCATAAACCTAAGTACATATGCGTCGCATTCAAATTTGACACCTAACTAAGATATTCTCAAACCCCTACAAATCATAGATAAATGAGCCGAATCACCAATGAGGTTTGAGACAACTATGGGATTTACTACCATACTAGTAATTAAGTGTAGAGATTCAACTACAGAACTTGATATAAATGAGTGTGAAGCGCCGGAATTAAAATGTGTCCTAACCGGATGATTTGAAAGAGAAACTAAACTTTCTACAGAAATATTTCTACCTCTTTCAGGAGCACTGATCGCGAGAGCATGCACCTGCCCTCCAGAAGTTCCTGCCCTTTGACCTTGTCCCTGTTTCTTCGGGCAATCCTTAATAAGATGCCCGACCTCTCCACAAGAGAAGCCAACATTCTTCCTTTTTCTGTAGTCCTCGGCTAAGTGACCCTCTCGCCCACAAATATGACACTTCCTCTTATCTTTAACCATGTCATTCTTTTCGCCTTTCTTCTGCTGTTGTCCCTTCTAGGGCCACACCTTCTCATTTTGCGTTGCTTCCTCAGCCTTTACTTCCTTCTTTTCTCCCTTGTCTTCCTCATGTATTAGGGCCATATCAACAAGTTTTTCAAAAGTGGCTCCCATTGGGATATGAGACATGGCTAACCCATGAAGTGGTTCATTCAGCCCTTTAGCAAACCGTAAATCCTTTTTGTGCGGCGTATCCACCAATTATAACCCGAACCTTGCTAGCTGGTTGAATTTGTTCACATATTCTTTCACCGTCAAGTTTCCTTATTTGAGTTCTAAGAACCTTTCCATCTGCATGCTTTTCTCGGCTTGGGAAAGAAATTTCATTTCAAATCTTTGCCTAAAATCTTCCTAAGTTTCCACCGGGCATCCAGCTTGGGTGACTTCCCACCAAAACGAGGCTTCGTCCTTTAATAGACAAGAAGCTAACTAAATCTTCCTCCTATCCTCTACTTCAAAGATTACGAACAATTCCTCGGTCTCCTTGAGCCAATTTCGAGCTTCAACGAATGTCTCGTTCCCATGGAATGGCTTCCCTCCCATAGCACGGAAGTATTTGCATATCTTAGCGAAATTATCTGCTCTTGGAGGAGGAGGAACAACGGGTGCAGCTGGGGTAGGAGTGTTTCCTTGGCCTTCGGTAGGTGTCGTGGCCTCCAGATACCTACGGAACCATCCGGGTATCATAACGCCCTCTAGTGTTAGGATTGTTTTGTTCCTCAGACATGCTGAAAAGTAAAAGGAGGAGATTTAGACAAAGGACCGAAGGGTATTACATAAGGCTTTTTGGGGAATGTTTTTCAAAACAGACTTTTCTTTTTGAAAATACTTTCTTTTAAAACCTTTTTGAAAAATATTTTTCAAAAACTTTTATCTAATATGGTAACCTTCAGCTCTGATACCAAGCGTGACACCCCACGTCCGTTAATGTCACTCGCTATGGGAATGCATTAAATTCCGTGAAGCGTTATAGGTAATCAAACACAGAATAATTACAATACAGATATAAATAAGATAGCAGCGGAAATTTAAATTTTTATTTCAATAAAAATACCATGGTCCATAATTTCATAAGTCACAAAAACCATTACAATAAAATAACTTCTGTCTTGCATCATCAGAATACATAGGTAAATAAAAAGCATAATTCCCCAAATGAAAGAGTTAAGCCATAGTAGAGACCAGAACTTGAGCCATACTTTAGCAATATCTCCTAGCAAGATGATATCTGAATCCTGACTAAGCCCGAGTGTTTCCTTCCTGTGAACCTGGGGGGGGGGGGGGACGGAAGAAGAAGGAGAAACAAAAAGGGTCAGACAATAAGTCTGGCGAGTCTAGTTACTTTTAGCCTGTAGATGAATAAAAGTAACATGATAGGCATATAAAGTGGATAAGGGAGATCACTACATAAATGGCAGGTGTGACAAGGTAAGCAAGATAAAGTATACATGCCTCACTAATGATTTCTCTGCACTGTTACTAGTATATCCAGAAGGAGATGACCCCTCCAACTCTAAGGTGGTAAATTTAGGTATACATCCAAATGTATCCTAACTACTACCCTGATCGATCGGCTCCTTGACCCTTGTAGATACCTTATGCTGGCCCCACAGTAGGAGGTATCACTTCCTGAAGTAGCAACCCGTCGTCGTAACAATGTGCACAACCATATCTACAGGTGTCACGGTCGTCTTATCCCCTTATGCCCGGCTTATGCACGCACATGGCCCGGTCGATTTGCGCCGCCCACACCGTCCTCCACATTTGGATCTCTTACAATCAGTCAGTAAGCATGCCCCTTCGCCACCTAATATGGAATGAAAGCGCGTGCATGTACGTGCTAGTATAATACACCCACAAGGATCGTGTAATATGATGAACAATATTCAAGTACGAAGTAATAGCTAATCACAGAACTATATAACAGTAAATGCAGTAAAAATAGAAAAATCACACCAGAGATTTTTATACTGGTTCGGAGCACCGTCCTATGTCCAGTCCCAGACTTCTATCTGGATTTTCACTAACAACAGCATCACTTCACCCGGAGGAGCAGGTTTACAATACCCGAGCAGCCGAACGGGAATTTCATGCTTCTACCAACACGAGGACTTCACAACTTGCCTCTTATAACACGGAGGACTTCAAACTTGCCTCTGACAACATGGAGGACTTCAAACTTGCCTCTTACAACACGGAGGACTTCAAACAAGACGAGTAGACTTGTAGTTTGACAATGTGTGTTCTTAATAACACGAATTTGTCAAGTCTTGTACAACCTTCCTAATATCTTATCCTCAAATAGAAATTGTGTTTATGAAGATTTTGGAAGATGATATTGTAGTTGAATCAAAAGAATAATATATAAATTCTAGGATTCAAGAACGATATTGTGAAGAATATGAGCGTTTGAATACTTGAGAGTTCAAGAATAGAATCAATAGTATTGAGATTAGATAGAAAGAATTTGTTTCTTGAATTGATGATTTCAAGGTATTTATATAGGAGATAAATAGTTGTAACCATTAGTAAAGAGTTACAATCAATAGATATGGTCATTGATGAAAAGGAAAAGAAGCAACTCTTGAAGAAATGGAAGTGACTATTCGAATAGTTGCTTCTGTTTAAAAACGGTCGACAGGTAAAAAATCACCAATAGACAGGAATTTGAAAATATATATACGTTATATATATGTGTGCATGTTCATAGGGTTTTCTAGGCAGAATCGGTCGACTGCTGGTATTTGACAGGTCGATTAGTTTTGGCCAGAAAGCCATATGAATGTGCACACACACATAGTACACATATATATATATATATATTCCAATATTGAGGGATATGATTATTTGAGGATGGATTTTAACATTAATAACACTACTAACTCACAAAATAATCAGATTCTAATATAAAATACCATATGAAGCTCTTCGTGTCTTTGTCTAACCATTGATCGTCTCTTTTTGTCGATAATGAATCATCTCTTTGTCAATAATCAAAACTTCATGAATTCCTTGACTCAACATACTCCCCCTTTTTGATTGATGACAACACCTTGGATTTTCTCTCTCTAAATAAAAGCTCCCCCTGAATTTCTGCAACATTTGTTAGCTCATAATATAAATAATCTTACCTTTTGATTCCTGCGTTAAAAAATGTTAGCACACATATATTATTACCATGTTAAGCACATAATTTTAAATGATGGTATATGTAACATGAATTATATGTATAATCATGAGAGAAAATATTTCCCTCCATTTGTCATCGATTAAAAAGAATAAAATACCATAATAAGCACAGTAATCGAGAGTAGTAGAGAATACAAATAATTATAGCACCTTTAGGAGATATTGAATCATGTGATTTTTTGAAAAGCTGAGTTTTCAAAGATATTTAGAGATACCGAACAACCTTCCCTTTGTTGGGGTGTACCTACAAAAAATATGACATATATAGTTTTGGTACCCACTTGCATTGTTTAGGTCCATGGGTTAGATGGAAGGTGACCATACCCAAGAGGGTTTAATGGAACCTTTAAAAATAAAAATTTCATTATTAACTGTTGAATCAAAATAATCATCGATATATTTTTCTCTATTTTTCCAACTTACAGTAACCCAAATACTTAAGTAATCTCTAGGGATATTCCTTTTTGTACTTCTATATTTATTATAAATACCGCTAGTCATAGAAGTATTCGAATTTCTATAATAATTGGGTCTTGGATGTGCATTAGTACTAGAAGTGATATTCTTATTGTATATAAAAGCATATCTAGTACTATTTCTATGATTGGTTTTATTATATCCTATACCACTTTTGTCATGTAAAGGTCGAGATCTAGATAAAATCATGTTTAACTCATTTTGACCTTTATTAAATTTCGCGAACTTATTTGTACATTTATTAAATTTAATTCCAAAATCACGAGTGACAAAAGAAATTTTGTTATTTCAAAAATTATCAATTTCCTTATTTAATTAATAGTTCTTACTTTTTAAAGCATTCTCAGTTTTGAGACCACAAAGAGATCCTGAATTAATAAAAGAAGATTGTAATTTTTCAAAATTTTCTTTTGAGTCAGAAATTTAATTTTGCAAAATATTATTATTCACCTTTAAAAACTCACATTCTTTAGATAATTATAAATTCTTTTCAGTTAGAGCTCCATTCTCGTTTTCAAGAGACAAAATTAAAGAACTATAATTATTTAAAGAATCTTCTAATGATTTATTTCTATTTTGAAAAAGATCGATTTCCTTTAAAAGAACAATGTTTTTATCTTCTAGTCGCTCATTTTCTTTTTAAAGGAAATCTTTTTGAAAAACAAGCTCTTCTAAGGTATTTTCCAAACATTTTGCTAGTTTTACCAAAAAATTGTTTTCTTCTTTTAATTTGGAATTTTCTTGCTCGCAATTTTTTGACTTAGCTAAAATGACTGTATTGAGTTTACTTAAAATTTTAAAATCTTTCAATAATTTTTCATGGTTTAACAAAAGATCTTTATATAATGAATCTGTACATACCGATTGTGATCTGACTTTAGCCATTAAACATTTGTTTCCTTGTTCTCCGGATTCTGAATTGTTGCTCCTCCATTTTCTAATTCCCTGGCTAGATTTCTTTATAGCCATTTGTTCTAGGATGTTGTTACGAACTCTAGAACGCCAGGCTTTGATACCAATTGAAAGTGCATGCGTGTACGTGCTAGTATAATACACTCACAAGGATCGTGTAATATGACGAACAATATTCAAGTACGAAGTAATAGCTAATCACATAACTATATAACAGTAGATGCAGTAAAAATAGAAAAATCACACCAGAGATTTTTATACTGGTTCGGAGCACCGTCCTACGTCCAGTCCCAGACTTTTATCTGGATTTTCACTAACAACAACCTCACTTCACCCGGAGGAATTGGTTTACAACACTGGAGCAGCCGAACGGGAATTTCACGCCTCTATCAACACGTGGACTTCACAACTTGCCTCTTACAACACGGAGGACTTCAAACTTGCCTATGACAACACGGAGGACTTAAAACTTGCCTCTTACAACATGGAGGACTTCAAACAAGACGAGTAGACTTGTAGTTTGACAATGTGTGTTCTCAATAACACGAATTTGTCAATTCTTGTAAACCTTCCTATAATCTTATCCTCAAATAGAATTTGTGTTTATGAAGATTTTAGAAGATGATATCGTAGTTGAATCAAAAGAATAATATATAAATTCAAGGATTCAAGAACGATATTGTGAAGAATATGAGCGTTTGAATACTTGAGAGTTCAAGAATAGATCAATAGTATTGAGATTAGATAGAAAGAATTCGTTTCTTGAATTGATGATTTCAAGGTATTTATATAGGAGATAAATAGTTGTAACCATTGGGAAAGAGTTACAATCAATAGATATGATCATTGATGAAAAGGAAAAAGAAGCAACTCTTGAAGAAATGGAAGTGACTATTCAAATAGTTGCTTCTGTTTAAAAACGGTCGACAGGTAAAAAATACCAGTAGATAGGAATGTGAATATATATATATGTGTGTATGTTCATAGGGTTTTCTGGGCAGAATCGGTCGACCGGTTTTGGCCAGAAAGCCATATGAATGTGCACACACACAACATATATAGATATTGCAATATTGAGGGATCGGATATGATTATTTGAGGATAGATTTTAACATTAATAACACTACTAACTCACAAAATAATAAGCCTCTAATTTAAAATACCATATCAATCTCTTTATGTCTTTGTCGAACCATTGATCATCTCTTTTTGTCGATAAAGAATCATCTCTTTGTCAATAATCAAAACTTCATGAATTCCTTGACTCAATACGGAATACTTTGTTTAATACCTACTTCGGATTACTGACTGAAATGGGTCCCACACAATATGATACAAGCTCTCCCCTTTGTCTTGTATCCCCCACTAGGTTTTCACTGACTATGTGTGCCACTAGGTGTATTTAATTACATAGCCTTATTTACTTCTACCGGTTATGCTTAGCTGCAGTTGTCTTTAATACATAGCCCCTAATCTTCCAATCGGTTATGCTTACCTATTGGTATCTTTAATTACATAACCCTATTACTTCTACAAGTTATGTTTACCCTAGGAGGTGTCGTTAATTACATAACTTTATTATTTCCACCGATTATGTATACCACTAGGTGTCTTTAATTACATAATATTAACGGGCTGAGTTTGTGGGCCTATTACCGATCCCCTCTTCAGATTTACTTAACCCACCCCTCAACCATGTTTACTTAACCCCCAACTTAAATTTAAGTTCATACAATCCCTATGGATTAACTTTAGGTTAAGTAGTTCAATTCTTTACCATGTCCATTTATGGTTTCATAATGGGCCAGACCTCCCACATTAGGCCTACAACATGTGGATGTTAGATATGCATGTCGGGTCCGGGCAGACTTATTCCACAGTTGGGCCTAACCTCGTGTCATAGCCCGATTCGTATTTACGTACTTAGACCTCTCACATTAGGTTTACCATTAATGGTTGCTGGATATGCCGGTCGGGTCCGAGACGACTTCCACCACTAATGCATCCTAACCTCGTGTCATAAGTACAATTACAATTCCTAATTGTAATTACTAGACATTCTATTTTTAATTAATTAATCAACCCTTTCCTTTTATAGGTGCCAATACCTATTTTACCCAATAATTTGAATTACATGTCTATAAATGTTCATATTCAAATTATGCCATTTTTAATAAATTTACTAATTAATTAATCCTTTCCATTTAAAGGTGTTAATACCTATTTTGCCCAATAATTTGAATTACATGTCCATAAATGTTCATATTCAAATTATGCCATTTTTATCCCTTTCCCCCATTCTTTAACTAACGCCCTCACAAAATTGGCAACATGCCTAGGCTAGACATAGCCTAGTCATAAACGATAATAGGGAAAATAACGGGAATATACCAAAATGACCATCTTGGCATAAACATAAACTTGTATGATAAAAGATACATACATACTAGCATGGACATGAAATTTTCATCATAACAAGGTGGACATAAAACTGATGAACTATGATGTCACAATATCTAAATTAGCCATTTTAGATGTACAATCGATTTAAATCTAACATGATAACATAAGGTGACAATTTTGATCGCATAAAATAGATCTAACATGAATCATAAAGTGACAAATTTAGATCACATAGGATAGATCTAACATGAATCATAAGGTGACAATTTTAGATCACATAGGATAGATCTAACATGAATCATAAGGTGACAATTTTAGATCACATAGGATAGATCTAACATGAATCATAAGGTGACAATTTTAGATCACATAGGATAGATCTAACATAATAATTTTAGATCACATAGGATAGATCTAACCTGAATCATAAGTTGACAATTTTAGATCACATAGGATAGATCTAACATGAATCATAAGGTGGCAATTTTAGATCACATAGGATAGATCTAACATAATAATTTTAGATCACATAGGATAGATCTAACATGAATCATAAGGTGACAATTTTAGATCACATAGGATAGATCTAACATAATAATTTTAGATCACACAGAATAGATCTATATACATCTGCATCATAGCATATCATAAAAGTTACAACCCAAGATCCAAAATGATAACATAGTAGAACAATTCAATTGAATCCATAGAAATAGATCTATCATAATATAGCATGAGATCAACCAATAACATATGTTTAAAGTCAACAATCGTATCCACATCACAATCTCCCATAGTTTCACTATTATTTATCTAAACCTAAAAGCAACTAGAACTCACTGTGATTGGATTACTAAAATTATAGAAAAGGTGATGAGTCTATGTTTGAATCTCAGAATTTGATAAGCTTTAGAAGAAGATGAGAGATCCTAATTCAGTCCAGAATCAAGTAGAGTCCGACCACCATTTCTTTTCTTTGAAGAAAACAAAGGATATGAGATATATATTTATAGCTGCTGGGTTACAGAATTCGGATGCCACCTCAGCCCTAATGAAATTGGGTCAGGTCACGGGTCGTCACTCACTCGAAAAAGGCTCGAACACCCAGAATCTGTTCTTGGTGCACTTGGCAGGTGCGCTAGTGCAAAAATACATTGGCGCACTTGTCAAGTGCGCCAGTGCATTCTGTTTTCATCGTAAAACTTTAACCGTCCATAACTTCTTCATACGTTATCTGCTTTACGCAAGCTCGGACTCTATCTCAAACAGAATTCCAAGACGAACGCAATGGAATAACCCATTTCACTTAATTATGAATATTAAATTAATTATTCTTTAATTTATCCTCTTTAATGTTTTTAAAAATTTGGGGTGTTACATTTAGTTTTGGCTTGGTTATGGTCTCGTTTATGGGCTAGGTTAAAGGTTTGATTATGATCTCAATTATGAGCTTGATTGTGGGAAATATTTTCAATTACAGGTTGAGGTTACGATCTTGTTTATGTTCTCGATTAAGAGTTCAGTTACTACTTTAGTTACAAGCTGGTTTAATAGCTCAGTTATGGAACCGGTTATCGGATACATTGTGGGTTAGGTTATGGGCTCGGTTCTGTGCTCGGTTATTGACCCGGTTATTACCTCGGTTACAAACTTGGTTTAGAGCATGGTTATGTGATCGGTTATGGGCTTGGTTATGACCATGGTTATGAGCTCGATTATTATCTCAATTACGAGCTACATTATATATATTAGTTATTGTCTCAATTATGGGATCGGTTATAGGCTCGTTTGTGGTTTAGGTTATTGGGTTGATCATGCATGCAATGTTCAATTATGGCTCGATTATGGGCTCGGTTATGACCTCGATTATGACCGAGGTTATGAGCTTGGTTATTACCTCAATTATGATCTACATTATAGATATTGGTTATTGCCTCGGTTATGGGATCGGTCATGGGATCAGTTGTAGGCTCGGTTGTGATTTAGGTTATCGGGTTGATTATGTGTACAATTTACTGTATGACTTTGTTATATGCTTGGTTATAGGCTTAGTAATTAGATCGGTTATGGGCTTAGTAGTAATTTGTTATGAAATATAAAATATAAATAAAATACAAGTAACTAATTTCGGTTACAAGTTATATCATAATCCAGTTAATAGCTCAATTATAAATTCAATTATAAGCTTGTTTAAAAGCTGATTATGGGTTCGGTTACGGGATCCGTTACGGGTTTGGTTTTGTCTCGGTTATGTGCCTGATTATGGGTTGGGTTAAAGGTTTGGTTATCACCTTATTATGACCATGGTTATGAGCTTGGTTATTACCTCAGTTATGAGCTTGGTTTAAATCTCGGTTATGGGCTCGGTTATGGAATAAAAGCTAAATTAGAAAGTATAAAATATAAAGTATAAAATATAAAATATAAAATAAATTATAAAGTATAAAACATAAAGTATAAAATACAAAATATAAAATATGAATAAAATATAAATAACTAATTTCAGTTACAAACTAGATTATAACCTCGATTAAGAGCTCAATTGTAAATTCAATTGCAAGTTTGTTTAAGAGCTCAGTTATGGGCTCGGTTATTGTATCAGTTATCGGTTTGATTTTGGCTTGGTTATATACGCGGTTGTGGGATCGATTATGAGCTAGGTTAATGGTTTGGTTATGACCTTAATTATGATCGTGGTTATGTGCTCGGTTATTACCTCAGTTATAAGTTAGGTTTAGATCTTAGTTATGTGCTCGGTTATTGGATCGGTTATGGAAAAAAGCTAAATTAGAAAATATAAAATATAAAATAAAATAAAATATTAAATATAAAGTGTTTACACCAAAAATGGTCTAAACACCTAAGGTACTAAACTGTACTTCACCAATTCGGTAAGAAATAAATGGAGTCGTGTTCGATCAGCAATAAAAAATGAAAAATACGAAAAAAGTAAAGTAGAGACGAGATTTAGAGTGGTTCAACCGTTAATGAGGCCTACGTCCACTATGAAGGTGATTTCCAGTCTTATAATGAGAATTACAGAACACATCAGCTCCCTCTCTTTTCATACATCTCTATATTCACTCAATATACCTTGCCTATGTATTTCAACCTAAGGAATCATACAAGAGAATAACAGAATTTAAGAAGAAGGAGGATGGATTAATGATTTAGAAGAAGGATGTCTTCGTCTTCCCTCTTCATCAGATTGTATTTATCGCCATGGTAGAATTTGTGGTTGAGGATGAAGTTCGGCGGCACTTCGTGGTCTTTTTTCTCCTCCCCCTCTCACGTTGGTAGCCATGGTGTATTTATAGGTGAACCCCCTTGGTAAATGATTTGGAATCCCTTTATCCAGGCTGTGGATCATTCATTTTGTTAATTACGACCATGCCACTGGTTAGCTGTAGCCAGCTGTCCGTGGCTGTATCCAGTTATCATGTGCGGCGGCTCGTTGGAGCGAGTATCTTGAATAGCTGAGCGGATCCATGTAAGCAAGCATCCAATGAACGCCTCGAGAGATTCTGTAAGAGTGGGATGCGAGTTTGGAGTTGAGCCTCCTCTGCCCCTTGTGCGACCGTCCTTCTCAGTCCAAGGGAACTCGTCTTCGTGCAGCCTTTGTATGATGTTGTTTGGCTTCGCAGCTATGTTATGAGGTCGCTCGTGTTTATGTTGAATGGGCGACTTGTTTGATGGTGAAACGAGGGAACAAGTCGGCTATGACACTTAGCGTGGTTATGTTTGATTTGATGAGCGAGTGATAGTGTTATGACTGACCGAGGCTGCGACTCTAAGATGTACAGGCGCTTTTCCAAAGACTAGTGCACGGCCGATCAGTAGGCTTCTGGTTTGAGTATCGGGCGACAGATGTTGTCATCTATGGGAAGTTGTTCAGATATATACATATATGTGACTGGATTTCTATCCCGATATGCATGACCGAGCTTTGATGCTAGGTCGAGCATTCCTGCTGAGCGAAGCGACTTCGTGGGATATTCGATTCTTCCCTTTGTTAAGTCGTACTTCTTGTAATCATTTCGTGTCACCATCATTGGTTATGATGGTGGAATTTGACTTGTCTTAGGTTTGGCGTCTGCATCTTGCTTTGTGCAGTTGCACTCCATCCGTTGTGAGCCATTTAAGCGCTTTGGATAACCTTTCACACGACCGGCCCTGATACTTTCTATTCAATGTGCGTATGGATATTTTAGGGATTAACACTTGCCCCTCGAAGTCCGTGATTTCTTTTTAGTAAGGAATCACTGGCTTCGATATATTTGATCGCACATTGACTGATGGGTTTTGTTCTGACTTGTTGAGGGCTCGGTCGCACCAAATATTAAGGTTACTTCATCGTTGCTGAGCGGTATTGTCTTTTCTTGTGTGCGAGAGGCCCAATGTATATTTTTGATTACTATGTGAATAGCTGAATTTCGAGATGCCAGCTGGGATTTGATGAGACACTTTCGTGTAGTCAGGAGCTAGGCTGACGTGGCGAGAATTCTTTGGAAGAATGCCTTTTAGTCCTCCTTATTCATCTTTAACTTGCTTCACTTTGTTTTTACATATTTTCCAAAAAATTCTTTGGTCACAGCGGCACTTCCTTGAGAGCTTACTCAGGTAACTTATGTTCGAAATTTCTTCCTTGATTTTTTTTGAAAGGTTCTGGCTTCCTCATTCCATCACTTTGCCTTTTATTTGTAGTAGCATCTGTCTGTCTTGAGAAATTTCCTTTGAGGTGCCATGATTTTTTTGGGTAAGATTTTTGTACAGCGCAGATTCCATCTTTGTATTTATCTTCGCAGAACATGAACCATCTGATGGTTTTCTTTGGAACATTGATGCTTGGTATTTGTTCATAAATTGTTTGGTGAAATGCCCCAAGCTTCTTTAGTTGAAATATTTTTTGTCTATGCTTGAACTCGACTAGGTTGTTCTCCTTTCCATGGTTGTCGTTTGTGTCCTTACTGGTCCATTTGAAGCAGGTCTCCCAAGGATGGAATTTCTTATGTCCAAGAAGCTCAGGAAGAAATCGGCGAGGAGGGCTGGTAGCAAAAAGTCGCCCTGGGGTAAGGAAGCCTCGAATGTGAATGATACTCACAGTCATTTTTCGCTGAATGGACTCTCTGACTCAGATATTCAGACCGCTGTTAGTTGTATGGTCTCTTCATCTGTCATGTTAGATCCTGCAGCCGCACCAAAGCCTCTTCCAGTTCCCAGCCCTTGCCATCCTGCACTCGCCGGGGACTTTGTGGCTCAGTGTCCAGTTAGCTCGCGTTCTGGTGTGTACATAGATCCATTCGACAGATGGATTATCGCAGGGAAGATGGATGCTATAAAGGACAACACATTGGCCGAATTCGATAAGTTGGAACCACGTCTGCATCTGGTTGAAGGCCTAATTACAATAGTCAGAGACCATATTGTGGAGCAAATGGGTGGCTGGCTCTCCTTGGTCAAAAATCTTCAGGAGTCGAATAGAGAGAATATTGAACGACTTCATGCTCTGGAAGAAGATAGGCGTAAACTTGTTGAGGCCCTGGAATCTAGGGAGAGAATCATTTCTCACCTCATCTGAGTATTGTGGCCTGCCAATGCTTCGCCTGTTCAGTTATTTTTGTTTTGATTTTGGATAGTTCTCTTTAGACTGACTTGTGTATGTGGGAGCCATCCTCGCTTATTCTCGTACGTCTTAATTTGTGACTTTTAATGTTTGGCTTTAGTTTATTATTATTTTTTACCATTTACTTAGACCGGTTGTTTGCGCGGGTACCGACCCTCGCTAAATATTCTATATTTGCGGTCTTACGTTTATATCGCTTAGGGTCTATCATAATTTTATTACTTTCATTCTTATGAGTTGTCGTACTTTTAGTTTGTTGTTCGCGCAAATCTTATCGTTCGAACAGTTCTCGCAACGAAGTGATAACTATGCTATGGTATGTTTTGAGTGGGCATTGGTGGTTATTTACACAATGGTTATGTCCCCATACAAAAGCTCTTTTTGTTTTCATAAATTCTGTTGATTCCTCATCGTAATTTGGTTAATTTATGATTTCTTAGAAGCAACATGTGGTTATTATGTGTTTTCTTTTGGGTGCCCCCATGGGAGGTCTTGGGTTTCAATTTCGACCCAATTTTGATCCCGTTAGTGCTGATTTTTCTAGGACTGAAATACCTTGTTGGATACCCCCAAATGGCTAGGATTTCTGATACCCCCTTTTGGTTAGGATTTCTGATGTTGTAATCCATCCTCGGCTCTGTTTCACTTGGTTAACAACAAAGAACAAGGATGGCCACCTCCTTTCGGTAGGGTTTTTATTTTGTGCCGGTCCTTCCAGCATGTTTAATCCTTCCCCATTTTATGCTTCATCCCGAGGAGCGGACACTAATTCATCTCATCGAGCCTTGACTCAAAAGCGATATACTTCGTTCCCTTCACCTAACAAGGTGCCCCACGTGATTGGCAATTTTTCTATTTCGGGACATGTCGGTTTTTCTGACTTTTTGCCTTACCTTAGGACACAGACATTGGTTTTCCTCATTGATTTTTTTCCCCCAAAGTTGGAAAACTTGTGTCCAGCACCTAGGAAGGTCACCTAAGAAGGTGCTTCTTCGGCGGGCTTAGCAATTTTAACGGTGGGACTTTTCGATGATATTTCTGTATCTTCAATGAGGTCTGAAAGTAGTCCTTTGAATGAGTGTTTGCCAAGCATTCAACATACTTCATAATGGGAGATGCATTCCTTCGTCTTGCTGTTTTCCTCAAAACAGCTTGTTCCTAGTGAGGCAATGAGTCAATTGCTCCCATTTGGTCTTGCTTGATGTCTGTGATTCCCAAACTGTTTCGTTTGGTGTGTGCTCTGGTATTTCTCGCTACCCCCCTTGCTGTGTATGGCAGATTGCTTTTTCTATACCTACATTCCAAGAGATTATTTTCCTTTTAGCATGGACCAACAAGTATGTTATTCAAGTAGACATGTAATTATTTTCTGATGCAAACGGTTTTTTGTTTGTAATTAAACCATTGATTAACATGGGCACAGTGAATAATTAAGCAAGTTAAAAAAGCTTTAACAGCAAGATAAAATCAGGGGAATAAGGTAAAGTAATAAGAGCTTTAGTTTAATGCTCCATTATTGAAATATCAGCGGTTGGTCCCTATGATGAGCGTCCTCCTTGAATTGGTTTGAGCCCCTTCCCTTTTAGGGTGTACTGCCCCTTGTTCGAGAAGAGTCGGGATGATCCTTATGATTTTGTATATACTGTTGCAACCGGTTCTTCCTGATCAACCCCTCGATCACTGACTTCAAGTGCCTGCATTCATCGGTATCGTGTCCTGGCTGTTTGTGGAATTGGCAAAAATTTCCTGACCTTATGGCGGCATTTTTGACGTGCCTTTGTCTCAAAACTGGATATCTCTCAGTGCCTTTAGTTGCCATGAAGATATTTCCCATGGAATCGTTGAGGGGAGTGAATTTGGAGTTCTTGAAAAAGCGTAGCTTCTTCCTTTCTCGATCGTCCTCCTCTTCGTTGCTCCTTTTTTGATTATCTGAGTTTCTTTGCACCTTTCCATTCTTTTCTGCCCATGTATTTCTTTCCTTAATATTTGCATATTTTTCGGCTTTACTAAGTAACCGTTCGAGTGTACTTGGTTTCTTTTTCCTGATCCATCGTCCTAACTTGGTTTTCTTGCATATGCTCCCTTTAAGAGCCATTAAGATCAAGTCGGGTTCGAGATTCTTGACTTTAGCCAATGCCATATCAAAGCGAGTGAGAAAAGCTTTGAGGGGCTCCCCTGGTCTTTGTCGTAGTTCGCTTAGCTCCCTAGCATATCGAGTTTTGAGCGCTTGGGATCTGAACTGCTCATTGAATAACTTAGCTAAGGTCACGAAATCATCCACAGACTATGGTGGAAGCTTTGTGAACCAAAGATAAGCCACTCCTTCTAGATAAGTTGGGAAATACAAGCATTTGATTTCATCAGTAGAGCATTCCCCATTCATGTTCTGGTCATATTTACACAGAAATATACTAGGGTCGCTTGCCCCATCATAGGGCTGCAATGACGGAGGCTCGAATCTTTGTTGATGTATAGTTTCCTTATCCTCTTGGTAAGTGGGGTTTTAGCTGGGAAGGACTCCCATTCTCTTTGATCATCCTTCCTCTTCAGGATTTTTCCACAATTACTTGCGCCATTTCCAAGATGTATTTTCGTTCGTTTGTTGGACCCATGGGCTGATCATTTCTTTTACCATCAACCCTCGATATAGATGCGACTTCATGGACCGGGGATAAGGAAGTTGGGCATCTCTTCGGCAAGGTCGTCATGTTGGTAGTAGGATGGTCGTCCCGTCCTGCGATCGCATCATCAGAGTAATCGTGCACAGGTGCCTTGGCCCTTTCATGGTTTGGATTGATGCGACGCGCAACTCTCGGGGTGGAACCCTGCTGTCTTGAGTTTGGAGCGGGGAGCTCTGTTTTTGACACGCGATTCGTTCGAGCCAGCGAGGACCAAGTGGCGCTTAGAGCGGCTTGAATGGCGAGTATCGATTTGAGCTTCTTCATCATTGTGCTGCTTGCAACAGCTATTTGACTCGTTAATCCTATCACCGCTTCCTCCAGTTTTTCCCTGGTTACAGTTTCTGTAATTTCTGGCAGCTCCCCTTCCTCGAAGTCGCTATTTAGCAATGTGACGATATTGATGTCGTCGTTGGGGTTGTTGGCTTCATCAGTGATTTTCCTTAGCATGCTCATGATCGTAAGCACAGTGCCTCCCAGAAAATCTCGTCAGATCTGAAATGGAAAAAGGCAAACCACGGCCCCACGGTGGGCGCCAAAAGGTTTACACCAAAAATGGTCTAAACACCCAAGGTACTAAACTGTACTTCACCAATTCGGTAAGAAATAAATGGAGTCGTGTTCAATCAGCAATAAAAAATGAAAAATACGAAAAAAGTAAAGTAGCGATGAGATTTAGAGTGGTTCAGCCATTAATGAGGCCTACGTCCACTATGAAGGTGATTGAGAATTACAGAACACATCAGCTCTCTCTCTTTTCATACATCTCGATATTCACTCAATATACCTTTGCTATGTATTTCAATCTAAGGAATCATACAAGAGAATAGCAGAATTTAAGAAGAAGGAGGATGGATTATTGATTAAGAAGAAGGATGTCTTCGTCTTCCCTCTTCATCAGATTCTATTTGTTGCCATGGCAGAATTTGTGGTTGAGGATGAAGTTCGGCGGCACTTCGTGGTCTTTTTTCTCCTCCCCCTCTCACGTTGGTAGCCATGGTGTATTTATAGGTGAACTCCCCTTGGTAAATGATTTGGAATCCCTTTATCTAGGCTGTGGATCGTTCATTTTGTTAATTACAACCATGCCACTGGTCAGCTGTAGCCAGCTGTCCGTGGCTGTATCCAGTTATCATGTGCGGGCGGCTCGTTCGAACGAGTTTCTTGAATAGCTGAGCGGATCCTTGTAAGCAAGCGTCCTATGAGCGCCTCGAGAGATTCTGTAAGAGTAGGATGCGGGTTTGGAGTTGAGCCTCCTCTGCCCCTTGTGCGACCGTCCTTCTCAGTCCAAGGGCACTCGTCTTCGTGCTGCCTTTGTATGATGTTGTTTGGCTTCGCAGCTATGTTATGAGGTCGCTCTTGCTTATGTTGAACGGGCGACTTGTTTGATGGAGAAACGAGGGAACAAGTCGGCCATGACACCTTAGCGCGGTTATGTTTGATTTGATGAGCGAGTGATAGTGTTATGACTGATCAGGGCTGCGACTCTAAGATGTACAGGCACTTTTTCAGAAGACTGGTATACGGCCGATCAGTAAGATTTTGGTTTGAGTATCGAGCGACATGTGTTGTCATCTATGGGCAGTAGTTCAGATATATACATATATGCGACCTGGATTTCCATCCCGATATGCGTGACCGAGCTTTGATGTTAGGTCGAGCATTCATGCTGGGCCAAGCGACTTCGTGGGATATTCGATCCTTCCCTTTGTTAAATCGTACTTCTTGTAATCATTTCGTGTCACCATCATTGGTTATGTTGGCGGAATTTGACTTTTCTTAGGATTGGCGTCTGCATCTTGCTTCGTGCAGTTGCACTCCATCCGTTGTGAGCCATTTAAGTGCTTTGGATAACCTTTCGCACGACTGACCCTGATACTTTCTATTCAATGTGCGTATGGATTTTTTAGGGGTTAACATAAAGTATAAAATATAAATTATAAAATATAAACTATAAAGTATAAAACATAAAATATAAAATATGAATAAAATATAAATAACTAATTTAAGTGACAAGCTAGATCATAACCTCGATTAAGAGCTAAATTATAAAGTCAATTATAAGCTTGTTTAAGAGCTTGGTTATGGGCTCGGTTATGAGATCGGTTATTGGTTTGGTTTTGGCTCGGTTATGTGCCTGGTTATGGACTGGGCTAAAGGTTTGGTTATGACCTCAATTTTGACCATGGTTATGTGCTCGGTTATTACCTCATTTATGAGCTAATATAAAAGCTAAATTAGAAAATATAAAATATAATATATGAATAAAATATAAATAATTAATTTCGGTTACAAGCTACATCATAACCTCGATTAAGAGATGATTTATAAATTCAATTACAAACTTGTTTAAGAGCTCGGTTATGGGCTCGATTATAGAATCAGTTATGGGTTTGGTTTTGACTCGGTTATGTGCTTGGTTATGAGCTCGGTTATGGGCATGGTTAAAGGTTTGGTTATGACCTCAATTATAACCATGGTTATGAGCTCGGTTATTACCTCAGTTATGAGCTACGTTTAGATCTCGGTTATGGCCTCGATTACTGGATCAGTTATGGAATAAAAGCTAAACTATAAAATACAACCTCGATTAAGAGCTCAAGTATAAATGCAATTACAAGCTTGTTTAAGAGCTCGATTATGTGGTCAGTTATGGGTTTAGTTTTGGCTAGGTTAAGGTCTTGTTTATGGGCTATGGATTAAATGCTAAATTAGAAAATATAAAATATAAAGAAAAAAGATTATATATAAAATATAAAATATAAAGTATAAAGTATAAAATATAAATTATAAATTATAAAGTATAAAATATAAAATAAATTATAAAGTATAAAATATAAAGTATAAATTATAAAATATGAATAAAATATAAATAACAAATTTTAGTTAAAAGCTAGATTATAACCTCGATTAAGAGCTCAATTGTAAATTCAATTACAAGCTTGTTTAAGAGCTCAGTTATTGGCTCGGTTATTGTATCAGTTATGGGTTTGGTTTTGGCTTGGTTATGTATGCTATTGTGGGCTCGGTTATAAGCTAGGTTAAGGGGTTGGTTATGACCTTAATTATGACAGTGGTTATGTGCTAGGTTAAAGGGTTGGTGATAATCTTAATTATGACAGTGGTTATGTGCTCGGTTATTACCTCAATTATAAACTAGGTTTAGATCTTGGTTATTGTAACACCCCGTATTTTCTGAGAATATTAAAAGAACTAATTAAAGAATACTTAAAATTTTAAAGAGAGAATTAAGGGAAACTGGTTACGCCATTACGTTCGTCTCGAAATTCTGCTTGAGATATAGTCCGAGTTTGCGTAAATCGGACTCCGTATGAAGAAGTTATGGCCTTCAGAAGTTTCAGAAAATTTAAATTAATTAAAACAGCTCAGCTCTAAATTCAAATTCTAAATTCAAATCACACCCCCGGGCTGGGCGCGAAATTTCCCGTCAGGACCCAGGTCGACCACCTGGGTCACATAGGTTGACCAGGGGGTCGACCTTCCCCCTATTTCCAGATCCGAGGCCTGGTTCATTTTTCTGCATTTGGACGCCCGTTCTGACCAGATTCGCTGATCCCTATGCTATATAAATACCCCTAAGGCTACAGTTTTCTCTACACAACTTCATTCTGCCTATACTCTACCCTAATTCATATCAAAATAAATCAAAGACGGGGTTATGCCGCTCAAGTTCTTCGTAGAATCAAGTTAGAATTCAAGTAGAGATTCAAAGGCTAATTCAACGACTTCAACAACTATTTTCTAATCTAAATTAAAGAATCGATAAACTACGACAAGGAAGAGCTATTTAGTTTCAGAAAACAGATCCCAGAAAAAAGGATTTGCCTTTGTTATGTAAGTTCAGTTACTTTTTAGATTTGAATACCTAAATCTAATTGTGACATGTAATAAAAGAAATATGAGAATATGCCTGTTCTAAGCAATCCTTTCATTTGAATTTGTGCTTATATATGCCTTTGGTAATCATTATTGACTATGGAATTGGTCCAATCATATCTATCCTTGTTGTATATCGGAATTGGAATCCTGTTTGAGTTCATGATATAAGTCTTGTTAAACTTATACATCTGTGATGGTTCATGATGATATTCATATCATATCTATATGCCTACAATGTATTCTATGCAAAACTTGTCAATTTGGTATATCAAATCTATTGGACCAATAGTTCTTATCATCGTATGCCTAGTATGTTCCATATTGTTTCTCCGCTTATTTCATGAATCTTGCTTTGGATCTCGAAATACGTATGTTACGAATGTCGGGGTAATTGGGTGTAACATGAAATTGACATTATTGGCATAATTTGGATCATGTAGTATGGCATGACTGTTACAATTTGGGGAAATTTGACATGAAATATGTAATTTGACATATTGAACTTAGAATTGGCATGAACGACAAAGTATGAAATTGGAATATAAATCAAGTTTTGGGCATAATTGTTATTGTTACGAATTTGGGGTAACTTGAGCGTTAAATCTAGGTTGGGCGTAAAATAAAAAATTGGAACATTAAATATAGATTTGGCCTAATTATTGATTTGGGACACCAAGTATAATGAATATTGTAATTTTAGGGCATGACAATTATTACAAACGTGGAAAGATTAGGCATAGCCTATTTTGAGTAATAACTTGAAATTGAATTTGGGCCCATAACGTGCAATTAGCTTTGTTGGGCATAACTTGAGAATTTGGAATATGACTGGTTGGGATAATTAGCATATAAATCTTGACTTTGACACTTATGGAAAATGTGGCATAATCTGAAATTGACAACAATTGTGAGTAATTTACATATAAACTGTAAATATGTAAATTAGTGAAAAGACGAATGTGCCTAACCCGAGGTTAGATTGAGTTGTGGTGTAAAACTGCCTGGAACCACCCGGCACATCCAGTAACCACAACAACACCAATCTAATGTGAGAGGTTAGCGCATCATGCCCAAGAAAAACCCGAGGTTAGATTGAGTTGTGGTGTAAAACTACCCAGAAACACCCGACACATCCAGTAACCACAACAACACATATCTAATGTGAGAGGTTGGTGCATTAATAAATCAATTAATGCTAACGAATATAACATGAATGACTAAGGTTAAGCTAAAATAAGAGGGCAATACTTAACCAATATAACTTGATTTATGGTAAGGTTAAGTTAAAACAAGAGGGCAACACTTAACCAATATATCTTGATTTGTGGTATGGTTAAGTTAAAACAAGAGGGCAACACTTAACCAATATAACTTGATTTATGGTAAGGTTAAGTTAAAACAAGAGGGCAACACTTAATCAATATAACTTGATTTGTCGTAAGGTTAAGTTAAAACAAGAGGGCAACACTTAACCAATATAACTTGATTTGTGGTAAGGTTAAGTTAAAACAAGAGGGCAACACTAGGGCAACTCTTAACCAATATAAATTGATTTGTGGTAAGGTTAAGTTAAAACAAGAGGGCAACACTTAATCAATATAACTTGATTTGTGGTAGGGTTAAGTTAACACAAGAAGGCAACACTTGACCAAAGTAACATGACAAGTAGGTGGGTTAAGTAACTTGAATTAATTGATGACACTTAACCAATACAACATGATGAACACGTGGGCTTAAGTTAACAAGAAACACTTGACCAATATAACTTGATAGACGAACAGGGTTAAGTTAAAAGGAAACACTTAACCAATCCAACAAGATAAGTGAGGATGGTTAAGTTAATAAGAAACACTTAACCAACATGACATGATGAATGGGTGGTTTAGGTTAACATGAATGGACAACACTTAACCAATATGACATAATGTGTAGGAGGGTTAAGTACATATCGGGTTGGTGGGTAATATCAGTATATATAGGCCCACAAAACTTAACCGCAAAATAAACATGCTTGAATCAGTGGGAGGGTAAAGTACATGTCGTGTAGTGGGTAATATTTGTATATATAGGCCCACAAACTTAACTAATAGGAAACCCTAGTAACGGGGACCCATTTCAACAGTAACCCACATAGATGTATCATGGTACCCTGAAACTAGGCAGGGTGGGGCACGATTACTAGGCTGATTATAAGCGGTCAAAACAGCGGCAGGGGGTACGTCAGTGTAGGTTCCGACGGTTTACGGGCGTGCACGTACTCCGTAGTGGGAAAAAGAAGGCACTGGGTACCAGTAGTTATACACTGTGCATCTTGAATCGTGTCGGTTGTTGTCATAAGGATTGATACACCTTAAGATGGGACCGGCACATGGTATCTAAACATAAGAGAGGGCCGATTGACACAGACACATGGAACATTAATGCAAGTAAGGAGCCGATCGATAGGGTAGTAAGGGTACATCTGACATGTTAATGGCAATTAGGCAGATTGAGGTCGAATCCTCACAATAGATGTACACCTGAAGGCTACCATAAATTGCGGGGATTGGGATCATGTTATCATATTATCATTTTATACAGATTACTAGTTGGGACACTAGTTAGGTGGTGTAGAGATATAAAAATCATAATAACACGGTAGTGGCGAAGCAGAGCAAGAGTAAAAGCGCATTCAGTTTATCTTGCCTTATCATACCTTATGCTTGTCTTATATTATCTTGCTATCCTTGTTCTCACGATATTGTCTTATATTCAGTTTATTCATGTCATAATGCTTTTTCCTTTTTATATGCTGAAAGTCACTGGACTTACCAGACTTATGTCTGACCTAGTTTTGTTTCGCCTCCTTTCTTCTGTTCCCCTCCCCAGGTTCACAGGGAGGAAATGTTACCACTTAGCTCAGTTTTCTTTCCAAGCTTGAAGATTGTAACACCCCGGATTTTTGAATAATCGAATTAACTAAATTAAAGAATAATTAATCTCAGACGTGAGAATTATGGGGATTGGGTTACGCCATTGTGTTCGTCTCGGAATTCTGGTTGAAATAGATTCCGAGTTTGTGGGAAACGAGTACCAGATGAAAGAGTTATGGACGAACGAAAGGTGGTGGCAAAAGTAGAAAAAAAATCACTGGCGCACTTCCCGAGCTTTCTGGTTCAGGCTGACCCGTGTTGTTGAGTCCATTCTGATTCCTTGCTGAGTCATTAGGGCTGACTCATCACCCTATCATGATTGAATGGTTTTGATTAACCCTAAGAACATCCGACGGCTTAAATTAATTCATAACTCTATAAAAAGACCCATAGAGTCAAACCCTAAATCAGAATTAAAACTAAACCTATGGCCGTCATGCTGTTGTCTTGAACCCTAGAGCAGCCGCCACCAAATTAAAGAGGAAGAACAACAACCAAATCAGAACTATTCAACCCTAACAGCGATTCTTCATCAAAGGAGCGCTAATTCAACTCCAGAAATCAGAATTCAGAACTCAAGACTGCTTTTGAGTTGTGAGTTCGATAGTTTTAGCAAAATAATTAGTAATTTAATTAGATTAAGTTATAACGCGGATTGTATGGATGTGATATGAAGTATTGATTGCATGTTACAATTATGTTGTAGGATTGTGATTGAAATATCTATGATGTTATGTTGTGATGCTATCATGCAAAGTTATGTTGCTATCATCCATGTTGTAATTCTATATACAATCAAATCATCATGTTTCTTATGCGAGTTTGTGGATATTATTTCATCAAGTTCACACCTTTAGATATAGATCTATGACATATGATGTTTATGCAAGTTTGTGGCCATTTTCTCATCAAGTTCACACCTTTAAATTTGGATCCATGACATATGTTGTTTATGCAAGTTGTAATCTTGGCCTATGCAAGTTTTAGATGTAGAACATCATTCACATATGCAAGTTCACCCCTATGTTAGATCTATGTATTAATTATGTGTATATATGTGATGTTTTCTTTTATTTCATGAGTTAGACTATTCGAGTCTAACGTATATTTTTACGTTAAACGAACAAACGTACTACGTGGGGAAAAAGGGGATAATATTAAAAATGTTTAATTGGCATAAATGGCTTAAAAGGCATAAAATAAAATTGTGGTGAAATTGGTATGATTTTACATACCATAAATGGATGGACATAATTGAGTCAATTATGGACATCGCTAAATTTGGAATTGATTGATAATTTGAATAGGGAAAGTAATTCAAATTGGGGGTGATTAATTAGGAGTAATTAATCATCTAAGACACGAGGTTAGACTCTTTTGTGGTGTAAGACTGCCCGGACCCGCCCGGCAAATCCATCTGCCACAAATGCCAGTCTAATGTGAGAGGTCTTAGGCATAAACTAAATACATAACAATTGTAAAGACACGAGGTTAGGCTCTTTTGTGGTGTAAGACTGCCCGGACCCGCCCGACAAATCCAGCTGCCACAAATGCCAGTCTAATGTGAGAGGTCTTTATGAGGTTACGATCTTAATGAATTAAGAAACACTTAACCAGATAAGCATGTAGTGGGACATGAGGGGGTTAAGTGGGTGCCTTGGGTGGCATGTGGAATCTAGTGGGTGCCTTGGGTGGCATTTGGAAATACGATTAGAAACACTTAACCAAAACATGAAACATGTAATTGAAACATGAATAAGAAGTGGGTTAAGTGGGATGTACTAGAAGGGACCAAGCTTAGGTGGATAGCTTGTGTCAAGTAATGGGGTCCCGTTTCAACCAGTAACCCATACGTATCTTTGTGGGATCGACCCAAGTCGAGGACGAGACACGCATACTGGGCTTGACTATAAGAGGCCAAACCGGGTTAGCGGTGGCAACGCAAGTCCAACGGGTTCTTATGCGTGTGTGGACCCGGGCTGGTAGGTAAGATGTTGTTGCATCGTGTAGGTATAAGCCGTGCATTCTTGGTGGTATTGGGTTGCCACTTTGGGGAATGATACACCCCACTGTGGGACTAGCATGGGTATCTACGAGTTAGGGAGCCGATCGCTTGGGGGTAGTGGGTACACCTAGTGGAGATAGGGGCAGACGGCACCTATGAAGGCAGCTAGGGGTGCACGAAACTACCAATATCATTATTAAGTCTGTAGGCGGGATCAACCTTAGGGTGACTAGTGGTGGTGCAGTATAGCAATTATCCTATAGTGTTGGGGTAGTTTAGTAAATTCATCTTAGTGGGTTAGGTGCGCTTTAACGATATCGTTATTCATCTTGTTTCCTTGTTTACTCTGCCATACTCAATGGTTCATGGTCATTTCCTTATTTTCCAACTTATGCCTTAGCCTAGTTACTTTGTTACTTATATTGTTAGAATTATCGCACTCGCTAGACTTTATGTCTGACCCCCCTTTTTCCATCTCTTTCCTTCCCCCCCCAGGTGCTCAGGTTGGAACTAGCACCAGTGGAGCTTGATCTTGGATTTCTTTTAGAAGATTTCTTGGACCGCTGAAGCAAAGTTCAGCTTCTCTTTATTTATGGCTACTTTAATGTTGGGGATTATGTCTTTCAGTTTATGTACTTTGTTTTATCAAGATGGATATGATGTACTTGACTTTGGTTTATGGTTTTGATGATGTAATCAAACATATGGGTTTATCCGCTGCAATGAAATAAAGTTTTAATTTTCAAGTACTGCTTTTTATCTGTCTTGTTGTGATTTTCTGTTCTATATTCACCTAAAACGCTCCACTGAAGTTAAGGCATTCCCTTTGCGAGTGACCTTAATGGAGGTGGGGTGTTACATGTGGTATCAGAGCCGAAGGTTACCAGAACAGATATGAATTTTTGAAAAAACTATTTTTCAAAGAAATTTTTATAAAGAAGTACTTTCAAAAGTATGATTTAAGGAAAGTATTTTCGAGAGAAAAGTATATTTTGGAAAGCATAACCCCAAGAGCCATATATCTTTCCTTCGGTCCTTTTTGTATTGAATCCTTCCTTTTTCGTTTCAGCATGTCTGAAGCATCTGAGATACCAGAGGGCGTTCATGTTCTCGGTTGGTTCCGTCAATATCTTGAGGCTAGGGCCTCCGCCGCAGGTCCAGCAAATCCTCCTCCTCGTGTCGATAATTTCGCAAAGATATGTAAGGACTTTAGAGCAATGGTTGGAAAACCTTTTCATGGGACGGAGACATTTGTTGAAGCTCGTAACTGGCTAAAGGAGGTGGAAGAATTGTTTGGAATCTTTGAAGTGGATGATGGAAGGAAAGTCCAGCTAGCTACGTGGGTAATGAAGGATGAGGCCTCATTTTGGTGGGAGGTCACAAATGGGGGTCGTCCAGTCGATACATGGCAAGATTTTAGGCAGAGGTTTGAGGCAAAGTTTCTCTCACGGGCTGAAGAGAATCTATACATGGAAAGGTTCTTGTCACTGAAGCAAGGGAATTTATCGGTGAAAGAATACGTTAACAAATTCAACCAATTGGAAAGGTTTGGCTTAGACTTGGTGAACACTCCAGAGAAGAAGGCTCTAAGATTTGTTAAGGGTTTAAACGAGCCGCTTCATGGGTTAGCTATGACCCACATTCCCATGGGGGCTACCTTTGAGAGGCTAGTTGACAAGGCACTCATGCATGAAGAGGAGAAGGGCGCCAATGCTAATAAGGCACCCGAGAAGAAAGGGGATCAAAAGAAGACGCAACAGCAACAACAGAACAAGAAAGGTGGCAAAGGCAACAATGCTAAGGGGAAGAAGAAATGCTTTAACTGTGGGACACCCGGCCATCTAAGCAAAGATTGTAGGAAGAAAAAGAAGACTGGTTGTTTCCACTGTGGCGAAGCGGGACATCTTATTAAGGACTGCCCAAAGAAAGGGCAGGGTCTACCTCGGGAGGACATGTGCAAGCTCTTATGGCACCAGGGCAGGCAAGGGGACAAGTTCAGGTTCTCGTGGTCCCACCGCTGCAAGAACGAGGTAGAGCAATTTCCGTTGAAAGTTTAGTTTTTCTGTTTGATCATCATGTCCGTACTTTATTCGATTCTGGCGCATCGCATTCGTTTATCTCTACTCATTAGTTGAAATACTACACCTAGATACTAGTCTTGTTACTGATCCCTTAGTAGTCTCAAATCCTATTGGTGGTTCATCTCAACTTTCTATGATTTGTTGGTTTATCTTGGGCGTTGAGTTTGAATGCAATGCCTTTGTTCTTGGCTTCATGGGCTACAGTTTAATTCTAGGTATGGATTGGCTAACTAGATATGGGGCCATCCTAGATTATGAAAGAAGGGTAGTTAGATTGTTGACTCGTTCGGGAAAGACCCTTGATATTTCTTGTGACCATAGAGGTCCAGTAATGCTTAGTTACCTAGAATCCCATGATGCATCCAATGATGATTTACATTCTGTTCCCATAGTCCGTGAATATGCTGATGTCTTCGATGAGGTGAGGGGTTTACCCCCAAAACATGAGATAGACTTTCGAATATATCTAGTGGACAATGCAAAGCCAGTTGCATTGCCAGTGCGCCACATGGCTCCAAGAGAGAGGAGAGAACTCAGTAAGCAAGTGAAAGAATTACTTGAGAAGGGGTTCATCAGACGTAGTATATCGGAGTGGGGTGGTCCAGTAGTGTTTGCCACGAAGGCAGATGGGTCCCTTAGACTTTGTGTGGAAAATAGAGAACTTAATAAGCTTACTAAGAAGAATAGACACCCACTGCCGAGGATTGACGATCTCTTCGATCAGTTAGTTGGCGCCTTAGTGTTTTCCCAGTTGGACTTAGCCACGGGTTTCCATCAGTTGAGAGTGGCTTAGGATAGCATAGACAAGACTGCCTTTAGGACTCCAGACGGATTCTTCGAGTGGCTGGTGATGCCCTTCGGTTTGACAAACGCCCCTGCATACTTCGTTGATTTGATGAGTAGGGTGTATAGGGAGTACCTTAATAAATTCGTGGTAGTCTTTGTAGATGACATCTTGGTCTTTTCTAAGAGCGAAGAAGAGCATGCCCTACATCTTAGGGAAGTGTTGGAGACTCTTCGAGCGCATAGCCTTAAAGCTAAATTTTCTAAATGTCACTTTTGGAGGAAAGAAGTGCGATTCTTAGGGCACGTGGTTTCCAAGGAAGGGATAGCCGTGGATCCCGCGAAGATAGTGGTCATCCAAGATTGGAAGGTTCCTAAAAATGCTACCGAGGTGAGAAGTTTCTTAGGATTGGCTGGCTACTATAGGAAGTTCATTTAAGACTTCGCAAAAATATCAGCTCCATTAACACGCTTGACGAAGAAGAACTTAGTTTTCACGTGGGACGTAGATTGTGATGATGCGTTCCAACGTTTAAAGAGAGCTTTGACCACAGCCCCAGTCTTAGTGTTGCCAGATGGGAGTAAGCCATTTACCGTATATACCGACGCTTATGGGACAGGACTAGGCGCAATCTTAATGCAAGAGGGAAGGGTAATAGCCTATGGTGGAAGGAAGCTGAGAGTACATGAGAGAAATTACCCCACACATGACCTTGAGTTAGCTGCTATTGTCTTCGCGCTTAAGTCTTGGCGTCATTATCTTCTTGGCGAAAATTTCGAATTATTCACTGACCACAAATCGCTAAAATAATTATTCTCTCAGAAGGACTTGAACTTAAGGCAGCAAAGGTGGATGGAGTTCTTAGCATCCTACGACTTCGAGATAGTATATACCCCTGGCAAGGGTAACATAGTGGCAGATGCCTTAAGTAGAAAGAGGTTATCTTTGAGTCCGTTGTTTGTTGAGCGGCGAAGTTTAGAGTTCATCTCTACGTTTGACTTCACACCTTCCATTGACTTCGTACCTGGTTTGCTAGCATCCTTAGAGGCCAGACCTACGCTTTTGGGATGGATTGGCGAGGCACAGCGAGACGACCCACAGTTGGTTGATTTAGTAGAAAGGCTCAAAGGAGGGGAGTCATCGATCCATCTCCGTAGGTATACCTTAGATGATAAGGGTTGGTTACGTAGGGACGATAGACTTTGTGTACCAAAAGACGATGACCTAAGGAAGACCATTCTTGATGATGCACATCGTTCAAAGATGACCATCCATCCTGGCGGGGACAAGATGTACATGGACATGAGATGAGTTTACTTTTGGGCCGGTATGAAGAAGGACGTAGCCGAATATGTCGTTAGATGCTTGGTGTGCCAACAAGTAAAAGCAGAGCAAAAAAAGCCCGGTGGATTGCTACACCCATTGGAAGTCCCACAATGGAAGTGGGAAAGTGTTTCGATGGACTTTGTTGATGGATTACTAAGATCGAGGAAGGGAAATACGGGGATCTGGGTCGTGGTAGACAGACTTACTAAGAGCGCCCATTTCATTCCCGTGAAGAGTAAGAGGACTGCTCCATGGTTAGCCTCTGTATACATTCGAGAGATAGTTCATTTGCACGGTGTTCCTTCTAGCATAGTGAGCGACCGCGATCCTATTTTCACTAGCAAATTTTGGAAAAGCTTACAAGAGGCGGTAGGGACTCAATTATGTTTGAGCATCGCATATCATCCTCAGACGGACGACCAGACCGAGAGGGTGAATCGTATTCTAGAGGACTTATTGAGGTTGTGTGTCTTAGATTTCGGAGGTACATGGGAGGAACATCTTCCATTGGTGGAGTTCGCATATAATAACATCTTTCAGTCTAGCATTGGCATGGCATCGTTCGAGTCTCTTTATGGACGGCTGTGTCGTTCGCCTACATGTTGGTGGGAGTCTACAGATAAGATCTTGCTTGGACCCGATATGATTAGAGAGACTTCAGAAAAGATCGATTTGATTCGAAGGAGGATGAAGACGGCACAAGATAGGCAGAAATCTTATGCGGATAAGAGGAGGTCAGATCTTGAGTTTGATGTTGGGGACATGGTCTTTGTCAAAGTGTCTCCATTACGGAACGTCGTTCGCTTTGGGTCCGTTGGGAAGTTAGCACCAAGGTTCGTAGGGTCATTTCCTATTAAGGAAAGGATTTGGCAGATGGCGTATAGAGTGGAGTTGCCCGAGAGACTTAGTGGTGTACACGACGTATTCCATGTATCACATTTGTGGAAGTGCTTGCACGAGACCGCGGAAGTGGTAGAGCCGAGCTTGCTTAGAGAGGTGGAGATCGAGCGTGATGCAACGATTCGACGAACTCCTACGCGCATTCTTGGGTCGGAGATTAAGAAATTTAGAAATCGAGAGGTCAAACTAGTCAAAGTGCAATGGGGAGATGATGAGAGCAACGCTACTTGGGAGACTGAAGCGAAGATGCGTTCATTATACCCTTTTCTTTTCGAGGGTATGTCTTTTAATTTCTCCTTTATCGTTTATCTTGTACTTATCTTATCTTTAGTGTGTCCTCTCGCTAGTATGTTTGACCTTTAAATAGGATAGTCCTATGGTTGAAACACATGTCTGAGACGTGTTATGTATGATGGATGCACGTGGATGCAAGTGTTTGCTAGTAGTTGCTCGTGGATGCATATACACACACTTTAGGCACTAGATCGGCTCAGTCACTTCATATTGCATATTGCATATAAATGTGTGTACATATTTGAATAATGGTTGTACCATCATATGGATGTTGCATTTTGGTGAATGGTTGTGCGCACATGTAGAAATGATATGTATCGATAAGGTTCTTTCGCATACATAATGGACGCATGGCACTATCATGGTTTGCATTAAGGAGGTCAACTGAATTAGTAGACCGCCTGATTTTGCATTAGATAAGGAACATATACACACACTTCTTGCATATGTTCATACAACATTAGAAATTTTATAAGGACAATGGATGCCGTGTTTGATGGTTAAGTAGATGGTTGTTTGGATGGTAGGATATACATTCTCCTTAACTTGGAGATTTCGGGGGCGAAATCCTTTAAGGAGGGGAGAATGTAACACCCTAGATATTTGAATAATCGAATTAACTAAATTAAAGAATAATTAATCTCAGACATGAGAATTATGGGGATTGGGTTACGCCATTGTATTCGTCTCGGAATTCTGGTTGAAATAGAGTCCAAGTTTGCGGGAAACGAGTACCGGATGAAAGAGTTATGGACGAACGAAAGGTGGTGGAAAAAGTAGAAAAAAATAATAATAATAATAATAATAATAATAAATGCACTGGCGCACTTGGGAAGTGCGCCAGTACATATTAACACTGGCGCACCTGCCAAGTGCGCCAAAGCCGAGGCTGGAGCCTGCACAACTTTCTGGTTCAGGCTGACCCGTGTTGTTGAGTCCATTCTGACTCCTTGTTGAGTCATTAGGGCTGACTCATCACCCTATCATGATTGAATGGTTTTGATTAACCCTAAGAACATCCGACGGCTTAAATTAATTCATAACTCTACAAAAAGACCCATAGACTCAAACCCTAAATCAGAATTAAAACTAAACCTATGGTCGTCATGCTGTTGTCTTGAACCCTAGAGCAGCCGCCACCAAATTAAAGAGGAAGAACAACAACCAAATCAGAACTATTCAACCCTAATAACGATTCTTCATTAAAGGAGCGCTAATTCAACTCCTGAAATCAGAATTCAGAACTCAAGACTGCTTTTGAGTTGTGAGTTCTATAGTTTTAGCAAAATAATTAGTAATTTAATTAGATTAAATTATAACGCGGATTGTATGGATGTGATATGAAGTATTGATTGCATGTTGTAATTATGTTGTAGGATTGTGATTGAAATATCTATGATGTTATGTTGTGATGCTATCATGCAAAGTTATGTTGCTATCATCCATGTTGTAATTCTATATACAATCAAATCATCATGTTTCTTATGCGAGTTTGTGGCTATTATTTCATCAAGTTCACACCTTTAGATATAGATCTATAACATATGATATTTATGCAAGTTTGTGGCCATTTTCTCATCAAGTTCACACCTTTAAATTTGGATCCATGACATATGTTGTTTATGCAAGTTGTAATCTTGGCCTATGCAAGTTTTAGATGTAGAACATCATTCACATATGCAAGTTCACCCCTATGTTAGATCCATGTTTTAATTATGTGTAAATATGTGATGTTTTCTTTTATTTCATGAGTTAGACTATTCGAGTCTAACGTATATTTTTACGTTAAACGAACAAACGTACTACATGGGGAAAAAGGGGATAATATTAAAAATGTTTAATTGGCATAAATGCCTTAAAAGGCATAAAATAAAATTGTGGTGAAATTGGTATGATTTTACATACCATAAATGGATGGACATAATTGAGTCAATTATGGACATCGCTAAATTTGGAATTGATTGATAATTTGAACATGGAAAGTAATTCAAATTGGGGGTGATTAATTAGGATAATTAATCGTCTAAGACACGAGGTTAGACTCTTTTGTGGTGTAAGACTGCCCGGACCCGCCAGGCAAATCCAGCTGCCACAAATGCTAGTCTAATGTGAGGGGTCTTAGGCATAAACTAAATACGTAACAATTGTAAAGACACGAGGTTAAGCTCTTTTGTGGTGTAAGACTGCCCGGACCCGCCCGGCAAATCCAACTGCCACAAATGCCAGTCTAATGTGAGAGGTCTTTATAAGGTTACGGTCCTAATGAATTAAGAAACACTTAACCAGATAAGCATGTAGTGGGACATGAGGGGGTTAAGTGGGTGCCTTGGGTGGCATGTGGAATCTAGTGGGTGCCTTGGGTGGCGTTTGGAAATACGATTAGAAACACTTAACCAAAACATGAAACATGTAATTGAAACATGAATAAGAAGTGGGTTAAGTGGGATATACAAGAGGGGACCAAGCTTAGGTGGATAGCTTGTGTCAAGTAATGGGGGCCCGTTTCAACCAGTAACCCATACGTATCTTTGTGGGCTCGACCCAAGTTGAGGACGGGACACGCATATTGGGCTTGACTATAAGAGGCCAAACCGGGTTAGCGGTGGCAACGCAAGTCCAACGGGTTCATATGCGTGTGTGGACCCGGGCTGGTAGGTAAGACGTTGTTGCATCGTGTAGGTACAAGCCGTGCATTCTTGGTGGTATCGGGTTGCCACTTTGGGGAGTGATACACCCCACTGTGGGGCCAGCACGAGTATCTACGAGTTAGGGAGCCGATCACTTGGGGGTAGTGGGTACACCTAGTGGAGATAGGGGCAGACGGCACCTATGAAGGCAGCTAGGGGTGCACGAAACTACCAATATCATTATTAAGTCTATAGGCGGGATCAACCTTAGGGTGACTAGTGGTGGTGCAGTATTCTAGTGGCGGTGCAGTATAGCAATTATCCTATAGTGTTGGGGTAGTTTAGTAAATTCATCTTAGTGGGTTAGGTGCGCTTTAAGGATATCGTTATTCATCTTGTTTCCTTGTTTACTCTGCCATACTCAATGGTTCATGGTCATTTCCTTATTTTCCAACTTATGCCTTAGCCTAGTTACTTTGTTAATTATATTGTTAGAATTATCGCACTCGCCAGACTTTATGTCTGACCCCCCTTTTTCCATCTCTTCCCCCCCCAGGTGCTCAGGTTGGAACTAGCACCAGTGGAGCTTGATCTTGGATTTCTTTTAGAAGATTTCTTGGACCGCTGAAGTAAAGTTCAGCTTCTCTTTATTTATGGCTATTTTAATGTTGGGGATTATGTCTTTCAGTTTATGTACTTTGTTTTATCAAGATGGATATGATGTACTTGACTTTGGTTTATGGTTTTGATGATGTAATCAAACATATGGGTTTATCCGCTGCAATGAAATAAAGTTTTAATTTTCAAGTACTGCTTTATATCTGTCTTGTTGTGATTTTCTGTTCTACATTCACCTAAAACGCTCCACTGAAGTTAAGGCATTCCCTTTGCGAGTGACCTTAATGGAGGTGGGGTGTTACAAAGATAGTCGATGTATTGCTTTGGACTCTATCTTCCAGTGCTATGGCTGGTTCATGCTTTATTGGGGAATATCATTGTTATTTTTATGCTTCTTTTTATGTTTGGAAGTTTTTAAATCAAGACAGAAGTTCTATGTATTACTTTAAAGTATGATTGAGACAACTATTGTAAAAGCTTGACTGAACCACATTGTTTATAAAATGGCTTTATTTTCCGCTGCTTTATTTGTCTGTCTTGTAATTTATCTGCATCTTTTACCTAAAATGCTCCACCGAAGTTAAGGCATTCCCTTTGTGAGTGACCTTAACGGAGGTGGGGTGTTTCACATGGTATCAGAGCTAAAGGTTACCAGATCAGATAAAAGATTTAAAAAATTATTTTCTAAACGGTTTTAAAGGAAGCATTTTCAAAAGAAAAGTTTTGTTTTAAAGGCATATTCCCCAAAGCCATATGCACTATCTTTTGATCCTTTGTTTGAATCCTTGTTTCCTTCTTTCTTGAGTCTTCGGGGCTACTGGCTTTCTGGGAGGTAACCTCATCGCGGCATGGTTCCGTAGGCACGATGAGACTACGACACCTGTCAAAGGGCGAAGAAGTGCCCATCCTCCATCCATAGTAATAGTAGTTTCACCTGCGGCTAATTCTCTTCCAAGCTTTGAAGGGGTTCCCATGCGATGGAGGCAATGTTCGAAAGGCTTGTCAACATGGTTCACAAAGAAGGTAAAGAGAAAGACGCCAAAAGGTAAGAATCACAAACAAGGGATTGGAATATAAGAAGGGCAGAGGAAATAATAGACCCCGCAACAAGAGGAAGTATCTTTTCTGTGGTATAGCGTGTCATTTAATTATAGGAAGTAAAAGACAAGTGGTTGTTTTTAGCATGGTGAGGCAGGACATTTTATCAAGGATTTCCCAGAGGACAAGGACAAGGACAAAGGACATGATTTTCAGGAAGGCAAGTGCATGCTTTCACCGCCAGCGTACCTAAGAAAAATATAGTAAAGTTTAGTTTTTCCTTTTGATCATCCTGTTAGTACTCTTTTTGTTTTTAGTGCTTCACATTAGTTTATATCTGCTTCCGTAGTTGAGTCTCTACACCTTAGTACTAGTATAATAGAAGATCCCATTTTTGTCTCAAATCCGGTTGGTGGTTCGGCTCATTTATCTTTGGTTTTAAGGATTTGAGAACAACTATATTAAGTATTGAGTCTAAGTGTAATGCTTATGTTTTTGGTTTCATGGGTATGGGTTGATTCTAGGCATGGATTGATTAGCTAGTAATTGTGAAAGGAGGGTAGTTAGACTTTTGACTTGCTTCGGGAATACCCTCGAGATTTCGTGCGTTCCTAAGGAATCAGTTTGGCCTAGCTACCTAGAATCATTTGATGCATCTATCGACGATTTGCGATCCGTTAGAATAGTCCGCAGATTTTTTTGATTAGGTTAGGGGTTTTCCCCCTAAAACTCGAGATAGACTTCCACATATATCTAGTTGACAATGCAAAGCCAGTTATGCGACCAACGATAGTTTTGGAGCAAGATTTGCGAGGATAGCCAGAGTCAGTTAAGTGCTCAATTGTTTGGTTCTTTTGCTAGTATCATCTCACATAGATCATCCAAATTTGAAGGAGGTATTCCTTGGGTGCTTGTCTGATATTGGTTTAGGCCTTTGGGGCTTGTACTTGAGGGATGTCGAGTTCGACTAGGATGGTTTGCGTGAGAAATAAATGGTTGTGGTAGGCGCCTAAGTATGGCTGACCTTAAGAGAGGTAAAAAGTACATAGCAACCTTTAGCTTTAGACCCTCAGAATTGTGACATGATGGATAAGATTAGTAGAAGAGAGACCTCTAATCATCTTAGTATATACACTCGGTATTAGGGTTAACATCTGTTTATCTTGGAAAGATAGTTCGACTACATTGGATACCCTCTAGCATAGTAAGTGATTGAGGTCCTATCTTTACTAGTGAGTTTTGGAAATGGAGGTCAAGAAGCTTCGCAACTGTGAAGCTCAAGAATACGCGATGTGGGAGACTGAAGATAAGTCACGCACATCATACCCTTTTTCTTGAGGGTACATCCTTGATCTCTCTTTCCTTAAGTTTATGCATGCTTGTATCTACCTTTTAAGTATATCTCCTCGATCCTATTCCTTATCCTTAGGTAGAAACCAATGGATGTAAACATGTGTTTGAAACATGTTATGATTGGTGGTTGTAAGTGGTTGCAAGTGGTTGCTAGTGGTTGCTCGTGGATGCATATACACACATTAGGCACTAGATCGGCTCAGTCACTTTCATATTGCATATGCATGTGTGAATTTTTATATATATGAATTGAAACTTGATGTGTTATCATATGGATGTTGCATTTGTATGAATGATTATGCACTCATGTAGAAGTTATAAAGTACGATTAGGAATAATTGCATACATGATGGACTCATGGCACTGACATAATTCACATTGAGGAGGTCAACTGAATCAGTAGACAGCCTGATTTTGCATTAGCTAAGGACATGTACACACACTATGCATATGATCGTGAAAGCATTAGAAATCTTTTTAAGGACAATGGACGCCGGTGATTGAATGGTTGAGTTGATGGATGTCGGATGGTAGGATACACATTCTTCTTGACTTGAAGATTTCGGGGACGAAATCCTTTAAGGAGGGGAGAATGTAAGACCCCGTATTTTCTGAGAATAATAAAAGAACGAATTAAAGAATACTTAAAATTTTAAAGTGAGAATTAAGGGAAACGGGTTCCGCCACTACGTTCGTCTTGAAATTCTGCTTGAGATAGAGTCCGAGTTTGCGTAAATCGGACTCCGTATGAAGAAGTTATGGCCTTCAGAAGTTTCAGAAAATTTAAATTAACTAAAATAGCTCAGCTCTAAATTCAAATTCGAAATTCAAATCACACACCCGGGTTGGACAGGAAATTTCCCGCCCAGGACCCAGGTCGACCAGGGGGTCGATCTGGGTCACATAGGTCGACCAGGTGGTCGACCTCCCCCTATTTCTAGATCGGAGCCTGGTTCATTTTTCTGCATTTGGACGCCCGTTCTGACCAGATTCGTTGATCCCTATGCTATATAAACACCCCTAAGGCTATAGTTTTCTCTACACAACTTCATTATGTCTATACTCTACCCTAATTCATATCAAAATAAATCAAAAACGGGGTTATGCCGCTCAAGTTCTTCGTAGAATCAAGTTAGAATTCAAGTAGAGATTCAAAGGCTAATTCAACGACTTCAACAACTATTATCTAAGAATCAAATCTAAATTAAAGAATCGATAATCTACGTCAAGGGGGTGTTATTCGGTTTCAGAAAACAGATCCCAGAAAACAAGATTTGTCTTTGTTATGTAAGTTCAGTTACTTTTTAGATTTGAACACCTAAATCTAATTGTGACATATAATAAAAGGAATATGAGAATATGCCTATTCTAAGCAATCCTTTCATTTGAGTCTATGCTTATATATGCCTTTAGGAATCATTATTGACTATGGAATTGGTCCAATCATATCTATCCTTGTTGTATATCGGAATTGGAATCCTGTTTGAGTTCATGATATAACTCTTGTCAAACTTATACATCTGTGATGGTTCATGATGATATTCATATCATATCTATATGCCTGCAACGTATTCTATGCAAAACATGTCAATTTGGTATATCAAATCAATTGGACCAATAGTTCTTATCGTCATATGCCTAGTATGTTCCATATTGTTTCTCCGCTTATTTCATGAATCATGCGTTGGATCTCGAAATACGTACGTTATGAATGCGGGGGTAATTGGGTGTAACATGAAATTGACATTATTTGGCATAATTTGGATCATGTAGTATGGCATGACTGTTAAGATGCAATTTAGGGAAATTTGACATGGAATATGTAATTTGACATATTGAACCTAGAATTGGCATGAACGACAAAGTATGAAATTGGAATATAAATCAAGTTTTGGGCATAATTTTTATTGTTGCGAATTTGGGGTAACTTGAGCGTTAAATCTAGGCTGGGCGTAAAATGAAAAATTGGAACATTAAATCTAGATTTGGTCTAACTATTGATTTGGGACACCAAGTATAATGAATATTGTAATTTTGGGGCATGACTATTATTACAAACGTGGAAAGATTCGGCGTAGCCTATTTTGAGTAATAACTTGAAATTGAATTTGGGCTCATAACGTGCAATTAGCTTTGTTAGGCATAACTTGAGAATTTGGAATATGAATGGTTGGGATAATTAGCATATAAATCTAGATTTGGACACTTATGGAAAATGTGGCATAATCCTTAATTGACAACAATTGTGAGTAATTTACATATAAACTATAAATATGTAAATTAGTGAAAAGACGAATGTGCCTAACCCAAGGTTAGATTGAGTTGTGGTGTAAAACTGCCCGGAACCGGCCGGCACATCTAGTAACCACAACAACCACTATCTAATGTTAGAGGTTAGCACATCATGCCCAAGAAAAACCCTAGGTTAGATTGAGTTGTGGTGTAAAACTGCCCGGAACCGCCCGGCACATCCAGTAACCGCAACAACACAAATCTAATGTGAGAGGTTGGTGCATTAATAAATCAATTAATGCTAACGAATATAACATGAATGAATAAGGTTAAGTTAAAACAAGAGGGCAACACTTAACCAATATAACTTGATTTGTGGTAAGGTTAAGTTAAAACAAGAGGGAAACACTTAACCAATATAACTTGATTTGTGGTAAGGTTAAGTTAAAACAACAGGGCAACACTTAACCAATATAACTTGATTTGTGGTATGGTTAGGTTAAAACAAGAGGGCAACACTTAACCAAAGTAACATGACAAGAAGGCGGGTTAAGTAACTTGAATTAACTGATGACACTTAACCATTACAACATGATGAACACATGGGGTTACGTTAATAAGAAACACTTGACCAATATAACTTGATGGACGGACGGGGTTAAGTTAAAAGGAAACACTTAACCAGTTCAAAATGATAAGTGAGGAGGGTTAAGTTAATAATAAACACTTAACCAACATGACATGATGAATGGGTGGGTTAAGTTAACATGAAAGGACAACACATAACCAATATGACATAATGTGTAGGAGGGTTAAGTACATATCGGGTTGGTGGGTAATATTAGTATATATAGGCCCACAAAACTTAACTGTTAAATAAACATGCTTGAATTGGTGGGAGGGTTAAGTACATCTCGTGTAGATGGGTAATATTTGTATATATATGCCCACAAACTTAACCAATAAGAAACCCTAGTAACGGGGACCCATTTCAGCAGTAACCCACATAGATGTATCATGGTACCCTGAAACTAGGCAGGGTGGGGCACGATTACTTGGCTGATTATAAGCGGTCAAAACAGTGGCAGGGTGTACGTCAATGTAGGTTCCGACGGTTTACGGGCGTGCACGTACTCCGGAGGGGGAAAAAGAAGGCACTGGGTACCAGTAGTTATACACTGTGCATCTTGAATCGTGTCGGGTTGTTATAATAAGGATTGATACACCTTATGGTGGGACCAGCACAAGGTATCTACACATAAGAGAGGGCCGATTGACACAGGCACATGGAACATTAATGCAAGTAAGGAGCTGATTGATAGGGTAGTAAGGGTACATCTAACATGTTCATGGCAATTAGGCAGATTGAGGTGGAATCCTCACAATAGATTTACAACTGAAGGCTACCACAAATTGTGGGGATTGGGATCACGTTATCATATTATCATTTTATACAGATTACTAGTTGGGACAGTAGTTAGGTGGTGCAAAGATATAGAAATCATAATAACACGGTAGTGGCGAAGCAGAGCAAGAGTAGAAGCGCATTCAGTTTATCTTGCCTTATCATACCTTATGCTTATCTTATGTTATCTTGCTATCCTTGTTCTCACGGTATTGTCTTATATTCAGTTTATTCATGTCATAATGCTTTTGCTTGTTTATATGCTGAAAGTCGCTGGACTTACCAGACTTATGTCTGACCTAGTTTTGTTTCGCCTCTTTTCTTCCATTCCCTCCCTCCTCAGGTTCACATGGAGGAAATGTTACCACTTAGCTCAGTTTTCTTTCCAAGCTCGAAGATAGTCGATGTATTGCTTTAGACTCTCTCTTCCACTGCTATGGCTGGTTCATGCTTTATTGGGGAATTTCATTATTATTTTTATGCTCCTTTTATGTTTGGAAGTTTTTAAATCAAGACAGAAGTTCTATGTATTACTTTTAAGTATGATTAAGGCAACTGTTGTAAAAGCTTGACTGAACCACATTGTTTATAAAATGGCTTTATTTTCCACTGCTTTATTTGTCTGTCTTGTAATTTATCTGCATCTTTTACCTAAAATGCTCCACTGAAGTTAAGGCATTCCCTTTGTGAGTGACCTTAATGGAGGTGGGGTGTTTCAGTTATGGGCTCGGTTATTGGATCGGTTATGTAATAAAAGCTAAATTTGAAAATATAAAATATAAAATAAAATATAAAGTACAAAATATAAATTATTAAAAATAAATTACAAAATATAAATTATAAAATATGAAATATAAATAAAATGTAAATAACTAATTTATGTGACAAGCTAGATCATAACCTCGATTAAGAGCTCAGTTATAAATTCAATTATAAGCTGGTTTAAGAGCTCGGTTATGGGATCAGTTATGGGTTTGGTTTTGGCTCCGTTATGTGCCCATTATGGGCTAGGGTAAAGGTTTGTTATGACCTCAATTATGACCATGGTTATGTGATCGGTTATTACCTCAGTTATGAGCTAATATAAAAGCTAAATTAGATAATATAAAATATAAATAAAATATAAATAATTAATTTCGATTACAAGCTACATCATAACCTCTATTAAGAGATGATTTATAAATTCAATTACAAACTTTTTTAAGAGCTCGGTTATGGGCTCGGTTATAGGATCAGTTATGGGTTTGGTTTTGGCTCGGTTATGTGCTTGGTTATGAGCTCGGTTATGGGCAATGTTAATGGTTTGGTTATGACCTCAATTATAACCGTGGTTATGAGCTCGGTTATTACCTCAATTATGAGCTAGGTTTAGATCTCGGTTATGGGCTTGGTGAATGGATCAGTTATGGAATAAAAGCTAAATTAGAAAATATAACCTCGATTAAGAGCTCAAGTAGAAATTCAATTACAAGCTTGTTTAAGAGCTCGGTTTTGAGGTCGGTTATGGGTTTAGTTTTGACTCGGTTATGAGCTAGGTTAAAGGTTTGGTAATGATCTCAATTATGAGCTTGATTATGGGAATATTTCCAATTATAAGTTGAGGTTACGATCTTGTTTGTGTTATCGTATCAGAGTTCAGTTACTACTTCAGTTATAAGCTGGTTTAATAGATCAGTTATGGAATCGGTTATCAGATACTATATGGGTTATGTTATGAGTTCAGTTGTGTTGTCGGTTATTGACCCGATTATTACCTCGGTTACAAACTTGATTTAGAGCTTGGTTATGTGATCGGTTATGGGCTCAGTTATGACCGTGGTTATGAGCTTGATTATTACCTCAATTATGAGCTACGTTATTATCTTAGTTGTTGTCTCGATTACGGGATCGGTTGTGGTTTAGGTTATTGAGTCGATCATGCATACAATGTACAGTTATGGCTCAGTTATAGGCTAGGTTATGGGCTCGGTTATGACCTTGATTATGACTGTGGTTATGAGCTTGGTTATTACCTAAATTTCAATCTTCATTATAGATCTCGGTTATTGCCTCGGTTATGGGATAAGTTATAGGCTCGGTTATGGTTTAGGTTATTGGCTTTATTATGTGTACAATGTACCGTATGACTTTGTTATATGCTCAGTTATAGGCTTAGTAATTAGCTTGGTTACGGGATTAGTAGTAATTTGTTACGAAATATTCAATATTTAATATTAAATATAAATAAAATATAAATAACTAATTTCGTCTACAAGCTAGATCGTAATCTCGATTAAGAGCTCATAAATTCAATTACAAACTTGTTTAAAAGCTCGGTTATAGGATCAGTTATGGTTTTGGTTTTGGCTCGGTTATGTTCCCAGTTATGGGCTCGGTTATGTTCCCAGTTATGGGCTCGGTTATTGGTTCGGTTATAGGTTTGGTTATGACCTTAATTATGACCATGGTTATGAGCTTAGTTATTACCTCAGTTATGGGCAAGGTTTAGATCTCAGTAATGGGCTCGGTTATTGGATCGGTTATGGAATAAAAGCTATATTAGAAAATATAAAATATGAAATGTATAATATAAATTATAAAATAAAATATAAAATATAAAGCATAAAATATGAAATATAAAATATTAAATATGAATAAAATATAAATAACTAATTTCAGTTACAAGCTAGACCATAACCTCGATCAAGAGCTCAATTGTAAATTCAATTACAAGCTTGTTTAAGAGCTCGGTTATGGGCTCGGTTATTGGATCAGTTACGAGTTTGATTTTGGCTCGGTCATGTACGCGGTTATGGGCTAGGTTAAAGGTTTGATTATGACCCCAGTTACGACCGGGTAATGAGCTCGGTTATTACCTCAATTATAAGCTAGGTTTATATCTCGGTTATGGGCTCGTTATTGGATAAAAGCTAAAATATAAAATATAAAATATGAATAAAATATAAATAACTTAACATGCAAAATATAAAAGTAACAAGTTTGGTTATGGGCTCAGTTTAGATCTTGGTTATGGGCTAGGTTATGAGCTAGTTTTTTATCTCGGTTATGGGCTAGGTTTAGATCTCGGTTATGGGCTCGGTTATGGGCTTGGTTTTGGGATCAGTTATGAGTTTGGTTTTGGCTCGGTTATGGGCTAGGTTAAAGGTTTAGTTATAACCATAATTATGATCATGGTTATGAGCTCGTTCATTACCTCAGTTATGAGCTAGGTTTAGATCTCGGTTATGACCTTCGATATTAGACCGGTTATGGAAAAAATTATGGGTAAAATTTAAAATATTATATATAAATTATAAAATATAAATTATAAAGTATAAAAAATAAAAAATAAAGTGAAAAGTATAAAAAATAAAATAAAAAATAACTAATTTCGGTTACAAGGTAGATCATAACCTTGATTAAGACAGTAGTTATAAATTCGATTACAAGCTTGTTTAAAGCTCGATTATAGGATAAGTTATGGGTTTAGTTTTTGCTCGGTTAAGGTCTTGATCATGGGATATGGAATAAAAGCTAAATTAGAAAATATAAAATATAAAGTACAAAGTTTAAATATAAAATATAAAATATAAAATATAAATTATAAAATATAAAATATATTATAAAATATAAAATATAAAACAAATTATAAAATATAAAGTATAAATATAAAATATGAATAAAATATAAATAACTAATTTCAGTTACGAGCTAGATTATAGTCTCGATTAAGAGCTCAGTTGTAAATTCAATTACAAGCCTATTTAAGAGCTCAGTTATGGGTTCAGTTATTGTATCAGTTATGGTTTTGTTTTTGGCTCCGTTATGTACGCGGTTGTGGGCTCAGTTATGAGCTAGGTTAAAGGTTTGGTTATGACCATAATTATGATCGTGGTTATGTGCTCAGTTATTACCTCAGTTATAAGCTAGGTTTAGACCTTGGTTATGGGCTTGGTTATTGGATCGGTTATGGAATAAATGCTAAACTAGAAAATATAAAATAAAGTATAAAGTATAAAATATAAATTATTAAATATAAAATATGAATAAAATATAAATAACTAATTTAAGTGACAAGCTAGATCATAACCTCGATTAAGAGCTCAATTATAAGCTTGTGCAAGAGCTAGGTTATGGGCTCGGCTATGGGTTTGGTTTTGGCTCGGTTATGTGCCCAGTTGTGGGCCAGGTTAAAGGTTTGATTATGACCTCAATTATGACCATGGTTATGTGCTCGGTTATTACCTCAGTTATGAGCTAATATTAAAGCTAAAGTAGAAAATATAAAATATGAATAAAATATAAATAATTAATTTCGGTTACAAGCTATATCATAACCTCAATGAAGAGATGATTTATAAATTCAATTACAAACTTGTTTAAGAGCTCGGTTACAGGATTAGTAATGGGTTTGGTTTTGGCTTAGTTATGTGCTTAGTTATGAGCTCGGTTATGGGCAAGGTTAAAGGTTTGCTTGTGACCTCAATTATAACCGTGGTTATGAGCTCGGTTATTACCTCAGTTATGAGCTAGGTTTAGATCTCGGTTATTTGATCGGTTATGGAATAAAAGCTAAATTAGAAAATACAACCTCGACTAAGAGCTCAGTTATAGATTCAATTACAAGCTTGTTTAAGAGCTCGGTTATGAGGTCGGTTATGGGTTAAGTTATGGGTTTAGTTTTGGCTCAGTTATGGTCTCTATTATGGGTTAGGTTAAAGATTTGGTTATGATCTCAAATATGAGCTTGATTATAGGAATATTTTCAATTACAGGTTGAGGCTACGATATTGTTTATGTTCTCGATTAAGAGTTCAGTTATTACTTCAGTTACAAGCTGGTTTAATAGCTCAGTTATGGAATCGGTTACCGAATATATTATTGGTTATGTTATGAACTCGGTTGTGTGCTCGGTTATTGACCCGGTTATTGCCTCGGTTAAGAACTTGGTTTAGAGCTTGGTTATGTGATCGGTTATGGGCTCGGTTATGACCGTGGCTATGAGCCTGATTATTACCTTAGTTATGAGCTACGTTATTATCTTAGTTATTGTCTCGATTACGGGGTCGGTTGTGCTTCAGGTTATTGGGTCGATCATGCATAAAATGTACAGTTATGGCTCAGTTATGGGCTAGGTTATGGGCTCGGTTATGACCTTGATTATGACCGTGGTTATGAGCTTGGTTATTACCTAAATTTCGATCTTCATTATAGATCTCGGTTATTGCCTCAGTTATGGGATCAGTTATAAGCTCAGTTGTGGTTTAGGTTATTGGCTTGATTATGTGTACAATGTACCATATGACTTTGTTATATGCTCGGTTATAGGCTTAGTAATTAGCTCTGTTATGCGCTTAGTAGTTATTTGTTATGAAATATAAAATATTAAATATAAATAAAATATAAATAACTAATTTCAGCTACAAGCTGGATCATAATCTCGATTAAGAGCTCAATTATAAATTCAATTACAAGCTTGTTTAAAAGCTCGGTTATGGGATTAGTTATGTGTTTGGTTTTGGCTGGGTTATGTTCCCAGTTATATGCTCGGTTATTGGTTCGGTTAAAGGTTTGGTTATGACCTTAATTTTTGCCATGGTTATGAGCTCAGTTATTACCTCATTTATGAGCTAGGTTTAGATCTCGGTTATGGGCTCGGTTATTGGACCAGTTATGGAATAAAAGCTAAATTAGAAAATATAAAATAAATAATATAAATTATAAAATAAAATGTAAAGTACAAAATATAAAATATAAATTATAAAATATAAAATATAAAATATAAAATATGAATAAAATATAAATAACTAATTTCAGTTACAAGCTAGATCATAACCTCGATCAAGAGCTCAATTGTAAATTCAATCACAAGCTTGTTTAAGAGCTCGATTATGGGCTCAGTTATTGGATAAGCTACGGGTTTGGTTTTGGCTCGGTTATGTATGCGGTTATGGGCTAGGTTAAAGGTTTGGTTATGACCTCAATTACGACCGTGGTTATGAGCTCGGTTATTACCTCATTTATAAGCTAGGTTTATAACTAGGTTATGGGCTCGTTATTGGATAAAAGCTAAAATATAAAACATAAAATATAAAATATAAAGTATAAAATTTAAAATATGAATAAAATATAACTAACTTAACATGTAAAATATAAAAGTAACGAGTTTGGTTATGGGCTCGGTTTAGATCTCGGTTATGGGCTAGGTTATGAGCTAGGTTTTGATCTCGGTTATGGGCTAGATTTAGATCTCGGTTATGGGCTCAGATATAGGCTTGGTTATGGGATCAGTTATGAGTTTGGTTTTGGCTCGGTTATGGGCTAGGTTAAAGGTTTGGTTATAACCATAATTATGATCGTGGTTATGAGCTCGTTCATTACCTCAATTATGAGCTAGGTTTAGATCTCAGTGATGACCTTCGTTATTAGATCGGTTATGGAAAAAATTATGGGTAAAATATAAAGTATAAATTATAAAATATAAATTTTAAAATATAAAGTATAAATGATAAAAAATAAACATAAAATATGAATAAAATATAAATAACTAATTTCGGTTACAAGGTAAATCATAACCTTGATTAAGAACTCAGTTATAAATTCAATTACAAGCTTGTTTAAGAGCTCGGTTATAGGATAAGTTATGGGTTTAGTTTTTTCTCGGTTAAGGTCTTGATTGTGGGCTATGGAATCAAAGCTAAATTACAAAATATAAAATATAAAGCATAAAGTTTAAATTTAAAATATAAAATATAAAGTATAAAATATTAAAAATAAAAAATAAAAAATATATAATTAATTTCGATTACAAGCTAGATCATAACCTCGATTTAGAGCTCAGTTTTAAATTCAATTACAAGATTGTTTAAAAGCTCGGTTATGGGCTCAGTTATAGGATCAGTTATGGGTTTGGTTTTGGTTTGGTTATGTGCTCAGTTATGGGCTTAGTTATAGACTAGGTTAAAGGTTCAGTTATGATCTCAATTATGAGCTCGGTTATGGTCTCGATTATAGGCACGATTATGGACTCGGTTATGGGATTAGTTATGGGTTTGGTTTTGGCTCGGTTATGTGCTCAGTTATGGGCTCGGTTGTGGACTAGTTTAAAGGTTTGGTTATGAATTAAATTATGTCATTATGAGCTCATTTATTATATCAATTACGAACTAGGTTTATATCTCAGTTTTGGGCATGGCTATTGGTTCGGTTATGGAATAAAAGCTAAATTAGAAAATGTAAAATATAAAATAAGATTAAAATATAAATAAATAATTTCGGTTATAAGCTAAATCATAACCCCGATTAAGAGCTCAGTTATAAGTTCAATTAAAAACTTGTTTATGGGCTCGGTTATAGGCTTAGTTACGGGATCGGTTATGAGTTTGGTTTTTGCTCGGTTATGCGCTAGGTTTGGTTATAACCACAATCATGGTTGTGGTTATGAGCTCGTTCATTAACTCAGTTATGAGCTAGGTTTAGATCTCGGTTATGACCTTCGTTATTGGATCGGTTACGGGAAAATTTCTATATTAGAAAATATAAAGTATAAAATATAAAATACAAAGTATAAATTATAAAATATAAAATATAAATAACTTATTTCAGTTACAAGGTAGATTAGAACCTTGATTAAGACCTTAGTTATAAATTCAATTACAAGCTTGGTTGAGAGCTCGGTTATGGAATAACTTATGGGTTTCGTTTTTGATCGGTTATGGTCTAGGTTAAAGGTTTGGTTATGACTTCAATTATAACTGTGGTTATGAGCTCGGTTATTACCTCAGTTATAAGCTAGGTTGAGATCTCGATTATGCGCTCGGTTATTGAATCAGTTATGGAACAAAAGCTAATTTATAAATATAAAATATAAAAATAAAATATAAAATAAGAATAAAATATAAATAATTAATTTCGGTTACAAGCTAGATCATAACCCCAATTTAGAGCTCAAGTTTAAATTCAATTACAAGCTTGTTTAAGAGTTCGGTTATGAGCTCGGTTATGGGTTTGGTTTGGTTATTTGCTCGGTTATGGACCAGGTTAAAGGTTTCGTTATGACCTCAATTATGAGCTCAGTTATGGTCTCGGTTATGATAACTAGTTTAAAGGTTTGGTTATGACTTCAATTATGATCGTGGTTATAAGCTCAGTTATTACCTCAATTACGAACTAGGTTTTAGATCTTGGATATGGGCTTGGTTATTGGATCGGTTATGGAATAAAAGCTAAATTAGAAAATATTAAATAATAAATTTCGGTTACAAGCTAAATCATAACCAAGATTAAGAGCTCAGTTATAAATTCAATTGCAAACTTGTTTAAGAGCTCGGTTATGGGCTCAGTTATGATAAGTTATGGGTTTAGTTTTGGCTTGGTTATGGGCTAGATTATAGGTTTGGTTATTACCATAATTATGACCATGGTTGTGAGCTCGGTTATTACCTCGGTTATTAACCAGGTTTAGATCTCAGTTATGGCCTAGGTTATTGGATCGGTTATGGAAAAATTTTTAAATTAGAAAATATAAAGTACAAAATATAATATATAAAATATAAATATAAAATAATAATATAAAATATGAATAAACGTAAATAAACAATTTCATTTACAAGGTAGATCATAACCTTGATTAAGACCTTAGTTATAAAATCAATTACAACATTATTTAAGAGATCGATTATGAGATACATTATAGGTTAGGTTATGGGTTCGGTTGTGGTGTTGGTTATGGGCTGGTTTAAAGTTTTGGATATGACATCAATTATGACTTTTGTTATGAGCTCGGTTATTACCTCAGTTATGAGCTAGGTTACTCCAATTATGACACGCAAAAGACTTATGCACACAAGGCCTAATCGGTTACTCCAGCAATGATTCTACACCTAGTAGGAATTAGCTAACCGAGCGGGTACCCATGACATGTAAAAGACTTCCGCACGCAAGACCAAATTGGGTACCTATAGCACGTAAAACACTTCCGCACGCAAGGCCTAATCGGGTACACCAGCAACAATTTTGCACCCACCCAGCAGGAATTAGTTAACCGAGCAAGTACCCATGACACGTAAAAGACTTCCGCACGAATGGCCTAATCTAGTACCTATAACTTGTAAAAGACTTCTGCATGCAAGGCCTAATCGGGTACTCCAACAAAGATTCTACACCCAGTACGAATTAGTTAACCGAGCGAGTACCCGTGATACGTAAAAGACTTCCACACGCACGGCCTAATCGGTACCTATGAAACGTAAAAGACTTCCGCATGCAAGGCCTAATCGGGTACTCCAACAACGATTCTACGCCCAGTAGGAATTAGTTAACCGAGCGGATACCCGTGGCACGTAAAAGACTTCCGCACGCAAGGCCTAATCGGGTACCTATGACACGTAAAACACTTCCACATGCAAGACCTAATCGGGTACTCCAGCAACGATTCTGCACCAAGTAGGAATTAGTTAACTGAGCGGGTACCCATGACACGCAAAAGACATCCGCACGTAAGGCCTAATCGGGTACCTATGACACGTAAAACACTTCTGCACACAAGGCCTAATTAGGTACTTCAGCAAGGATTCTGCACCTAGTAGTAATTAGTTAACCGATAAAGTACCCGTGACACGTAAAAGACTTGCGCACGCAAGGCCTAATCGGGTATCGATGATACGTAAAAGACTTCCGCACGCAATGTCTAATCAGATTGTCCAGCAATGATTCTACACCCAGTAGGAATTAGTCAACCGAGCAAGTACGCATGACACATAAATGATTTCTGCATGCAAGGCCTAATCGGGTACCTATGACACGTAAAAGACTTTCACACACATGGCCTAATCGTGTACTCCAGCAAAGATTCTACACCCAGCAGGAATTAGTTAACCAAGCAAGTACTCGTGTCACGTAAAAGACTTCGACATGCAAGGCCTAATCGGGTACCTATGACACGTAAAAAAGACATGCACGCAAGGCCTAATCGGATACTCCAGCAAAGATTCTACACCTAGTAGGACCTTGTTAACCGAGCATGTACCCGTGAAATGTAAAATACTTCCGCACGCAAGGCCTAATCGGGTACCTATGACATATAAAAGACTTCCGCAAATAAGGCCTAATCGGGTACTCTAACAACAATTCTACATCAGGTAGGAGATTATTTAACCAAGCGGGTACTCGTGACACGTAAAAGACTTCTGCATGCAAGGCTTAATCGGGTATCTATGACACGTAAAACACTTCCGCGCATAAGGCCTAATCGGGTACTCCAACAAAGATTCTGTACCCAATAGGAATTAGTTAATCGAGCTGGTACCCGTGACACGTAAAAGAATTCTGCAGCAAGGCCTAATCGGTTACCAATGTTACATAAAAGAATTCCACACGTAAGGCCTAATTGGGTACTCCACCAAGTAGGAATTAGTTAACCGAGCAAGTACTAGTGACATGTAAAAGACTTCCGCACGCAAGGCCTACCTATGACACGTAAAAGACTTCCGCACGCAAGGCCAAATCAGGTACACCAACAATGATTTTACACCCAGTAGGAATTAGTTAACCGAGCGGGTACCCATGACAAGTAAAAGACTTCCACACATAAGGCTTAATCGGGTACCTATGACATGTAAAAAACTTACGCACACAAGGCCTAATTAGTTACTCCAACAATGATTTTTCACCCAGTAGAAATTAGTTAACCGAGCGGGTACCCGTGATATGTAAAAGACTTCCGCACGCAAGGCCTAATCGGGTACCTATGGCACGGAAAAGATTTTCGTATGTAATGTCTAATCGGGTACTCCAACAACAATTTTGCACCTAGTAGGAATTAGTTAACCTAGCAAGTACGTATGAGACGTAAATGACTTCCGCGCACAAGGCCTAATCGAATACCTTTGAGACGTAAAACACTTTTGCACGCAAGGCCTAATCGGGTACTCCAACAACGATTGTGCACCCAGTAGGAATTAGTTAACCGACAAGTACCCGTGACACGTAAAAAACTTCCGTACGCAAGGCCTAATCGAATACCTATGACACGTAAAACACTTTCGCATGCAAGGTCTAATCAAGTACTCCAGCAACGATTGTGCACCCAGTAGGAATTAGTTAACCGAGCGGGTACCCGTGACACATAAAGACTTACGAACGCAAGGCCGTGACATGTAAAACACTTCCACACACAAGGCCTAATCGGGTACTCCAACAAGGATTCTGCACCCAGTAGGAATTACTTAACCGAGCGGCTACCTGTGACACGTAAAAGACTTCTGCACGCAAGGCCAAATCGGGTACCTATGACATGTAAAACACTTCAGCACGCAAGGCCAAATCGGGTACTCCAGCAACGATTCTGCACCTAGTAGGAATTAGTTAACTGAGCGGGTACCTCTGACACGTTAAACACATTTAGATGAAAGGCCTAGTCGGGTACCAATGACATGTAAAAGACATCCGGATGCAAGCAATAACCAGGTACATCATCAATGATTCTACACTCAGTAAGAATTAATTAACCGAGCGAGTGCATATGACATGTTAAAGACATTAGGACGCATGGCCTAATCGGGTAATTCAACAACAATTCTATACCCAGCAAGGATTAATTAAACGAGCATGTACATATGATTAAACAATTGGACGCAAGGCCTAATCAGGTACCTATAACACGTAAAAGACATCCGGACATAAGGCTTAATCGGGTACTTCAACAATGAATCTGTACCTAGTAGGGATTGTTTAACCGAGCGAGTACCTATGACAAATAAAAGATATCCAGATGCAAGGCCTAATCGGGTACCTATGACACGTAATAAACATACATTTTAAATATAAGTCTTGTAATACAAATAATAAAATAATAAATATAAAAACTAAGTTTAAAAATATAAAACGCAAAATATAAAACATAAAATATAAAAATATAAACATAATTTAAAAATGTAAAAAATACAAAATAAAATGTATAGTTAAGAGTATAAAATGTAAATAAAAATAAATAAAAATAAATAATTTATAATTACAAAGTAAACTTTTATTATTGGTATTATGTTAATTATGGTCTTGGTTAAGGACTTGATTAAAGGACTTGATTATGGGCTCTTTTACCATGGAGGTTATGGGTGTTATGTTTAGTTATGTTCTTGACTCTGGGCTTGGTTATTACCTAGGTTAGTATATTCGTTATAATCTTTGTTAAGAACACAATTATGGGGTTTATGTTCGATTATGGGCTCAGTTATGAACACAATTTAAATTATAAGTCATAAACTACAAATGCTAAAATAAAAGATAAAATAGAAATTATAAAATATAGAATATAAAAAATATAATATAATAATAAATAGGTTATATAATAAATAATTTCAATTATAGGCTTGGTTATATGGTAGATCATGATTTCGGTTATGGGTAATGTGTTTGGTTATGACTTCGCTTATAGACTTTGTTACCAGTAAACCGTCCATTTGTTGGTTTTGTTATAAGCTCAATTATGACTTCATTTACGGTCTTGGTTAAAGGATAAATTATGACCTTGGTTATTGGATTAGTTATGCCTTTGATTATAGAAAGAGTAAGAAAAGTCAATTAAGAGCTCAGTTATAAATTCAATTACAAACTTGTTTAAGAGATCGTTTATGGGCTTGGTAAGGGATCAGTTATGGGTTTGGTTTTGGCTTGGTTATGAGCTACGTTAAAGGTTTGTTTATAACCACAATTATGACCGTAGTTATGAGCTAGGTTATTACCACATTTATGAGCTAAATTTAGATCTCCTTTATGGCCTCGGTTTTTGGATCGGTTATGGAAAAAATTCTAAATTAGAAAATATAAAATAGAAAAATATAAAGTATAAGTAATAAAATATAAAGTATAAAATATAAATAGAAAATATAAAATATAAAGTATTAAATATAAAGTATAAAAAATAAAATAAAATAAAAATATGAATGAAATAAAAATAAATAATTGAAATTACGGGCGAGTTTCTGATTTTGGTTAAGAGCTTGGTTATGAGCTCGTTTATGGGCTTGGTTATGGTATCGTTTACAAGCTCATTTATGGACTAGGTTATAGGCTCGGTTATGATCTCAATTATGACCATGGTTATTACCTAAGTAGCGAGCTACAATATATATCTAAGTTATTGCTTCGGTTATGGGATCGGTTATAGGCTTGGTTGTGGTTTAGTTTAGGCTTATTTATGGTCTTGTTTAAATGTTTGGTTATGATCTCAATTATGATCGTGGTTATGAGCTCGATTATTACCTTATTATAAGCTAGGTTTAGATCTCGGTCATAGGCTCGGTTATTGGATCGGTTATGAAATAAAAGCTAAATTATAAAATATAAAGTATAAAATATAAAGTATAAAATATAAAATATAAAGTATAAAAAATAACATATAAAATATAAATAAAATAAAAATAAATAGTTTTGAATATGAGCTAGTTTTGACCTTGGTTATGGGAAATATGTTCAATTACAGATTTAGGTTATGATCTCGGTTATGATCTCGGTTAAGAGCTCGGTTATTACTTCAGTTACAAGCTGGTTTAAGAGCTCAGTTATTGGATCGGTTATGGGATGCATTATGGATTACGTTATGGGCTCGGTTGTGGACTCGGTTATGGGATACGTTATGGGTTAGGTTACGGGTTCAGTTGTTGTCATGGTTATGGGCTACGTTTAAGGTTTGGTTATGACCTCAATTATGACTGTGGTTATGAGCTCGGTTATTACCTTAGTTATGAACTAGCATTAGAGCTCAGTTATGGGCTCAGTTATTGGGTCGGTTATGGAATAAAAGCTAAATTAGAAAATATAAAATATATAATATAAATTATAAAATATATAATATAGAATATAAAGTATAAATTATATAAAAAATATATATAAATAAAATATTAATAACTGGCTTTGGTTACAAAGTAGATCATAACCTTGATTAAGACCTCAGTTATAAATTCAATTACAAGCTTATTTAAGAGCTCAGTTATGGGATAAGTTATGGGTTTAGTTTTGTCTCAGTTATGGGCTAGGTTAAAGGTTTGGTTATGACCTCAATTATGACTGTGGTTATGAGCTCGATTATTACCTTAATTATAAGCTAGGTTTCGATCTCGGTTATGGGCTCGGTTATTGGATCGGTTAATGAATAACAGCAAAATTAGAAAATATAAAGTATAAAATATAAAATATAAAGTATTGGACTTATTGCATCATTAGCTATTCATGTGATAAAATTAAAAAATTAAAACATAAAATATAAAATCTTTATTTTGGTTAAAAGCTAGATCATAACCTCAATTTAGAGGTCAGTTTTAAATTTAAATAAAAACTTGTTTAAGAGCTCGGTTATAGGATCAATTATGGGTTTAGTTTTTGTTCAGTTATTTGCTCGTTTACGTGCTCGGTTATGGACCATGTTAAAGGTTTGGTTATAACCTCAATTATAAGCTCGATTATGAGCTCGGTTATAGAATCAGTTATGGACTAGTTTAAAGGTTTGTTTATGACTTCAATTATGTTCTTGGTTATGAGCTCAGTTATTACCTCAATTACGAAGGTTTAGATCTCAGTTATGGGCTTGGTTATTGGATTGGTTATGGAATAAAAGCTAAACTATAAATTCAATTACAAGCTTGTTTAAGAGCTCGGTTATGGACTCAGTTATGGGATAAGTTATGGGTTTAGTTTTGGCTCGATTATAGGCTTGGTTATAGGTTTGGTTATGAACTCAATTATGACTATGGTTATGAGCTTGGTTATTACCTCAATTATGTGCTAGGTTTAGAACCTAGTTATGGGCTCGATTATTTGATCAGTTATGGGATAAAAGCTAAACTAGAAAATATAAAATATGAATAAATAATTTTGGTTACAAGGTAGATCATAACCTCGATTAAAAGCTCAATTATAAATTCAATTACAAGCTGGTTCAACAGCTCGGTTATGAGGTCGATTATGGGTTAAGTTATGGGTTTAGAAAATATAAATATAAAATATTAACTAAGTAGGGATTAATTAACTATTCTACACCCAATAGCAATTATTAACCGAGCGGGTACTTATGACACGTAAAAGACATCCGGATGCAAGGCCTAATCGGGTACTTATGACACGTAAAAGACATCCAAGCGCAAGGCCTAATCGGGTAATCATGACACGTAAAAGACATCCAGGGTACTTCATCAATGATTCTACACCCAATAGGGATTAATTGACCAAGCGGGTACCTATGACACATTAAACACATTCAAACGCAAGGCCTAATAAGGTACCTATGACACGTAAAAGACATCCGGACGCAAGGCCTAATCGGGTACTTCATCAATGATTCTATACCCAGTAGGGATTAATTAACCGAGCAGATACCTATGACACATAAAAGACATCCGAGCACAAGGCCTAATTGGGTACCAATGACACATAAAATACATCCAGATGCAAGTCCTAATCGAGTACTTCATCAAAGATTCTACACCCACTAGGGATTAATTAACCGAGTGGGTACCAATGACACATTAAAGACATTAGGACGATAGGCCTAATCAGGTACCTATGACACGTTAAAGACATTCGGATGCAAGCCCTAATCGGGTACTTCATTAGTAATTCTACACCCATCAGGGATTAATTAACCGAGCGGTTACCAATGACACGTTAAAGACATTCGGACATAAGGCCTAATTGGATACCTAGGACACGTAAAAGACATACGAGCTCAAGGTCTAATCGGGAACCTATGACACGAGAAAGACATCTGAATGCAAGGCCTAACCGGCTACTTCATCAACGATTCTACACCCAATAGGGATTAATTAACCGAGCAGGTACGTATGACACATTAAACACATTCAGACGCAAGGCCTAACCAGATACCTATGACACGTAAAAGGCATCCGGACGCAAGGCCTAATCGGGTACCTATGACATGTAAAAGACATCTGAGCATTAGGCCTAACAGGGTACCTATAACACATAAAAGACATCCAGAAGCAAGGCATAATCGGGTACTTCCTCAATGATTGTAGACCTAGTAGGGATAAATTACCCGAGCGGGTACCTATGACACGTTAAAGACATTATGACGCAAGGCCTAATCGGGTACCTATGATACGTTAAAGACAATCGGAAGCAAGGCCTAATCGTGAACCTATGACACGTAAAATAGATCTGGACGCAAGGCCTAATCGGGTACTTCATCTACGATTCTACACCCAGTAGGGATTAATAATTGAGCGGGTGCCTATGACACGTTAAACACATTCAGACACAAGGACTAATCGAGTACATATGACATGCAAAAGGTATCCGGATGCAAATCCTAATCAGGTACATCATCAACGATTTTACACTTAGTAGGGATTAATTAACCGAGCGGGTACCTATGACACGTAAATGACATCTGGAGTTGATGGGTTCCGCTTTAAACAAGGTAGATCATAAATAAAATATAAATAACTAATTTCGGTTACAAGGTAGATCATAACCTCAATTATGACCTAAGTTATAAATTTAGTTACAAGCTTGTTTAAGAGCTCGTTTATGGGATAAGTTATGGGTATAGTTTTAGCTCGGTTATGGTCTCAGTTATGAGCTAGGTTAAAGGTTTGGTTATGACCTCAGTTATGACCATGGTAATGAGATCTGTTATTACCTCGGTTACAAGGCAGATCATAACCTTGATTAAGAGCTCAGTTATAAATTCAATTAAAAGCTTGTTTAAGAGCTCGGTTATAGGATCAGTTATGGGTTTAGTTTTGGCTTGATTATGTGCTCGGTTATGGGCTAGGTTAAAGGTTTGGTTATGATCTCGATTATGACCGTTCTTATGAGCTTGTTTATTACCTCAGTTAAGAGTTAGGTTTAGATCTTGGTTTATGGGTTCGGTTATGGGATCTGTTATAGGATAAAATCCAGAATACAAAATATAAAAGATAAAATATGAATAAAATATAAATAATTAATTTTAGTTACAAGCTAGATCATAATGTCGATTAAGAGCTCAATTATAAATTCAATTACAAGGTTGTTTTAGAGCTTGATTATGGGATCAGTTATGGGTTTGGATTTAGCTCGGTTGTGGGCTAGGTTAAAAGTTTGGTTATGGGCTCAATTATTACCATGGTTATGAGCTCGATTATGGGAAATATGTTCAGCTATATGTTTAGGTTATTGCCTCAGTTATGGGATCGGTTATAGGCTTGGTTGTGGTTTAGGTTATTGACTCGATTATGCGTATAATGTACAATTATGACTTTTTTTATACGCTCAGTTATAGGCTTAGTAATTAGCACAGTTATTGGATTAGTGGTAATTTGTTATAAAATATTTAATAAAAAATGAAAAATAAAATATATATTATAAAATATAAAAAAATATAAAGTATAAAATATAAAACATAAAATATAGAATATGATTAAAATATAAATTACTAATTTCGGTTACAAGCTAGATCATAACCTCAATTAAGTGCTAAGTTATAAATTCAGTTACAAGCTGGTTTAAGAGCTCGGTTATAGGCTCGATTATAGGTTCAGTTACGGGTTTGGTTTTGGCTTGGTTATGCGCTCGGTTATGGACCAGGTTAAAGGTTTGGTTACGACCTCAATTATTCGCTCTGTTATGGTCTTGGTTTTGGGATCAGTTATGAGTTTGGTTTTGGCTCGGCTATGTGCTCAGTTATGGGCTCGTTTATGGGCTCGTTTAAAGGTTTGGTTATGACCTCAATTATGATCGTGGTTATGACCTGAGTTATTATCTCAATTGCGAACTAGGTTTAGATATCGGTTATGGGCTCGGTTATTTGATCGGTTATGGAATAAAAGCTAAATTAAAAAATATAAAATATAATATAAAATATAAAATATAAAATATGAATAAAATATAAATAATTAATTTCGGTTACAAGCTAAATTTTAACCTCGATTAAGAGCTCGGTTATAAATTCAATTACGAACTTGTTTAAGAGCTCGGTTATTTGGTTGGTAATGGATCAATTATGGGTTTGGTTTTGGCTCGATTATTGGGTAGGTTTAAGGTTTGGTTATAACCACAATTATGGGCTCAGTTATGAGTTCGTTATTAAATCGGTTATGGAATAAAAGATAAATTAGTAATAAAATATAAAGTATAAAATATAACATATAAAATATAAAATATGAATAAAATATAAATAACTAATTTCAGTTACACGGTAGATCATAATCTCGATTAAGACTTTAGTTATAGATTCAATTACAAGCTTGTTTAAGATCTCGGTTATGGGTTTAGTTTTGGCTCGGTTATGGGCTGGGTTAAAGATTTAGTTATGAACTCAGGTATGACCGTGGTTATGAGCTTGGTTATTACCTCAGTTATGACCTAGGTTTAGATCACGGTTATGGACTCAGTTATTGGATCAGTTATGGAATAAGGGCTAAATTAGAAAAATATAACATATAATGTATAAAATATAAAATATAAAGTATAAATTACAAAATATAAAATATATATGAATAAAATATAAATAACTAATTTCAGTTACAAGGTAGATCATAAACTAGATTAAGACCTCAGTTATAAATTCAATTACAAGCTTTTTTTAAGAGCTCGGTTATGGGATAAGTTATGGGTTTAGTTTTGGCTCTATTATGGCTAGGTTAAAGCTTAGTTATGACCTCAATTATGATCATGGTTATGAGCTTGGTTATTAACTCAGTTATGAGCTAAGTTTAGATCTCGGTTATGGGCTTGATTATTGGATCGATAATGGAATAAAAGCTATATTAGAAAATACGAATTATAAAGTATAAAATATAGACTATAAAATATAGGTTATAAAATATAAAATATGAATAAAATATAAATAACTGATTTTGGTTACAACCTAGATAATAACCTCGATTAAGAGCTCAGTTATAAATTCGATTACAAACTTGTTTAAGAGCTCGGTTATGGTCTCGGTTATGGGCTAGGTTAAAGTTTGGTTATGACCTCAATTATGACTGTGGTTATGAGCTCGATTATTACCTCAGTTATGAGCTAGGTTAAATCTCGGTTATGGGCTCGGTTATTGGATCGGCTATGCGAAAAAATCTATATTAAAAAATATAAAATATAAAATTTGAAGTATAAAGTATAAAATATAAAATATGAATAAAATATAAGTAACTAATTTTGGTTACAAGGTAGATCATAACCTCAGTTAAGATCTCAATTATAAATTCAATTACAAGCTTGTATAAGAGCTCGGTTATGGGATAAGTTATGGGTTTAGTTTAGGCTCAATTAAGGTCTTAGTTATGGGCTAGGTTAAAGCTTTGATTGTGTCCTCAATTATGATCGTGGTTATGAGCTCGGTTATGGGATAAAAGATAAATTATAAAATATAAAACATGTAATATAAAATATAGATAACTAATTTCGGTTACAAGCTAGATAATAACCTCACTTAAGAGCTCAATTATTAATTCAATTAAAAGCTTGTTTAAGAGCTTGGTTATGTGCTTGGTTATGGGACCAGTTATGGGTTGATATATTATTTGTTGATTAAACAACGATGTAACCAAACATCCAATCACAACATAACCTAGATATATTATTTGTTGATTAACTTTAAAGTTTAGGTAACATACTTTATAGTTTAAATTTAAATTCTATTTTTTATAAATTATGTTTTATATTTTATAATTTTTCTCTGATGTTAAAATTTTATAAGGTTATAACTGCGAAAATAACCAAATGCCTAACTGAACTAATAACTGAGCATGTAACCGAGATCAAAACTAAATTTATAATGAAAAACATAACTGAGCCTATAACCAAGTGCATAACCAAACATATGATATATATAATCTAACCCATAACCAACCAATAACTAAACCATAACCAAACACAAAAGACATTTCAACTACATATGACAATAGAATTGCCTCACAGCAACACATATTTTAGTAAAAATTTATTAAAACTAACACAAGAAAGGTTCATATTTCCACTATGTAGTGCATCAAATTATTCTAAATTTACTACATAACATAATTAGGGAATGAAATCAACATGCTTTCTTGAGATTGTATTGCATTATATTCCTTGAATTTACTGTACAATCTGCAGAATTTGCATGCATGATGTAAGTTCCTATCACAAATGGATGCCAGGATTATGTAAATTGCCATCATATTCAAACTTTAGAATATATTTATTGCATCTTACCGCTACACAGTTCTATGAAAATATCTAATAATTCTTCTTCTATGTAGATGCAAAACTCCATAAGAAACTAACAACATTCAGTACATAATTCAGTACTATTTAAATACGTACAAAGCAACAAGGAAAAGAATTCAACTCAGTATAGTGACCATATCACTGATCATCCATAATCCTAATATCATGATACATAACGCCTTGGCGAAGCTCATTCAAAGTAAAAACGCCCTTGCATCCGTTAAACTCACTTAAATCCATCCAATTGTGTCAGTTTAGGTAGTCTTTGAAATATTCATATGTGTAGACTGTCTTCTCTTATTTGTTAACGGCATTATCCACATATGTGCATACTTTTATTGTCGACCAAATAATTTGAAAAGAAAAAAAACACATGACTTCTACGAAATTTATTTGAGGTGCATGCTAAAACTACATTATGCTGGATATTGTTCAATGTAAAAAACAGGGATGTGGGTGGTTTTGATTGACTATGAAGTGCAAGGTGAAGTGGAAACTTTATATATAATAATTTTTATGAAATTTTAATACTCGGGGATGCAAAAGCACAGGACAAACCTGCAAGTTTATTTATTCCAAGGTCCCCAAGAAGAGCAAGGGCACAGTGACGTATTTCGGTTGATTCATCCAAACAACACTGTAGAAGCAAATCTGTAATAACCCAGAAATCTAAACCAATTTAAAATTTTTATTTTGGCAATTTTAGTGAATTTGAGTATTTAAAATGGTTTATTTTAAATAACAACAAAAAAAAATTATTTTCGATGAAGTTAGGATGAAGAAATTTAATTTAATCATAAAAGGAGTTTAAAATGGCGTGGTAGTTTGAAAATTCGATTTCTAATTTCAAATGAATATGCAGAATTCATTATAAGTCATAATTGGACGAAACAAGAAATATTTGAATTTGTTTAACGATATCTTTCTAACGGATGTAAGAAACTGAGATTTCGTTTTAAAAGTTTAGAGTTATGTCCAGTTTAAAATTTAGAAAAGTCGCTGCGCAATTTATATATATTTTTAATATATAAATAGGCCTTAAAATTAGCCATTTTGCAAACGACCTCCGTTTTCGACGAAACCACATTTGTTGGATCCGGGATGTCGAGTTATTGCTAGATTCCAATATTCATAATTTTTGGGGTTAATATGTGAGCGTGGTGAAAGAAAACGTGTTTTGACAGTTTAAGTCAATTTGGATCAACCAGAAAATGGTCATTTTTCAAACGGTCTCCAAATTTGACAAAATTAGTTTTGTAAGGACCGTATCGTCAATACGAAGCTAGAATTTTTTTTTTTGTAATTTTTAGAGTTAGTATGTGGCCCTATTAAATTAAAATGTACGTTTAAATTGAATATATAATGTTTTATATTTTAATTTGATGAAAACTGATTGTAACAGCCGAATTGGCTTACCGGACATATCCCATTGTGTTCAGAATAGGGGTATTTGGCTAGAGGCGATGGTCGTTGGGTTTAGATTGGAGTTCGTGGCGATAACCAAGTATTTTTAGAAGTAAATGAATTAAATAATATAAAATTTAATATAAATAACCCTCCCCTCTTTTCACGGTGGAAACCCTAGCCGCCCTTCACGTTTTCTACGGTAGAAACAATCAGATTTTTTTTCCCAAATCCCTCAAAATTCAAAATGAATTACACTATCAATCCAAAGCAAAAAGCATAGAGGTTTCTCCCCTCTTTGATTCTCCACTGGTGTGATCGAAAACTGCTTAAAGATGGGGGAGAATTTCTCCTTCGAAGTGCCCGCCGTCGATCACCTTTCCTGGCCGCTAGGGGTAACCGAGATGGGGCCCACTTGAGGCATAGGGGGTGTTGAGGTCGGCGGTTCACGTGGTTAGGTCAGATCGGGAGTTAGGGGTTTGAAGCCGCGGCAATGGGGAACCCTAGGAAGCGACGAAGTGGAATGGGGGGGTCGGGTTTTAACTGAGCGTGTTACAGAGGATAAAGGAGAAGGAAGAAAAAGTGCAGTGTAAATTTTTTTAAACCTAGTGTTAGACCAAAATCTGGGCCTAACACCCAAATGCAGATCACAGATCACATAATGCAGAAAACAGTAAATAAAGAGGAGACACACAAATTTTTATAGTGGTTCGGCTGTAGATGTAGCCTACGTCCACTTTATAATCTTATTGTTATACTGACAGATTACAAGAATCAGTTACATGCAAGCACACAATCCGTGCGTTAATTGAGGTTACAAGGGTTTATACACGTAATCCACGTGTTAATTGTATAGAAAAGAGAAGAATTTGACTGTAGGAAAGTGCAAAGTCCTTGCACTTCAGTAATGGTGGAAGCAGTGAAGAAGAATGGCCAAAAGATCCTTGAAAATGCCCTCAAATGGTGTTTTTATAGCTGTAGGAGAGCTTCTAGGAGGACCGATTCGTGACTGGGCACGTGGCAGGCGATCCAAGAAAGTAGGAGCATAAATAGCCTTGAGAACAAGTCAAAACAGTGCGCGTATCAGCAGGTCTGAAGGTCAGTTCGTGTTCATAGGATCAGATCGTGAGGAGATAGGGCGAGCCAATCCGGTCGTGGTACTTGAGTGTTGAAGGTGACGCAGTACGGATCGGATCGTGATGCAGGAGTGCGATCCGTGGGGGCGATCCAATCGTGGGCGAGCTGATGGGAGCGATCCGGTGCGATAATTCTGAGTCTTCGATGCTGGATTACACCCATTCACGGAAATGGGCATTACTTTCAAACCGTAAGTCCGATTGAGCCAAATCGAAGCTCAAACTGAAGCTAACTCAGAGATCTACAAAAGTTGTCAAGCTCAGCTCCGTAATCGCTGTTTTCGGGCCCAAAAAAGGTCGTTTGATAGGAGTTTCGGGCCTTTCTTTGTTCGTGATGCGACTTTGACCAAATCGCTGTCTGTATTCTGATGTTGTTTCCATCGCTTGAGCATGTTATCATTCAGGAATTCCTTGTGTGACAGCTTTTACGAAAAAATGTGTCAACATGTTTGCCCCACAGCACATATCTTGCTGGTTGAAGGAAGATATGTTCTGGATAATCTGAGAAATCCGAGTCCAGAATGCGACGATCACGCCGAATCGTATTAAGGCCAGAAAACCGACGATCACACGGGATCGTATTAAGGCGAGAGAAATCCAAGAAGACCAGGAATTTGTACCTGCAATAAGATAAAACAAACAATGCAAGAATATTTCCTAGATGGCCTTACCGGAGTAAACCATCCAAGAAGATGTTAGAGGGGTTCCAAGATGGCCTTACAGGAGTAAGACGACCAAGGAAAAGCGATGAAGGTTCCAAGACGGCCTTACCGGAGTAAGACGACCAAGGAAATGCCATGAAAGTTCCAAGACGGCCTTACCGGAGTAAGACGACCAAGGAAATGCCATGAAAGTTCCAAGACGGCCTTACCGGAGTAAGACGACCAAGGAAAAGCACATGAGGTTCCAAGACGGCCTTACCGGAGTAAGACGACCAAGGAAAAGCACATGAGGATTTGTTTATACTGGACGGATCCAGTTGGGAGCCGGAGCTCATGCTTATTGCTAATTCATGAAAATGCAGCAGTCGTTTGCCGGACACGACTGGAGACCACAAGCCAGTTCCGTACATGTGGGCTGATGTGACGACTCTTATTACATGCAGGGAAAACAAAGAGGGACGAGAAGTCGCCTAAAAGCCTAAAAACATGAACTACGAACCGAAGTTCGTCAAACTGAAGAGATCCGCTGAGTGGGATCAATTAATGATAAGCCCGCGATTGCTCGATCCGGGATCGTTCCCTCTCCGGGGATTCGGTGGTGGTAAAGAAGGTGTGGGCGCTGTTGATTGAATGACGTACTCATGTAGTTCTCCTCGCCTGACCCGATCCTCGATAAGGTCTCGCAAATGTCTGTAGTCATCGGTGTTATGACCGTCCATGTCACGAAATATGCAATGTCTTCCGGAATTGCGTTGTGCTAGCGTTGGCTCCCTCTTGGGAGGCCTTGGATATGAGGCGGCACCCCCTGTATCCACGTATATGTTTCTCAGAGTGTCATTCAGTTCAGTGTATTTGTCGTATCTGGATCCTCTCCGGGTTGGAGCATTACGATCATTTGTAGCAGGGATCTTTTCTTTACCCTTGCCATTGCCTTTTCCAGGATTGGGCGGTTCTCCATCTCCGAGCATGTTGACGTCGAGAGTGCATTTCTCAGAAGTTGCATCTTCTTCCTGCAGGAACCTATCTGCTTCAAGGTAGAATTCTCTTAGGTTTCGCGGTGGATCTCTGTACAAAGACTTTTTGAACTCCGAGTTATCTAGAATGCCGGATACTGCTGCCATCAGTACTATCGACGGTTCAGGGCGATCAACTGATGCTGCTGCAACGTTGAATCTTTCCAGAAAGGAACGCAGAGTTTCTCTGGGCCTCTGCTTGATTGTGGTGAGTGACATGACGTTCTTGGGTCGTGCGATGTGGACACGAAATTGTTCATTGAAGCGTGCGACCAACATGTTCCAACTGCTGATCGATTCTATTTCCAGCTGCCGAATCCACATGGCTGTTATATCAGTCAGAAAGAGGGGAAAACATTTAGCCATGACGTTTTCCGATGCCATTTGAACTTCCATATGCCGTATGTAACGCATGAGATGCACGGTAGGATCTGTCCTGTCGTTGTAAGGCTCTAGTTGTGGAAGTTTGAAATCCGGGGGATTGCTGGAATTCCTGATTTCCTGAGTGAACGGGTTGTGATTGACGTCATCCACGTCGTTCTGGTAAGTGCGGCTCTTGTGAGGCGTTGAATCAGATCAGCGAGTCGATTGCCTTCAAAAAGCTGTTGCAAACTGCTAAGATTAGAGCTGGTACCCCCAGCGTTGAGTGCAGGAGAAAACGGAAGCTGGTGAGCTATCGCCTGGGGATCGCGGCTCGCAGATCGTGGATCGAGGGGGGCGACCTGACCCGGTTCGAGGGGGACGGTTCGTGAGGTAGGTTCGTGAAGTCCAGCTCATGAGGTCGGATCGTGAAGCAGGGGGGAAATCCGACTGGGTCCTGGAGGTAGATCACGAACCGTTTGATGATGTTGAGGAGCAGGAGCTCGTAATTCGGTGTCTATATGAACCTGAGCTGAAGTAGGTTGCTGTAAATTTGCAATAGGGAGTGGGTTGCCCCCGAGCACTGGTGCTGGCGGGTCGCGGGTCGCTGGGCCCGACCCGATCATTTCCTGTTGTTTCGGGAGGAGATCATCTTGCCGTGCCATCTGATCTCTCAGTTCAACGAGAACTCCATCCATCTCGTCTCTGGTCAAGTATGCAAAAGGATCTCCATGAGAGGAAGCTTCCTGGCTTGCTTCGTTCCTTGTGCCTTCAACATCAGCATCATCAGCATGAGCGGAAGTTCCAGTCTTCTTCCTTTTGATTGCCATTGAGTTTCCTTTCAAGCTAGAAGTTGAAGTTTTTGCGTGCTCCCCTTCCTGGCGCGCCAAAGTGTTAGGCCAAAATCTGGGCCTAACACCCAAATGCAGATCACAGATCACAGAATGTAGAAAACAGTAAATAAAGAGGAGACACACAATGTTTTTATAGTGGTTCGGCTGTAGATGTAGCCTACGTCCACTTTATAATCTTATTGTTATACTTAAAGATTACAAGAATCAGTTACATGCAAGCACACAATCCGTGTGTTAATTGAGGTTACAAGGGTTTATACACGTAATCCCCGTGTTAATTGTGTAGAAAAGAGAAGAATTTGACTGTAGGAATGTGCAAAGTCCTTGCACTTCAGTAATTATGGAAGCAGTGAAGAAGAATGGCCAAAAGTTCCTTGAAAATGCCCTCAAATGGTGTTTTTAAAGCTGTAGGAGAGCTTCTAGGAGGACCGGTTCGTGACTGGGCACGTGGCAGGCGATCCAAGAAAGTAGGAGCATAAATAGCCTTGAGAACAGGTCAAAACAGTGCGCGTATCAGCAGGTCTGAAGGTCAGTTCGTGTTCATGGGATCAAATCGTGAGGAGACAGGATCCAGTCGTGGTACTCGAGTGCTGAAGGTGACGCAGTACGGATCGGATAGTGATGCAGGAGTGCGATCCGAGGGGGCGATCCAATCATGGGCAAGCTGATGGGAGCGATCCGGTGCGATGGTTCTGAGTCTTCGATGCTGGATTACACCCATTCACGGAAATGGGCATAACTTTCAAACCGTAAGTCCGATTGAACCAAACTGAAGCTCAAACTGAAGATAACTCAGAGATCTACAAAAGATATAAAGCTCAACAAGGTAATCGCTGTTTTCGGGCCCAAAAAAGGTCGTTTGATATGAGTTTCGGGCCTTTCTTTGTTCGTGATGCGACTTTGACCAAATCGCTGTCTGTCTTCTGATGTTGTTTCCATCGCTTGAGCATGTTATCATTCAAGAATTCCATGTGTGACAGCTTTTACCAAAAAATGTGTCAACACGTTTGCCCCCCAGAACATATCTTGCTGGTTGAAGGAAGATGTGTTCTGGATAATCTGAGAAATCCGAGTCCAGAATGCGACGATCACGCCGAATCGTATTAAGGCTAGAAAACCGATGATCACACGGGATCGTATTATGGCCAGAGAAATCCAAGAAGACCAGGAATTTGTACCTGCAATAAGATAAAACAAACAATGCAAGAATATTTCCTAGATGGCCTTACCGGAGTAAACCATCCAAGGAGATGTTAGAGGGGTTCCAAGACGGCCTTACCGGAGTAAGACGACCAAGGAAAATCGATGAAGGTTCCAAGACGGCCTTACCGGAGTAAGACGACCAAGGAAATGCCATGAAAGTTCCAAGACGGCCTTACCGGAGTAAGACGACCAAGGTAATGCCATGAAAGTTCCAAGACGGCCTTACCGGAGTAAGATGACCAAGGAAAAGCACATGAGGTTCCAAGACGGCCTTACCGGAGTAAGACGACCAAGTAAAAGCACATGAGGATTTGTTTATACTGGACGGATTCAGATGGGAGCCGGAGCTCATGCTTATTGCTAATTCATGAAAATGCAGCAGTCGTTTGCCGGACACGATTGGAGACCACAAGCTAGTTCCGTGCGTGTGGGCTGATGTGACGACTCTTATTACATGCAGGGAAAACAAAGAGGGGCGAGAAGTCGCCTAAAAGCCTAAAAACTTGAACTACGAACCGGAGTTCGTCAAATTGAAGAGATCCGCTGAGTGGGATCAATTAATGATAAGCCCACGATTGCTCGATCCGGGATCATTCCCTCTCCGGCGAGTCAGTGGTGGTAAAGCTGGTGTGGGCGTTGTTGATTGAATGACATACTCAGGTAGTTCTCCTCGCCTGACCCGATCCTCGATAAGGTCTCGCAAATGTCTATAGTCATCGGTGTTATGACCGTCCATGTCATGAAATATGCAATGTCTTCCAGAATTGCGTTGTGCTAGCGATGGCTCCCTCTTGGGAGGCCTTGGATATGAGGCGGCACCCCCTGTATCCACGTATATGTTGCTCAGAGTGTCATTCAGTTTAGTGTATTTGTCGTATCTGGACCCTCTACGGGGTGGAGCATTACGATCATTTGTAGCAGGGGTCTTTCCATTAACCTTGTCATTGCCTTTTCCAGGATTGGGCGGTTCACCATCTCCGAGCATGTTTACGTCGAGAGTGCGTTTCTCAGAAGTTGCATCTTCTTCCCGCAGGAACCTACCTGCTTCAAGGTAGAATTCACTGATGTTTCGCGGTGGATCTCTGTACAAGGACTTTTTGAACTCCGAGTTATCAAGAACCCCGGATACTACTGCCATCAGTACCATCGACGGTTCAGGGCGATCAACTGATGCTGCTGCAACGTTGAATCTTTCCAGAAAGGAACGCAGAGTTTCTCCGGGACTCTGCTTGATTGTGGTGAGTGACATGATGTTCTTGGGTCGTGCGATGTGGACACGAAATTGTTCAATGAAGCGTGGACCAACATGTTCCAACTGCTGATCGATTCTGTTTCCAGCTGCTGAATCCACATAGGTGCTATATCAGTCAGAAAGAGGGGAAAACATTTAGCCATGACGTTTTCCGATGCCATTTGAACTTCCATATGCCGTTTGTAATGCATGAGATGCACGGTAGGATCTGCCCTGCCGTTGTAAGGCTCCAGTTGTGGAAGTTTGAAATCCAGGGAATTGCGGGAATTCCTGATTTCCTGAGTGAACGGGTACTGATTGACGTCATCCACGTCGTTCTGGTAAGTGCGGCCTCTCGTGAGGCGTTGAATCATATCAGGGAGTCGATTGCCTTCAAAAAGCTATTGCAAACTGCCAAGATCAGAGCTGGTACCCCCAGCGTTAAGTGAAGGAGAAAAACGGAAGCTGGTGAGCTGTCGCCTGGGGATCGTAGATCGTGGATCGAGGGGGGCGACCCGACCCGGTTCGAGGGGGACGGTTCGTGAGGTAGGTTCGTGAAGTCCAGCTCATGAGGTCGGATCGTGAAGCAGGGGGGCGATCCGACTGGGTCGTGGAGGTAGATCACGAACCGTTTGATGCTGTTGAGGAGCAGGAGCTCGCAATTCGGTGTCTATATGAACCTGACCTGAAGTAGGTTGTTGTGCATTTGCAATAGGGAGTGGGTTACCCCCAAGCATTGGTGCTGGCGGTTCGCGGGTCGCTGGGCCCGACCCGATCTGATCGTGGTGGCCTGTGCGAGCCGCTTCAGTGGCTCCGTCTCCAATGGCTTGAGCATTGCCCGGCCTTCCATCCATCCGAGCGAAGAATTGGTTGATCATTTCCTGTTGTTTCTGGAGGAGATCATCTTTTCGTGCCATCTGATCTCTCCGTTCAGCGAGAACTCCATCCATCTTGTCTCTGGTCAAGTATGCAGAAGGATCTCCATGAGAGGAAGCTTCCTGGCTTGCTTCGTTCCTTGTGCCTTCAGCATCAGCATCATCAGCATGAGCGGAAGTTCCAGTCTTCTACCTTTTGATTGCCATTGAGTTTCCTTTCAAGATAGAAGTTGAAGTTTTTGTGTGCCCCCCTTCCTGGCGCGCCAAAGTGTTAGACCAAAATCTGGGCCTAACACCCAAATGCAGATCACAGAATGCAGAAAACAGTAAATAAAGAGGAGACACACAAAGTTTTTATAGTGGTTCGGCTGTAGATGTAGCCTACGTCCATTGTATAATCTTATTGTTATACTGACAGATTACAAGAATCAGTTACATGCAAGCACACAATCCGTGTGTTAATTGAGGTTACCAGGGTTTTTACATGTAATCCATGTGTTAATTGTGTAGAAAAGAGAAGAATTTGACTGTAGGAAAGTTCAAAGTCCTTGCACTTCAGTAATGGTGGAAGCAGTGAAGAAGAATGGCCAAAAGTTCCTTGAAAATGCCCATAAATGGTGTTTTTATCTGTAGGAGAGCTTCTAGGAGGACCAGTTCATGACTGGGCACGTGGCAGGCGATCCAAGAAAGTAGGAGCATAAATAGCCTTGAGAACAGGTCAAAACAGTGCGCGTATCAGCAGGTCTGAAGGTTGGTTCGTGTTCATGGGATCGGATCGTGAGGAGACAGGGCGAGCCGATCCGGTCGTGGTACTCGAGTGCTGAAGGTGACGCAGTACGGATCGGATCGTGATGTAGGAGTGCGATCCGAGGTGGCGATCCAATCGTGGGCGAGCTGATGGGAGCGATCCGGTGCGATGGTTCTGAGTCTTCGATGCTGGATTACACCCATTCACGGAAATGGGCATAACTTTCAAATCGTAAGTCCGATTGAGCCAAACCGAAGCTCAAACTGAAGCTAACTCAGAGGTTTACAAAAGTTACAAAGCGTAGCTTCGTAATCGCGGTTTTCAAGCCCAAAAAAGGTCGTTTGATAGGAGTTTCGGGCCTTTCTTTGATCGTGATGCGACTTTGACCAAATCGCTACCTGTCTTCTGATGTTGTTTCCATCGCTTGAGCAAGTTATCATTCAGGAATTCCATGTGTGATAGCTTTTATCAAAAAATGTGTCAACATGTTTGCCCCCCAGAACATATATTGCTGGTTGAAGGAAGATTTGTTCTGGATAATCTGAGAAATCCGAGTCCAGAATGCGACGATCACGCCGAATCGTATTAAGGCCAGAAAACCGACGATCACACGGGATCGTATTAAGGTGAGAGAAATCCAAGAAGACGAGGAATTTGTACCTGCAATAAGATAAAACAAACAATGCAATAATATTTCCTAGATGGCCTTACCGGAGTAAACCATCCAAGGAGATGATAGAGGGGTTCCAAGACGGCCTTACCGGAGTAAGACGACCAAGCAAATGCCATGAAAGTTCCAAGACGGCCTTACCGGAGTAAGACGACCAAGGAAATGCCATGAAAGTTCCAAGACGGCCTTACCGGAGTAAGACGACCAAGGAAAAGCACATGAGGTTCCAAGACGGCCTTACCGGAGTAAGACGACCAAGGAAAAGCACATGAGGATTTGTTTATACTGGACGGATCCAGTTGGGAGCCGGAGCTCATGCTTGTTGCTAATTAATGAAAATGCAGCAGTCGTTTGCCGGACACGACTGGAGACCACATGCCGGTTCCATGCGTGTGGGCTGATGTGACAACTCTTATTACATGTAGGGAAAACAAAGAGGGGCGAGAAGTCGCCTGAAAGCCTAAAAACATGAACTACGAACTGGAGTTCGTCAAACTGAAGAGATCCGCTGAGTGGGATCAATTAATGATAAGCCTGTGATTGCTCGATCCGGAATCGTTCCCTCTCCGGGGAGTCGGTGGTGGTAAAGACCGTGCGGGCGCTGTTGATTGAACGACGTACTCGGGTAGTTCTCCTCGCCTGACCCGATCCTCGATAAGGTCTCGCAAATGTCTGTAGTCATCGGTGTTATGACTGTCCATGTCATCAAATATGCAATGCCTTCCGGAATAGCGTTGCTAGCGTTGGCTCCCTCTTGGGAGGCCTTGGATATGAGGCGGCACCCCCTGTATCCACGTATATGTTGCTCAGAGTGTCATTCAGTTCAGTGTATTTGTCGTATCTAGACCCTCTCCGGGGTGGAGCATTACAATCATTTGTAGCAGGGGTATTTCCTTTACCCTTGTCATTGCCTTTTCCAGGATTCGGCGGTTCTCCATCTCCGTGCATGTTAACGCCGAGAGTGCGTTTCTCAGAAGTTGCATCTTCTTCCCGCAGGAACCTATCTGCTTCAAGGTAGAATTCACCGAGGTTTCATGGTGGATCTCTGTACAAAGACTTTTTGAACTCCGAGTTATCTAGAACTCCGGATACTACTGCCATCAGTACCATCGACGGTTCAGGGCGATCAACTGATGCTGCTGCAACGTTGAATCTTTCCAGAAAGGAACGTAGAGTTTCTCCGGGCCTCTTCTTGATTGTGGTGAGTGACATGACGTTCTTGGGTCGTACAATGTGGACACGAAATTGTTCAGTGAAGCGTGCGACCAACATGTTCCAACTGCTGATCGATTCTGTTTCCAGCTGCCGAATCCACATGGCTGCTATATCAATCAGAAAGAAGGGAAAACATTTAGCCATGACGTTTTCGGATGCCATTTGAACATCCATATGCCGTTTGTAACGCATGAGTTGCACGGTTGGATCTGTCCTGCCGTTGTAAGGCTCCAGTTGTGAAAGTTTGAAATCCGGGGGATTGCGGGAATTCCTGATTTCCTGAGTGAACGGGTTGTTATTGACGTCATCCACGTCGTTCTGGTAAGTTCGGCCTCTCGTGAGGCGTTGAACCAGATCAGCGAGTATATTGCCTTCAAAAAGTTGTTGCAAACTGCCAAGATCAGAGCTGGTACCCCCAGCGTTGAGTGCAGGAGAAAACGGAAGCTGGTGAGTTGTCGCCTGGGGATAGCGGCTCACAGATCGTGGATCGAGGGGGGAGACCCGACCGGGTTTGAGGGGGACGGTTCGTGAGGTAGGTTCGTGAAGTCCAGCTCATGAGGTCGGATCGTGAAGCAGGGGGGCGATCCGACTGGGTCCTGGAGGTAGATCACGAACCGTTTGATGCTGTTGAGGAGCAGGAGCTCGCAATTCGGTCTCTATATGAACTTGAGCTGAAGTAGGTTGTTGTACATTTGCAATAGGGAGTGGGTTGCTCCCGAGCACTGGTGCTGGCGGGTCGCGGGTCGCTGGGACCGACCCGATCTGATCGTGGTGGCCTATGCGAGCCGCTTCAGTGGCTCCGTCTCCAATGGCTGGAGCGTTGCCCGGCCTTCCATCCATCCAAGCGAAGAATTGGTTGATCATTTCCTGTTGTTTCTGGAGGAGATCATCTTGTCGTGCCATCTGATCTCTCAGTTCAGCGAGAACTCCATCCATCTCGTCTCTGGTCAAGTATACATAAGGATCTCCATGAGAGGAAGCTTCCTGGCTTGCTTTGTTCCTTGTGCCTTCAGCAACAGCATCATCGGCATGAGCGGAAGTTCCAGTCTTCTTCCTTTTGATTGCCATTGGGTTTCCTTTCAAGCTAGAAGTTGAAGTTTTTGTGTGCCCCCCTTCCTGGCGCGCCAAAGTGTTAGACCAAAATCTGGGCCTAACACCCAAATGCAGATCAGAGATCACAGAATGCCGTAAACAGTATATAAAGAGGAGACACACAAAGTTTTTATAGTTGTTCGGCTATAGATGTAGCCAACGTCCACTTTATAATCTTATTGTTATACTGACAGATTACAAGAATCAGTTACATGCAAGCACACAATCCGTGTGTTAATTAAGGTTACAAGGGTTTATACACGTAATCCAAGTGTTAATTGTGTAGAAAAGAGAAGAATTTGACTGTAGGAAAGTGCAACGTCCTTGCACTTCAGTAATGGTGGAAGCAGTGAAGAAGAATGGCCAAAAGTTCCTTGAAAATGCCCTCAAATGGTGTTTTTATAGCTGTAGGAGAGCTTCTAGGAGGACCGGTTTGTGACTGGGCACGTGGCAGGCGATCCAAGAATGTAGGAGCATAAATAGCCTTGAGAACAGGTCAAAACAGTGCGCGTATCAGCAGGTCTGAAGGTCGGTTCGTGTTCATGGCATCGGATCATGAGGAGACAGGGCGAGCTGATCCGGTCGTGGTATTCGAATGCTGAAGGTGACGCAGTACGGATCAGGTCGTGATGCAGGAGTGCGATCCGAGGGGGCGATCCAATCGTGGGCGAGCTGATGGGAGCGATCCGGTGCGATGGTTCTGAGTCTTCGATGCTGGATTACACCCATTCACGGAAATGGGCATAACTTTCAAACCGTAAGACCGATTGAGCCAAACCAAAGCTCAAACTGAAGCTAACTCAGAGATCTACAAAAGATATAGAACTCAACTTTGTAATCGCTGTTTTCGGGCCCAAAAAAGGTCGTTTGGTAGGAGTTTCAGGCCTTTCTTTGTTCGTGATGCGACTTTGACCAAATTGCTGCTTGTCTTCTGATGTTGTTTCCATCGCTTGAGCATGTTATCATTCAGGAATTCCATGTGTGACAGGTTTTACCAAAAAATGTGTCAACACGTTTGCCCCCCAGAACATATCTTGCTGGTTGAAGGAAGATGTGTTCTGGATAATCTGAGAAATCCGAGTCCAGAATGCGACGATCACGCCGAATCGTATTAAGGCCAGAAAACTGACGATCACACGGGATCGTATTAAGGCCAGAGAAATCCAAGAAGATCAGGAATTTGTACATGCAATAAGATAAAACAAACAATGCAAGAATATTTCCTAGATGGCCTTACCGGAGTAAACCATCCAAGAAGATGTTAGAGGGGTTCCAAGACGGCCTTACCGGAGTAAGACGACCAAGGAAAAGAGATGAAGGTTCCAAGATGGCCTTACCGGAGTAAGACGACCTAGGAAATGCCATGAAAGTTCCAAAACGGCCTTACTGGAGTAAGACGACCAAGGAAATACCATGAAAGTTCCAAGACGGCCTTACCGGAGTAAGACGACCAAGGAAAAGCACATGAGGATTTGTTTATACTGGACGGATCCAGTTGGGAGCCGGAGCTCATGCTTATTGCTAATTCATGAAAATGCAGCAGTCGTTTGCCGGACACGACTGGAGACCACAAGCCAGTTCCGTGCGTGTGGGCTGATGTGACGACTCTTATTACATGCAGGGAAAACAAAGAGGGGTGAGAAGTCGCCTAAAAGCCTAAAAACATGAACTATGAACCGGATTTCATCAAACTGAAGAGATCCGCTGAGTGGGATCAATTAATGATAAGCCCGCGATTGCTCGATCTGGGATCGTTCCCTCTCCGGGGAGTCGGTGGTGGTAAATAAGGTGTGGGTGCTGTTGATTGAATGACGTACTCAGGTAGTTCTCCTCGCCTGACCCGATCCTCGTTAAGGTCTCGCAAATGTCTGTAGTCATCGGTGTTATGACCATCCATGTCATGAAATATGCAATGTCTTCCGGAATTGCATTGTGCTAGCGTTGTCTCCATCTTGGGAGGCCTTGGATATGAGGCGGCACCCCCTGTATCCACGTATATGTTGCTCAGAGCGTCATTCAGTTCAGTGTATTTGTCGTATCTGGACCCTCTCCGGGGTGGAGCATTACGATCATTTGTAGCAGGGGTCTTTCCTTTACCCTTGTCATTGCCTTTTCCAGGATTGGGCGGTTCTCCATCTTCGAGCATGTTGACGTCGAGAGTGCGTTTCTCAGAAGTTGCATCTTCTTCCCGCAGGAACCTATCTGCTTCAAGGTAGAATTCGCTGAGGTTTCGCGGTGGATCTCTGTACAAGGACTTTTTGAACTCCGAGTTATCTAAAACACCGGATACTGCTGCCATCAGTACCATCGACGGTTCAGGGCGATCAACTGATGCTGCAGTAATGTTGAATCTTTCCAGAAAGGAACGCAGAGTTTCTCCGGGCCTCTGCTTGATTGTGGCGAGTGACATGACGTTCTTAGGTCGTGCGATGTGGGCACGAAATTGTTCAATGAAGCGTGTGACCAACATGTTCCAACTGCTGATCGATTATGTTTCCAGCTGCCGAATCCACATGGCTGCTATATCAGTCAGAAAGAGGGGAAAACATTTAGCCATGACGTTTTCCGATGCCATTTGAACTTCCATATGCTATTTGTAATGCATGAGATGCACGGTAGGATCTGTCATGTCGTTGAAAGGCTCCAGTTGTGGAAGTTTGAAATCCAGGGGATTGCGGGAATTCCTGATTTCCTGAGTGAACGGGTTGTGATTGACGGCATCCACGTCATTCTGGTAAGTGCGGCCTCTCGTGAGGCGTTGAATCAGATCAGCGAGTCGATTGCCTTCAAAAAGCTGTTGCAAACTGCCAAGATCAGAGCTGGTACCCCCAGCGTTGAGTGCAGGAGAAAACGGAAGCTAGTGAGCTGTCGCTTGGGGATCGCGGCTCGCAGATCGTGGATCGAGGGGGGCAACCCGACCCGGTTCGAGGGGGACGGTTCGTGAGGTAGATTCGTGAAGTCCAGCTCATGAGGTCGGATCGTGAAGCAGGGGGGCGATCCGATCGGGTCCTGGAGGTAGATCACGAATCGTTTGATGCTGTTGAGGAGCAGGAGCTCGCAATTCGGTGCCTATATGAACCTGAGCTGAAGTAGGTTGCTGTGCATTTGCAATTGGCAGTGGGTTGCCCCCGAGCACTGGTGCTGGCGGGTCGCTGGGCCCAACCCGATCTGTTCGTGGTGGCCTGTGCGAGCCGCTTCAGTGTCTCCGTCTCCAATGGCATGAGCGTTGCCCGGCCTTCCATCCATCCAAGCGAAGAATTGGTTGATCATTTTCTGTTGTTTCTGGAGGAGATCATCTTGCCGTGCCATATGATCTCTCAGTTCAGAGAACTCCATCCATCTCGTCTCTGGTCAAGTATGCAGAAGGATCTCCATGAGAGGAAGCTTCCTGGCTTGCTTCGTTCCTTGTGCCTTCAGCATCAGCATCATCAGCATGAGCGGAAGTTCCAGTCATCTTCCTTTTGATTGCCATTGAGTTTCCTTTCAAGCTAGAAGTTGAAGTTTTTGTGTGCCCCCTTCCTGGCACGCCAAAGTGTTAGACCAAAATCTGGGCCTAACACCCAAATGCAGATCACAGATCACAGAATGCAGAAAACAGTAAATAAAGAGGAGACACACAAAGTTTTTATAATGGTTCGGCTGTAGATGTAGCCTACGCCACTTTATAATCTTATTGTTGTACAAACAGATTACAAGAATCAGTTACATGCAAGCACACAATCCGTATGTTAATTGAGGTTACAATGGTTTATACACGTAATCCACGTGTTAATTGTGTAGAAAAGAGAAGAATTTGACTGTAGGAAAGTGCAAAGTCCTTGCACTTCAGTAATGGTGGAAGCAGTGAAGAAGAATGGCCAAAAGTTCCTTGAAAATGCCCTCAAATGGTGTTTTTATAGCTGTAGGAGAGCTTCTAGGAGGACCGGTTCGTGACTGGGCACGTGGCAGGCGATCCAAGAAAGTAGGAGCATAAAAAGCCTTGAGAACAGGTCAAAACAGTGCGCGTATCAGCAGGTCTGAAGGTCGGTTCATGTTCATGGGATCGGATCGTGAGGAGACAGGGCGAGCCGATTCGGTCGTGGTACTCGAGTGCTGAAGGTGACGTAGTACGGAACGGATTGTGATGCAGGAGTGCGATCCGAGGGGGCGATCCAATCGTGGGCGAGCTGATGGGAGCGATCCGGTGCGATGGTTCTGAGTATTCGATGCTGGATTACACCCATTCACGGAAATGGGCATAACTTTCAAACCATAAGTCCGATTGAGCCAAACCGAAGCTCAAACAGAAGATAACTCAGAGATTTACAAATGTTACAAAGCTCAACTCCGTAATCGCTGTTTTTGGGCCCAAAAAAGATCGTTTGATAGGAGTTTCGGGCCTTTCTTTGTTCGTGATGCGACTTTGACCAAATCGTTGCCTGTCTTCTGATGTTGTTTCCATCGCTTGAGCATGTTATCATTCAAGAATTCCATGTGTGACAGCTTTTTCCAAAAAATGTGTCAACACGTTTGCCCTCCAGAACATATCTTGCTGGTTGAAGGAAGATGTGTTCTGGATAATCTGAGAAATCCGAGTCCAGAATGCGGCGATCACGCCGAATCGTATTAAGGCCAGAAAACCGACGATCACACGGGATCATATTAATGCCAGAGAAATCCAAGAAGACCATGAATTTGTACCTGCAATAAGATAAAATAAACAATGCAAGAATATTTCCAAGATGACCTTACCAGAGTAAACCATCCAAGGAGATGTTAGAGGGGTTCCAAGACGGCCTTACCGGAGTAAGACGACCAAGGAAAAGCGATGAAGGTTCCAAGACGGCCTTACCGGAGTAAGACGACCAAGGAAATGCCATGAAAGTTCCAAGACGGCCTTACCGGAGTAAGACGACCAAGGAAAAGCACATGAGGTTCCAAGACGGCCTTACCGGAGTAAGACGACCAAGTAAAAGCACATGAGGATTTGTTTATACTGGACGGATCCAGTTGGGAGCCGGAGCTCATGCTTATTGCTAATTCATGAAAATGCAGCAATCGTTTGCCGGACACGACTGAGACTACAAGCCAGTTCCGTGTGTGTGGGCTGATGTGACGACTCTTATTGCATGCAGGGAAAACAAAGAGGGGCGAGAAGTCGCATAAAAGCCTAAAAACATGAACTACGAACCGGAGTTCGTCAAACTGAAGAGATCCGCTGAGTGGGATCAATTAATGATAAGCCCGCGATTGCTCGATCCGGGATCGATCCCTCTCCGGCGAATCGGTGGTGGTAAAGAAGGTGTGGGGCGCTGTTTATTGAATGACGTACTCAGGTAGTTCTCCTCGCCTTCAAAAAGCTATTGCAAACTGCCAAGATCAGAGCTGGTACCCCCAGCGTTGAGTGCAGGAGAAAACGGAAGTTGGTGAGCTGTCGCCTGGGGATCGCGGCTCGCGGATTGTGGATCGAGGGGGGCGACCCGACCCGGTTCAAGGGGGATGGTTCGTGAGGTAGGTTCGTGAAGTCCAGCTCATGAGGTCGGATCGTGAAGCAGGGGGGCGATCCGACTGGGTCCTGGAGGTAGATCACGAACCGTTTGATGCTGTTGAGGAGCAGGAGCTCGCAATTCGTTGTCCATATGAACCTGAGCTGAAGTAGGTTGTTGTGCATTTGCAATAGGGAGTGGGTTGCCCCCGAGCACTGGTGCTGGCGGGTCGCGGGTCGCTGGTCCCGACCCGATCTGATCGTGGTGGCCTGTGCAAGTCGCTTCAGTGGCTCCGTCTCCAATGGCTTGAGCGTTGCTCGGCCTCCCATCTATCCGAGCGAAGAATTGGTTGATCATTTCCTGTTGTTTCTGGAGGAGATCATCTTTCCGTGCCATCTGATCTCTCAGTTCAGCGAGAACTCCATCCATCTCGTCTCTGGTCAAGTATGCAGAAGGATCTCGATGAGAGGAAGCTTCCTGGCTTGCTTCGTTCCTTGTGCCTTCAGCAACAGCATCATCAGCATGAGCGGAAGTTCCAGTCTTCTTCCTTTTGATTGCCATTGAGTTTCCTTTCAAGCTAGAAGTTGAAGTTTTTTTGTGCTCCCCTTCCTGGCGCGCCAAAGTGTTAGACCAAAAACTTGGCCTAACACCCAAATGCAGATCACAGATCACAGAATGCAGAAAACAGTAAATAAAGAGGATACACACAAAGTTTTTATAGTGGTTCGGCTGTAGATGTAGCCTACGTCCACTTTATAATCTTATTGTTATACTGACAGATTACAAGAATCAGTTACATGCAAGCACACAATCAGTGTGTTAATTGAGGTTACAAGGGTTTTTACACTTAATCCACGTGTTAATTGTGTAGAAAAGAGAAGAATTTGACTGTAGGAAAGTGCAAAGTCCTTGCACTTCAGTAATGGTGGAAGCAGTGAAGAAGAATGGCCAAAAGTTCCGTGAAAATTCCCTCAAATGGTGTTTTTATAGTTGTAGGAGAGCTTCTAGGAGGACCGGTTCGTGACTGGGCATGTGGCAGGCGATCCAAGAAATAGGAGCAAAAATAGCCTTGAGAACAGGTCAAAACAGTGCGCGTATCAGCAGGTCTGAAGGTCGGTTCGTGTTCATGGGATCGGATCGTAAGGAGACAGGGTGAGCCGATCCGGTCGTGGTACTCGAGTGTTGAAGGTGACGCAGTACGGATCGGATCGTGATGTAGGAGTGCGATCCGAGGGGGCGATCCAATCGTGGGCGAGCTGATGGGAGCGATCCAGTGCGATGGTTCTGAGTCTTCGATGCTGGATTACACCCATTCACGGAAATGGGCATAACTTTCAAACCGTAAGTCCGGTTGAGCCAAACCGAAGCTCAAACTCAAGCTAACTCAGAGATCTATAAAAATTACAAAGCTCAACTTTCTAATCGTTGTTTTCAGGCCCAAAAAAGGTTGTTTGATAGGAGTTTCGTAACTTTCTTTGTTCGTGATGCGACTTTGACCAAATCCCTGCCTGTCTTCTGATGTTGTTTCCATCGCTTGAGCATGTTATCATTCAGGAATTCCATGTGTGACAGCTTTTACGAAAAAATGTGTCAACACGTTTGCCCCCCAGAACATATCTTGCTGGTTGAAGGAAGATGTGTTCTGGATAATCTGAGAAATCCGAGTCCAGAATGCGACGATCACGCCGAATCGTATTAAGGCCAGAAAACCGACGATCACACGGGATCGTATTAAGGCCAGAGAAATCCAAGAAGACCAGGAATTTGTACCTGCAATAAGATAAAACAAACAATGCAAGAATATTTCCTAGATGGCCTTACCGGAGTAAACCATCCAAGGGGATGTTAGAGGGGTTCCAAGACGGCCTTACCGGAGTAAGACGACCAAGGAAAAGCGATGAAGGTTCCAAGACGGCCTTACCGGAGTAAGACGACCAAGAAATGCCATGAAAGTTCCAAGACAACCTTACCGGAGTTAGACGACCAAGGAAATGCCATGAAAGTTCCAAGACGGCCTTACTAGAGTAAGACGACCAAGGAAAAGCACATGAGGTTCCAAGACGGCCTTACCGGAGTAAGACGACCAAGGAAAAGCACATGAGGATTTGTTTATACTGAATGGATCCGGTTGGGAGCCGGAGCTCATGCTTATTGCTAATTCATGAAAATGCAGCAGTCGTTTGCCGGACACGAGTGGAGACCACAAGCCAGTTCCGTGCGTGTGGGCTGATGTGACGACTCTTATTACATGCAGGGAAAACAAAGAGGGGCGAGAAGTCGCCTAAAAGCCTAAAAACATGAACTACGAAATGGAGTTCGTCAAACTGAAGAGATTCGCTGAGTGGGATCAATTAATGATAAGCCCGCGATTGCTCGATCCGGGATCGTTCCCCCTTCGAGGAGTCGGTGGTGGTAAAGCAGGTGTGGGCGTTGTTGATTGAATGACGTACTCAGGTAGTTCTCCTCGCCTGACCCGATCCTCGACAAGGTCTCGCAAATGTCTGTAGTCATCGGTGTTATGACCGTCCATGTCATAAAATATGCAATGTCTTTCGGAATTGCGTTGTGCTAGCGTTGGCTCCCTCTTGGGAGGCCTTGGATATGAGGCGGCACCCCCTGTATCCACGTATATGTTGCTCAGAGTGTCATTCAGTTCAGTGTTTTTGTCATATCTAGACCCTCTCCGGGGTAGAGCATTACGATCATTTGTAGCAAGGGTCTTTCCTTTACCCTTGTCATTGCCTTTTCCAGGATTGGGCGGTTCTCCATCTCCAAGCATGTTGACGTCGAGAGTGCGTTTCTCCGAAGTTGCATCTTCTTCCCGCAGGAACCTATCCGCTTCAAGGTAGAATTCGCTTAGATTTCGCGGTGGATCTCTATACAAAGACTTTTTTAACCCCGAGTTATCTAGAACGCCCGATACTGCTGCCATCAGTACCATCGACGGTTCATGGTGATCAACTGATGCTGCTGCAACGTTGAATCTTTCCAGAAAGGAACGCAGAGTTTCTCCGGGCCTCTTCTTGATTGTGGTGACTGACATGACGTTCTTGGGTAGTGCGATGTGGAAACGAAATTGTTCAATGAAGCATGCGACCAACATGTTCCAACTGCTGATCGATTCTGTTTCCAGCTGCCGAATCAACATGGCTGCTATATCAGTCAGAAAGAGGGGAAAACATTTAGCCATGACGTTTTCCGATGCCATTTGAACGTCTATATGCCGTTTGTAACGCATGAGATGCACGGTAGGATCTGTCCTGCCGTTGTAAGGCTCCAGTAGTGAAAGTTTGAAATCCAGGGGATTACGGGAATTCATGATTTCCTCTGTGAACGGGTTGTGATTGACGTCATCTACGTCGTTCTGGTAAGTGCGGCCTCTCGTGAGGCGTTGAATTAGATCAACGAGTCGATTGCCTTCAAAAAGCTGTTGCAAGCTGCCAAGATCAGAGCTGGTACCCCCAGCGTTGAGTGCAGGAGAAAACGGAAGCTGGTGAGCTGTCGCCTGGGGATCGCGGCTCGGGATCGTGGATCGAGGGGGCGACCCGACCCGGTTCGAGGGGGACGGTTCGTGAGGTAGGTTCGTGAAGCCCAGCTCATGAGGTCGGATCATGAAGCAGAGGGGCGAATCGACTGAGTCTTGGAGGTAGATCACGAACCATTTGATGTTGTTGAGGATCAGGAGCTCGCAATTCGGTGTCTATATGAACCTAAGCTGAAGTAGGTTGCTGTGCATTTGCAATAGGGAGTGGGTTGCCCCGAGCACTGGTGCTGGCGGGTCGCTGGGCCTGACCCGATCTGATCGTGGTGGCTTGTGCGAGCTGCTTCAGTGGCTCTGTCTCCAATGGCTTGAGCGTTGCCCAGCCTTCCATCCATCCGAGCGAAGAATTGGTTGATCATTTCCTGTTGTTTCTGGAGGAGATCATCTTGCCGTGCCATCTGATCTCTCAGTTCAGCGAGAACTCCATCCATCTCGTCTTTGGTCAAGTATGCAGAAGGATCTCCATGAGAGGAAGCTTCCTGGCTTGCTTCGTTCCTTGTGCCTTCAGCATCAGCATCATCAGCATGAGCGGAAGTTCCAGTCTTCTTCCTTTTGATTGCCATTGAGTTTCCTTTCAAGCTAGAAGTTGAAGTTTTTGTGTGCTCCCCTTCCTGGCACGCCAAAGTGTTAGACCAAAATCTGGGCCTAACACCCAAATGCAGATCACAGAATGAAGAAAACAGTAAATAAAGAGGAGACACACAAAGTTTTTATAGTGGTTCGGTTGTAGATGTAGCCTACGTCCACTTTATAATCTTATTGTTATACTGACAGATTACAAGAATCAGTTACATGCAAGCACACAATCCGTGTGTTAATTAAGGTTACCAGGGTTTATACACGTAATCCAAGTGTTAATTGTGTAGAAAAGAGAAGAATTTGACTGTAGGAAAGTGCAACGTCCTTGCACTTCAGTAATGGTGGAAGCAGTGAAGAAGAATGGCCAAAAGTTCCTTGAAAATGCCCTCAAATGGTGTTTTTATAGCTATAGGAGAGCTTCTAGGAGGACCGGTTCGTGACTGGGCACGTGGCAGGCGAACCAAGAAAGTATTAGCATAAATAGCCTTGAGAAATGGTCAAAACAGTGCGCGTATCAGCAGGTCTGAAGGTCGGTTCATGTTCATGGGATCGGATCGTGAGGAGACAGGGCGAGCCGATCCGGCCGTGGTACTCGAGTGCTGATGGTGACGCAGTACGGATCGGATTGTGATATAGGAGTGCGATCCGAGGGGGCGATCCAATCGTGGGCGAGCTGATGGGAGCGATCCGGTGCGATGGTTCTGAGTCTTCGATGTTGGATTACACCCATTCATGGAAATGGGCATAACTTTCAAACCGTAAGTCCGATTGAGCCAAACCGAAGCTCAAACTGAAGCTAACTCAGAGATCTACAAAAGTAACAAAGCTAAAATCCATAATCGCCAATTTTGGGCCCAAAAAAGGTCGTTTGATAGGAGTTTCGGGCCTTTCTTTGTTCGTGATGCGACTTTGACCAAACCGTTGCATGTCTTCTGATGTTGTTTCCATTGCTTGAGCATGTTATCATTCAGAAATTCCATGTGTGACAGCTTTTACCAAAAAATGTGTCAACACGTTTGCCCCCCAGAACATATCTTGCTGGTTGAAGGAAGATGTGTTCTGGATAATCTGAGAAATCCGAGTCCAGAATGCGGCGATCACGCCGAATCGTATTAAGGACAGAAAACCGACGATCACACGGGATCATATTAAGGCCAGAGAAATCCAAGAAGACCAGGAATTTGTACCTACAATAAGATAAAACAAACAATGCAAGAATATTTCCTAGATGGCCTTACCGGAGTAAACCATCCAAGGAGATGTTAGAGGGGTTCCAAGACGGCCTTACCGGAGTAAGACGACCAAGGAAAAGCGATGAAGGTTCCAAGACGGCCTTACAGGAGTAAGACGACCAAGGAAATGCCATGAAAGTTCCAAGACGGCCTTACCGGAGTAAGACGACCAAGGAAATACCATGAAAGTTCCAAGACGGCCTTAACGGAGCAAGACGACCAAGGAAAAGCACATGAGGTTCCAAGACGGCCTTACCGGAGTAAGACGACCAAGGGAAAGCACATGAGGATTTGTTTATACTGGACGGATCGAGTTGGGAGCCGGAGCTCATGCTTGTTGCTAATTGATGAAAATGCAGTAGTCGTTTGCCGGACACGACAGGAGACCACAAGCCAGTTCCGTGCGTGTGGGATGATGTGACGACTCTTATTACATGCAGGGAAAACAAAGAGGGGCGAGAAGTCGCCTAAAAGCCTAAAAACTTGAACTACGAACCGGAGTTCATCAAACTGAAGAGATCCGCTGAGTGGGATCAATTAATGATAAGCCCGCGATTGCTCGATCCGGGATCGTTCCCTCTCCGGGGAGTCAGTGGTGGTGAAGCAGGTGTGGGTGCTGTTGATTGAATGATGTACTCAGGTAGTTCTCCTCTCCTGACCCGATCCTCGACAAGGTCTTGCAAATGTCTGTAGTCATCGGTGTTATGATCGTCCATGTCATGAAATATGCAATGTCTTCCGGAATTGCGTTGTGCTAGCGTTGGCTCCCTCTTGGGAGGCCTTGGATATGAGGCGACACCCCCTGTATCCACGTATATGTTGCTCAGAGTGTCATTCAATTAAGTGTATTTGTCGTATCTGGACCCTCTCTGGGGTGGGGCATTACGATCATTTGTAGCAGGGGTCTTTCCTTTACCCTTGTCATTGCCTTTTCCAGGATTGGGCGGTTCTCCATCTCCGAGCATGTTGACGTCGAGAGTGCATTTCTCCGAAGTTGCATCTTCTTCCCGCACGAAGCTATCTGCTTCAAGGTAGAATTCTCTTAGGTTTCGCGGTGGATCTCTGTACAAAGACTTTTTGAACTCCGAGTTATCTAGAACGCCGGATACTGCTGCCATCAGTACCATCGACGGTTCAGGGCGATCAACTGATGCTGCTGCAACGTTGAATCTTTCCAGAAAGGAACGCAGAGTTTCTCTGGGCCTCTGCTTGATTGTGGTGAGTGACATGACGTTCTTGGGTCGTGCGATGTCGACTCGAAATTGTTCAATGAAGCATGCGACCAACATGTTCAAACTGCTGATCGATTCTGTTTCCAACTGCCGAATCCACATGGCTGCTATATCAGTCAGAAAGAGGGGAAAACATTTATCCATGACGTTTTCCGATGCCATTTGAACTTCCATATGCCGTTTGTAACGCGTGAGATGCACGGTAGGATCTGTACTGTCGTTGTAAGGTTCCAGTTGTGGATGTTTGAAATCCGGGGGATTGCGGGAATTCCTGATTTCCTGAGTGAACGGGTTGTGATTGACGTCATCCACGTCGTTCTGGTAGGTTCCGCCTCTCGTGAGGCGTTGAATCAGATCAACGAGTCGATTGCCTTCAAAAAGTTGTTGCAAACTGCCAAGATCAGAGCTGGTACCCCCCAGCGTTGAGTGCAGGAGAAAACGGAAGCTGGTAAGCTGTCGCTTAGGGATCGCGGCTCGTGGATCGTGGATCGAGGGGGCGCGACCCGACCCGGTTCGAGGGGGACGGTTCGTGAGGTAGGTTCGTGAAGTCCAGCTCATGTGGTCGGATCATGAAGCAGGGGGGTGATACGACTGGGTACTGGAAGTAGATCACAAACCGTTTGATGCTGTTGAGGAGCAGGAGCTCGCAATTCGGTGTCTATATGAACCTAAGCTGAAGTAGGTTGCTGTGCATTAGCAATAGGGAGTGGGTTGCCCCCGAGCACTGGTGTTGGCGGGTCGCGGGTCGCTGGGCCCGACCTGATCTGATCGTGGTGGCCTGTGCGAGCCGCTTCAGTGGCTCCGTCTCCAATGGCTTGAGCGTTGCCCGGCCTTCCATCCATCCGAGCGAAGAATTGGTTGATCATTTCCTGTTGTTTCTGGAGGAGATCATCTTGCCGTGCCATCTGATCTCTCAGTTCAGTGAGAACTCCATCCATCTCGTCTCTGGTCAAGTATGCAGAAGGATCTCCATGAGAGGAAGCTTCCTGGCTTGCTTCGTTCCTTGTGCCTTTAGCATCAGCATCATCAGCATGAGCGGAAGTTCCAGTCTTCTGCCTTTTGATTGCAATTGAGTTTCCTTTCAAGCTAGAAGTTGAAGTTTTTGTGTGCTCCCCTTCCTGGCACGCCAAAGTGTTAGACCAAAATCTGGGCCTAACACCCAAATGTAGATCACAAATCACAGAATGCAAAAAACTGTAAATAAAGAGGAGATACACAAAGTTTTTATAGTGGTTCGGCTGTAGATGTAGCCAACGTCCACTTTATAATCTTTGTTATACTGACAGATTACAAGAATTAGTTACATGCAAGCACACAATCCGTGTGTTAATTGAGGTTACAAGGGTTTATACGCGTAATGCACGTGTTAATTGTGTAGAAAAGAGAAGAATTTGACTGTAGGAAAGTGCAAAGTCCTTGCACTTCAGTAATGGTGGAAGCAGTGAAGAAGAATGGCCAAAAGTTCCTTGAAAATGCCCTCAAATGGTGTTTTTATAGCTGTAGGAGAGCTTCTAGGAGGGCCAGTTCGTGACTGGGCACGTTGCAGGCGATCCAAGAAAGTAGGAGCATAAATAGCCTTGAGAACAGGTCAAAACAGTGCGCGTATCAGCAGGTCTGAAGGTCGGTTCGTGTTCATGGGATCGGATCGTGAGGAGACAGGGCGAGCCGATCCGGTCGTGGTACTCGACTGCTGAAGGTGACACAGTACGGATCGGATCGTGATGCAGGAGTGCGATCCGAGGGGGCGATCCAATCGTGGGCGAGCTGATGGGAGCGATCCGGTGCGATGGTTCTGAGTCTTCGATGCTGGATTACACCCATTCACGGAAATGGGCATAACTTTCAAACCGTAAGTCTGATTGAGCCAAAACGAAGCTCAAACTGAAGCTAACTCAGAAATCTACAAAAGTTACAAAGTTCAGCTCCATAATCGTTGTTTTCGGGCCCAAAAAAGGTCGTTTGATAGGAGTTTCGTGCCTTTCTTTGTTCGTGATGCGACTTTGACCAAATCGCTGCCTGTCTTCTGATGTTTTTTCCATCGCTTGAGCATGTTATCATTTAGGAATTCCATGTGTGACAGCTTTTACCAAAAAATGTGTCAACACGTTTGCCCCCCAGAACATATCTTGCTGGTTGAAGGAAGATGTATTCTGGATAATCTGAGAAATCCGAGTCTAGAATGCGAGGATCACGCCGAATCGTATTAAGGCCAGAAAACCAACGATCACACGGGATCGTATTAAGGCCAAAGAAATCCAAGAAGACCAGGAATTTGTACCTGCAATAAGATAAAACAAACAATGCAAGAATATTTCCTAGATGGCCTTACCGGAGTAAACCATCCAAGGAGATGTTAGAGGGGTTCCAAGACGGCCTTACCGGAGTAAGACGACCAAGGAAAAGCGATGAAGGTTCCAAGACGGCCTTACCGGAGTAAGACGACCAAGGAAATGCCTTGAAAGTTCCAAGACGGCCTTATCGGAGTAAGACGACCAAGGAAATACCATGAAAGTTCCAAGACGGCCTTACCGGAGTAAGACGACCAAGGAAAAGCACATGAGGTTCCAAGACGGCCTTACCGGAGTAAGACGACCAAGGGAAAGCACATGAGGATTTGTTTATACTGGACGGATCCAGTTGGGAGCCGGAGCTCATGCTTGTTGCTAATTCATGAAAATGCAGCAGTCGTTTGCCGGACACGACAGGAGACCACAAGCCAGTTCTGTGCGTGTGGGATGATGTGACGACTCTTATTACATGTAGGGAAAACAAAGAGGGGCGAGAAGTCGCCTAAAAGCCTCAAAACTTGAACTACGAACCGGAGTTCGTCAAACTGAAGAGATCCGCTGAGTGGGATCAATTAATGATAAGCCCGCGATTGCTCGATCCGGGATCGTTCCCTCTCCGGGGAGTCGGTGGTGGTAAAGCAGGTGTAGGCGCTGTTGATTGAATGACGTACTCAGGTAGTTCTCCTCGCCTGACTCGATCCTCGATAAGGTCTCACAAATGTCTGTAGTCATCGGTGTTATGACCGTCCATGTCATGAAATATGCAATGTCTTCCGGAGTTGCGTTGTGCTAGCATTGGCTCCCTCTTGGGAGGCCTTGGATATGAGGCGACACCCCCTGTATCCACGTATATGTTACTCAGAGTGTCATTCAGTTCAGTGTATTTGTCGTATCTGGACCCTCTCCGGGGTGGAGCATTACGATCATTTGTAGCAGGGGTCTTTCCTTTACCCTTGTCATTGCCTTTTCCAGGATTGGGCGGTTCTCCATCTCCGAGCATGTTGACGTCGAGAGTGCGTTTCTCCGAAGTTGCATCTTCTTCCCGCAGGAACCTATCTGCTTCAAGGTAGAATTCGCTTAGGTTTCGCGGTGTATCTCTGTACAAAGACTTTTTGAACTCCGAGTTATCTTGAACGCCGGATACTGCTGCCATCAGTACCATCGACGGTTCAGGGCGATCAACTGATGTTGCTGCAACGTTGAATCTTTCCCGAAAGGAACGCAGAGTTTCTCCGGTCCTCTGCTTGATTGTGGTGAGTGACATGACGTTCTTGGGTCGTGCTATGTGGACATGAAATTGTTCAATGAAGCGTGCGACCAACATGTTCCAACTGCTGATCGATTCTGTATCCAACTGCCGAATCCACATGTGTGACAACCCGGATTTTTACAACATTCTAAGACAAGAATCAAGGCAGAATTTAATTATAAAATATGAATCAGGAGAAACGGGTTGCGCCATTGCGTTCATCTCGGAAAAATACGCGAAATAGAGTCCGAGTTTTCGAAAATCGGAGTCCGTATGACCCAGTTATGGCCCGTCAAAGTTTTCAGAAAATTTCAAGTTCAAAAACAGTTCAAATTTGAATTCAAAATTCAAATTCAGCCAAGCAGGGCAGGCGGGAAAATTCCCGCCACCCCTAAGTCGACTGGGGAGTCGACACACCCCAGGTGGTGTCGACTGCCCAGTCGACACCCCTGTCGACTTGGGTGGTCGGCCAGTTTGGCCTGGGTGTACCTGACTTGTTCCTCAAGACACGCTTTTGGGTCTGGTCTATTGGCCTATGACGGGTTTTGAGGGTTCTGATCTATCCTAGGGTTAATCTAAGGGCCTAAACTACTCCTAATCTCTATAAAAACACCCTAGGACCTAACCTAAATCACTCAAAATCATTCTAGCAACTAAGTGCTGCCAAAATCTATCTTGATCATGGCCTCCATCTCCAACTCCAAGGGCTTGTGCATTCAAATCGGATTCAAATCAGAAGGTGAAAGCTTTCTACACCAAATCGAGGAGGGATCAACGTTGCTACGCAAGTTTCATGACGATTCTTCAACAAAGGAGCCACCTTTCTTCGATAAGACGATTCATGATCTTTCCCTAAGCCTCGCTATGTAAGTTCTAGCTACTTGTAGATTCTAACAGTGGTTCTAATGTGACATGGAATAAAACGCGATGAAACATAAGTATGCTAGCCTATGTGAACCTAATTTTGCCCCTTTTCTATGATCTATGACCTTGGGCTAAGTTTTAGCGACTTAATCATGCCACTCATGTTATGTTTCACCTAGTTTATCTTGCAAGTTTGAATCTTTATCTATGGAATGTTAGCATGAACCTTTGGGAACCATTTGACTTGTGAAACATTTGCAAAGACTTGACTTTGGGGCTTATGCATGTAAATGAACCCAAACCCCTTATGTTATCATGCATGTTTGTGGCCAAATTCCCTTATGTTATCATGCATGTTTGTGGCCAAATTCCCTTATGATACTATGCATGTTTGTGGCTAATCCCGTTGTGACATTATGCATGTTTGAGGCCAAAAACCCCTTATGATACTATGCATATTTTGAGGCCAAACCCCTTATGATACCATGCATGTTTGTGGCCAATCCCTTTTTGATATCGTGCATGTTTTGAGGCCAATATGTAGCATAGTATCCCTACTATGTTGACTCGCTTTTACTTGGGTTGGAAACACGATTTGGGGTAGGTTAGACGAGCGTGATTACGACATGATAATTTGACATGGGATTTCATGAAAATATGACACTATGATACACCTAAACGTGGGCATGACATGTGGGGTAAACATGGGACTTGAAACTAGACACGTATGGGTTGTAAGTGTAACATGACACTAGACCAAACATGAAAGTGGCCAACTCGAGGTTGGGTTGAGTTTGTAGCATAAATCTACCCGGACCCGCCCGGCTTAACTAGTGGCTACAAACAATAGGACCCAATGTGAGTAGTTGGTCATATAGCACTTAAAACCCGAGGTTAGACTAGGTTGTGGTGTAAAGCTACCCGGACCCGCCCGGCTTAACTAGTAACCACAACAAAGTCTAATGTGAGAGGTTGGGGTGCATTAATCTAATTAATGCCACATGAAAAGGTTAAGAAATTTTGACTAATGACACTTAACCGATATGACACAAATGGGTAGGTTAAGTTAAACCGGACTTGATTTCTTAATGACACTTAACCATATAAGACAATTAGGGGATGGAGTTAAGTAATTTACACTTAACTAATCTGATTTGGTAATTAGATGGGGTTAAGTAACTTAGACTTAACTAATCTAAACACGGTAATTAGATGGGGTTAAGTAACTTAGACTTAACTAATCTAAACACGGTAATTAGATGGGGTTAAGTAACCTACGCTTAACTAATCTAAACATGGTAATTCGATGGGGTTAAGTTAAACACTTAACCAATCTAAACTTGGTAATTCAATGAGGTTAAGTAACTAATACTTAACCAACTTAACATGATAATTTAATGGGGTTAAGTAACTTATACTTAACCAATTATACATGATGATTTGATGAGGTTAAGTAACCTATACTTAACCAATCTAATATATGGACCTGATAGGGTTAAGTCACAAGACCTTTTTAAATATAGCTAACCATTATAATACGATTTGTGGATGGGGTTAAGCTAACCCATACTTAACCAATCCGACTCGATAATCTGATGGGATTAAGATAATCTATGCTTAATCAATCTAACACGATAATCTGATAGGGTTAAGACAAACAAATACTTAACCAATTTGACATACGAGTTGTAGGGCTAAGCCTTGAACTTGAACACTTAGCCGATTATGACATGGTTGGTAGGCGGGTTAAGTCATGGGCTTGAATAACAACACTTAACCCAATAGACAAAACCCTAGTTAGAGGAACTAGGTAGAAAATCGTAGATAATCAAGGATAACGGGAAAAGAAGCTAAGTGGTAAACCTTAGTTAAGAATAACTAAGTAATAATTCTTAGCCAAGGACATGGGACTAGTTCATAAATAGATGAGTAACCTGATACGGTAGGTCATCGCTTAGTATACGAGGAGGAGCTACTTATCTGACTTGGATAAAAAAAAGCTCCAACGAACTGGGTGACGAAGCGGTAGCTTCGGGGGGGGGGGGACGTGAGGGTACTCTTGGTATCCCTCTGTGAGGTGGCAGATGGTCCATGAAACCTGGCCTCACAGAGGTTAAGGTCTGCGGTAGAAGAGACAAGGGTATGCCTTGGTTGCTGTGCGAGCAACCTAAAGACGGGGATGGATTAGCGTGGAGTCGACGATACTTGATTTTTGCCCTAAATAGCGCGTCGTCGACTACCTACCATCTTTAGTCAATCGTGTACGAACGGAAAGGCAGAGAACTACCAACAGACCATGTTCTTGCTATTGAGTCATGGGTGAGGTTGGCCAATAGGAAAGTGGGGCATAGTGGGGCTGGAGTATAGTTCTCGTGCATGATTTTTCTTGGATTGCCTTTCAGTAGTTGAGGGAGGGGACACGTGGGACCATAGCCACGAATACAAAAATAGACCTTGATATCTGCATTCGGCAGACGACTTAAAGCTCCCGACCGAGTTCTGTATTTCTCGATTTGCCCTGGCACGGAACTCGGATGGCACATTGAGATACATGTGCGTCTAGACATGGAAAACGATTCACGATACATACGTGGGATAAAGGGTGTGGTTGACGGGTGGCATAATCCCTAGTGGCCCTAGGTGGCTTGAACCCAAACCGAGACACGGAAACGTTCATTAGGTAGCATAATCCCTAGTGGTCCTAGGTGGCATAAATCCTAAGTGAACACGCGATAGTTCATGGTAAGAAAACATAACCAGATCAGAGGTAGCAGTCCAAAACAACTTCAAGGATAAAATGGTACTACGTTCAGGTGGTATAGTTTTACATGGGAAAGCCCGTACGGCCTACGGCAAAGGACTGAACTTATACATGGAAAGAAACATACGAGTTGGGAAAAACCTACACATGCTAGGTTGACATGGACCATTACATGACATTGGGCAAGGGACATTCATAGTTAACACATGACGCGGGTTGGGATACTAGTACGAGAGGTGCAGAGCAAATATACATGATAAATACCTTGGGATGTTATACATGATAGATACTGTGGGATGTTATACATGATAGATACCTTGGGATAGTATACTTGATAGAAACCTGACGATGTGATACCTTGATTTATCTTGACACCGTAGTTTATTATGATACCTTAGTTTATCTTGCTACAGTAGCTCATCCGGTTATCTTGGTTTAGCTTATCTATCTTGTCGTCATCCTTATGTTCACTTTCAGTTTATGCATGTCATGTTACCTTTACCTGTTTTTATAATGGAAGTAGATAGGACTTACCAGTCTTTATGACTGACCCCGTTTTGTTTCGCCTCTTTGTCTTCCGTTTCCCCCCCCAGGTTTTCAGGGAGGAAACACTGTTATTTAGTTCGGACTTCCTCTGCTTGAAGGTCGTCATGCATGGCTTGAACTTTTCTTGGCTATGGATACCTTACTGTTTTACTTGGGGAATAATTTATGAAATGGTTTATGCTTCTTTACTATTGCAAGACAGGTTTTGATGTATTCTGATGTAAAAGGCTTTTGACCTTACTATTTTATAGGGTAATGAAATTTGCTTTACTTCCGCTGTTTTATATATGTTCTGTCTTGTAATATTTCTGTGCATGTTTACCTCGATGATGCTTCACCAAACCTAGTGCATTCCCTTTGTGAGTGACCCTAGCGGAGGTGGGGTGTTACAACATTGTTGCTGTATCAGTCAGAAAGAGGGGAAAACATTTAGCCATGACGTTTTCCGATGCCATTTGAACTTCCATATGCCATTTGTAACGCATGAGATGCACGGTAGGATCTGTCCTGCCGTTGTAAGGCTCCAGTTGTGGAAGTTTGAAATCCAGGGGATTGCGGAAATTCCTGATTTCCTGAGTGAACGGGTTGTGATTGACGTCATCCATGTCGTTCTGGTAAGAGCGGCCTCTCGTGAGGCGTTGAATCAGATCAGTGAGTCGATTGCCTTCAAAAAGTTGTTGCAAACTGCCAAGATCAGAGCTGGTACCCCCAGCGTTGAGTGCAGGAGAAAACGGAAGCTAGTGAGCTGTCGCCTGGGGATCGCGGCTCGTGGATCGTGGATCGAGGGGGGCGACCCGACCCGGTTCGAGGGGGACAGTTCGTGAGGTATGTTCGTGAAGTCCATCTCATGAGGTCGGATCGTGAAGTAGGGGGCGATCCGATTGGGTCCTGGAGGTAGATCACGAACCGTTTGATGATGTTGAGGAGCATGAGCTCGCAATTCGGTGTCTATATGAACTTGAGCTGAAGTAGGTTGCTGTGCATTTGCAATAGGGAGTGGGTTGCCCCCGAGCACTGGTGCTGTCGGGTCGCGGGTCGCTGGGCCCGACCCGATCTGATCGTGGTGGCCTATGTGAGCCGCTTCAGTGGCTCCGCCTCCAATGGCTTGAGCATTGCCCGGCCTTCCATCCATCCGAGCGAAGAATTGGTTGATCATTTTCTGTTGTTTCTGGAGGAGATCATCTTGCCATGCCATCTGATCTCTCAGTTCAGCGAGAACTCCATCCATCTCGTCTCTGGTCAAGTATGCAGAAGGATCTCCATGAGAGGAAGCTTCCTGGCTTGCTTCGTTCCTTGTGCCGTCAGCATCAGCATCATCAGCATGAGCGGAAGTTCCAGTCTTCTTCCTTTTGATTGCCATTGAGTTTCCTTTCAAGCTAGAAGTTGAAGTTTTTGTGTGCTCCCCTTCCTAGCGCGCCAAAGTGTTAGACCAAAATCTGGGCCTAACACCCAAATGTAGATCACAGATCACAGAATGCAGAAAACAGTAAATAAAGAGGAGACATACAAAGTTTTTATAGTGGTTCGGCTGTAGATGTAGCCTACGTCCACTTTATAATCTTATTGTTATACTGATAGATTACAAGAATCGGTTACATGCAAGCACACAATCCGTGTGTTAATTGAGGTTACAAGGGTTTATACACGTAATCCACGTGTTAATTGTGTAGAAAAGAGAAGAATTTGACTGTAGGAAAGTGCAAAGTCCTTGCACTTCAGTAATTGTGGAAGAAGTGAAGAAGAATGGCCAAAAGTTCCTTGAAAATGCCCTCAAATGGTGTTTTTATAGTTGTAGGAGAGCTTCTAGGAGGACCGGTTCGTGACTGGGCACGTGGCAGGCGATCCAAGAAAGTAGGAGCATAAATAGCCTTGAGAACAGGTCAAAACAGTGCGCATATCAGCAGGTCTGAAGGTCGGTTCGTGTTCATGGGATCGGATCGTGAGGAGACAGGGCGAGCCGATCCGGTCGTGGTACTCGAGTGCTGAAGGTGATGCAGTATGGATCGGATCGTGATGCAGGAGTACGATCCGAGGGGGCGATCCAATCGTGGGCGAGCTGATGGGAGCGATCCGGTGCGATGGTTATGAGTCTTCTATGCTGGATTACAGCCATTCACGGAAATGGGCATAACTTTCAAACCGTAAGTCCGATTGAGCCAAAACGAAGCTCAAACTGAAGCTAACACAGAGATCTACAAAAGTTACAAAGCTCAGCTCTGTAATCGCTTGTTTGGGCCCAAAACAGGTCATTTGATAGGAATTTCGGGCCTTTCTTTGTTCGTGATGCGACTTTGACCAAATCGCTGCCTGTCTTCTGATGTTGTTTCCATCGCTTGAGCATGTTATCATTCAGGAGTTCCATGTGTGACAGCTTTTACCAAAAAATGTGTCAACACGTTTGCCCCCCAGAACATATCTTGCTGGTTGAAGGAAGATGTGTTCTGGATAATCTGAGAAATCCGAGTCCAGAATGCGAACATCACGCCGAATCGTATTAAGGACAGAAAACCGACGATCACTCAGGATCGTATTAAGGCCAGAGAAATCCAAGAAGACCAGGAATTTGTACCTGCAATAAGATAAAACAAACAACGCAAGAATATTTCCTAGATGGCCTTACCGGAGTAAACCATCCAAGGAGATGTTAGAGGGGTTCCAAGACGGCCTTACCGGAGTAAGACGACCAAGGAAAAGCGATGAAGGTTCCAAGACGGCCTTACCGGAGTAAGACGACCAAGGAAATTCCATGAAAGTTCCAAGACGGCCTTACCGGAGTAAGACGACCAAGGAAATACCATGAAAGTTCCAAGACGGCCTTACCGGAGTAAGACGACCAAGGAAAAGCACATGAGGTTCCAAGACGGCCTTACCGGAGTAAGACGACCAAGGAAAAGTACATGAGGATTTGTTTATACTGGACGGATCCAGTTGGGAGCCGGAGCTCATGCTTATTGCTAATTCATGAAAATGCAGCAGTCGTTTGCCGGACATGACTGGAGACCACAAGCCAGTTCCGTGTGTGTGGGCTGATGTGACGACTCTTATTACATGCTGGGAAAACAAAGAGGGCGAGAAGTCGCCTAAAAGCCTAAAAACATGAACTATGAACCGGAGTTCGTCAAACTGAAGAGATCCGCTGAGTGGGATCAATTAATGATAAGCCTGCGATTGCTCGATCCGGGATCGTTCCCTCTCCGGGGAGTCGGTGGTGGTAAAGCAGGTGAGGGCGCTGTTGATTGAATGACATACTCAGGTAGTTCTCCTCGCCTGACACGATCCTCGATAAGGTCTCGCAAATGTCTGTAGTCATCGGTGTTATGACCGTCCATGTCATGAAATATGCAATGTCTTCCAGAATTGCATTGTGCTAGCGTTGGCTCCCTCTTGGGAAGCCTTGGATATGAGGTGTAACCCCCTGTATCCACGTATATGTTGCTCAGAGTGTCATTCAGTTCAGTGTATTTGTCGTATCTGGACCCTCTCCGGGGTGGAGCATTACGATCATTTGTAGTAGGGGTCTTTCCTTTACTCTTGTCATTGCCTTTTCCAGGATTGGGCGGTTCTCCATCTCCGAGCATGTTGACGTCGAGAGTGCGTTTCTCCGAAGTTGCATCTTCTTCCCGCAGGAGCCTATCTGCTTCAAGGCAAAATTCGCTTAGGTTTCGCGGTGGATCTTTGTACAAAGACTTTTTGAACTCCGAGTTATCTAGAACGCCGGATACTGCTGCCATCAGTACCATCGACGGTTCAGGGCGATCAACTGATGCTGCTGCAATGTTGAATCTTTCCAGAAAGGAACGCAGAGTTTCTCCGGGCTTCTGCTTGATTGTGGTGAGTGACATGACGTTCTTGGGTCGTGCGATGTCGACACGAAATTGTTCAATGAAGCGTGCGACCAACATTTTCCAACTGCAGATCAATTCTGTTTCCAGCTGCCGAATCCACATGGCTTCTATATCAGTCAAAAAGAGGGGAAAACATTTAGCCATGACGTTTTCCAATGCCATTTGAACTTCCATATGCCGTTTGTAACGCATGAGATGCAAGGTAGGATCTGTCCTGCCGTTGTAAGGCTCCAGTTGCGGAAGTTTGAAATCCTGGGGATTGCGGGAATTCCTGATTTCCTGAGTGAACGGGTTGTGATTGACGTCATCCACGTCGTTCTGGTAAGTGCGGCCTCTCGTGAGGCGTTGAATCAGATCAGCGAGTCGATTGCCTTCAAAAAGCTGTTGCAAACCGCCAAGATAAGAGCTGGTACCCCCAGCGTTGAGTGTAGGAGAAAACGGAAGCTGGTGAGCTGTCGCCTGGGGATCGTGGCTCGTGGATCGTGGATCGAGAGGGGCGACCCGACCCGGTTCGAGGGGGACGATTCGTGAGGTAGGTTCGTGAAGTCCAGCTCATGAGGTCGGATCGTGAAGCAAGGGGCAATCCGACTGGGTCCTAGAGGTAGATCACGAACCATTTGATGCTGTTGAGGAGCAGGAGCTCGCAATTCGGTGTCTATACGAACTTGAGCTGAAGTAGGTTGCTGTGCATTTGCAATAGGGAGTGGGTTGTCCCCGAGCACTGGTGCTGGCGGGTCGCGGGTTGCTGGGCCCGACCCGATCTAATCGTGGTGGCCTGTGCGAGCCGCTTCAGTGGCTCCGTCTCCAATGGCTTGAGCGTTGTCCGGCCTTCCATCCATTTGAGCGAAGAATTGGTTGATCATTTCCTGTTGTTTCTGGAGGAGATCATCTTGCCGTGCCATCTGATCTCTCAGTTCAGCGAGAACTCCATCCATCTCGTCTCTGGTCAAGTATGCAGAAGGATCTCCATGAGGGAAAGCTTCCTGGCTTGCTTCGTTCCTTGTGCCTTCAGTATCAGCATCATCAGCATGAGCGGAATTTCCAGTCTTCTTCCTTTTGATTGCCATTGAGTTTCCTTTCAAGCTAGGAGTTGAAGTTTTTGTGCGCTCCCCTTCCTGGCGCGCCAAAGTGTTAGACCAAAATCTGGGCCTAACACCCAAATGCTGATCACAGATCACAGAATGCAGAAAACGGTAAATAAAGAGGAGACACACAAAGTTTTTATAGTGGTTCGGCTGTAGATGTAGCCTACGTCCACTTTATTATCATATTGTTATACTGACAGATTACAAGAATCAGTTACATGCAAGCACACAATCCTTGTGTTAATTGAGGTTACAAGGGTTTATACACGTAATCCACGTGTTAATTGTGTAGAAAAGAGAAGAATTTGACTGTAGGAAAGTGCAAAGTCCTTGCACTTCAGTAATGGTGGAAGCAGTGAAGAAGAATGGCCAAAAGTTCCTTGAAAATGCCCTCAAATGTTGTTTTTATAGCTGTAGGAGAGCTTCTAGGAGGACCGGTTCGTGACTGGGCACGTGGCAGGCGATCCAAGAAAGTAGGAGCATAAATAGCCTTGAGAACAGGTCAAAACAGTGCGTGTATCAGCAGGTCTGAAGGTCGGTTCGTGTTCATGGGATCAGATCGTGAGGAGACAGGGCGAGCCGATCCGATCGTGGTACTCAAGTGCTGAAGGTGACGCAGTACGGATCGAATCGTGATGCACGAGTGTGATCCAAGGGGGCGATCCAATCGTGGGCGAGCTGATGGGAGCGATCCGTTGCGATGGTTCTGAGTCTTCGATGCTAGATTACACCCATTCACGGAAATGGGCATAACTTTCAAACCGTAAGTCCGATTGAGCCAAACCGAAGCTCAAACTGAAGCTAACTCAGAGGTCTACTAAAGTTACAAAGATTAGCTCCGTAAACGCTGTTTTCGGGCCCAAAAAAGGTCGTTTGATAGGAGTTTCGGGCCTTTCTTTGTTCGTGATGCGACTTTGACCAAATCGCTGCCTGTTTTCTGATGTTGTTTCCATCGCTTGAGCATGTTATCATTCAGGAATTCCATGTGTGACAGCTTTTACCAAAAAATGTGTTAACACGTTTGCCCCCCAGAACATATCTTGCTGGTTGAAGGAAGATGTGTTCTGGATAATCTGAGAAATCCGTGTCCAGAATGCGACGATCACGCCGATTCGTATTAAGGCCAGAAAATCGATGATCACACGGGATCGTATTAAGGCCAGAGAAATCCAAGAAGACTAGGAATTTGTACCTGTAATAAGATAAAACAAACAATGCAAGAATATTTCCTAGATGCCTTACCGGAGTAAACCATCCAAGGAGATGTTAGAGGGTTTCCAAGACGGCCTTACCGGAGTAAGACGACCAAGGAAAAGCGATGAAGGTTCCAAGACGGCCTTACCGGAGTAAGGCGACCAAGGAAATGCCATGAAAGTTCCAAGACGGCCTTACCGGAGTAAGACGACCAAGGAAAAGCACATGAGGTTCCAAGACGGCCTTACCGTAGTAAGACGACCAAGGAAAAGAACATGAGGATTTGTTTATACTGGACGGATCCAGTTGGGAGCCGGAGCTCATGCTTATTGCTAATTCATGAAAATGCAGCAGTCGTTTGCAAGATACGAATGGAGACCACAAGCCAGTTCCGTGCGTGTGGGCTGATGTGACGACTCTTATTACATGCAGGGAAAACAAAGAGGGGCGAGAAGTCGCCTAAAAACATGAACTACGAACCGGAGTTCGTCAAACTGAAAAGATCCGCTGAGTGGGATCAATTAATGATAAGCCCGCGATTGCTCGATCCGGGATCGTTCCCTCTCCGGGGAGTCAGTGGTGGTAAAGCAGGTGTGGGTGTTGTTGATTGAATGACGTACTCAGGTAGTTCTCCTTGCCTGATCCGATCCTCGATAAGGTCTCGCAAATGTCTGTAGTCATCGGTGTTATGACCGTCCATGTCATGAAATATGCAATGTCTTCCGGAATTGCGTTGTGCTAGCGTTGGCTCCCTATTGGGAGGCCTTGGATATGAGGCGGCACCCCCTGTATCCATGTATATGTTGCTCATAGTGTCATTCAGTTCAGTGTATTTGTCGTATCTGGACCCTCTCCGGGGTGGAGCATTACGATCATTTGTAGCAGGGGTCTTTCCTTTACTCTTGTCATTGCCTTTTCCAGGATTTGGCGGTTCTACATCTCCAAGCATGTTGACGTCGAGAGTGCGTTTCTCCGAAGTTGCATCTTCTTCCCACCGGAACCTATCTGCTTCAAGGTAGAATTCTCTTAGGTTTCGCGGTGGATCTCTGTATAAAGACTTTTTGAACTCCGAGTTATCTAGAACGCTGGATACTGCTGCCATCAGTACCATCGACGGTTCAGGGCGATCAACTGATGCTACTGCAACGTTGTATCTTTCCAGAAAGGAACGCAGAGTTTCTCCAGGCCTCTGCTTGATTGTGGTGAGTGACATGATGTTCTTGGGTCGTGCGATGTGGACATGAAATTGTTCAATGAAGCGTGCGACCAACATGTTACAACTGCTGATCGATTCTATTTCCAGCTGCCGAATCCACATGGCTGCTATATCAGTCAGAAAGAGGGGAAAACATTTAGCCATGACGTTTTCCGATGCCATTTGAACATCCATATGCCATTTGTAACGCATGAGATGCACGGTAGGATCTGTCCTGCCGTTGTAAGGCTCCAGTTGTGGAAGTTTGAAATCCGGGGGATTGCGGGAATTCCTGATTTCCTGAGTGAATGGGTTGTGATTGACGTCATCCACGTCGTTCTGGTAAGTGCGGCCTCTCGTGATGCGTTGAATCAGATCAGCGAGTCGATTGCCTTCAAAAAGTTGTTGCAAACTGCCAAGATCAGAGCTGGTACCCCCAGCGTTGAGTGTAGGAGAAAACGGAAGCTGGTGAGTTGTCGCCTGGGGATCGCGGCTCGCGGAATGTGGATCGAGGGGGGCGACCCGACCCGGTTCAAGGGGGACGGTTCGTGAGGTAGGTTCGTGAAGTCCAGCTCATGAGGTCGGATCGTGAAGCAGGGGGGCGATCCGACTATTTCCTGGAGGTAGATCACGAACCGTTTGATGCTGTTGAGGAGCAGGAGCTCGCAATTCGGTGTCTATATGAACCTGAGCTGAAGTAGGTTGCTGTGCATTTGCAATAGGGAGTGGGTTGCCCCCGAGCACTGGTGCTGGCGGGTCGCGGGTCGCTGGGCCCGACCCGATCTGATCGTGGTGGCTTGTGCGAGCCGCTTCAGTGGCTCCATCTCCAATGGCTTGAGCGTTGCCCGGCCTTCCATCCATCCGAGCGAAGAATTGGTTGATCATTTCCTGTTGTTTCTGGAGGAGATCAACTTGCCTTGCCATCTGATCTCTCAGTTCAGCGAGAACTCCATCCATCTCGTCTCTGGTCAAGTATGCAGAAGGATCTCCATGAGAGGAAGCTTCCTGGCTTGCTTCGTTCCTTGTGACTTCAGCATCAACATCATCAGCATGAGCGGAAGTTCCCGTCTTCTTCCTTTTGATTGCCATTGAGTTTCCTTTAAAGCTAGAAGTTGAAGTTTTTGTGTGCTCCCCTTCCTGGCGCGCCAAAGTGTTAGACCAAAATCTGGGCCTAACACCCAAATGCAGATCACAGATCACAGAATGCAGAAAACAGTAAATAAAGAGGAGACACACAAAGTTTTTATAGTGGTTCGGCTGTAGATGTAGCCTACGTCCACTTTATAATCTTATTGTTATACTGATAGATTACAAGAATCAGTTACATGCAAGACACAATCCGTGTGTTAATTGAGGTTACAAGGGTTTATACACGTAATCCACGTGTTAATTGTGTAGAAAAGAGAAGAATTTGACTGTAGGAAAGTGCAAAGTCCTTGCACTTCAGTAATGGTGGAAGCAGTGAAGAAGAATGGCCAAAAGTTCCTTGAAAATGCCCTCAAATGGTGTTTTTATAGCTGTAGGAGAGCTTCTAGGAGGACCGGTTCGTGACTGGGCATGTGGCAGGCGATCCAAGAAAGTAGGAACATAAATAGCCTTGAGAACAGGTCAAAACAGTGCGCGTATCAGCAGGTCTGAAGGTCAGTTAGTGATCATGGGATCGGATCGTGAGGAGACAGGGCGAGCCGATCCGGTGGTGGTACTCGAGTGCTGAAGGTGACGCAGTACGGATTGGATCGTGATGCAGGAGTGCGATCCGAGGGGGCGATCAAATCGTGGGCGAGCTGATGGGAGCGATCCGGTGCGATGGTTCTGAGTCTTCGATGCTGGATTACACCCATTCACGGAAATGGGCATAACTTTCAAACCGTAAGTCCGATTGAGCCAAACCGAAGCTCAAACTGAAGCTAACTCTGAGATCTACAAAAATTACAAAGCATAGCTTTGTAATTGTTGTTTTCGGGCCCAAAAAAGGTCGTTTGATAGGAGTTTTGGGCCTTTCTTTATTCGTGATGCGACTTTGACCAAATTGCTGTCTTTCTTCTGATGTTGTTTCCATCGCTTGAGCATGTTATCATTCAGGAATTCCATGTGTGACAGCTTTTAGCAAAAAATGTGTCAACATGTTTGCCCCCCAGAACATATCTTGCTGGTTGAAGGAAGATGTATTCTGGATAATCGGAGAAATCCGAGTCCAGAATGCGACGATCACGCTGAATCGTATTAAGGCCAGAAAACCGATGATCACACGGGATCGTATTAAGGCCAGAGAAATCCAAGAAGACTAGGAATTTGTACCTGCAATAAGATAAAACAAACAATGCAAGAATATTTCCTAGATGGCCTTACCGGAGTAAACCACCGAAGGAGATGTTAGAGGGGTTCCAAGACGGCCATACCGGAGTAAGACGACCAAGGAAAAGCGATGAAGGTTACAAGACGGCCTTACCGGAGTAAGACGACCAAGGAAATGACATGAAAGTTCCAAGACGGCCTTACCGGAGTAAGACGACCAAGGAAATGCCATGAAAGTTCCAAGACGGCCTTACCGGAGTAAGACGACCAAGGAAAAGCACACGAGGTTCCAGGACGGCCTTACCGGAGTAAGACGACCAAGGAAAAGCACATGAGGATTTGTTTATACTAGACGGATCCAGTTGGGAGCCAGAGCTCATGCTTATTGCTAATTCATGAAAATGCAGCAGTCGTTTGCCGGACACGACTGGAGACCACAAGCCAGTTCTGTGCGTGTGGGCTGATGTGATGACTCTTATTACATGCAGGGAAAACAAAGAGGGGCGAGAAGTCGCCTAAAAGCCTAAAAACATGAACTACGAACCGGAGTTCTTCAAACTGAAGAGATCCGTTGAGTGGGATCAATTAATGATAAGCCCGCAAGTGCTCGATCCGGGATCGTTCCCTCTCCGGGGAGTCAGTGGTGGTAAAGCAGGTGTGGGCGCTGTTGATTGAATGACGTACTCAGGTAGTTCTCCTCGCCTGACCCGATTCTCGATAAGGTCCTGCAAATGTCTGTAGTCATCGGTGTTATGACCGTCCATGTCATGAAATATGCAATGTCTTCCAGAATTGCGTTTTGCTAGCGTTGGCTCCCTCTTGGGAGGCCTTGGATATGAGGCAGCACCCCCTGTATCCACGTATATGTTGCTCAGAGTGTCATTCAGTTCAGTGTATTTGTCGTATCTGGACCCTCTCCGGGGTGGAGCATTTCGATCATTTGTAGCAGGGGTCTTTCCTTTACCCTTGTCATTGCCTTTTCCAGGATTGGGCGGTTCTCCATCTCCGAGCATGTTGACGTCGAGAGTGTGTTTCTCCGAAGTTGCATCTTCTTCCCGCAGGAACCTATCTGCTTCAAGGTAGAATTCGCTTAGGTTTCGCGGTGGATCTCTGTACAAAGACTTTTTGAACTCTGAGTTATCTAGAACGCAGGATACTGCTGCCATTAGTACCATCGACGGTTCAGGGCGATCAACTGATGCTGCTGCAACGTTGAATCTTTCCAGAAAGGAAAGCAGAGTTTCTCCGGGCCTCTGCTTGATTGTGGTGAGTGACTTGACGTTCTTGGGTCGTGCGATGTGGACACGAATTTTTTCAATGAAGCGTGTGACCAACTTGTTCCAACTGCTGATCGATTCTGTTTCCAGCTGCCGAATCCACATGGCTGCTATATCAGTCAGAAAGAGGGGAAAACATTTAGCCATGACGCTTTCCGATGCCATTTGAACTTCCATATGCCGTTTGTAATTCACGAGATGCACGGTAGGATCTGTCCTACCGTTGTAAGGCTCCAGTTGTGGAAGTCTGAAATCCGGGGGATTGCGGGAATTCTTGATTTCCTGAGTGAACGGGTTGTGATTGACGTCATCCATGTTGTTATGGTAAGTGCGGCCTCTCGTGAGGCGTTGAATCAGATCAGCGAGTCAATTGCCTTCAAAAAGCTGTTGCAAACTTCCAAGATCAGAGCTGGTACCCCCAGCGTTGAGTGTAGGAGAAAACGGAAGCTGTTGAGCTCTCGCCTGGGGATCGCGGCTCGCAGATCGTGGATCGAGGGGGGCGACCCGACCCGGTTCGAGGGGGACGGTTCGTGAGGTAGGTTCGTGAAGTCCAGCTCATGAGGTCGGATCATGAAGCAAGGGGGCGATCCGACTGGATCCTGGAGGTAGATCACAAACCGTTTGATGATGTTGAGGAGCAGGAGCTCGCAATTCGGTGTCTATATGAACCTGAGCTGAAGTAGGTTGTTGTGCATTTGCAATACGGAGTGGGTTGCCCCCGAGCACTGGTGCTGGCGGGTCGCGGGTCGTTGGGCCTGACCTGATCTGATCGTGGTGGCCTATGAGAGCCCTTCAGTGGCTCTTTCTCCAATGGCTTGAGCATTGCCCGGCCTTCCATCCATCCGAGCGAAGAATTGGTTGATCATTTCCTGTTGTTTCTGGAGGAGATCATCTTGCCGTGCCATCTGATCTCTCAGTTCAGCAAGAACTCCATCCATCTCGTCTCTGGTCAACTATGCAGAAGGATCTCCATGAGAGGAAGCTTCCTGGATTGCTTCGTTCCTTGTGCCTTCAGCATCAGCATCATCAAATGGTGGAAGCAGTGAAGAAGAATGGCCAAAAGTTCCTTGAAAATGCCCTCAAATGGTGTTTTTATAGCTGTAGGAGAGCTTCTAGGAGGACCGGTTCGTGACTGGGCACGTGGCAGGCGATCTAAGAAAGAAGAGCATAAATAGCCTTGAGAACAGGTCAAAATAGGGCGCGTATCAGCAGGTCTGAAGGTCGGTTCGTGTTCATGGGATCGGATCGTGAGGAGACAGGGCGAGCCGATCCGGTCGTGGTACTCGAGTGCTGAAGGTGACGCAGTAGGGATCGGATCGTGATGCAGGAGTGCGATCCGAGGGGGCGATCCAATCGTGGCCGAGCTGATGGGAGCGATCCGGTGCGATGGTTCTGAGTCTTCGATGCTGGATTACACCCATTTACGGAAATGGGCGTAACTTTTAAACCGTAAGTCCGATTGAGCCAATCCAAAGCTCAAACTGAAGCTAACTCAGAGATCTACAAAAGTTACGGAGCCTAGCTCCGTAATCGCTGTTTTCGGGCCCAAAAAAGATCGTTTGATAGGAGTTTCGGGCCTTTCTTTGTTCGTGATGCGACTTTGACCAAATTGCTGCCTGTCTTCTGATGTTGTTTCCATCGCTTGAGCATGTTATCATTCAGGAATTCCATGTGTGACAACTTTTAGCAAAAAATGTGTCAACACGTTTGCCCCCCAGAACATATCTTGCTGGTTGAAGGAAGATGTGTTCTGGATAATCTGAGAAATCCGAGTCCAGAATGCGACGATCACGCCGAATCGTATTAAGGCCAGAAAACTGACGATCACACGAGATCATATTAAGGCCAGAGAAATCCAAGAAGGCCAGTAATTTGTACTTGCAATAAGATAAAACAAACAATGCAAGAATATTTCCTAGATGGCCTTACCGGAGTAAACCATCCAAGGATATGTTAAAGGGGTTCCAAGACGTCCTTACCGGAGTAAGACGACCAAGGAAATGCCATGAAAGTTCCAAGACGGCCTTACCGGAGTAAGACGACCAAGGAAAAGCACACGAGGTTCCAAGACGGCCTTACCGGAGTAAGACGACCAAGGAAAAGTACATGATGATTTGTTTATACTGGACGGATCCAGTTGGGAGCCGGAGCTCATGCTTATTGCTAATTCATGAAAATGCAGCAGTCGTTTGCCGGACACGATTGGAGACCACAAGCCAGTTCCGTGCGTGTGGGCTGATGTGACGACACTTATTACATGTAGGGAAAACAAAGAGGGGCGAGATGTCGCCTAAAAGCCTAAAAACATGAACTACGAACCGGAGTTCGTCAAACTGAAAAGATCCGCTGAGTGGGATCAATTAATGATAAGCCCGCGATTACTCGATCAGGGATCGTTCCCTCTCCGGGGAGTCGGTGGTAGTAAAGCAGGTGTGGGCACTGTTGATTGAATGACGTACTCAGGTAGTTCTCCTCCCCTGACCCGATCCTCGATAAGGTCTCGCAAATGTCTGTAGTCATCGGTGTTATGACCGTCCATGTCATGAAATATGCAATGTCTTCCGGAATTGCGTTGTGCTAGCGTTGGCTCCCTCTTGGGAGGCCTTGGATATGAGGCGGCACCCCCTGTATCCATGTATATGTTGCTCAGAGTGTCATTCAGTTCAGTGTATTTGTCGTATCTGGACCCTCTCCGGGATGGAGCATTACGATCATTTGTAGCAGGGGTCTTTCCTTTACCCTTGTCATTGCCTTTTCCAGGATTGGGCGGTTCTCCATCTCCGAGCATGTTGACGTCGAGAGTGCGTTTCTCAGAAGTTGCATCTTCTTCCCGCAGGAACCTATCTGCTTCAAGGTAGAATTCGCTTAGGTTTCGCGGTGGATCTCTGTACAAAGACTTTTTGAACTTCGAGTTATCTAGAACGCCGGTTACAGCTGCCATAAGTACCATCGAAGGTTCAGGGCGATCAACTGATGTTGCTGCAACGTTGAATCTTTCTAGAAAGGAACGCAGAGTTTCTCCGGGCCTCTACTTGATTGTGGTGAGTGACATGACATTCTTGGGTCGTGTGATGTGGACACGAAATTGTTCAATGAAGCGTGCGACCAACATGTTCCAACTGCTGATCGATTCTGTTTCCTGCTGCTGAATCCACATGGCTGCTATATCAGTTAGAAAGAGGGGAAAACATTTAGCCATGACGTTTTCTGATGCCATTTGAACTTTCATATGTTATTTGTAACGCATGAGATGCACGGTAGGATCTGTCCTGCCGTTGTAAGGCTCCAGTTGTGGAAGTTTGAAATCCGGGGGATTGCGGGAATTCCTGATTTCCTGAGTGAACGGGTTGTGATTGACGTCATCCACGTCGTTCTGGCAATTGCGGCCTCTCGTGAGGCATTGAATCAGATCAGCGAGTTGATTGCCTTCAAAAAGCTGTTGCAAACTGCCAAGATCAGAGCTAGTACCCCCAGCGTTGAGTGCAGGAGAAAACGGAAGCTGGTGAGCTATCGCCTGGGGATCGCGGCTCACGGATGGTGGATCGAGGGGGGCGACCCGACCCGGTTCGAGGGGGACAGTTCGTGAGGTAGGTTCGTGAAGTCCAGATCAAGAGGCCGGATCGTGAAGTAGGGGGCAATCCGACTGGGTCCTGGAGGTAGATCACGAACCGTTTGATGCTGTTGAGGAGCAGGATCTCGCAATTCGGTGTCTATATGAACCTGAGCTGAAGTAGGTTGCTGTGAATTTGCAATAGGGAGTGGGTTGCACCCGAGCACTGGTGCTGGCAGGTCGTAAGTCGCTGGGCCCGACCCGATCTGATCGTGGTGGCCTGTGCGAGCCGCTTCAGTGGCTCCGTCTCCAATGTCTTGAGCGTTGTCCGTCCTTCCATCCATCCGAGCGAAGAATTGGTTGATAATTTCCTGTTGTTTGTGGAGGGGATCATCTTGTCGTGCCATCTGATCTCTCAGTTCAGCGAGAACTCCATCCATCTCGTCTCTGGTCAAGTATGCAGAAGGATCTCCATGAGAGGAAGCTTCCTGGCTTGCTTCGTTCCTTGTGCCTTCAGCATCAGCATCATCAGCATGAGCGGAAGTTCCAGTCTTCTTCCTTTTGATTGCCATTGAGTTTCCTTTCAAGCTAGAAGTTGAAGTTTTTGTGTGCCCCCTTTCCTGGCGCGCCAAAGTGTTAGACCAAAATCTGGGCCTAACACCCAAATGCAGATCACAGATCACAGAATGCAGAAAACAGTAAATAAATAGGAGACACACAATGTTTTTATAGTGGTTCGGCTGTAGATGTAGCCTACGTCCACTTTATAATCTTATTGTTATACTGACAGATTACAAGAATCAGTTACATGCAAGCACACAATCCGTGTGTTAATTGAGGTTACAAGGGTTTATACACGTAATCCATGTGTTAATTGTGTAGAAAAGAGAAGAATTTGACTATAGGAAAGTGCAAAGTCCTTGTACTTCAGTAATGGTGGAAGCAGTGAAGAAGAATGGCCAAAAGTTCCTTGAAAATGCCCTCAAATGGTGTTTTTATAGCTGTAGGAGAGCTTCTAGGAGGACCGGTTCGTGACTGGGCACGTGGCAGGCGATCCAAGAAAGTAGGAGCATAAATAGCCTTGAGAACAGGTCAAAACAGTGCGCGTATCAGCAGGTCTGAAGGTCGGTTCGTGTTCATGGGATCGGATCGTGAGGAGACAGGGTGAGCCGATCCGGTTGTGGTACTCGAGTGCTGAAGGTGACGCAGTACGGATCAGATCGTGATGCAGGAGTGCGATCCGAGGGTGTGATCCAATCGTGGGCGAGCTTATGGGAGCGATCCGATGCGATGGTTCTGAGTGTTCGATGCTGGATTACACCCATTTACGGAAATGGGCATAACTTTCAAGCCGTAAGTCCGATTGAGCCAAACTGAAGCTCAAACCGAAGGTAACTCAGAGATCTACAAAAGTTACAAAGCTCAGCTTCGTAATTGTTGTTTTCCGGCCCTAAAAAGGTCATTTGATAGGAGTTTCGGGCCTTTCTTTGTTCGTGATGCGACTTTGACCAAATCGCTGCCTGTCTTCTGATGTTGTTTCCCTCGCTTGAGCATGTTATCGTTCAGGAATTCCATGTGTGACAGCTTTTACCAAAACATGTGTCAACACGTTTGCCCCAAAGAACATATCTTGCTGGTTGAAGGAAGAAGTGTTCTGGATAATCTGAGAAATCCGAGTCCAGAATGCGACGATCACGCCGAATCGTATTAAGGCCAGAAAACCGACGATCACACGGGATCGTATTAAGGCCAGAGAAATCCAAGAAGACCAGGAATTTGTACCTACAATAAGATAAAACAAACAAGGCAATAATATTTCCTAGATGGCCTTACCGGAGTAAACCATCCAAGGAGATGTTAGAGGGGTTCCAAGACGGCCTTACCGGAGTAAGACGACCAAGGAAAAGCGATGAAGGTTCCAAGACGGCCTTACCAGAGTAAGACGACCAAGGAAATGCCATGAAAGTTCCAAGACGGCCTTACCGGTGTAAGACGACCAAGGAAATGCCATGAAAGTTCCAAGACAGCCTTACCGGAGTAAGACGACCAAGGAAAAGCACATGAGGTTCCAAGACGGCCTTACCGGAGTAAGACGACCAAGGAAAAGCACATGAGGATTTGTTTATACTGGACGGATCCAGTTGGGAGTCGGAGCTCATGCTTATTGCTAATTCAGGAAAATGCAGCAGTCGTTTGCCGGACACGACTGGAGACCACAAGCCAGTTCCGTGCATGTGGGCTGATGTGACGACTCTTATTACATGCAGGGAAAACAAAGAGGGGCGAGAAGTCACCAAAAAGCCTAAAAACATGAACTACGAACCGGAGTTCGTCAAACTAAAGAGATCCGCTGAGTGGGATCAATTAATGATAAGCCCGCGATTGCTCGATCCGGGATCGTTCCCTCTCCGGAGAGTCGGTGGTGGTAAAGCAGGTGTGGGCGCTGTTGATTGAATGACGTACTCAGGTAGTTCTCCTCGCCTGACCCGATCCTCGATAAGGTCTCGCAAATGTCTGTAGTCATCAGTGTTATGACCGTCCATGTCATGAGATATGCAATGTCTTCCGGAATTGCGTTGTGCTAGCGTTGGCTCCCTCTTGGGAGGCCTTCGATATGAGGCAGCACCCCCTGTATCCACGTATATGTTGCTCAGAGTGTTATTCAGTTCAGTGTATTTGTCGTATCTAGACCCTCTCCGGGGTGGAGCATTACGATCATTTGTAGCAGGGGTCTTTCCTTTACCCTTGTCATTGCCTTTTCCTGGATTGGGCGGTTCTCCATCTCCGAGCATGTTGACGTCGAGAGTGCGTTTCTCAGAAGTTGCGTCTTCTTCCCGCAGGAACCTATCTGCTTCAAGGTAGAATTCGCTTAGGTTTCGCGGTGGATCTCTGTACAAAGACTTTTTGAAATCCGAGTTATCTAGAACGCCGGATAATGCTGCCATCAGTACCATCGACGGTTTAGGGCGATCAACTGATGCTGCTGCAACGTTGAATCTTTCCATAAAGGAACGCAGAGTTTCTCTGGGCCTCTACTTGATTGTGGTGAGTGACATGACGTTCTTGGGTCATGCGATGTGGACATGAAATTGTTCAATGAAGTGTGCGACCAACATGTTCCAACTGCTGATCGATTCTGTTTCCAGCTGTCGAATCCACATGGCTGCTATATCAGTCAGAAAGAGGGGAAAACATTTAGCCATGACGTTTTCCGATGCCATTTGAACTTCCATATGCCGTTTGTAACGCATGAGATGCACGGTAGGATCAGTCCTGCCGTTGTAAGGCTCCAGTTGTGGAAGTTTGAAATCCGAGGGATTGCGGGAATTCCTGATTTCCTGAGTGAACGGTTGTGATTGACGTCATCCACGTCGTTCTGGTAAGTGCGGCCTCTCGTGAGGCATTGAATCAGATCAGCGAGTCGATTGCCTTCAAACAGTTGTTGCAAACTATCAAGATCAGAGCTGGTACCCCCAGCGTTGAGTGCAGGAGAAAACGGAAGCTAGTGAGCTATCGCCTGGGGATCGCGGCTCGCGGATGGTGGATCGAGGGGGGCGACCCGACCCGGTTCGAGGGGGACGGTTCGTGAGGTAGGTTCGTGAAGTCCAGCTCATGAGGCCGGATCGTGAAGCAGGGGGGCGATCCGACTGGGTCCTGGAGGTAGATCACGAACCGTTTGATGTTGTTAAGGAGCAGGAGCTCGTAATTCGGTGTCTATATGAAACTGAGTTGAAGTAGGTTGCTATGCATTTGCAATAGGGAGTGGGTTGCCCCCGAGCACTGTTGTTGGCGAGTCGCGGGTCGCTGGGCCCGACCCGATCTGATCGTGGTGGCCTGTGCGAGCCGCTTCAGTGGCTCCGTCTCCAATGGCTTGAGCGTTGCCCGGCCTTCCATCCATCCGAACGAAGAATTGGTTGATCATTTCCTGTTGTTTCTGGAGGAGATCATCTTGTCGTGCCATCTGATCTCTCAGTTCAGCGAAAACTCCATCCATCTCGTCTCTGGTCAAGTATGCAGAAGGATCTCCATGAGAGGAAGCTTCCTGGCTTGCTTTGTTCCTTGTGCCTTCAGCATCAGCATCATTAGCATGAGCGGAAGTTCCAGTCTTCTTCCTTTTGATTGCCATTGTGTTTCCTTTCAAGCTAGAAGATTAAGTTTTTGTGCGCCCCCCTTCATGGTGTGCCAAAGTGTTAGACCAAAATCTGGGCCTAACACCCAAATGCAGATCACAGATCACAGAATGCAGAAAACAGTAAATAAATAGGAGACACACAAAGTTTTTATAGTGGTTCGGCTATAGATGTAGCCTACGTCCACTTTATAATCTTATTGTTATACTGACATATTACAAGAATTATTTACATGCAAGCACACAATCCGTGTGGTAATTGAGGTTACAAGGGTTTATACACGTAATCCAAGTGTTAACTGTGTAGAAAAGAGAAGAATTTGACTGTAGGAAAGTGTAAAGTCCTTGCACTTCAGTAATGGTGGAAGCAGTGAAGATGAATGGCCAAAAGTTCCTTGAAAATGCCCTCAAATGGTGTTTTTATAGCTGTAGGAGAGCTTCTAGGAGGACCAGTTCATGACTGGGCACGTGGCAGGCGATCCAAGAAAGTCGGAGCATAAATAGCCTTGAGAACAGGTCAAAACAGTGCGCGTATCAGTAGGTCTGAAGGTCGGATCGTGAGGAGACAGGGCGAGCCGATCCGGTCGTGGTACTCAAGTGTTGAAGATGACGTAGTACGGATCAGATCGTGATGCAGGAGTGCGATGGGAGGGGGGCGAGCTGATGGGAGCGATCCGGTGCGATGGTTATGAGTCTTCGATGTTGGATTACACCCATTCACGGAAATGGGCATAACTTTCAAACCGTAAGTCCGATTGAGCCAAACCGAAGCTCAAACTGAAGCTAACTCAGAGATCTACAAAAGTTGTAAAGCTCAGCTTTGTAATAGCTATTTTCGGGCCCAAAAAAGGTCGTTTGATAGGAGTTTCGGGCCTTTCTTTGTTCGTGATGCAACTTTGACCAAATCGCTGCCTGTCTTCTGATGTTGTTTCCATCGCTTGAGCATGTTATCATTCAGGAATTCCATGTGTGACAGCTTTTACCAAAAAACATGTCAACACCTAGTAATTAATTTGTTAAAAAAAAGAAAAAAAAGTGATTCTAAAATTGTATAACCATGTTTATAAAATCTGAAATAATAAAATATATATATATATTGCAGTTTTAAAAAGATAAATAGCATTGTTGTTCAAATAAATATGGCATTATTTTTGAAAATAAAAATATATAGACATTGTTTTAAAATATAAATACACATTGGTTTAGTATAAAATTTACAATTGCTTTTAAAATAAAATTTACATTGCTTTTAAAATAATAGAATTAGCATTGATTTTAAAAATATAAATAACCTGATTTTTAAAGATATAACGCAGTATTAAAAAAATGTGATTTTAATACAAATTGCGTAAAACAGATTGCGTTGGAAACACGGTGAAGAACAATACGCAAGGAAGCAAACTGAAACAGAATGGTACCAGAAATTCAGAAACAAAAACTGGTGGAGTGGAAACCGAAGGTGAGAACTTCTAACTTTTAATTTGTTTTCTAGTTAAAGTATATACTAGGATGCAGACGGTGCTTAGCAGCACCTGACACCCATCGTCCACAGACCATGGACGACTCGTTTGTTTGGTTGATTTTGTTGTGAAAGTTGATTGCGTGATGTGGAATGGAATAAAATATTTTATAGTTAAAAATATTTTATAGTTAAAAATATAATTTTTAACGTGTATAGGAATTAAATAAATATTTATAAACAAATCGGACGATTTGTTTATGTGCACACATTTGACTGATACTGATTGGGACGATAAATTTTACACATCGCCCAACTGCACAAATAAATCTGTGTTTGTTGTTTGAAAACCCCACACGGGTGCTGGGATGAAATTGGACATACACTAATCCCAATAATTAGTTGTATGTCGATCGATCAATTGACAGGCTGTTGTAACGTTAAATATTAATATTTGATGCTTATGCAGTGTAGAATGCACTTTGGATGATGGTCGACTGTGTTTGATTGCTGTTGTGTACATGTATTGTATGAAATCCATATAATCAAATTATATGGTAATTGACTGTGTCTGATTTCAGTTCAGAATTAACGAATATTTTAAAATAATATTCAGTGAATATTGAAATGTGAAGTCGTGTTAAGTAATTAAATGCCATTTTAACACGAACAGGAATTTTGTCGAGTTTATTCGCTTGATAATGAATATCGAAAAGTGATTTAAAAATCGAATATTTTGAAAATATTATCGTTTTATAATTAAAATGATATGGAAAATTTAATTTTGATTTGAATTTGAAAATAGAACTGAAATGAATTTAAATTCAAATTGAAATTCAAATTGAAATTCAAATTGAATCGAAATGGAATTGAATTGAAATCGATTTAAAATGAATTCAATATGAATTGAAAGGGAATTGAATTGAAATCGATTTAAAATGAATTCAAATTGAATTGAAATGGAATTGAATTGAAATCGATTTATAATGAATTCAAATTGAATTGAAATGTAATTGAATTGAAATAGATTTGAAATAAAATTCAAAACGGTTTGAAATGGAATTGAATTGAAATCGATTTGAAATGAATTTAAAACGAATTTATATTGGACTATTCAATTTTGATTTGAATTTGAAATGGAAGTTGAAATCGTTTTTGAAACGAATTTAAAACGATTTATAAAATTCGTTTTTAAATGGAAATCGACGAAATATATATATTATAATGGCCTGAATATAACGCGCCGCACAGCGGCAGTTCGCGAATTTCGACCATTAACTTCAAATGGACGTTATGGGAGATCCGACCGTCGGATTCTCCTAAAACCGGAACCGTTGGGTTCGAATCGAAAAGAGATTTCTAATGAATATAAGAGATTTGAAATCTAACAATTGGATTTGGAGATATGTCCAAATCAATTTCAAAAAAGGTCGCTATGGATGCAGTTCGGTGGCCGTTATTGGAAACTGACTATACAGTCGATAATTAAATTATTAATGTATCAATAATTAGTGTAAAATTATAATAAATGATTTGGAAAGAGTTGGGATGAAAATTCCATATTTGAAAAGATAAAAATATATTTTTATCGAAATGAACTAGTTATTAACTAGAATAATAATTTATTTATTTTTAAATAAATAAATTGGATTTGAAATGGTTTTCAAAAACAACCAGAATTTCCAATATACAAATTGAAATGGATTTGAATCGAAATTATTTTCGGAATATTTCGATATTGGATTCTGCGATTATACGGACGTTTTGGAGGAATTTGGAAGATATATATATATATATATATATATATATATATATATATATATATATATATATATCGTTATTCCAATACGATATTTGTTGATTTCAGAATTTGATATTGAATATAAGCCGATATATTTTCTATTCAGAGCCTTGTATTGGATATCGAATTGGATTTTGGGTTTGTCTTGGACGGTGTCCTCATTAACATTGCCCTTAAACCCAATTGAGAGAAGATAAATCTTTTTATTTAGATTTAACGAAATTTACCAATTAATTAATATTTAATTGGAATGGAATAAAAGAATTGGATTTTTGGGTTTATCGTGAACAGTGTTTTAAATAACACTTGTTTTTTAACCCAATTAACAGTGAGGAATATGATTTGGTATTTATAATCTTTTAATTAAGATTTATGGAATTTTCCAAAGTAAAGATTTCCAATTTAATATATTAAATTGGAATTGAACAGATGTAATAACCCGGAAATCTGAGTCAATTTAAAAATTTTATTTTGGCAATTTTAGTGAATATTGAATATTTAAAATGAATTATTTTAAATAATAACGACGAGAAATTTATTTTGAATAAAATTAGAACGTATATATTTATATAGATCGTCGTTAGAATATAAATAATTATTTATAATTATAAAAGGAATTGAAAATGGCGCGGTAGTTCGAAATTTCGATTTCAAAGTTCAAATGAATGTACAGGATTCAAAATAAACCGGATTTTAGTGAAACCAAAAATATTAGAATCTATTTGAGAATATATTTCCAATGAATCCGAAAAATTGAAATTTCATAGCGAGGATAAAAAGATATGTCCAGTTGAAAATTCAGAATAGTCGCTATAGAATTCTGGCCCTTAAAAATGGGAATTTTGCAAACGACCTCGGTTTTCGACGAAACCACTTTTGTTGGATCCGCAATGTCAAGTTATTGTTAGATTCCAAAATTCATAATTTTTCGAATCAATATGTGAGCGTGGCAAAGGAAAACGCGTTTGACCAGTTTCAGTTGATTTTAATCGACTGGAAAATGGCCATTTTTCAAACGGTCTCATAATTTGATGAAATTAGTTTTGTTAGGACAGTAACGTCATTACGAAGGTAGAAAATATTTTCGGGAATTTTTCTAGTTAGTATGTAGCCCTGGTAAAATGAAATGTGCATTGAAATTCAATATATAGAGTTATATCTTGATTTTGACGAAAACTGGTCGAATCGATCGAATCAGCCCACGATACATATCCCATTGTGTTCAGAATGGGGGTAATTAGCTATGGACGACAGTCGGTGGGTTCGGTTTCGAGTTCGAAATAAAAAGTTGCTTTTTGGAAATTAAATAAATAATATATATATATATATATATATATCCCTATACCCTCTCTCAGCCCCCCCCCCCCCGGTTCATTTCTAAAACCCAATCAAAAAAAAGGAAAAGCTCGTCGCCCCCCTCCCCCCCTTTCATCGAGCCGCCGATCGACAGCCTCCCCACTTCCACCAATCCGCCACCACCTCATCGCACCCCCTCCTTCCGATCCCCTCTCCCTCCTCCCACAAATCGAAGACCCGTTCCTCCCCTCCAGCTCCGAACGAAACCACCTCGAAGCCACACCGCCACCCACCACGACCGGCGCAACCTCCTCCGCCTCCCCTGACGTCAGCGTCGCAGTGGAACCCCCCCCCCCCCCGGCAGAAAAAGGAAAACTGTAAGTTTTATATTTATTTTATTTAACTTTTTATTTCTTTTTCTTCTATATGTTTAGCCTTAAAAAATCATTTTTATAAATATAAATACAAAGATGAGATTTTTATTTCATATAGAAAAAGATTTTATTTTTGAAATTAAAAAAATTAGATTTTTATATTATAGAGATAATAAAAATATGATTTTTCTATATGTAAGTAAATAAAATATAATTCTTATTATAGAAGTGGCGGTGTAAAGATGAGGTTTTTTTATATGAATTATTTTTATATAAAAATATGATTTTTATATAAGGATTAGCGATATGAAGATATGAACTTTATTTTTATCATGAGGTAGCAAAAAGAAAAGATTCGATTTTCATCCTTGTAAAGACTTGATCTTTATTCTTGTAAAGATTAGATTTTTACATGTGAGCAGGTAAGATTTTTATATGCAAAGAGATGAGATTTTTAGAATATAAAAATATGATTTTTATATTTTTAGAATAATAAAAATGTGATTTTTATTTATGTATTTTTATTATATTACTAGCAAGATAAAAATATAATTTTTATCATGGAAGTAGCGGTGTAAAGGAGTGATTTTTACATATGTAGCAGAGATATAAAAATACGACCTTTATATATAAAATTGTGGTTTTTATATAGAGAAAGGCGAGAGAAAATTAGAATTTTTTTCTATATAGTAGCCGTATAAAAATGTGATTTTTGTATACATAGCAACAATATAAAAATGTGATTTTTATATATGTAGTGGCTACGGGCAATGTAATTGACAAAAGGCGAGCACGACGAAGATTTCTACCTAAGAAGATTCTCGGTGTATTGGTTTAGCTAATTGGTGAGAACTCCTCACTTTTAATTTATTTTCTAGTTTGAAATATATACTAGGATGCAGACGGTGCTTAGTAGCACCCGACACCCGTCGTCCACAGACCATGGATGGCTTGTTTGATTGTTGTGTTGTGAAGTGTGATTGTGTGATGGTAAATGAAATAAAATATTTTATAGTGGAAAATATTTTATAGTTAAAAATATGATTTTTAACGTATATATAAAATAAATATTTATAAACAAATCGGATGATTTGTTTATATACACAGATTTGACTGATATTGATTGGGATGATAAATTTTACACATCGCCCAACCGTACAAATAAAATATGGGTTTGTTGATTTGAAACCCCACACGGGTATTGGGATGAGATTTGACATACTCTAATCCCGATTGTTTAGTTATATGTCAATCGATGGATTGACAGACTGTGTAAGCGTTAATTATTTATATTTAATGCTTATGCAGTTGTGTGGTGCACTCTGGATGATGGTTGATGATTTATCGTTGTTGTTATATACATGTGTTGTAGAAAATCCATATAATTAACATTATATGGTAATTGATTGGGCCTCATTCCATTTTGGAAAATAAGAAATATATATTCATGTGTTGAATAGAAAAATATATATTCATGTGTTGAATAGAAAAATAAATATTCATATGTTGAATAGAATAAATATTCATTTGTTGAATAGAATAACGAAGTTATTGAAATATATATAAAGCCGTGTTGGTTAGATAGGCGCCATTTTGACGTGAACGATATTTATATTGATTTTATTCATTTCTATAATGAATATAGAAAAGGAATTGATTTCAAAATATAACGTTTTAAAAATATTATCATTTGTATATCGATGATGTGGAATATTCAATTTTGATTTGAAATTGAATATGAAGTTGAAATCATTCTGAAAACGAATTTAAAATGATTTATAAAATACATTTTGAAAGGAAATCAACGAAATATATAATATATATTATATATATAATGGCCTGAATAGAACGCGCCGCGGCAGTTCGCGAATTTCAACCATTGGTTTCGAATAGATATTACGGGAGATCCGACCGTCGGATTCTCCTAAACCCGGAACCGTTGGGTTCGTATTGAAAAGAGCTTTCAAACGAATATTAGAGATTTGAAATCTAACGGTTGGATTTGGAATTATGTCCAAATCAAATTTGGAAAAGGTCGCTGTAAGTGCAGTTCGATGGCCATTGATGGAAATCGACTGTACGGGCCTTAATAAAATTATTAAAAATAGTAATAATTTGTGAAAAATCATAAGAAATGATTTGTGAAGAATTGGGATGAAAAACTCCAAATTTGAAAAGATAAAAATTGATTTATATCGAAATGAACTAGTTTTGAACTAGAATTATAATTCTATTTATTTTTAAAATAAATAAATTGAATTTGAAATGGTTTTGAAAATAACCAGGATTTCCAATATATAAAGTGGAATTGGATTTGAATCGAAATTGTCTGTGGAATATTTTGATGTTGGATTTCGTGATTATACAGATATTGTTATGGAAATTTGAAAGATATATTGATATCGTTATTTCCAATACGATATTTGTGGGTCGTAGAATTTGATATTGAATATAAGCCGATATATTTTCTATTCAGAGCCTTGTATTTAATATCAAATGGGATTTTGGTTTGTCGTGAATGGTGTCTTCATTAACACTGTTCTCAAACCCAGTTGAGAAAAGATTAAATCTTTTTATTTAGATTTAATGAAGTGTACCAATTAAATGGTATTTAATTGGAATTGAAATTGATTTTTGGGTTTATCGTGAACGGTGTTTTAAATAACACTTGTTCTTTAACCCGATAATTAATGGAATGTGATTTTGGGTTTATAGTGAACCGTGTTTTAAATGACATTGGTTCTTTAACCCAGTTAAAGACAGCATATTGATCTCTGTGAAGATTAAAACTAAGTGGGGTTTTAATGAATCTTTAATTAGATTGGAATAGTCGAGAATGAAGTATCACAAGTTTTGCTCTAGGCGATAGTTAAATCTTTAATTAGATTTGAACGTGAAATGGCAATTGAATTTACCGATAACACCGTGGTGTTAGATATGAAGTATAACCAGTTTACTTCATGGGATGAATAGGTTGGGATGGGGAAATAAAATAAATGATTACTTTGGTGTGGTTTGCTAATCCCGACTAGTTTGAATTGATATTCAAGAGGAGATTAAAGAATAAATTTAAAGAATTTATCTTTGATAAAATTAATGGGAACCTTTCCCAAAGTGTAAGAATATTTGAATAAAAGAATATTCTGAATTGGAATGAGGCGTATGTTGTGTTTGTGTAACACTTGTTTATTATATACGCGAGTTATTCAGAAAGGTCGGGTTTATCCCATTCTGAATAACTGATTCGACGATGAGTCGAAGATGAAGACAGTGGTCGAAGACCGGAGGTCTTCACGTTGTTTGGGCGATTACTGATGATCTGGATTGGGTCATACACCCAAGAAGAGGGAATCAGTTAGTGATCGTCCAGACGTACTTGGAGATCGATGGATATGCGGGGTACTAGGTGCCTCCGGTTTCATTCAGACCCAAAACGAACTTGTAAATAGACTGTGTGTCTGACATTGGATTTTATTCTGTGTGATTGATTTCTATTAAATATATATCTGTTTGGCGGCGGAGAATTTATTCTCTTGCTTAACGCCCTTCTCTGAGATGTACGAGCTCAGGGGTTATATATTGATGGATATCAAACGCATGGAGTGAATTGCCTGTGTGGCATGCCTAAGTGGCAAATGATCAAGGCTTTTGTTGAAAAGTAAGGTCTTGTAGGCGATGATCAAAGCACGGCCTGTGTGGCATAGCTTTGTGTAACGTGAATTCGCGAGCCTCACACCCCGGTTGTGAACCAGAAACGGGAGAGGATTTCAGGGAGGGTATGCGTTTCCTTCTAGCTAGAAGTGACGTCAGTGGTTTTACACGCCCTGACGAGTTTGACTTATGTGGTTGTTGCTGTTGCGAGGCGCCTCGGATATATCGGTGACTGTGTGGAGCCGATGGAGTCATTTGGCTCATTTACGCCCCATAGGGCGGGGAGACGTAGTGTTCAGGCATTTTAATCCACATAGGTGGACCGGCCCTGACGATCCAAGGCTTGTCTGCGCGCTTGCCTGAGACATAGGCTAGATTGTTTCGAATCGGTAGAGGACGATCCCTGGCCTCGGTTCATAGATGGAAATCCAATTTCCAAATACGTGACACTTGCGGTTTTGATTGTAGAGCCTAGTATTGGCGACATGATATATGGTACCCATGCCGTCTATGATTGATATTTATAATTAAATTGTTTTGACACTACACTTATAATAGTATCAAATGATTTGTTTTTAACGTACCAAGCATGCTTTGGCTATTATAAGGTAAAACCCTATCCTCCGGCTTGTGTTGCATTGTGTGATGGGACCCGGGTCTTATAATAGCTTCATTTTTCTTTATTTAGCATAGCGCTGTTGTTTTATGCACTGGTATTCTTGGGAGGAAACCCGTTCCGTGTTATACGGCGTGGTCCCTCGATTTACCTAACTTTAAAGTAAAGATTAATAACTGTTTTAGTTCTCACACCAGTCCCATGACTGACCTGGAGTTTATTGTTTCAAACTAAACTCTGGGTGCCCTTATTTTGACATGGGCAGCTAGTAGTTTTGGTTTTGCAGATTTATATTCACAGAATCCTGATTTATAGCTGGAACGATACTCGGAAAGCTCTGTATCCGTGTATTACTTCTAGTTGTGTATTGTATTATTTTCCGCTGCTATGTTATATATTGTAATCTCTGATATTTTATAATGTATATTATTTGTTAATACTCTGTATATTCTTGTATTCTGATGAATTGTTGTAATAAGCAATGAAATGTTTTTCTGTTTGCTTTCTAATTTGTCGTGTTCTCAAAACAATCAAGCGTTTCGTACGGTCTTGGTCGGTTTAGCGACTGATTCGGATCGAGCGAAATTCCCGGTCGTTACAACAGAATTCGATTGGGTAATAATCGAAGTGAGTTTTTGTGGAGGAAGACTGTTAATACATATGGAATTTAAAAGGCTTGGTCGTTATTCTATTTATATTATTAGTCGGATAAGGAAATTGATATCGATTATATATTGATTTGTTTTTCCGTGAAGATTCCATAATTAATGGAATGTGATTTTGGGTTTATCATGAACCGTGTTTTAAATGACTTGGTTCTTTAACCCAGTTAAAGATAAGATTAATTTCTTAGCTTTGAATAACCATTAATATTGATTTTTGGGAAGATTAAAACTAAATGGAGTTTTAAAGAATCTTTGATTAGATTGAAAAGTGAATGAGATAATTAAAATGATCAATTCAAGAAAATGATCGAAAATGAAGTGCCACCAGTTTCACTCCAAGCGATAGTTAAATCATTAATTAGATTTGAACGTAAAATGGTAATTAGTTTTACCGATAACACCGTTGTGTTAGACATGGAGTATTACCAGTTTTTCTTCATGGGATGAATAGGTTGGGATTGGGAAATAAAATAAATGATTACTTCGGTATAGTTCGCTAATCCCGAATAGTTTGGAAAACCTTAATATGGTTTGATATCCAAAGGAAGATAAAGAATAAATTTAAAGAATTTATCTTTGATAAAATTAATGGGAACCTTTCCCAAAGGAAAAGAATATTTGAATAAAAGAATATTCTGGATTGGAATGAGGCGTATGATGTGTTGTTATAACACTTGATTATAAGATCGCGAGTTATTCAGAAAGGTCGGGTTTAACCTATTCTTAATAACTGATTCGACGATAAGTAGAAGAGATTGAAGACAGAGCAAGACCGATGATCTTCACATCGAATGGATGGGCTCTACTGATGCCCACGATTGGAGTAGCAACCTTGAAGGGGCTACAGTGGCAGCCGTCCGGACGTACTTGTTGATTGTACAGATATGCGAGGAATAAGGTGCCTCCGGTTTCGTTCAGACCCAGAACGGACTTGTAAATGGATTGTGTGTATGACTTTGGATTTTATTCTGTGTTGATTGATTTATATTAAATATATATCTGTTTGGCGGCGGAGAATTTATTCTCTTGCTTAATGCCCTTCTCTGAGACGTACGAGCTCAGAGGTTATATATCGATAGATATCAGTCGCATGGCATGAATTGCCTGTGTGGCATGCTGAGATGCAGTGATCAAGAATTTTGTTGAAAAGAAGAGACTCGTGGTTGATGATCAAAGCACGGCTTTAATATAGCATAGCTTTGTGTAGCGTTAATTCGCGAGCCTCACACCCCGGTGTGAACCAGAAACGGGGAGGACCTCTGGGAAATGGACATATGCTGGTTCCTAGCTAGGAGGGGTGTCAGCGTTTTTCACGCCCTGACACATTACTCATGTTGATGTTGCTTATGATTACTTGATGGATAGAGAGGCGCCTCGGATATATGGTGGTTTCAGAGGCTTACGGGCCCCAGAACACCAATAGGTTCGATAGAACCGACTAGCATATAGTTTATGGCATTTCTAACAATCGACGGATGGCCGGCCCCGACGATCCAAGGGTCTCTCGAGCTCTGATCCTGGGGAACATGCTAGCACGTCTCGAATTTGCACAAGATATTCCCTTTGCCTTTGTTCACAAATGGAATCCAACTTCCAATACGACATTTTGCGGTTTTAGTTGTAGAACTAGTAAGGCGACATGATATATGGTACCCATGCCGTCTATGATTGATACATTTGTATTTGAAGTTGTTTTCTTCACTTACAGTAATAATAAAAGATTAAATTTTGCGTATCAAGCATTCTTTGGCTATTACAAGGGAAAACCCTATCCTCCGGCTTGCGTTGCATTGTGTGATGGGGCCTGGGTCTTATAATAGATTCATAGTTCTTTATTTAGCATTGCGGTGTTTGTTTTATGCACTGGTATTCCTGGGAGGAAACTCGTTCCGTGTTATACGGCGTGGTCCCTCGATTTACCTAACTTTAAAAATAAAGATTAATAACTGTTTTAGTTCTCACACCAGTCACATGACTGACCTGGAGTTTATTGTTTTAACCTAAATTCTGGGTGCCCTTATTTTCCACACGGGCAGCTAGTAGTTTTGGTTTTGCAGATTTATATTCACAGGATCCTGGTTTATAGCTGGAATGATATTCAAAAAGCTCTGTATCCGTTAATCTGTTTCGGTTGTATTTGTTATTGTATTTTCCGCTGTGCATTGTATTTATACATTTTATTTCCGTTGCTATGTAATTTAAACTCTGATATTTTTCTGTGTAATATTTATTCATGCTTTGAATGTTCTTGTATTCTGATGGAATTGTTGTAAAAAGCAATGAAATGTTCTTCTGTTTGTGTTCTGATTTGTCGTGTTCTTAAAGCAATCTGGGCTTTCCTTCACGGGGAAGTTCGGGTCACCACAAAATCTCTCAAAACGCTTTTCCCAAACTGTAACATGTAGAAAATGGTCGAGTTCTTAACATCTAATGATTTCATTTTCAGTAAAGGACTAGGATATCATGAGCAATGATAAATGTTAACAATTATGCATAACTATTAACAGCGGCTAAACTGGAATCTGGCATGTAATTTTCGAAACAATCAAATCTAAACGAAAATTATTTGCTGTAATGTAAGAATTAAGTATGTCCATTTTCTGTTTGAAGGCGTCGGGTTTTTAAGCACAATGATGTTTCGGTGGATTTCATAATACCATATTAACAAGAGGAAAGTATCTATACATAAGTTTTCTTACGTAAAATAATAAGCAATAAGCGGAGAAATAAGTCACTTTTTCACTTGAATAAATTAGTGACCACAAGCCGGCAGACTAATGGAAAATAACGAATGGCAAGCTACTAACTATTTTAATACACAAGCAGTGCGAACTAATAAGTAATAACTTCCATAACATGCGCCCCGTACAATTTGATATAAACATATTGTAGACTGTTAAGTTCAATTTTTGAACAAGTTTGGCTACATACAGGAAAAGGTTTCTTGATTTCATTTAAGCAGAATATCATGCAGGATGGTACTAATGACTGAATGAGTAAAAAATGTGGATTTATGGTTCAATCAATATGCACATACCAACTGACAGATTCAAATGTTTTAAAGCTTCCCATTTTAAATATAAGTTTATCTAGTTACAAGCACCACGAAAAAATGCTATAAAAATGTTAAATAACCATGCGTGGTTTCTTCATTTATTCTTGTAACATTCTCATAACAATCACAAAGTAACAAACGATTTTACATCGAATAAGATCAAAATGATCTAAGCATGCCCATCAGAACAACATCCAAAATTTCAACGCATACAAGCAGTCAAATATAGATCTCATTGTTGTGATAGTAAACTTTGAAACTGTACTAGTTGTTAAAGTAGACTCGCAGATGGTATGATATTCTACAACAATTCGAGAACAAGCAAATGCATGCTTATTTGGATCCCGGAAAATTTTGTTACCTAAAAGAGACAAGCAGGGCTTTTGCGGAAAAAATAGTAATGATCAGATGTCAACAACGAACCATCACAATAAGTGTTAAGTTACTATCAACTTGTCATCTCTCACCATATCATTTTATGGGAACATAAATGTTTTCATCCATTATCAAATTCCATATCACACCCAATACTCATCTTCCTTTAATTACCAAGTTCAGTATTAATTACCAGCTTCACTGTATATCAAATATTCACTAATCATATCGAATAACCATACCTACAATTTTAATTTTACTTTCTAGGGTTTCATATTGGGAAGTTGACTCAGTAGACGGTTTTGAAATCTGAATCATCCTTACGTTCGGAGTAATGGAAGGAACCGGCGAAGGAGAAGCACTAGAGGTAGAAACGCGAGAACAATGGAGAATGAGGTAAAGGCGATCGATTTTGGAAGGATTGGCAGGAGCAAAATAAAACTCTGTTATCTAAACCCATTTCTTATGTATAAAGAGAACAGGGTAATTATGGAATTTCAGAAATTATGAATGGACCTGGAAACTAATTAAAATGTCCACAATGCCCTCAGTTAAAAAGAAAAACGATCATGAAATAGTGTCCTGCAAACTTACTATTCTGAATTATTGTCCTCGAAAGTAATGTAAGTGTGTGCATTGTCACTAATACCTAATTTTCACTTCGAGAACATGCTCTTTTTACCTCGAATAAAATCAAATCAGTTTAGGATGCTTCTGTGGACTCCTAATTTGGTGCTTATGGCCACCACAGTCCATCATCCTACTAATTTTGATGACTGTTTGTCCACTGCAGTGTAAAAAAGTAAAAACAAAAATGAAAATGAAAAAAAAAGAATCGATGAGTTGCCTCAAGCACAATCCTGAATGCCTTTGGCTGCATGCTCAATTTATTCAATCCTAAGGAGTTTTGAACTAAGTCATCTAGGCATCTCTCCAATTTCTATTTCGTCAAGATATGTGATTCTGAAAGAAATTCCATGTAGCAGATTCAATACCTGTCAGGTTAAGTTTGTATATGTTTGCTACTAGAGTTTATTCGTGTCGTTAAGGCAACCTCCTATGGAATTGAATGCCCTTTACGAACGACAACATCCTACGAGTGTTGGAGATACTAACATGAACTTCCTCGCACTGTTCTCATATAACCTCTATCAGTGTATACAGATGATGTTACCATGTATATGTCTACATATTTTTAAGTATGTTTTTACCCTCAATTGGAACTTTTAGGCAGACGTTAGATTATCATTGAAAACAATTTTATGACCTAGAGTAACAGGTCCATAAGACCCAAAATAATCGATGAGATCATTTCTTCCAATGGAAACAACAAAAATCAATTTCATAAAGATATCATTTGTTTTAGCTGAACCCATGTATTCCACAAAACTTCCATGAACATCTCAAAATTGTTGAATTTGCTTCCGTAGTGAAATTATATCTCCCTGGGTACATAAGTTAAACCCTGATACTAGTACCGTAATAACATTTCTTATTGAGAAAACAGTAATAATGAGTGCTTACAAATATGCTTCCAGTATCTTTTTGAATTGCAGAAGCAGCAGATGCAAAATTGACACAGGTAAAAGCAGCCTTTGCATGCGTTATAGAGAAAAAAGACGTATAGCTTCTCTTGAAACTAAGCCTTTTGGCTACATGATCAAATTTTCAAGATAAAAACAAGAAAGCTAATATAAAAAATTTATTTTTCAGACATTAAAAGAGGATTAATGGTCAGAAGTATATGAACAATAAAATGGAATGATTGCAGTCTGTAACGACCCAACTTTCGAACACATCGGAAGTTGTGCCATTAATAAGAATAAGAATAGATAAAAGATAAAATCACAGAAAACATCAGAATCTCAAAGCGGAATTTTTACACAAGATGATACTTCATAATATTACACAGCAGAACATATTACATCAGAGCATACTGGATCTAGTAATACAAGCCATTCATAATACATCTTTAATTATACATATCATTGACGGCTAACTTGCAGACTTAATTATACAGTTGATAAGATAGGTCGACCAGCACACAGAAAGTTCCCATCCAGCTTCTCAAGTTTTATCCAATCCTGATTCACTTGTCTATTCATAACAAGTGTTACGAATATCCAAAAGTTTAAGGGAAACACAGAAAAATAAACTCCGGGTCAGTCAGGGGACTGGTATGAGTAAACGATTTAAAACAGATTAAAGAAATAAAAATATCTCATAAGACCACGCCGTGAATACGGAATGGGTTTTTACCTTATGAGATTAAAACACTTTGTATACTTGAAATCAGATATTATCATAGTGTTTATAAGTTTCACAAATAATTTAGAATCTAGAAGAATGCTTGCATCTCACATTCTCCTATATAGTATACAAATAAAAACTGCTTGGCTCTTATGGAAATTGGATTTCCAATTATGAAAAGGTATGGGACCACCTTCCGATCGTGTATCTCTAGAGGCGAATACACTAGGTTCAACAAGAACGTCTTGCAACCCGGCCCACACATGACCGACCACTCATTTCTCTTGAGTGTACCGAATGTATATCACCAACGGTTAGGCTCAAACCACCGTTTCCCGAAAAGGGACAGCATCGAAATAGATTAAAGAAGTAAAAGGAATTTCTCTAGATAGGTGATTATACACCCTAATGGGAGCGACCCACATAGCCATGTTGCCTGTCCTATTTTTGTCATTTCCTGGGTGTGAGGCTTGAGGCTAGAGGTTATGCTTATTATTCAACACAGTATATCTCCATTCGCTTTGAATGTCACATTGTCAGATCCTCCAGAAGTCACTAGTCGGTTTCCACCAAAATACTCTAGTTGATAAGCTAAAGAAGTTTCCCTTCTATGCCACCAACTTGGTACGTTTGAAGAAAACAACATACGTGATCCCTTTGGAAATACTTTGTCGGACATTCGTCCATACAAGTCATCTAGGAACAGGATGAACCCTACTGCATCCTAGGAATCACCCTATAGATCAAAAGCGAGTAGTCCTTGCAAATCCGCAGATTTAACCACGACGGAACCACAGTATATCTCTGGTCATGAGTCAGATATTTAAGCAGTTCTTCCATTTTATAAATATCTACGGTCTTCTATTTACGCCGTCTTTATCTCCTTCAAGTTAGTCGCATTCGCACAGTTGATTCGAAGTGGTTTTGAGTCTAGTTCCCATCTCGTTCTCTTCGAACAACACGTCAAAAAAATAATTCATTGATAGTCGGTGTTTTAACTATCAAATAATAACAATGTTGTTGAGTACGTTGGCAGCTTAGGTCATTCATGTTAACGTATTTTATTTGAATATTCCATCAATTCTTATTATAAATCTGATTTTATAGATATAAATTCAGTCAAACTAACCAGTATAAAATTATCTTGCTTATATCTGGTATTTTGATCATCTCTTACAAATGGACAATTTCAGTGTGTGCGTCGCACACGGTTTTTCTTTCCAATTTTTTTGTCACCTTTAAAATGAATACTTTCCTTAATTTTCCCTTGAAAAATATTTCTCATCATTTTTACTTAATCTGATCACTCATAAATGACTTAAATTATGATTTAATCATTTATTTTACAACTTTTACACTTGGTATATATCTCGTCAAATTTCCCCTTTAATCCTTCATTCTTGATTTACTTATTCTTTTTTTCTATACTGATAATGTTCCTCCTCAGTCTAAACATGATTAAAACATTATTCACAGTTCTTGTTTTAAAAGAAGTACAGAACTGTTCATGATTAGTTTCTTATCTAAAATATTTTAGATTAAAACTGACAAATTCTAGCGTATGTATTACATATGGTTTTTCTACCTTGTTTAAAATTTAAACATTTCATTTGAAAATAAATTCAAATTTAAATTATAAACTAAATTTGTAGTTTAATAAAATTACAGTTTCTGTGCTGATTTCTTGACCTCTGTCAAAACCATGTCGGATCTTTTACACTGGACCGAGTTTCTTTTGTTGACTTTACAGTTTGAATATTTCATTAGAAAATCATCTCTAATTATATTTATAAATTAAATCTATAATTTAAATTATAGTTTCTGTATTTAAATTTCAGTCCTTGACAAAAACTGTATCTTTATCCTGATTCACTTATTCTGCTAATTTAAACAAAAATTCAATTTTTATTTAAATAATTATTTTCTTATTCTATTTAATCTCTTATTTAATTTAAACTGGTTAAAATTTGAAATATATTCAAAAATCTTCATTTTTAGGGCTTTAATGGCAAAATACTACCTTTGGTAAAGTACCAGGTCAAAACCCATGGTGTGCGCTCAAGGAATCATCACCGGCCATCATGGTTTTGCACAACAACACTTTGCCCGATCACTTACCCAGGGTACCGAAATACCACTTCACGACTCTCATGGTTTTTGCTCCGATCACCCCTGAGATCACGTGTGCCAACCCAGTACCACTTTTTCTTCTTCTTCTTCTTTCCTCCTCGGCCACGCCTGTGCACATGCACAGCCACCATCGTCGCTTCTAACCATCAACGACCGGCCACACACGTCACCCACCACGCTTTGATCATCTTGCACCGCCCGACCACCTCCTCCACGGCCATGGAAAGTTTTTCAACGTTCCACTCCCTTGACAGCAAAAATACCCATCCAAGAAAGCCGCCACACCACCTCGCCTAGACCATGAGCCGCCGTCGCCTTCTTGCCATGCCACCACCACGCCTTGACGCCACGAACCCCCCTGGACCGCACCCCCTAGGTCCCCCGACGTCGAGCAGTTCCAAGAACAAAAACCGAACCCAAAAACCAAACTTTTACCCTATTTTAGTGACGTTCTCCAAATCCACACATTAGAAAATTTAATTGGTATTTTACCTAGCATCCTAGGTCCTAGGTGATACTTCATCACCAACCCTGCGACCTCAAATTATTTGGATGGCCGGAATTTGATCGAAATCCCAATTCTGATCATCCCCTTATTCCTCACTCAATATGTCGTTAAAAATCTTGAAACCACTTTTTAAAATCCTCATTTCGATTCAGGATTTCATGTATATACCTGAAATGAGTTTTTATGGGATTTGAATTTTTGATCAAATAGAGTAGGTTTACACAGTCTATGTTCTTTTCTGTTTCAAATACCAGTGGTAGTTTAAGTTTATTTACACTTCTTTCTTGCACTTAATTGATTTTAGTGATGATGTATAGGTAGGAACTAACCTGAATTCATAGTGAAATCGGCTACTTAAGGTTATTAACTAAGAATCATAACTTGTTTTATTAAGCAACAGGTTTTGTTAACCTGTTAACATAAGTTTTCCTCTTCTAACCCAAAAGTAAATCAACTAAAGTACCTATTCCTAGTTCCTTGATTAGGAAAAAGAGTGATTCAACCAAGTTTGTATTCCATAACCAAAACATAACAACACATAAACAGGTTGACAGTCCAAAAAGAAAATACAGGAAACATAAATTTTAAAAACAGTTTACTCACTAGGCAAAGGTTGAATCCTTAGATTTCTTTACTGATCTAGTTCAAATGCTCTTGTGTTTGTGCGAGGAGAAGAGTGTGTGCTTATGGTCCTTTTATAGTGGAGAAAACCATTAAAATATGGTGCATTTAAAAATTGTTTTTAGATTTGTGTGTGTGACAAAAGATTTGACAACTCAAAAAGAAAAATCCTTTTCTCTTGCCAAATCAAACACCACATCCTCATTCACATGGCTTTCCTCAGCCAATATCACTCCTAAAAACCCCTTTGCACATGGCCTCTTTTTCCCTACAGGTTTCTATGAATTGTCAACTAAAATCGCATTGTACATCCTATGATCTTCACCAATCTTCCTTGGTTTTAAACAATATATAATCTCCATTTTTATACCATATAAAATCAGTTTTGCCTTGGGTTTTTAAACCATATCTTCCCATGACAAAATCGATTTAACATAAAATATATAAAATCATTACTTGCCTTCTAAGGTTTTGCAAAAATCTGAAAGTTGGTACAACAAAATCAATGGTCATGTGATGGTTAAGCATGGAAAAAATCTTGGAAAATCTAAGTGTCAGTATAGATCTAGTGTAGGTTGAATTCATGGTTTAAATGCACAAGATTTACCAAAATCCTTGGCACACGTTTTAAGACAAAGTGAACATGTTTTGAAATGCAAAAGAACAATGTAAATTTTTAGAAAATTTTGAAAGAAAAGAGGAAGATTTGAAATCTGAACATATATTTGATATAAAAGGATTTTCCATGTGCCAAATATTTCACTAGATCCTCTTTTTACTAGTCTTACTTCTAGTGTAGGTGTTATCTCCAATATGTCCATATATAAAAATGAAAACATGCTTGCACAAAGAATGGTATTAACATGTTTTGGTGATGATAATGTATAAGTGAAAATGAACTTTCTCTTGAACTTTGCTTTGACAACAAAAGCGTCTTGACATGATTTTAATTCAATTTTAAACAAGTTTTCCAATTCAAAAATTTGCAAAAACCAAACTCTAAATCTTTAAAAAAAATTAAACTAAAAATATGAAATAAAAATGGCATTTTTAAAACATGCTATGTAAAAGTGTCATTTTCATCCATGTATAAAATCAATTTAGACAAACGCTACTAAATACATGCTATCATACCTGAATCAGAAAAAAATTAGTTTTAGCAAGTTCTGTGATATATGCATATGTAAATGCTGTTATTCACAGGTTAACATGTTTTGAAATTTCAAAGTCTGGATTTTTAAATCGTATTTGTGAATATGTACTCACGATCAATTCATATTTGTGTCAGTGATAAGTGTAAAATACCGGGTCATTACATTCTAACCCCCTTATAAAAATTTCGTCCTCGAAATTTGTAAACGGTAGATTAGAGTTATCGACTTATATACAAATAATTAATATACATCAGAAATATCCTATTCAAAACCAAAAATATCTGTCCAAATTCCCTCTTTAACTCATCAGTCACTTTACTTAACTCCGTTAAGTATTTCCCAAAATCTTCATTCACTTAGTAAATGATCTCCATTTCGGGATTCGCAAATAGGATCTAATTTCACAAATCGACCAGTTCACATTTCCTTGTGTTCATATCCAATCAGTACCTAAGTCCAGCCTTAATTTCAGGAAATCTAAATTCTAACTCGATTTCTGGTATCAATATGATTGGATATTTTTTTTCAATTTATTCCAACCATATTTAATTTATTTCGAGGCTGACCCTGGTTAATTAACTCCTTTTATAAGAAAAGAGTAAGGTACCTTACCTTCCATTTTCACATTCTCAGAAGTTGATGACTTATCCATTAAAGCGCAGACCTTTGGTTGTTGTGCCTTTTTCAGTGGACAGTCTCTAACCAAGTGCCCCGGCTGATGACAGTTATAGTATGAAATTTTTTGGGGAATAGTATCAGTTGTTCCCTTTTGTTGAGGTTGCTGCTGAGTTTGCTGTGGCTTTTCCGCTGCCGGCTTTGTACAAAACCTAGCGATGTGTCCATTCTCCTTGCAGTTATGGCATTGCGTATCTTTATAACGTTCTTTGGCCTTCTCTCCCATCTTTGGTATTCCCTTGTTGTTCCAGTTCAGATTAAATTTCCTTTTGTTGGAATTCTCGCCACTGGGTTCTTCTGTCTGCTGTTTTGCAACTGGCTTCTTTCCCTCTAGTGCCTCATAACGGACTGCCATATCCACCAGATCGACAAATGGAATCTTGAGATGCCCAATCATTTAAACTTGCAGGCTATCCTTCAATCCTGCTATGAACATTTCATTCTTCTTGAGTGGGGTATTGATCAGTTCTGGCCCGAAACAAGAAAGTGAATTGAACTTGTTCTCATATTCGGATACTTTCATGTCCCCTTGCTTGAGATCGATGAAATCCCGATACATTCTAGTCTTTCCTATAGCAGGTAGAAATTGTGCTTCGAAAGCTTCTGTGAATTTTTCCCAAGTGAAATCTTCCTCAGGAACATTCGTGGTCTGAGCATCCCACCAAATAGAAGCAGCTTCTTGAAGTTGCCATGAAGCTAAGAGACGTTTCTGCTCATCATTCAATTTCAGTCCTTTGAAAATCCTTTCACAGGACCTCAACCACGCTTGGACTTCAATGAAGGATTCCATCCCTTTGAAAACTTTTCCTCCCAGAGTCGTATACTCCTTACAAATAGTTGCAAAGCTTTTATCTTGTTGGACTGGTACAACTCCCTCCACAGTTTCTCCTTGGTCTTGGGATTCAGTATTACGACCAGTAGTAGTGGAAGTTCCACTAGTTCGACCTCTTCGTCCTCGGTTACTCATTTTAATCACCTGAATATAACAGGTCGTCAATCCCGACTTGATTGGGTATTACTAACTTAGGTCTACCATCCAAGTTAATTTAGATTTATTTTAAATTTTGTTATAAAAATACGCTCTCTAATACTCAACCAAAGCCTAGGTAATCGGTAACCTAAGCTCTGATACCAACTGTAATGACCCAACTTTCGAACACATCGGAAGTCGTGCCATTAATAAGAATAAGAATAGATAGAAGATAAAATCACAAAAAACATCAGAATCGCTGTGACGACCCCAAAACCCCGTGACACGGTGTTAAGGATAATCATTGGAATATAACACATTACTCATCATTAGCAGATCACAGATAATAGCATAAACATAAAATAGAATAATTTACACACATATGACAGCGGAATCATATAGATATCACCACATCAGAGAGCACAGTGCAGGATACAACTTAGTGCATAATAATACATAATCAGTCACCATCGCCTGAGGCGGAATCATACATAATGAGTACACAAAATAAATATTAGTCTACATCGCCAATGGCAGAATCATAATACATATACTATAAAGGCGGAAAGAGTCAAAGTCAGCACGGTGTAGTCAAGCCTCGCCATGAGCCAAAAGGTGCACCAGATACCTGTAACTAGGCTGCCCATGTGAAAATGAGGGCACCCAAGTTTGCAAGGTAAAACAAACTACGAGTCAGTCATGGGACTGGTATGAGAAATCTACTTAACTTATTAACAATAATAATAAGGCAAATCAAATGACCATGCCACTTTCGCGGAACGGGTTTACTCCAATGAGTGCTAGTGCATGAAATAAAGTAAATGATTAAATCGTCGCAATTCTTTTTATAAAATGAAGCCATTATAAGACTCAGGTCCCATCACACAATGCAACGCAAGCCGGAGGATAGAGTTTTACCTTATAACGGCCAAAAATGCTTCATACGTATAAAACAAAAGTGTTTTATATTATTACTAGTGCATATATGTTTCAAAAGCGATTTCAATCATAAATATCAATCCTAGATGGCATGGGTACCATATATCATTTCGCCATACTAGTAATACAATCACATTCACATATTTCGTATTGGAAATTGGATTCCTTCATGAGTCGAGGCAAGGGGCAAGCTCCTCTCCGATTCGAGACACTCTAGCAAATGTCCCAGGACCCCACTATGATCCTTGGGTCTTCAGGGCCGGTCCTCTCTTACTTTTGAGGATTGATTATTCCTGAACACACGTTTCCCGGTCCTTACAGACCTATAATCGAGGCGCCTCGTATTCCAACAACCACACAGGTGAAAAGTATATATAATGTCAGGGCTGGTAGGTCACTGACACCACCTTAGCTAGAAAGAAACGTCGTGCTCTCCCTGCAGTCACTATCCCGTTTTTGACTCATACCGAGGTGTGAGGCTCGCGAATCCACGTTATACACAAAGCTACGTCACACAGACCATGCTTTGATCATCAACCACAAGACTTTGCTTTGCAACAGAAGCCTGGATCACATGCCACTTAGGCGTGCCACACAGGCAATCCAATCCATGCGACTGATTTCTATCAATACATAACCTCTGAGCTCGTGCGTCTCAGAGAAGGGCGTTAAGCAAGAGAATAAATTCTCCGCCGCCAAACAGATATATATTTAACAGAGATCAATCAGCACAGAACAAAATCCAATGTCAGACACACAGTCCATTTACAAGTCCGTTCTGGGTTTGAACGAAACCGGAGGCACCAATTCCTCGCATATCCGCACAATCAACAGTATGTCTGGACGGCTACTACTTCAGCTCCTTCAAGGTAGCTACTCCAATCACGAGCATCAGTAGCGCCCATCCATCCAATGTGAAGATCGTCGGTCTTCAACCGTCTTTGACTCTTCGACTTCTCAACGTCGATCGATTATTTGAAATGAGATGAACTCAACCTTTTCAAATAACCCACGTATATTTAGATTTTCAAATCAATTTATCGCATGGTTAGACTATTCAACATTCACATTTTAGTTTTTAGTTATAATTTTCTTGTTAAATACATTCACCCATCACATATCAAGCAGACCCAACAAAATTGGTTTATTTCCACTCGATATCGTCTATAGTATTTTATAACGATATATCGCCATTTTTTTTTATTTAAAACGGCCATATTTAATTAAACGACGATTCAGGTCGTGCCGATGCACTGACGCTGTTTTTCACTAAATTTGTTTTACACATATCTGAAAATCTAACCGTTGGATCTTCACAAATTTTATGTCATTAGAAAGATCATTTCAAAACGAATCCAACGGTTTCATTATTGGGAAAATCCGACGGTCGGATCTTCCACACTAGCCATTTGAAGTTACGATTTCAATTTACGAACTGCAGCATCGTTATTCGATTTAATTTAATTATATTTATATATTATTATAAATATAATCGTTTTTGGCGCTGTTTTTCTTCAGATTTGAATTAAACATTCCAGACAATCCAACCGTCAGATCTCTACAAAGTTGGTGCCGTTGTAAAGATATTTCCAAGGCGAACCCAACGGTTGCGGTTTCGGGAAAATCCAATGGTCGGATTTCCCGCACTAGTCGTTTGAAATCACGGTTTCAAAACACGAACTGCACAGCCACGTTTCATTTTAATTTTATTTATATTTATATATTTATATAAATATAGTTCATTCAAAAATTCCTATATCGTTTTCACTTCAAATATTTCACTAACGCCTTTGAATTTTGGAAAATTTCGCCATAATCTCCTTTGTACGGGAGGGGCTGGGAAAATTCCCAAATAGCCACACGGGCGTCTCATGTCAAAAAGAAAAAGAAAAAGAAAAAGCCAAGCGGCTTGCCAACAGGCTCATAAAATCATCACCCAAACAAAACTGTAAACGTGTACCTATTTGTCGGGCACAAAATTTTATTCCTCTTCTCTAGCCTCTTTGTTATAACATGTTCAATAAATATGCATGTACATATATGTAATTTTTATCACTTATCAATTTCCATTCAACTTCATATTTGATTCACTTTGGTTTAAAAACACCATTCATTCTAATGTTGCATGCATAGGCAAAAATCATATCATTAACAAATTAATGAATATTTCAACTCATGCATATTTATTTGAACAAGTGGCTATTTTTAACACTTCACATTTCAAAGATAATAATTTTGGCGAACTAAAATATATTTCAACACATGACTATTTTATTTAGTTCCTATGCATGTTAAAAATAATATTTCTCTCACAAATATTTATTTCAACGCTCGCATATCTTTAGCATATCACATACATGATAAAAATGATATTTTTTTATCATTTAAAATATTTATTCAACCAATGAATGTTTTTAACACTTCATAGTTTCAATAAAAATGTAATTTTTATTGTTCAATCTTTTTATTCAACACATGAACTTTTCCAACACACACACTTCTCAACACATGAGCTTTTCCACACATGGATATTTTATATATGTTGTTCATATAAGAAAGATGAAATTTTTATTGTTGAAACTATTTATATATAAGGCGAATATTTTACATACTTCATATATATTATAAAAATGTGATTTTTATTGTTTAAACCCGTCATTCATTCACACATGAATTTAATTTTCACACACCACTTCTCAACACATGAGCATTTCCACACATGGATATAGTTTCAGCACATGAATTTAATTTCAACGCAAGAAGATAATTTCAACATATGAAAATAATTCTAACACATGAATATCATTCAAAATTTCGGCAGCATAACGGCAGGGTAGTTAAAACCGGCACCGTCCCTAGTACGGCTCCTCGCTCTACCTTAAAACCTCGCGGTTTTTTGACAATGGGGATTCATGCATCTAATTCGCACGCAGGCGGCATGTTTTATTTTTATTTCCACAATTATTTCCAATTCATTTCAATCACCAATGGGTATTTTTCAACCACGACCAAACAATATCAACCACAAACAATTATTCAACCATTCGCATTTTTCATCCAATGTTTCACACCAATTCGCAACAATAAATATCGCCCATGGTTTGTGGACGAGGGGAGTATATATGTATGTATGTATATATATATATTATAATTTCTATATTTCACTTGCAATTCAACACATGACTATTTTATTTATGCATGTATAATTCATACTTCGCTTATATAGCTTACACATCGCATGTACATGAGGTATACAACACGTGTGTAATTTATATTCCACTTATATAATTTATACACGACATTTTCCATTCAAAATCATTTAATTTATATTTCTCACATTGGTTTTCAGAGTGCTAAAAATCGTAGATGACTCAGAAAAATCCTCGGTCTCTTCTATGTGGTAGAGAGCTTCCTTGCGGTCTCGATGTTTCCTGTTTCATCGAATTTCGTCAACACACCATAAAGATATGATTTTTCAAAGTGCAAACATAAAAAATAACTCACCTTTCACGATGGTTCAAAACTAGGGTTGCGGTTTTCGCGAAAACAGAGGCACGATGGGATGATCAGAGGGTACAGTATGGAAGAGGGAGGAGAGGGGTGTCGGTCGGTGGTGGTCGGAGGTGGTTCGGTGGTCTCTGGCGATCGGGGCGGCGCTGGGAAGTCGGCGACTTGGAGGGCTCGATTCAGGCGATACGGTGGTCGACGGGGTGTGAGGGTTGGTCGGATCTGAAGAGGAGGAGGAGGCGCGTCGACGAAGGTAGGTGGCGGCGTCGGCAGAGGGTTGAGGTGGCGGCGATTTGGAGGGGAAGTGGCGAACGGTTTTCCGCCGTTAAACGAGAGAGAGCGGGTTTTTTTTATTTTAATTTATGAAAGGAATTTTCTGATTCGCCGATATATATATATTATTCAGAAAATTAGGGTTTTCCCATACAAACCCCAATTCAAACCCAACGACTGTCGCCCCTAGCTAAATACCCCCATCCCGGACACAATGGGATATGTTTCGTTGGCCAATTCGACTGTTACAGTCGGTTATTCTTCAAATTAAAATATAAAACATTTAATTTTAACTTTGAACGTACATTTCAATTTGCCAGGGCCGCAAACTGATTCGAAAAATTCCAAAAAAATAAATCTAGCTATGTTTTGACGCTTCGGTCCCAACAAAACTAGTTTCGTCGAATTCTGAGATCGTTTGAAAATGGCCATTTTCTAGTCGATCCAATTTAACAAAAATTGACAAAACACATTTTCTTTTGCCACGCTCACATACTAGCTTCAAAAATTATGAAATTTGAAACCTAGCAATAGTTTGACATCCCGAACCCAACAAAAGTGGTTTCGTCGAATTCCGAGGTCGTTTGCGAAATATCAATTTTCCAGGGCTATATATTCTATATAGCGACCTTTCTGAAAATTCATTCTGCCATAACTTTTGATTCCCGTTATGAAACTTCGATTTTTCAGATTCGTTAGAAAGGTATTGATAAACAGATTTAAATATTTTTGGTTTCGCTAAAATCCGTTGTATTTTCCACCCTGCACAGTCAGTCAAAGTTTGAATTCAAATTTTCAAACTGACTCACTATTTCTAATTCACTATTTTATTGAAATATTCTATTTCAATTGTTCAAATTCCTTTGAAATAACCAATTTAAAAATTTTAAATTGGCTCGTGTTTTCTGGGTTGTTACAATCTCCCCCACTTAAAACTTTTCGTCCTCGAAAAGGAAACAACGGTAAAGTAGGAAACAAAATGTAAATGCAAAGTATTGTAAAGGTACCTTGCACCGGAGTTAGTCGGAGATGTCCACTCTGCATTTGGGGTAAGCTTGCTTAATGCTTTCCTCAGTCTCCCAAGTACAGTCTCTAGGATCACTACTCCACTGCACTTTAACTAAATGAACCTTTTTGCTTCTTAGTTCTCTAGTTTCTTTGCCAACAATCTTTAATGGCTCTCTTCTGACTGCTAATTCTGGAGTTATGTCTATATCCTGTTGCGCTGGTTCTTCTACAACAAGATCTGGATCATGCACATGTCTTCTTAGTTGGGATACGTGAAATACATCATGCACTCCAGGCAACCAATCTGGTAATTGAACCCTGTAAGTAAGAGTTCCAATTCGTTCAAGTATAGGAAAGGGACCAATGAATCTCGGTGCCAACTTCCCAGTTTTGCCAAATCTGATTACCCCTCTCATCGGAGAAACTTTCAAATAAACATGGTCACCAACAGCAAATGTCAAATCTCTTCTTCTAGAATCTGCATAACTTTTCTGTCGGCTTTGTGCGGTTCTCAATCGCTTTTTGATGAAGTCGACTTTATCAGATGCTTCTCTAATCATATCGGGTCCTAACACAAGTCTGTTGCCAGGTTCTACCCAACATGCTGGAGATCTGCACGGTCTACCATATAATGCTTCAAATGGTGACATTCCCAAACTTGCTTGATAGCTATTGTTATATGAGAATTTTTCCAAATGCAAGTGATCTTCCCATGACCCACCAAAATCAATTATACAAGCCCGCAATAAATCTTCTAGAATTCTATTCACCCGCTCAGTTTGGCCATCAGTTTGAGGGTGATAAGCGGTGCTCATATTCAGTTTCGTTCCCAATTCTGTCTGGAATGCCCCCCAGAATTTGCTAGCAAATTTTGGGTCCCTATCACTGACTATGCTGATGGGAATTCCATACAGCTTAACGATTTCTTTGAAATATATCTGTGCTAGACATTGAGCGGTTCTATTGGATCTGACAGGTATGAAGTGGGCAGTCTTCGTGAAGCGATCTACGATTACCCAAATGCTGTCTTTACCTTTCCTGGTTCGCGGCAAACCATCTATGACATCCATGGAAATCTGTTCCCATTTCCAACCTGGGACTTCCAACGGTTGCAACAATCCAGCTAGATTCTGTTGGTCGCTCTTTACTAATTGACAAGTAGGGCATCTGCTAACATACAAAGAATTATCCCTCTTCATTGCCTTCCACCAGAAAGTGTGTTTGATATCGTTGTACATTTTACTCACACCAGAATGAATGCAAAGTTTGGATTTATGGCATTCATCTAGCACCTCTCTTTTGAGCTCAGGAGTGTTGGGAACACATATTCTCCTATTCAATCTCAGAATTCCTTCTTTATCCATCTAGAAACTTGAGGGCTCTCCCTTCAGGATTCTCACTCTGATCCTTTGAATGAAATAATCATTCCTCTGGAGAGCACATATCTTATCAATCAATCCAGGCGTAATTATAAGATTGGCAATGATTGCGGTTTTTCTACTAAGCGCATCCGCTACAACGTTAGCCTTCCCGGCGTATACAGGATATCAAGATCATACGCTGCAAGAAATTCTAGCCAACACTGCTGTCTCAAATTCAGATCTTTCTAGGTGTATACATACTTCAATGATTGATGATCTGTGTACAGTACAAATTTCTCGCCCAATAAATAATGCCTCCAGATTTTCAACGCAAAAACGATAGCTAGCAACTCAAGATCATGAGTTACATAATTCTTCTCATGCGGTTTCAGTTGGCGGCTTGCATAAGCGACTACTTGGCCTCTTTACATTAACACTACACCAAGACCTCTAATAGAAGCATCTGTCCATACCGTCAAATCATGATTGCCATCAATAATGGTTAACACAGGAGCAGTTGTCAGTTTCGATTTCAATTCCTGGAAAGCTTCTTCACAGTCGGAAGTCCACTTAAATTTCTCATGCTTCTTCGTGAGCTTCGTTAACGGACCGGATATCTTCGAAAAATCCTTAAGGAACTTTCGATAATAACTAGCCAACCCCATAAAACTTCTAACCTCTGTGGGTGTAGTGGGTTGTTTCCAGTCTTGAATCGCTGTTATCTTGCTCGGATCCACAGAAATCCCTTTCTTTGACACAACATGGCCAAGAAACTTCACTTCTTCTTGCCAGAAGACACATTTAGAGAATTTGGCTTTGAAGACGTTCTTTCTTAGAATCTCCAATACTTGTTCTAAGTGTTTTTCATGCTCGGGTTTTGATTTGGAGTAGATTAAAATATCATCGATGAATACGAGGAAAAATTTATTCAGAACTCCCCTGAACACTCTATTCATTAGATCGACAAAGTATGCTGGAGCGTTGAACAGGCCGAACGGCATTACTAACCATTCATAAAATATGTCTGGACCTCTGAAAGCTGTCAAAGGAACACACTCCTCTGCTATTCTCAATTGATGAAAACCTGTAGCTAGGTCCATTCGGGAAAATACTCTCGCCCCATTTAATTGGTCTAGCAGATCATCGATGCGGGGTAATGGATATTTATTTTTGAGCGTCTGTTTGTTGAGGTCTCGGTAATCAACGCATAATCGAAGAGTACCATCTGACTTTGGGACAAACACTACAGTTGCACCCCAATTAGAAAAGCTAGGTCTGATTAGACCCTTCCACAACAGTTGGCGAGTCTGATCGCCTAATTCCTCTTTTTCCTTCGGAGTCATTCTGCGAATTGGATGTACCACTGGTCTGGCATTGGGAATTAGATCGATTCTGAATTCTATTTCTCTTTGCGGAGGTAAGTTTTCGACTTCTTCAAACACATCCGCATAGGTTTTGACAATAGGAATCTTTTCTATGGAAGTGGGGATAACTTCTAATGCCGACCAAAATTATTCTCTATCTGGATTCGAACCATGGCATGGTACAGTAATATATCCAAGCTTCATTCGAATTTTAACGATTTTTTCCGCACAATTTACTTCGGCTTCGTATTTCGTTAACCATTCTAACCCAAGGATAACGTCGAATTCAGGAAAATCCATAACGACTAAATTAATGGGAAATTTGTAGGAAGAATAAGAGATTGGCACTCTACAACATGAACAGAGAATAATAGAACCCCCTATCAGATTATGAACTTCAACCGAATCTTTCAGCTTTCTCTGTTTTAACTTTAATTTGTGCACTGTGTTGCTAGCAATAAAACTACGTGACGCACCTGTGTCAAACAATACAGAAACAGGAATATTTTTAATTGTAAGGGTACCTCCCAAAACATCGGGTTTACCTGCTCCTTCGGAAGCAGCTGGCGGGCTCGACCCTTCATACACGTGAGCTACTGCGGCCTTCTTCAGCAAAGGGCAGTCTTTGACAAGATGATCCGTCTTGCGGGCAATTAAAGCAGGAGCGAGGGTTCTGAGAGCCCTGGCTTGAACCTTGTGAATTTGTCTTCTGCCTCTTCGGGGATGTGCACACATTAGAGAAGTGCACCATTTTTCCACAGTTATAGCAACTTCCTTTTGGCGGCTTGCCAGTCTGTGGTTTCAAGGATGCTGCTTGGCTTGACTCAGCTTGATTCACAGCAGGCTTGCGTTTGTTCCCGGCTTGGCTTTTAGCGCGATCCTGCTCCTGGTGCCTTTGGTCAAGGTCTTCGTAGTTGCATGTCATTTCCACCAATTCATTAAATTCCATCTTGACGTGGGCCATTTCTCTATCATGATATTGTCGCTTCAGCCCGAGGATAAACCTCTTATTTTTGGACTTTGCAGTGGCGACAAGCTCCGGAGCATAGGGGGACAACTGTGTAAATTTATTCAGATAATCCTGCACTGAAAGATCCCCCTGCTGGAGGTTGGCGAAGTCATCGTGCATTCGTTCTAGGTCTTGTTCTGGGACATATTTCTCTTTGAAGAGTTCTTTGAATCCGTCCCAGGTTCTTCCGGCTTCTCTATTCCCGGCGGTGAGAGATTCCCACCATAGTTCCGCTTGTTCTTGCATAAGCCAAGCAGCCATAATAGCTTTATCTTGATCTCCAAGCCTTAGGCCTTCTAGTTTTTTCTCGCATGTTTTGAGACATGCAAGGGCCTCTATTACTGTGCCAGTTCCCAAGAAGGTCGTGCCTCCTAGGTTTTTGTATCTCTTAGCTACGCGGTCCAGCTCGAAGTATTGAGCGGCCGGGGGTTGTATCAAAGGTCCTTCTTCAACTGGGACTTCTCCCCGTCCTCTGCCATGGCCAGCACGGCCTCCTCTAGCGGCAGCTGCTCGGGTAGCCATTTTCCAAATTCTGTATAAGCAAGAAAAGAGTCAGCTTACAGAAACGATAATTTATTGCATGGTTAAGCAGAAAATTTAAGGAAAGATAACGATGGACTGATCAAATTGTTTTTGCTATTCTGCTTTGCTCATTCTAGGACTTTACTAGTCCTATCTCTAATGAGATACTCGCCTTAGAATACTACTGATTCTATTTTGACAAAGTGTTTAATGTGTTAGATTCCAGAACTAAGGTTAACCAAAGCTCTGATACCAGCTGTGACGACCCCAAAACCCCGTGACACGGTGTTAAGGATAATCATTGGAATATAACACATTAATCATCATTAGCAAATCACAGATAATAGCATAAACATAAAATAGAATAATTTACACACATATGACAGCGGAATCATATAGATATCACCACATCAGAGAGCACAGTGCAGGATACAACTTACTGCATAATAATACATAATCAGTCACCATCGCCTGAGGCGGAATCATACATAATGAGTACACAAAATAAATATCAGTCTACATCGCCAATGGCGGAAGCATAATACATATACTATAATGGCGGAAAGAGTCAAAGTCAGCACGGTGTAGTCAAGCCTCGCCATGAGCCAAAAGGTGCGCTAGATACCTGTAACTAGGCTGCCCATGTGAAAATGATGGCACCCGAGTTTGCAAGGTGAAACAAACTACGAGTCAGTCATGGGACTGGTATGAGAAATCTACTTAACTTATTAACAACAATAATAAGGCAAATCAAAGGACCACGCCACTTTCGCGGAGGGTTTACTCCAATGAGTGCTAGTGCATGAAATAAAGTAAATGATTAAATCATCGCAATGCTTTTTATAAAATGAAGCCATTATAAGACTCAGGTACCATAACACAATGCGACGCAAGCCGGAGGATAGAGTTTTACCTTATAACGGCCAAAAATGCTTCATACGTATAAAACAAAAGTGTTTGATATTATTACTAGTGCATATATGTTTCAAAAGCGATTTCAATCATAAATATCAATCCTAGACGGCATGGGTACCATATATCATGTCGCCATACTAGTACTACAATCACATTCGCATATTTCGTATTGGAAATTGGATTCCTTCATGAGTCGAGGCAAGGGGCAAGCTCCTCTCCGATTCGAGACACTCTAGCAAATGTCCCAGGACCCCACTATGATCCTTGGATCTTCAGGGCCGGTCCTCTCTTACTTTTGAGGATTAATTATTCCTGAACACACGTTTCCCGGTCCTTACAGACCTATAATCGAGGCGCCTCGTATTCCAACAACCACACAGGTGAAAAGTATATATAATGTCAGGGCTGGTAGGTCACTGACACCACCTTAGCTAGAAAGAAACGTCGTGCTCTCCCTGCAGTCACTATCCCGTTTTTGACTCATACCGAGGTGTGAGGCTCGCGAATCCACGTTATACACAAAGCTACGTCACACAGACCATGCTTTGATCATCCACCACAAGACTTTGCTTTGCAACAGAAGCCTTGATCACATGCCACTTAGGCGTGCCACACAGGCAATCCACTCCATGCGAATGATTTCTATCAATACATAACCTCTGAGCTCGTGCGTCTCAGAGAAGGGCGTTAAGCAAGAGAATAAATTCTCCGCCGCCAAACAGATATATTTAACATAGATCAATCAGCACAGAACAAAATCCAATGTCAGACACACAGTCCATTTACAAGTCCGTTCTGGGTTTGAACGAAACCGGAGGCACCAATTCCTCGCATATCCGCACAATCAACAGTATGTCTGGACGGCTACTACTTCAGCTCCTTCAAGGTAGCTACTCCAATCACGAGCATCAGTAGCGCCCATCCATCCAATGTGAAGATCGTCGGTCTTCAACCGTCTTTGACTCTTCGACTTCTCAACATCGATCGATTATTTGAAATGAGATGAACTCGGCCTTTTCAAATAACCCACGTATATTTAGATTTTCAAATCAATTTATCACATGATTAGACTATTCAACATTAACATTTTAGTTTTTAGTTATAATTTTCATGTTAAATACATTCACCCATCACATATCAAGCAGACCCAACAAAATTGGTTTATTTCCACTCTATATCGTCTATAGTATTTTATAACGATATATCGCCATTTTTATTTATTTAAAACGGCCATATTTAATTAAATGACGATTCAGGTCGTGCCGATGCATTGGCGTTGTTTTTCACTAAATTTGTTTTACACATATCTGAAAATCTAACCGTTGGATCTTCACAAATTTTATGTCATTAGAAAGATCATTTCAAAACGAATCCAACGGTTTCAGTTTTGGGAAAATCCGACGGTCGGATCTTCCACACTAGCCATTTGAAGTTACGATTTCAATTTATGAACTGCAGCGTCGTTATTCGATTTAATTTAATTATATTTATATATTATTATAAATATAATCGTTTCTGGCGCTGTTTTTCTTCAGATTTGAATTAAACATTCCAGACAATCCAACCATCGGATCTCTACAAAGTTGGTGCCATTGGAAAGATATTTCCAAGGCGAACCCAACGGTTGCAGTTTCGGGAAAATCCAATGGTCGGATTTCCCGCACTAGTCGTTTGAAATCACGGTTTCAAAACACGAACTGCACGGCCACGTTTCGTTTTAATTTTGTTTATATTTATATAAATATAGTTCATTCAAAAATTCCTATATCGTTTTCACTTCAAATATTTCACTAACGCCTTTAAATTTTGGAAAATTTTGCCATAACCTCCTTTGTACGGGAGGGGCTGGGTAAATTCCTAAATAGCCACACGGGCGTCTCATGTCAAAAAGAAAAAGAAAAAGCCAAGCGGCTAGCCAACAGGCTCATAAAATCATCACCCAAACAAAACAGTAAACGTGTACCTATTTGTCGGGCACAAAATTTTATTCCTCTTCTCTAGCCTCTTTGCTATAACCTGTTCAATAAATATGCATGTACATATATGTAATTTTTATCACTTATCAATTTCCATTCAACTTCATATTTGATTCACTTTGGTTTAAAAACACCATTCATTCTAATGTTGCATGCATAGGCAAAAATCATATCATTAACTAATTAATGAATATTTCAACTCATGCATAGTTATTTGAACAAGTGACTATTTTTAACACTTCACATTTCAAAGATGATAATTTTGGCGAACTAAAATATATTTCAACACATGACTATTTTATTTAGTTCCTATGCATGTTAAAAATAATATTTCTCTCACAAATATTTATTTCAACGCACGCATATCTTTAGCATATCACATACATGATAAAAATGATATTTTTTTTATCATTTAAAATATTTATTCAACCAATGAATGTTTTTAACACTTCATAGTTTCAATAAAAATGTAATTTTTATTGTTCAATCTTTTTATTCAATACATGAACTTTTCCAACACACACACTTCTCAACACATGAGCTTTTCCACACATGGATATTTTATATATGGTGTTCATATAAGAAAGATGAAATTTTTATTGTTGAAACTATTTATATATAAGGCGAATATTTTACATACTTCATATATATTATAAAAATGTGATTTTTATTGTTTAAACGCGTCATTCATTCACACATGAATTTAATTTTCACACACCACTTCTCAACACATGAGCATTTCCACACATGGATATAGTTTCAACACATGACTTTAATTTCAACGCAAGAAGATAATTTCAACATATGAAAATAATTCTAACACATGAGTATCATTCAAAATTTCGGCAGCATAACGGCAGGGTAGTTAAAACCGGCACCGTCCCTAGTACGGCTCATCACTCTACCTTAAAACCTCGCGGTTTTTGACAATGGGGATTCATGCATCTAATTCGCACGCAGGCGACATGTTTTATTTTTATTTCCACAATTATTTCCAATTCATTTCAATCACCAATGGGTATTTTTCAACCACGACCAAACAATATCAACCACAAACAATTATTCAACCATTCACATTTTTCATCCAATGTTTCACACCAATTCGCAACAATAAATATCGCCCATGGTTTGTGGACGAGGGGAGTGTGTATATATATATATATATTATAATTTCTATATTTCACTGGCATTTCAACACTTGACTATTTTATTTATGCATGTATAATTCATACTTCGCTTATATAGCTTACACATCGCATGTACATGAGGTATACAACACGTGTGTAATTTATATTCCGCTTATATAATTTATACACGACATTTTCCATTCAAAATCATTTAATTTAGATTTCTCACATTGGTTTTCGGAGTGCTAAAAATCGTAGATGACTCAGAAAAATCCTCGGTCTCTTCTATGTGGTAGAGAGCTTCCTTGCGGTCCCGATGTTTCCTGTTTCATCGAATTTCATCAACACACCATAAAGATATGATTTTTCAAAGTGCAAACATAAAAAAGAACTCACCTTTCACGATGGTTCAAAACTAGGATTGCGGTTTTCGCGAAAACCGAGGCACGATGGGATGATCGGAGGGTACAGCGTGGAAGAGGGAGGAGAGGGGAGTCGGTCGGTGGTGGTCGTAGGTGGTTCGGTGGTCTCTGGTGATCGGGGCGGCGCTGGGAAGTCGGCGACTTGGAGGGCTCGATTCAGGCGATACGGTGGTCGAGGGGGTATGAGGGTTGGTCGGATCTGAAGAGGAGGAGGAGGCGCGTCGACGGAGGTAGGTGGCGGCGTCGGCAGAGGGCTGAGGCGGCGACGATTTGGAGGGGAAGTGGCGAACGGTTTTCCGCCGTTAAACGAGAGAGAGTGGGTTTTTTTATTTTAATTTATGAAAGGAATTTTCTGATTCGCCGATATATATATTATTCAGAAAATTAGGGTTTTCCCATACGAACCCCAATTCAAACCCAACGACTGTCGCTCCTAGCTAAATACCCCCATCCCGGACACAATGGGATATGTTTCGTTGGCCAATTCGACTGTTACAGTCAGTTATTCTTCAAATTAAAGTATAAAACATTTAATTTTAACTTTGAACGTACATTTCAATTTGCTAGGGCCACAAACTGATTCGAAAAATTCCAGAAAAATAAATCTAGCTATGTTTTGACGCTACGGTCCCAACAAAACTAGTTTCGTCGAATTCTGAGATCGTTTGAAAAATGGCCATTTTCTGGTCGATCCAATTAATAGAAATTCACCAAACACATTTTCTTTTGCCACGCTCACATACTAGCTTCAAAAATTATGAAATTTGAAACCTAGCAATAGTTTGACATCTCGGACCCAACAAAATTGGTTCCGTCGAATTCCGAGGTCGTTTGCAAAATATCAATTTTCCAGGGCTATATATTCTATATAGCGACCTTTATGAAAATTCATTCGGCCATAACTTTTGATTCCCGTTATGAAACTTCGATTTTTCAGATTCGTTAGAAAGGTATTGATAAACAGATTTAAATATTTTTGGTTTCGCTAAAATCCGTTGTATTTTCCACCCTGCACAGTCAGTCAAAGTTTGAATTCAAATTTTCAAACTGACTCACTATTTCTAATTCACTATTTTATTGAAATTTTCTATTTCAATTGTTCAAATTCCTTTGAAATAACCAATTTAAAAGTTTTAAATTGGCTCGTATTTTCCGGGTTGTTACAATCTCACAGCGGAATTTTTACACAAGATGATACTTCATAATATTACACAGTGGAATATATTACATCAGAGCATACTGGATCTAGTATTACAAGCCATTCATAGTACATCTTTAATTATACATATCATTGACGGCTAACTTGCAGACTTAATTATACAGTAGATAAGATAGGTCGACCAGCACACAGAAAGTTCCCATCCAGCTTCTCAAGTTTTATCCAATCCTGATTCACTTGTCTATTCATAACAAGTGTTATGAATACCCAAGAGTTTAAGGGAAACACAGAAAAATAAACTCTGGGTCAGTCAAGGGACAGGTATGAGTAAGCGATTTAAAACAGATTAAAGAAATAAAAATATCTCATAAGACCACGCCGTGAATAAGGAACGGGTTTTTAACTTATGAGATTAAAACACTTTGTATACTTGAAATCAGATATTCTCATAGTGTTTATAAGTTTCACAAATAATTTAGAATTTAGAAGAATGCTTGCATCTCACATTCTCCTATATAGTATACAAATAAAAACCGCTTTGCTCTTATGGAAATTGGATTTCCAATTATGACAACGTATGGGACCACCTTCTGATCGTGTATCTCTAGAGGCGAATACACTGGGTTCAACAAGAACGGCTTGCAACCCGGCCCACACATGACCGACCGCTCATTTCTCTTGAGTGTATCGAATGTATATCACCAACGGTTGGGCTCAAACCACCGTTTCCCGAAAAGGGACAGCATCGAAATAGATTAAAGAAGTAAAAGGAATTTCTCTAGATAGGTAATTATACACCCTAATGGGAGCGACCCACATAGCCATGCTGCCTGCCCGATTTTTGTCATTTCCTGGGTGTGAGGCTTGAGGCTAGAGGTTACGCTTATTATCCAGCACAGTATATCTCCATTCACTTTTAATGTCACATTGTCAGATCCTCTGGAAGTCACTAATCGATTTCCACAAAAATACTCTAGTTGTTAAGCTAAAGAAGTTTCCCTTCTATGCCACCAACTTGGTACGTTTGAAGAAAACAACATACGTGATCCCTTTGGAAATACTCTGTCGGACATTCGTCCATACAAGTCATCCAGGAACAGGATGAACCCTATTGCATCCTAGGATTCACCCTATAGATCAATAGCGAGTAGTCCTTGCAAATCCGCAGATTTATCCACGATAGAACCACAGTATATCTCTGGTCATGAGTCAGAGATTTAAGCAGTTCCTCCGTTTTATAAATATCTACGGTTTTCTATTTACGTCGTCTTTATCTCCTTCAAGTTAGTCGCGTTTGCACAGTTGATTCGAAGTGGTTTTGGGTCTAGTTCCCATCCCGGTCTCTTCGAACAACACGTCAAAAAAATAATTCATTGATAGTCGGTGTTTTAACTATCAAATCATAACAATGTTGTTGAGTACATTGGCAGCTTAGGTCATTCATGTTAACGTATTTTATTTGAATATTCCATCAATTCTTATTATAAATCTAATTTTACAGATATAAATTCAGTCAAACTAACCAGTATAAAATAATCTTGCTTATATCTGGTATTTTGATCATCTCTTACAAATGGACAATTTCAGTGTGCGCGTCGCACACGGTGTTTCTTTCCAATTTTTTCATCGCCTTTATAATGAATACTTTCCTTAATTTTCCCTAGAAAAATATTTCTCATCATTTTTACTTAATCTAATCACTAATAAATGACTTAAATTATGATTTAATCATTTATTTTACAACTTTTATACTTGGTATATTTCTCGTCAAATTTTCCCTTTGATCCTTCATTCTTGATTTACTTATTCTTTTTTTTCTATACTAATAAAGTTCCTCCTCAGTCTAAACACGATTAAAACATTATTCACGGTTCTTGTTTCAAAAGAAGTACAGAACTGTTCATGATTAGTTTCTTATCTAAGATATTTTAGATTTTAGATTAAAACTGACAAATTCTAGCGTATGTATTACATACGGTTTTTCAACCTTGTATAAAATTTAAACATTTCACTTGAAAATAAATTCAAATTTAAATTATAAACTAAATTTGTAGTTTAATAAAATTACAGTTTCTGTGCTGATTTCTCGACCTCTGTCAAAACCATGTCGGATCTTTTACACTGGATCGACTTTCTTTTGTTGTCTTTACAGTTTGAATATTTCATAAGAAAATCATCTATAATTATATTTAAAAATTAAATATATAATTTAAATTACAGTTTCTGTATTTAAATTTCAGTCCTTGACAAAAACTGTATCTTTATCCTGATTCACTTATTCTGCTAATTTAAATAAAAATTCCATTTTTATTTAAATATTTATTTTCTTATTTTATTTAATCTCTTATTTAATTTAAACTAGTTTAAATTTGAAATATATTCAAAAATCTTCATTTTTAGGGCTTAAATGGCAAAATACCAGTACCAGGTCAAAACCCATGGTGTGCGCTCAAGGAATCATCACCGACCATCATGGTTTTGCACAACAACACTTTGCCCGATCACTTACCCTGGGTACCGAAATACCACTTCACGGCTCTCATGGTTTTTGTTCCGATCACCCCTTAGATTACGTGTGCCAACCTAGTACCACTTTTTCTTCTTCTTCTTTCCTCCTCGGCCACGCCTGTGCACATGCATAGCCAACATCGTCGCTACCAACCATCAACGACCGGCCACACACATCACCCACCACGCTCTGATCATCTTGCACCGCCCGACCACCTCCTCCATGGCCATGGCAAGTTTTTCACCGTTCCACTCCCTTGACAGCAAAAATACCCATCCAAGAAAGCCGCCACACCACCTCGCCTTGACCATGAGCCACCGCCGCCATTTTGCCATGCCACCACCACGCCTTGACGCCACGAACCCCCTGGACCGCACCCCCCTGGGTCCCCTGACGTCGAGCAGTTCCAAGAAAAAAAACCGAACCCAAAACCAAACTTTTACCCTATTTTAGTGTCATTCTCCAAATCCACACATTAGAAAATTTAATTGGTATTTTTCCTAGCATCCTAGGTCCTAGATGATGCTTCATCACCAACCCTGCGGCCTCAAATTATTTGGATGGCCGGAATTTGATCGAAATCCCAATTCTGATCATCCCCTTATTTCTCACTCAATATGTCATTAAAAATCTTGAAACCACTTTTAAAAATCCTCATTTCGATTCAGGATTTCATGTATATACCTGAAATGAGTTTTTATGGGATTTGAATTTTTGATCAAATAGAGTAGGTTTACACAGTCTATGTTCTTTTCTGTTTCAAATACCAGTGGTAGTTTAAGTATATTTACATTTCTTTCTTGCACTTAATTGGTTTTAGTGATGATGTATAGGTAGGAACTAACCTGAATTCATAGTAAAATCAGCTACTTAATGTTATTAACTAAGAATCATAACTTGTTTTATCAAGCAACAGGTTTTGTTAACCTGTTAACATAAGTTTTCCTCTTCTAACCCAAAAGTAAATCAACTAAAGTACCTATTCCTAGTTCCTTGATTAGGAAAAAGAGTGATTCAACCAAGTTTGTATTCCACAACCAAAACATAACAACACACAGACAGGTTGACAGTCCAAAAAGAAAATACAGGAAACAGAAATTTTAAAAACAGTTTACTCACCAGGCAAAGGGCAAAGGTTGAATCCTTAGCTTTCTTTACTAATCTATTTCAAATGCTCTTGTGTTTGTGTGAGGAGAAGAGTGTGTGCTTATAGTCCTTTTATAGCGGAGAAAACCATTAAAATATGGTGCATTTAAAAACTGTTTTCAGATTTGTCTGTGTGACAAAAGATTTGACAACTCAAAAAGAAAAATCCTTTTCTCTTGCCAAATAAAACACCTCCTCCTCATTCACATGGCTTTCCTCAGCCAACAACACTCCTAAAAAACCCTTTGCACATGGCCTCTTTTTCCCTATAGGTTTCTATGAATTGTCAACTTAAATGGCATCGTACATCCTATTATCTTCACCAATCTTCCTTGGTTTTAAACAATATATAATCTCCATTTTTGTACCATATAAAATCAGTTTTGCCTTGGGTTTTTAAACCATATCTTCCCATGACAAAATCGATTTAACATAAAATATATAAAATCATTACTTGCCTTCCAAGGTTTTGCAAAAATCTGAAATTTGGTACAACAAAATCAATGGTCATGTGATGGTTAAGCATGGAAAAGATCTTGGAAAATCTTAGTGTTAGTATAGATCTAGGGTAGGTTGTATTCATGGTTTAAATGCACCAGATTTACCAAAATCCTTGGCACATGTTTTAAGACAAGTGAACATGTTTTGAAAATGCAAAAGAACAATGTAAATTTTCAGAAAATTTTAAAAGAAAAGAGGAAGATTTGAAAACTGAAAATATATTTGATATAAAAGGATTTACCATGTGCCAAATATTTTACTAGATCCTCTTTTTACTAGTCTTACTTCTAGTGTAGGTGTTATCTCCAATATGTCCATATATAAAAATGAAAACATGCTTGCATAAAGAATGGTATTAACATGTTTTGGTGATGATAATGTATAAGTGAAAAGGAACTTGCTCTTGAACTTTTCTTTGACAACAAAAGGGTCTTGACATGTTTTTAATTCAATTTAACAAGTTTTCCAATTCAAAAATTTGCAAAAACCAAACTCTAAATCTTTTTAAAAAAATGAACTAAACATATGAAATAAAAATGGAATTTTTAAAACATGTTATGTAAAAGTGTCATTTTTATCCATGTATAAAATCAATTTAAAGAAACGCTACTAAATACATGCTATCATACATGAATGAGAAAAAAATTAGTTTTAGCAAGTGCTGTGATATATGCATATGTAAATGCTGTTATTCACAGGTTAACATGTTTTGAAAATTCAAAGTCTGGATTTTTAAATCGTATTTGTGAATATGTACTCACGATCAATTCATATCTGTGTCAGTGATAAGTGTAAAATACCAGGTCATTACACGGTCTTCAAGGGAACACACATTTGCACATAAAATATACGAACAGTATAGCCCAATTAACGATATAGATTTGGGGGAGATTTGACAATTGGTAAGTCATAAATTATAAGATATGAATTACCGACATATGGATTCGAGCAAAAATACTGAAATTAGCTTCGAAGTTAACTCCGGCATAGGTGGGGGTGATTAGGGCATAGTCAGCAGCGTAGATGATAGGAACGACAATCCGATAATGACGTTGACATAAGTGACCTAAGCTGAATGGTTGACTGTGGTTAATCCTGTTGTAGGAGAAGGGAGAGGGAATTTTGTCGGAGAAGAAAAAGGACAGTTTGCTATTTTCACGAAAAAAGAACTAAAGGGAATAGCGAAAGATAGCATTCATCAAGAAAAAGGAGAAGAATGACAATTGGGGTATTTTAAAAATACACTTTTGTCCTGAAAAATAATTAAAACGTATGCTCGAGCACTTAAATAAAAAGAATGGACGACTTTTGGTCATGGAAAATTAATATTCAAAACAGCGGTCCTAGAAACAAATTCAAGCCGACTGAAAGGCATTGCATCCTAATTTCCACTTTGAGAATCAAATTTCGGCAAAATCGATGAAGCGTCGCGCTGTATTTGGTTTAATTATTCGACCATAACCTATCGAAATTGTTTCAAGCAATGTTGAGCACTTATTAAACATGGATTACACACATTCATCCAATTATTAATCACATAATCAGCATACCAACTATCGCATAATCAACACAGATTAAACACCAACATAAACATACATTCAACACACCAATATTAAACACATAATCAGCGTACATTTGTTTCATAAGTGACATTCAATACACATCATACACCAATTGTACACTCCATTAATGTCACTAACATTTAACATTTACATCCAACATTCTTTAAGCCAAGTCACAAAACAAGTCACAGTCAACATTCCTATCCAACTGTCGCTAAGCTAAGTCATAAAATAAGTAACCATGTATAACGACTAAAAATGTCACCATACCAAAATATTTCAAATGAAATAAGTCATACTCTGCTTGCGCACGTACTTGATCAACAACATATTGAAATAACCAATATGTCCATTGGGTTTCTCTTGCTTGCAGATTTATTTCCACATATTTTGCCTCCTACATCATATTTACTCTTATTTGTCTTCTTCATCATAGATTCGTCTTGCATATTTCCTTATTTACGTCCTACATGGAAAGTCGCTTGCTCGCCAAAAAATTCAAGTGGCTCATCCTCTTTTATTTACAATACCTTTTCTATGTGTCACTTGGTGTACATTATATAATGAAGTCCAGTCTCCTTTTTTGCAAGGTTCATTTATAAAACTAAAATTATTGTCCAATAAAATTTTACAAAAAGTACACATGGACTTACAATACGGACGACAAGCGAATAATTTTGGCTAACTTGCATGGGTTCTGTAAGTCAATTCTGTGGATTGGTAAAAATAAGATGTGGAATAGATATATACCATATTCACCATTCCTTATACATTGCATCGCAATCCCAACGCTTTGTGACATAGTTAGACATTTGACTCTCGTTTAACAAATGGTTTCTCTACTCGCTCCAGTTGAAGTAAGCTAATTCAAATATGCCACCTTATATGATTTTTCCAACGATTCCACCATTTTGGTACCTAAAGCAAAAGGGGTTACAGGTATTGGTTGTAGGAAAAACTTATAAAGAACTCATTGCAGAAGATGCAACTCAATACATCAAAACATACAATGGGTCCGTTATATAAAGTGCATCATGGAAACTGATAGTGATCTCTCATACCCTTAAAATACTCCCAGACAACTTCAATAACTTAATGGTCTCCAATCTTCTCATTAAGAGTGATCAAATCATAAGCCTAGTTGGTGTTTGCCTCCTTAGCAAAGTAAAAAAGCACTCCACTTTTCTCCAAGTTATGCACTAACATTGCGATTATGACATCTCAAATTGGAAAGTGCTCGTATGTCCAAACCTAGTTGTAAAACAACAAATATAAACACAAACATAATGTTTATTGTATGTTTTCACTAAATTCGTAATTGCAGCAAAGTTAAGCAACCAACAATCTTATGTACACCTTTTCTAGAACCTTAACCAAATCGTAGAACAACCAACCCAAGCATGAAATGCCCTAAGAGTATGCATTTACTTGCGTTAACGCATGTTGGCATTGATGGAAATGTATTGACACTTTGTTTTCAGACTTGTCACCTTATATTAGAACACTGATATTGTATAGGAAATAAACACTTGGCATTTCCTATTACGTTCTATGGTATCAGAATCTTGAGAACCATAAAACGTAGTTCTTAACCATTCCATATGGAATTTTTTTCTCACCCTTCAAAGCCTATTGGCCATTCCTTCTTTGACAACAAGACATTTATCCAACAAATCATTCATATTATGAACGATTATTCACCTTGAACCTCCAAACGGTCCTATAACCGCTTTCCTTCAATGGGAAGACCGCTTATGTAAAGAGCTTAATCAATAATTATTGTAACCAAACATAAGATAAAAAAATGTTAGTTCCGGGTAGGATCGTTTAATAAATGTGTTGATCAGTGCCTTGTTAATTATATCGTGCGCATACTTAACTATATTTCAAAAACCTGACTCAGCTACCACATCCTAAACAATATCACACTGTTAGGTCAAATCCCATTATCTTTGCATCACTACATGACTACGAAGCTTCACAATTCGTGCTTCGATCCTTGGTGCCTGCATTACCAATGCAACATTTAAAATACTATATGATATATAAATTACATGTACCAAAAGAGTTCTATACGCTAGAAGAAATGCAACCTTAATAAGCAAACAATATAGGCAATTGCATTTCACTTTCAATAGATTGACCTACAATTCTATCATCAACTTTTTTCCTTTGTCTTTTGTCTTCAGTGGTTATATCTCCATGTCAGTCTCCTTTTCTTCTTATACCAGTAAATTTGGTTAATGAACTATCATTATGATGCCTATCTTTCTCCTCAGTTGAAGTACTGCTATTATCAATACCATTTCTTTCCTTCTCTGCAGCAGACTCCTCAGTACGTTGTTTAGTTATTCCAACCCCCGTCTTGCGATTTGAAGTTGTTTGAGAAATACGTGTAACACCCCACCTCCTCCAATGCCACTCTTGCAAGGGCACTGGCATTGGAGGGGCGTTAAACGAGGTAAACATGCATGCAGATATCGCAAGACAGAACATATAAGTAAAAACAGGGTAAATAGAGCAGCGGATAAAACTAACATTTCAAAACCATAGTCAAGTTACATCAAAGTACTTGGTCATTATTTTCCACAAAACATAGTCCAGAAACATCAACTGAAAACTGGAAAGAAAATCATAAAGTAACTATCCCCAAGGTAGAATAAAGCCATAGCGAGCTCAAGTCCAAACCGTACATGAGCTATCCAGAAAAGCAGCTAAAGATCCAAGCTAGGTACCAGTGTTCCCAGCCTGTAAACCTGAGGGGGGGGGGAAACGGAAGAAAAGAGGCGAAAGAAAACGGGTCAGTCAAAAAGACTGGTAAGTCCTATCTACTATTAGTATAAAAACTAGTAAAGTTAATTGAACATGTAAACAGGGATGTGATATGGGGTGATAACTGGCATGGTGAAAAGTTAACAAGATAGATCAAGTGTGGCATCGCATATACAAGGTTAAGTTGCACCAGGTGTGTACTAGTATTCCAATCCATGTCAAATATAAACAAGAAATGATCCCTTGGCCCAAAGCTGGCCCACATCATGAGAATACCTAAATCGAGGTCCAACTACTCGGTCTAGTCGATCGGCTCCCTATAAGCCTAACTCGTCGTGTATCGGTGTCATACGGCTTAATCGTGGAATGTAGTTAACTGTGCTAGGTCCACCCCAGGGTGTATCCAGCCCTAAGGTGTAAACCACAGACACAATTCAAGCAGGCACAGTCTAAACCTACTGGTGCCCATGTTCAACTCCGGACTTAATGTGCACGACCATGGTCCGCCTGAACAACCGGTGCACCCTTCAGCCGTCTCTTTTGGTCTCTTACAATCAGTTCAGTAATCGTGCCCCACCCTAGCCTAGTCCAGGGTACCCATGATACTTCCAAGTTGGTTACTGCTGAAAAGGACCACGTAACTAGGATTTCAAGAGGGTTAAGTGTGGTTAACCCTATCCTAACCATGTATTGAGTTTGTTAAGTGTATTCAAGCAGTTCATGACTTAACCCTATCAATACATCGGGTTTAATTGGTTAAGTATTCAAGTAATCTATGTCTTAACCCTACCAATCCATCGTGTTTAATTGGTTAAGTATATTCAAGTAGTCCATGACTTAACCCTACCATGTGGCATTAATTAACTTAATGCACCCCAACCTCTCACATTAGACCTTGTTGTGGTTACTAGTTAAGCCGGGCGGGTCCGGGTAGCTTTACACCACAACTTAGTCTAACCTCGGGTTTCAAGTGCGACATGACCAACTACTCACATTGGGTCCTATTGTTTGTAGCCACTAGTTAAGCCGGTCGGTTCCGGGTAGATTTATGCTACAAACTCAACCCAACCTCGAGTTGGCCACACTCATATTTTCTAAGTGTCATGTCCATCATTATGTTTACAAACATAATCACAAGTCAATGTTCATGTCATATTTTAAAACCATGTTTCATGTCATTAATATTACCCAAACCCAACGCATTCCCATCGCATGTACGTTTCGCATAACATAACATAGATCAAAAGAGGGAACTTGGCAAAAGCATGAAAAATGGCATAAGGTAATAAGGTTGGCCACAAGTTAAACATGGTGGCATATGAGGCATAAATATGTTCATTTAAACTTGCATGTTACATGCATAACATTCAAACTTAACGAATAGGTGATACATGGTCCTAGATGACATAGGATGATGACTAGAAGTTCGCATATAACATTATATGCAAGTTATCATAAAGGTTATGAGAGTTCTCATGTTTCATAATGCAACATTCCAAATCAAAGGTCATAGCTTTCTATGCACAAAGTCAAGGGGATAGCTTTACAAACTTGCATAGGGTAAATCTATGCATAACATGTTAGGATCAAAGCACATATCATACTTAGGCCCAAACTCAAACTTGCAACATGTCACATTTAACTTCATAGTTAGAATCTAAGAGTAGTTTAGGGCTTACAATGCTATGAAGACTAGAATAAATATAAAATAAGATTGAGACGAAGTCACACTAGCAAATCCGCAACCAAAGACGATAAACTCCACTTCAAGACTTGAGAACAAGAAGGAATAACCCCAAAGACAAAGAAAGATGGCTCCTTTACTTAAGAAAGATGGCTCCTTTATGACATAGATTGATTTGAGACACTCATGCTCTCATGAAGAAGGTGGAGGCCATGATTAGCGAACATTTGGGCAGCATTTAGTTGTAGGAATGATTAATGAGGGTTTAGGCTAGGTCTAGGGGTCTTTTTATAGAGATTAGGGGTAGTTTAGACCATAGGATTAACCCTAAATCGAATCTGAGCCATCAACTCCCGTCAGAAACTTCCAGAACAAGACCCAACATGTTAAAATGGTGCACCAGAAAAATTGGTCCGACCGGGGGGTCGACCCCTGGGTCGACATGGGTGTCGACCCATTGGGGGGGTCGACACTGGTGTCGACCCCCATGTCGACCCTGCCTGGGGCGGGAAAATTCCCGCCCATTCTGCTTTGGTTGTAATTCGAATCTGAATTCCAATTTGAACTGTTTTCGGGCTTGGAATTTTCTGAAAACTTCATTGGGCCATAACTTGGTCATACGGACTCCGTTTTTCGAAAACTCGGACTCTATTTCGCGTATTTTTCCGAGACGAACGCAATGGCACAGCCCGTTTCCCTTGATTCAGAATTTAGCATTTAATTCTGCCTTGATTTACATTCTAACATGTTATTAAAAATACGGGTTATTACAATACGGGTTGTTGATGATGAAATATTTTTGCTACATGAATAATATAAGCTCAGTCAAACAAGTAACACATGAAACACTAAAGGAAGAAAGAAGCAAAATACGTAACTAAAAAAAGTAACAAAGAAACAACAAAAGAGAAAAACATAGAAATTTAAGTAAAGAAGCAACAAAAAGCACTACAAGAAAAAGACCTTTTTATAGCGTTTAAAAAACACTATTAAAGGATATGATGACATTTTTATAAACACTGTATATCAACGTGTTGTAATATGTCAGGGGTCTTTAACAGCAACCTAATAATCACTAGAGAAAATATGGTATTAATGATGTTACTCTTAGCGTTTTAGAATTGCTTTTAAATTGACGATTTGTACATACAAATCCTATCTATAGCATTTGTTACTTGCTATAAAACTTTATGCAGAGTTGTTTATGCTGTTAATATTTATGACATCATTTAATTGCTATTTATAGCAATTATAAATGCTATAGATGAATATTGCTTGATTATCATAGCGACAATAAACGCTCTAGAAATTTCATAGCCTGATTATTATAGCAACTACAGATGCTGTAAAAATTTCGTAACCTTATTATAGTAACAACTATAAATGCTATAGAAACGCTATAAAAAATTTAATGTAGTATTTTATACCATTATTTACTTGCCATAAAAACTGTTAAATCGTTCCAGAATATTTTTATTGCACTACCATAATGCTATAGTATGTATAGCCAATATCAAAAAAAATTCATGCATAATATTAAGCATATAAATATTTATGATTAAAAAGTATGTTATATAAAGTTCAAAACATATAAATATTTGTTGTGATCAAAAGTAACAGTAGATGCAACCGTAGCTAACCAAAACAATACATATTAAAAGGAACAATCCATACAGCCGTAGCTAACCAAAACAATACATACTAGAAGTGAAAATTTATGAACACCAACAAAAAATACATTTGAAGGGGAATGAGTGCGACAACATATTTTTTCATGCCCTCCACTAGAGCATCATACAACGCCTGTCAAAAAAAAACATATGTCTATTAGTTATAAAATCCGAACATGCAAGGATTAATGTTTAGTATAAGAAAGTACACTAGCCGTCTGAAACTAGTACAAACTAAAAAAAATGATTTGTCATGTTCTAATTATATATAAAGCACTGAAAATTAGTGCATGTGTACTTCCCAGAAAATCAAAACACCAATACAACTACTTTTTTTCAACATGCTCATAGAACAACGTACAAATAATAAACCCAATACATTCGCACTCACTGCTGCGCACTGGTTCCAAACAATCAGACTGATTCGCACTTACTTCTGCGCAAATTCACACCATAGAACAACATGCGCATGGAACTCAGATGATAAGCATTCACACTTACTACTGCCCAGAAAATCCAAACAACATACCGCAAAACTCTGTATATTCATACCACACTTGTTAAACTCACGCATATGCAGACACAATACGACTAGTTGTGTAACAAGATATAACCAAACTGGAAGGACCCCAAAATAATAGCTTTTTTGGATAACACAAAGGGCAAAATTAAATGCCGATATTCCATGCTCAAGCTGAAAAAAATATGGATCCCACAATTACCTTGCTGCACACTGATTCCATTGGACACAAATAAATGATGATATTCCATGCTCAAGCTAAAACAAACACATAAGAAATATAATAATGATGAGATTCCCAGGTGCATTAGCAACATTATATCCAAAATTTTCACTTCATCTCTACACAAAAAAACTAGAACATGCCCAGGTACCTTAACATTTTTTTGAAGCATGTCTTATGAAGATACTAAAATAAATAATCATCTATATTGTCAAGACAAAAATTTAGCACAAATTTCCTGCATATTTTGATGCCCACGTTTACTTAATCATTCACTTATCCACTCATTCATATATTTATTCTCATTCAACCTTGTATCTTCACTCCTTGTGTAACGAACTGGATTTTTCGACCCAAAAACCAACATAAAACTCATGTCAACTATTCAAGCATCGAACATACTAGAGGGTGAGAAGTAGAAAGAAAGTTAGAATAGAAGAAGAAGAAGATCACAACAGAACAACATCAAAGTAAACACGAATCTCACAGCGGAACGAATAAAATATATTATATAACATAACTTTTGAAATACAAACTTATAATTATATATACATACCATTTCAGAGTACAACACATAATATCACATCAGAAATAAACAGCAGCCATAAAATCCTGAAACCTCCTGCTTCAAGCTCTTCCAGGTATATCTGTAAAATCCCGACTACTTGACTGCCCGTACAAATTTAAGCATCCAAGAGTTTAGGGTGAAAAAAACTCTAGGTCAGTCATGGGAGTGGTGTGAATAAACTCCAACCACTTGGTTTAACTTTTAAAATCCTTTTAATCCACATATAAACACGGATGGTTTTTACCTTACGATAAACCAAAACATTCTTCAAATTCAGTACTCTTCTGATATTATAATAGTGTCTAAATCAAACAAATAGCAATCTAGCGGAACACTTTCATCTCACGTTCTACATACATAATATATAATTAAAAACCACGGGCGCTTATTAGGTAATGGATTCCAACTGGCAAGGTATGGGACCACCTTCAGATAGTGTATCTCTAGAGAGAAATACACCGGGTTCAACAAGAACATCTTGCAACGCAGGCTAAACATGACCGGTCACTCATTTTGCTTGAGTGTACCGAATGTATTATCACCAATGGTTGGGATCAGCAACCGATTCCTGAAAGGGACAGAATCGAAATAGATTAAAGAAGCAAATGAATTTTCTCTAGATCAGGTGACAATACACCCTAATTGGGAGCTACCAATTTAGCCATGCGACCTACCTGAATTTATACCATTTCCTGGTTGCAAGGCTTGAGGCCACGCTTAACTTTGACATGCCACATCTTCATTCATTTTGAATGCCACGTTGTCAAACCTGCCAAACCATTTATCGATTTCCCGACAATATCACGGGTATAACGCTAAGAGAAACGAATTCCTCCATCACCAGGTGTAGTACGTTTGAAGAGATCAATGTATACGATCTGTTAGGCGTACTCTGTTAGACACATCCATACAAGTTGTCCTAGGACTGGACAAACCAAAGGCACTATTCCATCGATCCATCTTAGGCAATTTCTACCTAGGGTCAATAGAACAACCCTTGCATAAACTCCGTCTTCAATTGTCTTCAGCATATTTGATTCGTAATGCTTATGCCAATACGGAATGGCTTTCAGATAATAATCTGATCCCGGTCTCTCCATATTGACAACGGAAAATTGGTCAAAAACTTTGATAGCCGGTTATTTAACTATCAAAGGAAAATACCCATATGAACAACGATCTTATTTCCAAATGGAAATTCTATCGATCAATCATCATTCAATGTTTATCACTTTTTATTAATTTATCATTAATTTATTCATTTCCCCATTTCCCATTTTTTCATATATTTCTTAAAACTCGTTTAACCTCTCACGATTCTCGAAAACATTACCATCTATTATAAAGTATTTATTTTATATATTCCAGAAAGTATTTCTTTTTAAATCATCAGAAAACATTCTCATATATATATATATTCACATCTTTTCTTATTTTCTTTATTTAGAAAATATATGTCATTAACATTGGGAAACATTTCCATTTATTATTTACGCCTCATTATCCATCCCCATTCATCAGTCCCTAACTATAAACTAGTAAGAGAGTAATTCCCTAAGTATCAAGCCCGAAGGCCGAAACCAACATTAGACTCAGGAAACCATTCAACTTAACTAATCTCAGTCATTTTCTAATTTCCTTAACTCTGTTTCTTAACTTCTTATCAAATCCTTTGCTTATGCAACTCTCGGATTCAGTTTACGAATCCACTTATTTTATGAAAAACATTGATTATAACTATAGCTTTATAATCCCTACTTACGGAATTTCTAACTCCAAAATATAACTTTTATTTCTTAATTTGAATAAATAAACAAACATCTAATTTATTAATAAATAAATAAATCTTGATTTAAAAATGGAAAGTAAATAGTACTTTCCTACATTCGATATAGTCGAATTCTAATGCATAATTCTCTCTCGAATAATTTCTATTTTATAAATCTCGTTCGAATAATCGCTATTCGATTAATGTTCCGAACTTCGGAATAAATTACCGTTTTAGGTTGACTCATTTTCCATTTTCATTCTAAATTCACCTTTGAACTTATCACTTTCAATTCTTTAACCATTTCTTTTTATAATCGTTTTAATATGCAAAACATTTGCTTTAAAAACCCTTATCCACTTTAAAAAGTGAATATTATTCCTTTATAGAAACTGAACTTGTTTAATCAAATCAAAACTTAATTTCAATTTATAAATATTATTACATGTTCAAATTTTGTTTATCGAGACATTTTATTAGTCCACAACTAATCTATTTTATTTTAACACAATTTCCTATCTTATTAAAATTCCTATGTCAAAACCCAGTTTCCTTTATAAATGTTTTTATTTGCGAAATATTTAGTTTAATCCATTTTTCACATCGAATGTGAATAACATTTCTTTTATATAATCAATTTAGTTTGATTTCGCATTTACAAATAATATCCCATTTCCAAATTCTATTTATATTTCTATTTATTGAATTGTTCATATAAAATCCTATTTTTTTTTATTTCCAATCACCTAAAATCTCCTTTACAAATCCCTTTCTAATGTTAAGTTTACATTCCATAAAATGTCGTTGTTAAAACCGATTTTACTTCTTAATATAAATTCATACTTATATATATATATATATATATTCAATTTATCCAATAATAAATATTTTAATTAATTTACATATATCGATTATAAATTAAATCCTCTCAATTTATCTGTTAAAAACACATTTTTTTATTTAAAACTACTTTATATGAAACATCTCAAAATTCTTTTATATCCCGCAAATATCCTTTTTGTAATTCTATTAATTTCCAAAAATCATATTTATTCCATATATTCCTTTATTTATTTCTTATTACTACCATTCAGTATTTCCACAAAAACGACCTTTTAAATCTTCTATATTGAAACGACCCGAAATCCCCTTTACGGGAAATCACGGATTGAGTTGAGGACAAGCCACATCGGAACGCAAACAGAAGAACATTTCATTGTTAATTACAACAATTCCCTCAGAATACAAGAATATATAGAGTATAAACAAATAATATACATTCGATAAATATCAGAGATTACAATAAATTACATAGCAGCGGAAAATAATACAATACACAACTGAAAGAGATACACGGATACAGAGCTTTCCGGATATCGTTCCAGCTATAAATCAGGATCATGTGAATATAAATCTGCAAAACCAAAACTACTAGCTGCCCATGTCAAAATAAGGGCACCCAGAGTTTAGGTTGAAACAATAAACTCCAGGTCAGTCATGGAACTGGTGTGAGAACCAAAACAGTTATTAATCTTTATTTTAAAGTTAGGTAAATCAAGGGACTACGCCGTATAACACGGAACGGGTTTCCTCCCAAGAATACCGGTGCATATAACAACAGCGCAATGCTAAATAAAGAAAAATGAAGCTATTATAAGACCCAGGTCCCATCACACAATGCAACGCAAGCCGGAGGATAGGGTTTTTACTTTATAATAGCCAAGAATGCTTGGTACGTGAAATTTCATCTTTTATTAGTACTATAAGTGTATAGTGTCAAAACAATTTCAAATCATAAGTATCAATCATAGATGGCATAAGCGCCACATCCCACTGTGTCGCCATACTAGGCTCTACAATCAAAACCGCACATGTCACGTATTGGAAGTTGGATTTCCATCTGTGAACCGAGGCAAAAGATAGTCCTCTACCGATTCGAGACGCTCTAGCCCGTATCTCAGGATCAAAGCTCAAGTGACCCTAGGATCGTCAGGGTCGGTCCACCGATGTGGATTAAAATGCCTGAACACTGCGTTTCCCCACCCTTTGGGGCGTCAATGAGTCAATGAATGACTCCATTGGCTTCACATAGTCACCGATATATCTGAGGCGCCTCGCAACAGCAACAACCACATAAGTCAAACTCGTCAGGGCATGTCAAACCACTGACACCACTTCTAACTAGAAGGAAACGTATGCCCTCCCTGATGTCCTCTCCCGTTTCTGGTTCACAACCGGGGTGTGAGGCTCGCGAATCAACGTTACACAAAGCTAGGCCACACAGGGCGTGCTTTGATCATCAACCACAAGACTCTTCTTTTCAACAGAAGCCTTGATCATTTGCATCTTAGCATGCCACACATGCAGACCACTCCATGCAACCAATATCCATCAATCACACAGAATGATATCCAATGTCAGACACACAGTCCCTCTACAAGTCCGTTCTGGTTCTGAACGAAACCGGAGGCACCTTGTACCTCGCATATCCATCGATCTCCAAGTACGTCTGGACGACCACTAACTGATTCCCTCCTCTTGGGTGTACGGCCCAATCAAGATCATCAGTAATTATCCAAACGACGTGAAGACCTCCGGTCTTCAACCACCGTCTTCATCTTCGACTAATCTTCGAATCAGTTATTCAGAATGAGATACACCCGGTCTTTCTGAATAACTCGCGTATATAATAAACAAGTGTTACACAAACACAACATACGCCTCATTCCAATTCATCAGTCACTAACCGTAAATTAGCAAGAGAATAATTCCCCAAACATTAACCCCGAAGGCCGAAACCAACATCAGATCAATACCCAGGAAACCATTCTTCTTAGCTAACCTACAGTTAGTTTCTAAATTTCACATTCTTAAGGAAAGGTTCCCATTAATTTTATCAAAGATAAATTCTTTTAAATTTGTTCTTTAATCTTCCTTTGAATATCACTTCAAACTAGTCGGAATTAGCGAACCACACCGAAGCAATCATTTATTTTATTTCCCAATCCCAACCTATTCATCCCATGAAGTAAAACTGGTCATACTTCATATCTAACACCACGGTGTTATCGGAAAATTCAATTACCATTTCACGTTCAAATCTAATTAAAGATTTAACTATCGCCTCGAGCAAAACTGGTGATACTCCATTCTCGATCTTTTCAATCTAATTAAAGATTCATTAAAACTCCACTTGGTTTTAATCTTCCTGTCTTTAACTGGGTTAAAGAATCAATGCCATTTAAAACATGGCTCATGATAAACCCAAAATCACATTCCATTCTATCAGCCTTTAACCGTAAAATAGCAAGTGAGCAATTCCCTAAGTATTAACCCCGAAGGCCGAGACCAACATCAGATCAATACCCAAGAAACCATTCAACTTAAAAAATCTTCAGTTAGTTTCTGATTTTCTTAACTCAGTTAGGTCTAAGAACAGCATTATTGAAGATACCGTTCACGAAAACCCAAAATCACATTCCATTAATTATCGGGTTAAAGAACAAGTGTTATTTAAAACACAGTCCACAATAAACCCAAAAATCAATTCAAATTCAATTCCAATTAAATACCATTTAATTGGTACACTTCATTAAATCTAAATAAAAAGATTTAATCTTTTTCTCAACTGGTTTTAAGAGCTGTGTTAATGAAGACACCATTCACGACAAACCCAAATCACATTTGATATTAAATACAAGGCTCAGAATAGAAAATATATCGGCTTATATTCAATATCAAATTCTACGACCAACAAATATCGTATTGGAAATAAAAATATAAATATATCTTTCAAAATTCCATAACAATATGTGTATAATCACGAAATCCAACATCGAAATATTCCAAAGACAATTTCGATTCAAATCCATTCCAATTAATTTATTGGAAATTTTGGTTACTTTTAAAACCCCTTTCAAATCCAATTTATTTATTTAAAAATAAATAAATTATTATTCTAGTTCAAAACTAGTTCATTTCGATAAAAATCTATTTTTATCTTTTCAAATTTGGAATTTTTCATCCCAATTCTTCACAAGTCATTTCTTATGATTTTACACTAATTATTAATATTTTTAATAATTTTATCAAGGCCCGTACAGTCGATTTCCATCAACGGCCATCGAACTGCCCTTACACCGACCTTTTCCAAATTTGATTTGGACATAATTCTAAATCCGACCGTTAGATTTCTAATTTCTAATATTTGTTAGAAAGCTCTTTTCGATACGAACATAACGGTTCCGGTTTTAGGAGAATCCGATGGTCGGATCTCCCGTAATATTCATTCGAATTCAATGGTCGAAATTCGCGAACTGCCGCAGCGCGGCGCGTTCTATACAGGCCATTATATATATATATATATATATAATATATATTATATATATTTCGTCGATTTCCTTTCGAAACATATTTTATAAATCGTTTTAAATTCGTTTTCAAAACGATTTCAACTTCATATTCAATTTCTAATCAAAGTTGAATATTCCACATCATCGATATACTTATGATAATATTTTCAAAACGTTATATTTTGAAATCACTTTCTTTTCTATATTCATTATAAAAACGAATAAAATCGATATAAATATCGTTCACGTCAAAATGGCGCATATCTAACCAACACGGCTTTTATTCTATTCAACACATGAATATATATATTTCTATTCAACACATGAATATTTATTTTTATTCAACCCATGAATATATATTTTATTTCAACACATGAATATATATTTTCAATTCAACACATGAATATTTATTTTTATTCAACCCATGAATATATATTTTATTTCAACACATGAATATATATTTTCAATTCAACACATGAATTTATTTTCAATTCAACACATGAATTTATTTTCTAAATTGGAATGAGGCCCAATCAATTACCATATAATGTTAATTATATGGATTTTCTACAACACATGTATCTAATAGCAACGATAAATAATCAACCATCATCCAGAGTGCACCGCACCACTGCATAAGCATTAAATATAAATAATTAACGCTTACACAGTCTGTCAACCCATCGATTGACATACAACTAAACAATCGGGATTAGTGTACGTCAAATATCATCCCAATACCCGTGTGGAGTTTCAAATCAACAAACATACATTTTATTTGCGCAGTTGGGCGATGTGTAAAATTTATCGTCCTAATCAATATCAGTCAAATCAGTGTACATAAACAAATCGTCCGATTTGTTTATTACTATTTATTTTATATACACGTTAAAAATTATATTTTTAACTATAAAATATTTTCTACTATAAAATATCTTATTTCATTCCACATCACACAAACAAATTTCACAACACAGCAAACACACAAACAAGTCATCCATGGTCTGTGGACGATGGGTGTCGGGTGCTACTAAACACCGTCTGCATCCTAGTATATATTTCAACTAGAAAATAAATTAAAAGTGAGGAGTTCTCACCGACTAGCTAAACTAAACGCCACGACTCTTCTTATGTAGAAATCTTCGTCGTGTTTTCCACGAGATCTATTTCACGCAGTGCATGTAAAAAATCACATTTTTAACATCGCTACTTATATGGAAAAGATTATATTTTTACAACGCTATATACATAGAAAAGATTATATTTTTACAACGCTATATACATAGAAAAGATTATATTTTTACAACGCTATATATATAGAAAAGATTATATTTTTACAATGCTTCTACATATGTAAAAATCACTCCTTTACACCGCTACTTCCATGATAAAAATTATATTTTTATCTTGCACTAGTACAAAACAGTTTATTTGCGTCGCCTTATTTGCGTCGGTTTAGATGAAATCCGTAGCAGGTGGGTTATATGCGTCGGTTCTTACTACAACCCGTAGCAGGTTGTCTATAGAAAATACTAGAAGACAAATTTGCGATGGTTGTTTATAAAAACAGTAGCAAATAATTATAAATTGCGACAATTGTATTTGAACCCGTAATCAATTACATGGAATGAAAATATTTTGCGACCGGTACATTTAAAGACCTTCGCACATTATTAATGTACTTATTCCCCTGTACTAATTTCATCGCATCTAAACCCAAGCCATCCCACGTCTTAAACCTAATGTGAATCGAATCTAAAAAAAGCTGCCTCCATGTCCATCAGCATCACGCTCCGATCCACCAACGAAATGGGGGAAAACTAGGGCATCTCCATTCTTATCTGAATATAAATCAAAAAAGGTAATTTAGGTTTCTCTTCAACAATTCAGTTTTAATATATCGCAATTGGACATTCATCTTGACTTATTCTTTTGTGATATTTGATTGAAGTTTTTCCAGCAAAATCATGTTGAAATGCTAGTTTTATGAAACAAAGTGAAGCAATTGAGAAGCAAATTGAAGAAGCGAATAAAATAATCAAGGAGACGTTGCAATTTGAAGGTATCGAAGCCAAATAAATCTTAGTTCAAGTTTTTCTTTTTGAATATTTTTTGCCTTTATCAAGTATAGGCAATGTTTAGTGTGAATATTTATATGTTGGATGATTTTGCTCTTGTAGTTGTTGGAGTTGCAATAATTTATATTTCAGCTTTACTTCCCTTGACTGTAATGATGAATTTTACTGTTGTTGATTTTTTATCTTGTTCTTCAGAAAACATGCTTAAATTCGTTTGTGTCTTTGTTGAGAGAGGATGATTACTTGCCTTTAATTGTTACTAAAATGTTTTCAAAAATAATATTTAGCACGTATATAATGTTTTTGAAAAGAATATAGTTTTTAAACATGTTAAATGTTATATAGAATAAAGAGAATAATTAGTAAAAGTTTTTTTTTTGAAGATAAACAATATTTTATAAAAGGGGATAAATAATTTTCTCAAATATGACTTTGCAAAATAAATAAGATTTAAAAGTACTTCATGAGGTTAAAAATAGAGTTTAATTTAAGGAAAAATTTAAGATGGGTGCTAATTTTATTGTGATGATATGGGGAAAACATAATTAGTACAATAACGTTTGTACTTGATTACTCAAGATATGTGTCTATACAGGTTTTCTGCCTTATGATTATAAAGGAATGAAAATATAAGGTGCAACAACACAATTAATGACCTATGACATGTTTCAGAATTTAGTAAAGGAAATATAGTCTGCAATATGTTTATTGTTAGACATCAACGAAGAAACTTTTTTAGTTTGTGTCATTAGTATTTATTCCCTTATCTTTGTTAGCTTTTAAGCATGAAACTATTAAGGAAGTTGTACTTTTGGGTTATTTGAAAAAGTTCATTGCATGACTTTTAAAGTATCATAAATTTGCTGTCATGCTTAAATGAATACCGTAAATTGGACCTAAAAATGATATGCCTGGCATGGTTTATTGTTTTCATGCAGATTGATTATTATCTAGCTAGCGAAATCATTGAACTGGATTATATATTGACAAGTAAATTGTAAGTTAATCATCCACTTTTATAAAGTTAATAAAACCTCCTTTTGCAGCATTTAACGGTTGACTGACTATATCATCTCTTGGGAAAATTCAATAGAGCTACATGCATGTTTTAAAGGATTGTTTTATATGTTTATAAATGCACATACAAGGTGGAATTGCAACTTTGTTGATTTATAAATAGGGAATACCGTAAATTTGCTATGACTGCACTTCTTTTTATTATTATTTACAATATACTGATTACAGTAAAATTTTCTAAGATAAAAGAAACCATTAGGGCTTGTGTGCTTTGCTGGTTTTTCATAAAAAACTGAGATGTTCCTATATTTCTTTTTGAGAATAACTGATGCACACATTTTATGAGGAAACTTAATTTCACTGAGCAGTTTAACAATCATGATTTTCTATTGTGTGAAATCTATAGCTATGCTATATAACATAAGTTACTAGATGGTTATTTACCAATTTTTATGATGTAAAATTGTCGCTGTGATCAATTTGTTACCTAAATTATTTCTATTTAGTTTTGTTAAAAAAAAAAGACAACAGCTATTACTAAACAAGTGTTATCAAATTGATGTGTTAATGTTGGTTGATTGCAACCAGAAGTCATGTATGGGATACATATATGAGGTATGAGTATTGCAAATACAGTATTTCAAGCAGATTTGGAACAGTAAGATATGCAGTTCTTGAGATTTTAAGCAGTTCTGAGAATATAAAGCAATTTTCATAACAGTGCAGTTTTTGAAAAGTTACGCAGTTTTAAGTATTAAGCAGTTTTTGAATTTTTAAAGAAGATTATATTTTTAATGCAGTTTTGAAATTTTGAATTAGTTTTTTAAACTTTAAAGCAGTTTTTAAATTTTTTAATGCAGTTATGGAATTTTAAAGCAGCTTAGAAAGCGGCACTAGTTTTGTTTTCTCTCAGTTTTAAATACTTGCGCAGTTTTCAAACTTTAGCAGTTTTTGAAAATACAAAGCAGTTTCTAAATTTTATGCAGTTTTGAAATTTTAATGCAGCTTTCAAACTTTTAATGCGGTTTTGAGGTTTAAAAAGAGTTTCAAAAGTTGCATTAATTAACTTTTCTTAACTGTATTGGTTTTTGTTTGTTTTCTTCATGCTCTTGTTTTTTGGTACCAATTTCATGTTCATATTTTACATGAGCAATGCTACCAGCAGTCGCGCACATGCAGCACTCGCGCACAATCGCGATTTGATTGGCTCCAACTTTACTTCGGTAATACATATATGATGAATTGTAGGACCCACCAGCATATTTTGACAAATCTCAGCCAATCATGCAGCGAGTTCCACAACAGTCGCTTATAAAGGGATTGAGATTAGCATTTACATTTTACATAGAAGAAACATTGGACGTAATGTGTTATTGTTAGTTTTTTTTACTTGCTTTTATTCTCTTGAGGTTACATAAAATAGAAGTATTAACAAGAAAGCAATAAAGTACTGGCAACAAAAAAGAAAACTACATGGGAAATTATATTGTGAAGTATCAACAACAAAAATAACACTGAAGTTGCTAGTATGGTTGATAAAACACGAATCTTGTTTGGCCTCATACAATATTATTTCTGCCTCAACTATTGGGTTTGGATCACGGAAACTAACATTTTATGTAAATTACAGATTTTTGGATTCATTATATGTCCCGTTACAAATGTGCTATTTCCCTATAATTTGTAAATCTGCTATGAAATGAAATATGAAAAAGCCATAGTAGTTTAATATACAAAGAACAAGCATCCAAGAAAAAGAAAACACAACATAGTAAAGGCATATATGCCTTTGTAGGCACTATTAAAAGCACTTAAGTGTAGTTTTGTTGCTGTTGAAGCGAGTTAGACCACACATCACAACAGTTGCAATTTGTGTCTATTACAAACTCTTCTATTAGTAATAAAACCAATTTTAAAGGGAAAAAAAAACAAAAACGAAGAGATTGTAGCAACAATCAAGTTTAGAAAAGTGCTCAGCTACTATTAAAAGGCTTCATTGTCTCGATAGTCTGGCCCCAAAGTGACTGTGCATCACTCAAATATGGCTGAAACAAATTCAGCTAATACTAAGGATGATAAATATGTATGAAGGAAACAAATCTAATTATAGAAAATGAAGAATTTATATAGAAATCCATAACTAAGAAAAGTTAGTGCTCAATTTATGTTGATGTTTGCAGTTATTTCAAGCATAATTTTTTGCATTATATTAATGTCTTGCATACTATGTGCATTAAATGTTATTTTGGTTTCTTCTTTGGTGCTTAGCATAAGGTATATTATACATTAACTGCAATTCAACGTAACTTGTACAAATGAAAATAAACGCTTAGAATTTTAATAAGGAAGACTTTTAATACATTATATAAAAAAATTATGTTAACATTATATGTCTTAATATGGAACAATAACGGTAATGAACAAAATATTTAACATTCATTTGAAATTAAATGCTTGAAGATGACTATATTAGTTACCTGTCTTATATTACTCCATGCATTAATATCTAAAGCGTTACCATCTTATACCACCACTTTTATGTCAATGTATGTGCCCTAGGTTTTTTCTTCTTTTCCATGACAACTAGTGTGCCTTGATCTTTAATTTTTGGGAGTTCAGCATTTTTTTATTCATGTATTGAGAGAGAATCTAGAGAGAGGGATTTTTGCCATAGAGAGTACATTGCAGTGCAATGAAATCCACAGACTTTGCAGTAATGATGAATACCTCAGGCTAATCATCTAACTTGTAGGATGTGCTTACATCCCAGTTTTACGTTTGTATTTCATATCAGAAACTCTATGCATAGCTGCATTAACATTTTTCGATAAAGTACATATATTTTTAGTTGTTTGTTCACTAAAAATTATATTGATAAAGAACTTACATTTTTAGTTTTTACTGGGCATGAGGCTCAGTCTTTACTGAGCACAAGGCTCAGTTTTACCGAGATTGTGATTACTTTAGCGAGCCTCAGTTTTACCTCAATTTACCGAGCCTAAGTGAGGCTCAGTTTACTGTTAATGCAAGTGTAACTTTCACTTTTTTCCATTGGTCATTCCTTTTAATATAATTTTCAATGTTGCTCCTTTTGGACTCCAATCTGCAACTTTGCTTGTTACTGCTATTGCTTGGTTTCCTACTCCAACTATACAGGTTTCTTCTATACTGCAACAACCAATATTTCTTATCCATAAAGCGGACCTGCATTAACATCCAATATAATACTTGGAGCACCAGTTACAGCACCTCTCAACCTTTGTTTCCCATAAGCAATGCTATATCTGTGCTAGTTCCAGCATCAAATACTGGAACAGGTGACATTCCACCCTATGCCAGCTCACATGCGTATGCTTCGAGGCCAAATATGGGCGTTACAATTGGGCCACCGCCTTTTAATCTCCAATAGAGCTCCTATATCTCAACCAGCCACAAACGAAGTTCATCTAGTTTGGGACGATGAAACAATGAACTCGGAAGAGCGAACGCTAACCTTTGGGAAAATATCAGGTTCATGATGAAACTAGCCAGGCAAGTCTCTATTTTTAAAGAAAAATACCATTTCAACTGAGCTTTCATGCCTGCAAGTAAGTAGGTTAAGTCTTATCCTTCATTATTATTTTTTATTGAACTATATGTGGAAAATAGTATTATCTTTGCACAATGTTTTTTTTAATCGGAACTAGAACTATTGGATAAATATTCTCAATGTTTAATTGTTAACGGTAGTGCTTTTCCTCAAGCATCACTCAGAAAGTATTCTATTAATTAAAGTACATATTTCTCTCTTTTAACCGAGCGACTATCAGTCACTACTGATTAGGTAAATATGAAGTACGGTTTTGTTGGTGTTTTTATTTTGATCTGGGTAAGCATGGAATATAATTTGGGGTGCATTTAGCATCATTTTTTTCTTAAAAGAATTACAGCATTTCGATGTTGGTTAAAATATAACAATTATTAGTAAATAATTTAGCCTTTCAATGCTAGAAACTATCAAGTATTATCAAGCTTAAGTTTTAGGATTCATATACTACTTACTGTTGATTGAGTTTTGAGTAATGGTGGAGAAGTATGAGCCAATAGAGATGGATTTATGTAACTTTGAGTTGGTGAATTTGATTAAAGATAGGAAAACTGACAGTCAGGTGGTTAAATTAAGCTTCATCAGCTTGAACAGTTTCACGGAGATAGTGAATAGCCATTTTCTGCATTTTAGAAATTTTGCTAGCTAATGATTTGCATGAAACAGTAATTATTGTATATTATCAATGCAAATAACCATTTATTGTTCAGTCAGTATCTTTAGTATAAGCACCTAGCTAGCAGTCTTTGATTGTCTACATATAACACTGTATAAATCTACAGAAAGCATAATATGTTGTTAATTAGGTAACATCAATATGTAAATTAGCAGTTTAAATGTGACTGTTGGAGCATTAGAAGAGAGAACAACACTCTCCTGAGATCACATTGTGGCTGACATTTACTGTTGCTGCTGTGGCCAAAACGTAGGTTGGAAATATGCAAGTTTTTTCGTATATTAGTACAGAACCATCTAATTGAATATATATATGATGATCAAATAAAAATACTGTGTTTAGGAAGCTGCAGATCTTAGAAGCTGGAAATACAAAGAGGGAAAATTTGTTTTAAAAAGGTTTGTTTGAGCATGGTTTTCTGATTCTAACATTTCGTATACAAAATTTCTTTATTCTAAGTGTTCTAATGTTTTTATTTTCTTCTTTGACAAAGGGAGGATAGTGGATGGAGTGGATGCAGATTTTTACATCCATACCAATACTAATGGCAGCGATGCTATTGATGGCTAGATTAGTTTCTTGAAGTTGTTCTGCCTATGGTCATTTTAATATCTCTATGTTTATTTGAACATCCTGTGCAAGGTATCCTTTATGAATTTTTTTAGGACTTCTTGAAGTTGACGTAGTGTACTTTATTAATATGTATACTTTGTGGCTAGTTGTTTAAGTTTCATGCATCATATATTACTTACTACTTATTGAGTTTTGAGTACTATAGGAGAAGTATGAGCTAATAGAGTTGGATTCATGTAATTTTGAGGTGGTGAATTTGGTCAAAGATAGAAAAAATGAAAAGCAACAGTACAATATCAAATATTATTGAATGTGGAGAAATGTAGCATAGTAATCTTGATTGTTACTTTTTAGAAAAACATTCACAAAAGTAAGATATTAGAAAATACCATTTTCTTATCTAATTTTTTTCTGACTTTTGCAGATTAATGAGAAAGTTCTAAGAGAAATCACCTACCATCTCTGCTTTAATGAGGTAATGATAGGGAAATGAGAGTATAATCTTTTTTTATGTTCAATTGTTGTAGATTTTTATACTTTTTTCAGTCTAACCTATTTATGAAACGTATTGTATGTGTTCGATCTCGTGTACCTTGAGTCTCCAATCTAGAATATTTAGTATGAACATAACAATGGAAACTTCATCTTTTCAATTCATATGAATCTTATTAGTTAAAGATTTGAAAGCTCATTTAGGAACCGTAATTTGATTTAGTCTACATAAGCAGCGAATTAAAATTCTTTTTCATTTTTCCTTATTGAATTCAAGGATGATTTGGTTGGTATATTATACGATTAAAATTTCACATCATGCAAACCATTTTTCCCAGGATGCGCTTACACCAACTTACCTAGCTATATTAAGAATATTGTTATTTGCACACCATAAATGGCTAACAAGGGGGTCACAAAAATTCGGCCGACCTTGACCCAAAAAAATAACTACACTATGTTTGGCGACCCAGTGTCGAAAAAAGGCTTGAAATGTAACAGATGCAAGATTTTTTTTTTTTTTTGAAAAAATTATTCACGCTCAATGCTGACAAAATGTAACGGTCTGCATTACATAAGTTAACAAGAGGGTCCATGACTTAATATTCACCCATATGTTTATGAATGTACAGTTAATAACATGAGTTAGTCAACGCAAGAGAACATAGTGACAACTCCAGAGTTTGTTATTTGTCAATAATAGTCCTTGCATTTCTAAGCACAAATTGCAAATTAAGGTTTCAACGTGAAATAAGTTATTGTTTAACATTTTCTTGCATATGTGCAGGGCCTTTAAAGCTAAAATGGCGTACATACAGTGGTAAAGCTCGAGGAATTTACTTCAAATGGATTAATGTTAAGGTAGTTTTTTTTTTCTAGCAAAAAAGAATTTGTATTTTGTTTGTGATATAAATTCATTTTAAACTGATTACTGAATTATCTTATGACATTGTTACAGTGTCCTCAACAATTGCATCAGTAGATTGTGTATATTATGTGATGAGGCATATGCATGAAATAGTAAAATACCACAATGAAAAAAGATCTAAATGAGGCACAATTTGATTTTTTTTTCTTTCATATTTTTATGTTAAATATTTATGTGATTAATGTTTATAAATAATTTCTAATTATTATGAAGTTAATGGTAAATTATATAACATATGAATTTGTGTTAAACATGGTAAATATGACCATTGTTATTATTTTGATTTATACATATAATATTGTGTGTTAAATGTTGATTGTGGAAAGTGCATTTGATGAATGTTCATTTGTGTAGTCTTTGTTGAGTTACGTGGATTGTTGTCTAAGTTCATCTGCATATAATTCAATGATATTAGTAGCTTTTTGTTGCTTTGAAATTCAGGGATGTTTGAATTACCTAAAAAACATATTATTTGCGACTGTTAATATTTAAAACCGTAGCAAAAGGACAAACTTCTAAAATCACCTAGCAAGTCTACTGTGACGGCTATTAAAAATCTAGTCGCAAAAATGACCTTTCTGCGATGGATTTCAGTAAAAACAGTCGCAAAAATTCACTTCTTGCTACGGCTTTTATAAAACCAGTAGCAAATAAGCACAGTTTTGAAACCAACCAACATTAGTTTGCGACATATGTTATTAAAAACCATTGCAAATGCTGCATAATTTGCGACTGTTTGTTATAAAACCGTCACAAAAAGATGTATTATGCGACTGTTCTTTAACCGTCGCAAAAGGTTTTTTCTATTTGCGACGTCTGCAGTTGCTACGGTTGGTAAACCGTCGCAAATGTGTATATACAACCGTCGCAAATGACCAGTTTTGTAGTAGTGTTGCTAGTAATATAATAAAAATTATATTTTTATTGCTCTACATAAATAAAAATCATATTTTTATTCTTTCTATAATATAAAAATCATATTTTTCTATATTAAAAATTGAATCTTTATATTGTTAATATATAAACTTTCCTAATATAAAAATATAAACTTTTAAATAAATAAAAATCCAATCTTTGCATTGTAAATCATCTCATCTTTGCATTGTAGATCATCTAATAAAACTGAATTTCTATTTGCAATTTACTAACTTTAAATTAAACAAAGAAAACAAATATAATAATGAAGAAACTCACAGCGTTTTAGAAGGGGGAAATGGCGTTGGTGGTCGTCGCCGGAGAGGGGGCTTCAGGTGGTCGTGGTTGCGTCTCTAAGGGGGTCTGGGGTTGCGGGGTTTGTGTTGTCGGTGGAGGCGTACAGGGTACTTGAACGGACTGGAGGAGAAGAAGGGTCCGACGAGGTAAAGGGGGCGGAGCAGGCAACGGAGTGAGGGGGGTGCGTGGGGTTTGGGGGAAATAGGGGGCGCAGATCAGAGAAGAAGAAGGGGAGGAGGAAGCGGAGGAGGAAGAGAGAGGGGGGTGACCTCGGTGGTCGGCGCCGCCACCTGAGGGGGAGCGCGGCTCCTCCCCATCCTTCATTCTTATTTTTTTTCTTTGAATTGAATCTGAACGGGAGGGGGGGCTGAGGGTATAGGAGAGAGGGGTGAGGTTTTTTTTATTTTTTTTTATTTATTTAATTTCAAAAAGAAACTTTTAATTTCGACCTCTAAACAAGACCCACCGCATGTCGTCCATAGCTAATTACCCCCATTCCGAACACAATGGGATATGTATCGTAGGCTGATTCAACCATTTCGATCAGTTCTCGTCAAAATCAAAATATAACTCTATATATTGAATTTGAACGCACATTTCAATTTACTAGGGCCACATATGAACTCTAAAAATTCACGAAAAAAAATTATAGCTTTGTATTGTCCATACGGTCTTAACAAAACTAATTTCGTCAAATTTGAAGACTGTTTGAAAAATGGCCATTTTCCAGTCGATTAAAATCAACGGAAACTGGTCAAACGCGTTTTCCTTTGCCACGCTCACATATTGATTCGAAAAATTACGAATTTTGAAACCTAGCAATAACTTGACATCATGGATCCAACAAAAGTGGTCTCGTCGAAAACCGAGGTCGTTTGCAAAATTTCCATTTTCAAGGGCCAGAATTCCATAGCGACTATTCGGAATTTTCAACTGGACGTAACTTTTTATGCCCGCTATGAAATTTTGATTTTTTGGATTCGTTGGAAAGATATTCTCAAATAGATTCTAATATTTTTGGTTTCGCCAAAATCCGGTTTATTTTGCACCCGGTACATTCATTTGATGTTTGAAATCGAATTTTCGAACTATCGCGCCATTTTCAATTCCTTTTATAATTTAAAATAAATAATTATATTCTAACGACGATCAATATAAATATATACGTTCTAATTCCATTCAAAATAAATTTCTCGTCATTATTATTTAAAATAAATCATTTTAAATATTCAAAATTCATCAAAATTGCCAAAATAAAAATTTTAAATTGGCTCAGATTTCCGGGTTATTACAATCTCCCCCACTTAAAACTTTTCGTCCCTGAAAAGGAACGAAGCTGAAAGTTGTTTCACAAATCAACTCAACTTCCAGTATGTTCATTACGGCTTTAGTTCTTCGACTTTTCAGTTTCTAAGAACTTTTCAAATTTTTTTCAAAAATTTGGCTAACACCCTAAATTTTTGAAAAATTTCGCCATAACCTCCCCTGCACCGGGGACTTTAGGATATTTCATATAGCCTCCCATGGCGTTCTTCAATCCAAAAGAAAAAGAAAAAGCCAAGAGGCTAGCCAATCGGCTCATAAAATCATCCAAACCCAAAGAAATACAATAAACATGTACCTATTTGTCGGGCAAACAATTTTATTCCTCTTCTCTAGCCTCCTTGCTATGACCTACTCAATGTAAGTACATGTATATGCATGCAAATGCGACAAATTTTCAATACACTCACTATTTGATACAATTTGGCTAAAGGTTCAACATTTTAATTAATCAAAACAGTAATCAAACAGCACAACCAACAATCAATTAGTGAATTAACGTTTCAAATTCATAACTTGGATATATAGTCAAAAAATCACATTTTTGATGCCAAATCACAACAATAAGCCCTATCTAGTTTTGGTTCTCACACCAGTCTAATGGAAATATATAGAAATCTCACTTTCGAAACACGAAAACAATTACTGGCGATGGTGTCCCATCACCAGAATCATCCCCGGGCAGCTAGAGTGTGATTCTATAACTATCCAGTACATTAAAACTTCAAATACACGTTTGCAAGGCGCATATGCAAAATCTTTATATATTGGATTGTCCAAATTAATTTAAAATAAATATTCAAATACGTATAAAACGATTTAAATTTCAAAACAAAACTTGTTTTCATTTTAAAAATATACTCTTCACACTCGTTCTAGGATACTACTGATCCCATCTCTAACGAGTCATTCAAATTGGACATTACTAATCCAATATCTGATGAATTCTTTCGTATGGTTCTAATGTGTCTTGTTCTCTGAGCTCTGTAAACCAAAGTTCTGATACCAAAATGAAACGACCTGAAATCCCCCTTACGGGAAATCACGGATTGAGTTGAGGACAAGCCACATCGGAACGCAAACAGAAGAACATTTCATTGTTAATTACAACAATTCCATCAGAATACAAGAATATACAGAGTATAAACAAATAATATACATTCGATAAATATCAGAGATTACAATAAATTACATAGCAGCGGAAAAATAATACAATACACAACTGAAAGAGATACACGGATACAGAGCTTTCCGGATATCGTTCCAGCTATAAATCAGGATCCTGTGAATATAAATCTGCAAAGCCAAAACTACTAGCTGCTCGTGTCAAAATAAGGGCACCCAGAGTTTAGGTTAAAACAATAAACTCCAGGTCAGTCATGGGACTGGTGTGAGAACCAAAACAGTTATTAATCTTTATTTTAAAGTTAGGTAAATCAAGGGACCACGCCGTATAACATGGAACGGGTTTCCTCCCAAGAATACTAGTGCATATAACAACGGCGCAATGCGAAATAAAGAAAAATGAAGCTATTATAAGACCCAGGTCCCATCACACAATGCAACGCAAGCCAGAGGATAGGGTTTTTACCTTATAATAGCCAAGAATGCTTGGTACGTGAAATTTCATCTTTTATTATTACTATAAGTGTATAGTGTCAAAACAATTTCAAATCATAAGTACCAATCATAGACGGCATAAGCGCCCCCATCCCACTAAGTCGCCATACTAGGCTCTACAATCAAAACCGCACATGTCACGTATTGGAAGTTGGATATCCATCTGTGAACTGAGGCAAAAGATAGTCCTCTATCGATTCGAGACGCTCTAGCCCGTGTCTCAGGATCAGAGCTCGAGTGACCCTAGGATTGTCTGGGCCGGTCCATCGATGTGGATTAAAATGCCTGAACACTGCGTTTCCCCGCTCTTTGGGGCGTCAATGAATCAACAAATGACTTCATCGGCTTCACATAGTCACCGATATATCCGAGGCGTCTCGCAACATCAACAACCAGACAAGTCAAACTCGTCAGGGCGTGTCAAACCACTGACGCCACTTCTAACTAGAAGGAAACGCATGCCCTCCCTGATGTCCTCTCCCGTTTCTGGTTCACAACCGGGGTGTGAGGCTCGCGAATCAACATTACACAAAGCTATGCCACACAGGCCGTGCTTTGATCATCAACCACAAGGCTCTGCTTTTCAACAGAAGCCTTGATCATTTGCATCTTAGCATGCCACACAGGCAGACCACTCCATGCAACCGATATCCATCAATCACACAGAATGATATCCAATGTCAGACACACAGTCCCTCTACAAGTCCGTTATGGGTCTGAACGAAACCGGAGGCACCTTGTACCTCGCATATCCATCGATCTCCAAGTACGTTTGGACGACCACTAACTGATTCCCTCCTCTTGGGTGTACGGCCCAATCAAGATCATCAGTAATTATCCAAACGACGTGAAGACCTCTGGTCTTCAACCACCGACTTCATCTTCGACTAATCGTCGAATCAGTTATTCAGAATGAGATACACCCGGTCTTTCTGAATAACTCGCATATATAATAAACAAGTGTTACACAAACACAACATACGCCTCATTCCAATTCATCGGTCACTAACCGTAAATTAGCAAGAGAATAATTCCCCAAACATTAACTCCAAAGGCCGAAACCAACATCAGATCAATACCCAGGAAACCATTCTTCTTAGCTAACCTACAGTTAGTTTCTAAATTTCACATTCTTAGGGAAAGGTTCCCATTAATTTTATCAAAGATAAATTCTTTTAAATTTGTTCTTTAATCTTCCTTTGAATATCACTTCAAACTAGTCGGAATTATCGAACCACACCGAAGTAATCATTTATTTTATTTCCCAATCCCAACCTATTCATCCCATGAAGTAAAACTGGTCATACTTCATATCTAACACCATGGTATTATCGGTAAATTCAATTACCATTTCACGTTCAAATCTAATTAAAGATTCAACTATCGCCTGGAGCAAAACTGGTGATACTCCATTCTCGATATTTTCAATCTAATTAAAGATTCATTAAAACTCCACTTGGTTTTTATCTTCCTGTCTTTAACTAGGTTAAAGAATCAATGTCATTTAAAACACGGCTCACGATAAACCCAAAATCACATTCCATTCTATCAGCCTTTAACCGTAAAATAGCAAGTGAGCAATTCCCTAAGTATTAACCCCGAAGGCCGAGACCAACATCAGATCAATACCCAAGAAACCATTCAACTTAACTAATCTTCAGTTAGTTTCTGATTTTCTTAACTCAGTTAGGTCTAAGAACAGTATTATTGAAGATACCGTTCATGACAACCCAAAATCACATTCCATTAATTATCGAGTTAAAGAACAAGTGTTATTTAAAACACCGTCCACGATAAACCCAAAAATCAATTCAAATTCAATTCCAATTAAATACCATTTAATTGGTACACTTCATTAAATCTAAATAAAAAGATTTAATCTTTTTCTCAACTAGGTTTAAGAGCAGTGTTAATGAAGACACCATTCACGACAAACCCAAATCACATTTGATATTAAATACAAGGCTCAGAATAGAAAATATATCGGATTATATTCAATATCAAATTCTACGACCAACAAATATCGTATTGGAAATAACGATAAAAATATATCTTTCAAATTTCCATAACAATATGTGTATAATCACGAAATCCAACATCGAAATATTCCAAAGACAATTTCGATTCAAATCCATTCCAATTCAATTATTGGAAATTTTGGTTACTTTTAAAACCCCTTTCAAATCCAATTTATTTATTTAAAAATAAATAAATTATTATTCTAGTTCAAAACTAGTTCATTTCGATAAAAATCTATTTTTATATTTTCAAATTTGGAATTTTTCATCCCAATTCTTCACAAATCATTTCTTATGATTTTACACTAATTATTAATATTTTTAATAATTTTATCAAGGCCCGTACAGTCGATTTCCATCAACGACCATCGAACTGCACTTACAGCGACCTTTTCCAAATTTGATTTGGACATAATTCCAAATCCAACCGTTAGATTTATAAATTCTAATATTCGTTAGAAAGATCTTTTCGATACGAACCCAACGGTTCCAGGTTTATGAGAATCCGACGGTCAGATCACCCGTAATATCCATTCGAAGTCAATGGTCGAAATTCGCGAACTACCGCAGCGCGGCGCGTTCTATTCAAGCCATTATATATATAATATATATATTATATATATTTCGTTGATTTCCTTTCAAAACATATTTTATAAATCGTTTTAAATTCGTTTTCAAAACGATTTCAACTTCATATTCAATTTCTAATCAAAGTTGAATATTCCACATCAACAATATACTTATGATAATATTTTCAAAATGTTATATTTTGAAATCACTTTCTTTTCTATATTCATTATAAAAACGAATAAAATCGATATAAATATCGTTCACGTCAAAATGGCGCATATCTAACCAACATGGCTTTTATTCTATTCAACACATGAATATATATTTCTATTCAATACATGAATATTTATTTTTATTCAACCCATGAATATATATTTTATTTCAACACATGAATATATATTTTCAATTCAACACATGAATATTTATTTTTATTCAACCCATGAATATATATTTTATTTCAATACATGAATATATATTTTCAATTCAACACATGAATTTATTTTCAATTCAACACATGAATTTATTTTCTAAATGGGGATGAGGCCCAATCAATTACCATATAATGTTAATTATATGGATTTTCTACAACACATGTACCTAATAGCAACGATAAATAATCAACCATCATCCAGAGTGCACCACACCACTGCATAAGCATTAAATATAAATAATTAACGCTTACACAGTCTGTCAACCCATCGATTGACATACAACTAAACAATCGGGATTAGTGTATGTCAAATATCATCCCAATACCCGTGTGGGGTTTCAAATCAACGAACACACATTTTATTTGTGCAGTTGGGCGATGTGTAAAATTTATCGTCCCAATCAATATCAGTCAAATCAATGTACATAAACAAATCGTCTGATTTGTTTATTACTATTTTTTTTATATACACGTTAAAAATTATATTTTTAACTATAAAATATTTTCTACTATAAAATATCTTATTTCATTCCACATCACACAAACAAATTTCACAACACAGCAACCAAACAAACAAGTCATCCATGGTCTGTGGACGACGGGTGTCGGGTGCTACAAAACACCATCTGCATCCTAGTATATATTTCAATTAGAAAATAAATTAGAAGTGAGGAGTTCTCACCGACTAGCTAAACTAAACGCCACGACTCTTCTTATGTAGAAATCTTCGTCGTGTTTTCCACGAGATCTGTTTCACGCAGTGCATGTAAAAAATCACATTTTTAACATCGCTACTTGTATAGAAAAGATTTTATTTTTACAACGCTATATACATAGAAAAGATTATATTTTTACAATGCTATATATATAGAAAAGATTATATTTTTACAACGCTTCTACATATGTAAAAATCACACCTTTACACCGCTACTTCCATGATAAAAATTATATTTTTATCTTGCTAGTAATATAATAAAAATTATATTTTTATTGCTCTACATGAATAAAAATCATATTTTTATTCTTTCTATAATATAAAATCATATTTTTCTATATTAAAAATCGTATATTTTCTATATTAAAAATTGAATCTTTATATTGTTAACATATAAACTTTCAAATATAAAAATATAAACTTTTAAATAAATAAAAACCCAATCTTTGCATTGTAAATCATCTCATCTTTGCATTGTAGATCATCTAAAAAAATTGAATTTCTATTTGCAATTTACTAACTTTAAATTAAACAAAAAAAACAAATATAATAATGAAGAAACTCACAGCGTTTTAGAAGGGGGAAATGGCGTTGGTGGTCGTTGCCGGAGAGGGGGCTTCAGGTGGTCGTGGTTGCGTCTCTAAGGGGGTATGGGATTGCGGGGTTTGTGTTGTCGGTGGGGGCGTACAGGGTACTTGAACGAACTGGAGGAGAAGAAGGGTCCGACGAGGTAAAGGGGGCGGAGCAGGCGACGGAGGGGGGGGGGAGGGTGCATGGGGTTTGGGGGAAATGGGGGGGCGCGGATCAGAGAAGAAGAAGGGGAGGAGGAAGCGGAGGAGGAAGTGAGAGGGGGTGACCTCGGTGGTCGGCGCCGCCACCTGGAGGGAGCGCGGCTCCTCCCTGTCCTTCATTCTTTTTTTTTCTTTGAATTGAATCTGAATCGGGGGGCTGAGGGTATAGGAGAGAGGGGTGAGGGTTATTTATTTATTTATTTATTTAATTCCAAAAAGCAACTTTTAATTTCGACCTCTAAACGAGACCCACCTCCTGTCGTTCATAGCTAATTACCCCCATTCCGAACACAATGTGATATGTATCGTAGGCTGATTCGACCGTTTCGATCAGTTCTCGTCAAAATCAAAATATAACTCTATATATTGAATTTGAACGCACATTTCAATTTACTGGGGCCCATATGAACTCTAAAAATTCACGATAAAAATTTTCTAGCTTCGTATTGACCATACAGTCTTAACAAAACTAATTTCGTCAAATTTGAAGACCGTTTGAAAATGGTCATTTTCCAGTCGATTAAAATCAACTAAAACTGGTCAAACGCGTTTTCCTTTGCCACGCTCACATATTGATTCGAAAAATTACGAATTTTGAAACCTAGCAATAACTTGACATCACGGATCCAACAAAAGTGGTCTTGTCGAAAACCGAGGTCGTTTGCAAAATTTCCATTTTCAAGGGCCAGAATTCCATAGATACTATTCTGAATTTTCAACTGGACGTAACTTTTTATCCCCGCTATGAAATTTTGATTTTTCGGATTCGTTGGAAAGATATTCTCAAATAGATTCTAATATTTTTGGTTTCGCCAAAATCCGGTTTATTTTGCACCCGGTACATTCATTTGAAGTTTGAAATCGAATTTTCGAACTACCGCGCCATTTTCAATTCCTTTTATAATTTAAAATAAATAATTATATTCTAACGACGATCAATATAAATATATACGTTCTAATTCCATTCAAAATAAATTTCTCGTCATTATTATTTAAAATAAATCATTTTAAATATTCAAAATTCATCAAAATTGCCAAAATAAAAAATTTAAATTGGCTCAGATTTCCGGGTTATTACACATATAGCTGTTAATAATTTTATATAGAAGTTATTATCTGATATCCCAAATAATTCCTTTTTATATATCCATTGATTTTACAAAATTCTTAAATTTAATATGCACTTCCAAAATCCCTTTTCATATTCTAATATTACTTATGGTATTTAAAGTACCCATAAAAAGGCCCAGTAGCATCAAACACACACAATCAATTACAGATAATATATCATATCGTATATCATAATATTTAAAAAAACAGTAATATAAATGTTGAGGAATCCAGTTGGATTCCTCCAACCTGTTTCCCTGCATCCGCAGATGTTAAACAATATAAATAACATCAATTTCAATTCAATATGAGATATTCTAATAAACAAAATCAATATTTAAACGATATATATATACATACACAACTAGATCTATAATTCCAACCAATTAATTAACAATTCATCCAAACAATCATCACACAGCAATCAATCATTATTTATCAATACTAAATTATGTTTATAAAAAATATAAACTGGACAGAGTTAGTGAGTTTACTCACATTGATCGTTAATCATTAAATAATGATTAATGGTTGTTGATTCAGATCAGACATTTTATTTTACCATAAATTGAGACAAGCTCCAAATGGACCCAAATCAGTTCCAATGTGTAGCCCCCATTCATACGATTCCAACAGATCCTGTTTTGTCCAATTCTGATCATGTGTGCAAATGTTATGATTTTTATAAACTTGGATCCATTAAAAAAATTCAACTTGATAATTATTTGATTAACACCTTAATTAATCCTCTTAAGTATGATTAATTAACCTGCTCATTATCTTCCCTCATAACTCCGAAATTTCCTTTTGCTTTCCAAAGCCATTACCGCAATTTTCTTGGACCCTCTCTCCTTCTATAAACCATGGATTCACACACTGAATTCACCAATCCCCTCCTTATCTCGAGCTCATCCCCTTCGGCGCCATCGCTTGGCCCCCAAACAACCCCTCCAGAATGCGTCTCCCAGGCTACAAATGCATCTCACATTGAAGGCGCACCATCTACTATCACTAAATTTCACCAAACTTAGCTAAAAATGTCATTCTACACCACAAGATCATAACCAATACTCGATTTACACATTAACGCCTTAATCCTCCTAAAATCCAAACCCTAGATCACGGTTCATAAAACGCACTCACCAGAACTAACGTCGAACATAGAAATTTTCATACTATTGTGAAGATCACGTACACAAGAATCCGAATATATAGCTATTTCAATTTATATATTTTTACTGAAGTTGTTTAGGATTTTTTTGAAGATGGTTTTTCTGCACGGTTCTCTTGTTTTTGTGGCGGCTGAAGAAGTTTTGACTCCTGGTGAAGAAATTAGGTTTAGGAAATGATAAGAGGTATATATATAGGTTAGTTTAGCTTCTAAGGTAAGTTTCATACATTATTATAATAATATTTATTGCATCACTGTCTATATTTGTCGTTTAAAAATCTATGTGATCACATACTATATCCAATTTCGATGGAAAGGAACATATAACTACAGTTCGATATTACAGACCCAACGAAACTTGTTTCGCCAAATTCCGAGTCCGTTTGCTCATCCAACTTATTTTTAAAGTTAAATTATTGACTATTTTTCACATTAAAATTGCGCATGGCCACATACTGACTCCAAGAATCACAAAAACTGAAATTTAATAATAAATTAATATTCAGGATCTAACAAATTAATTTCATCGAAAACGGAGGTCGTTTGCAAAAGTGGCTATTTTGAAGGCTACAAATAAACCAATAAAATATTAATATATTCAAAAACAAATTAATTTAGTATTAATAAATTAATATTATTGTATATATTCACATAGAATATCATCCAACTCCAAAATAAACATATTTGGATTTATAACTCGATATTTCAAAATTCCAAGTTATATCGATATTCGATTTATATAAAATCCTTTTATATTATATAAATAACTCGTTGTAATTAGTTATGATTCCATAGCGACTTTCTAAAAATTTGATTTGGACATAATGCACAATCTAATAGACGAAATCTCGAATTTTCTCTTTTATTAGAAAAATATCGTTCAACAGATTCGAACGTTTCTTGTTTCAAAGAAATCCGACTTATAACGAATCCTATATAGTCATTTGAAGTTCAAAACTCAATATTACGATCTACTGCGACGTTTCGAGCTCATTTTAAATTATATATTATACGTTCTAACGTCGTTTATTAAATAGATTCGTTATTAAAATTCGAATCTAAACTTAACCAAATCTCTTATACTATCCAAATCACACAATATTGTCAATTCAACTTAATTCCGAGTAATTCAGAATTAAATATATTATTCTATTATTCATATTAATTAAATATTCAATATTTTTTAATTCAAGTTGTTTTAAATTACCTAATAAATATTCAAATAATTATATAAATTAATTATTTAACTGTTAAAAATACGGGATGTTACAACTTGTAAATGAAAACAAAACCCGTAAACTCATTCATATTTTGATACCCATGTTTACTTAATCATTCACTTATCCATAGGATTTGAACTGGTCATACTATATCGATGTACATATACTTGTAAATGATACCAAATCATATGTATAACATAGGAACTAAACATGCCCAGTGTCTAACAGCCTGTTTAAGATGAATATAAAAAAGAACTAACGAAGATAACAGGGGAACAATCCTACTCTTATGGACAAATATACATGGAATATCAATATAAATTCCATTTCAGATCATCACCAGTTAACTAACGAAGAAGAGGTTTAAATTTCTATTCTCTTTAGTTAGTGTATGTAAAACATTAGTTGAATGAAAGACAGAGGGTTTGGAACTACTTATATGCCAACGCATTGAACTATTCCTTACCCTGGGTTCATCTATTATCTATTATATGAAAGCACAATCTTTCTCCGAAGACTTTTCAGATCCAGATTCTCCAAAAAATTCACATGCTTCCACGTGTAAAGTGTTTCAATCCTCGTCGTACGGTGAAGTAACCGCACTCCTCTATTCAGTTACCACTTATACCTTTAGCGGTTCTACTTCTATGGAAACTGTAACCTTTCAGATCCAGATCCTTTATCTATTCATTCCTCCTGCTATTCCACGTTCCTTTGCCTCAGTAGGAAAAAGCTTAATCCATTAGCACTTTCATCTCTGCCCTTGCTACTCTTTCCATAGATTGTTACGACCTCCTTTGCTAATTCCATGGGGGCGAACAGGTGATTTTCTCCGATTGAATCGAATCGATTAGGCTATTCCGTCACTCAAGCATCACAAACCCTAATTTTCCCTCTCACACTCATTTTTGCTACCCTCGATTACTGCTTGGATTCTTTGAATTCTATCAATCTCACCGCTATTTCCAAGTAAGTTTTTACCTCAAGAATTTGTTCGTCTGGTAAGCCTTCCATTTAGCTCATGTTCCCTCGATTTTATGCTCTCACCGATTTTTATTCCCCCGTTAGGGTTTGTTCTCTGGATTTTTAACTCACTGTTGTCTGTGTTATACAATTTTGTGTCCAGATGAAAGAGGAAATTTCTATCATTGCCTTTCCATTTTCATTGTACTTTTCTACGACAATTCTTTTATGTTACTGATTTGAATCTGTTCCTATTTGTCTACATCTAGACCTTGATGTAGCTGCAGTCGGGTTTCTCTCTAGCCAACTCCTTGTTCCAGGTATTTGTTTTCCCTATGCCATGACTTTTAGTTTTAAATTTGCTTTATTATATTCTAATTTACGCTTTATTTAGTCCTTCTATCGATCTTTATTGTTCACTCTAGCTGACTCTAATGATGTTTGACTTATTTCAACAGCTTGAAATAGTTTCAAACTGTTTTTTTATTATGTCTATAATTTTTATAAGTAACTTATCGAGGAATAGCAATTTTCTTTTTTATACCTTCCAATGTTTTGCTCCAGTTGTGTTTTATTTTTAAACCAACTAGACCCACTCAACCGTTGTATTTCCACATCCTCTACGTGTTGAATCAAATATTTTATTACTGTTCTCACAATTCACTCTATAGATGACATCTTTGTTAATTTCCTAAATCTTCCTTGCATCAATGTTGAAAGTGTCGATAAATTTAAAATATTATGATCTCAAGTATTTTTGCCAACACTAAAGCTCACAAATAAATTATACTGTTTCACTAAGAAGGTAACTGGATACATTATTTGATTGGCAGTTGTCGGAAATTATCAAATACCAAATTGGTATAATATTTGATATGCTACAATGAAGATTCTTATGATTGACTTAAAAAGTTAAATAATATGCAATTTATTTTGAATTGCAAATATGTCGACATAAGTATTCTATGAGAAGTAATCTAAGTGTGTGTGTGTATATATATATATAATATATTCAAATCATTCAATGTCCAACCCAAGTGTTATGCATAGAATTGTATTCGAGGTCATGAAAATTTGGTTAACAAATATATTTGATGATATTTGCTATTTATCGATATAAATATTGTTTTATATTATTCTACGGTTAATGCAAAGTTTAATGAAAGTTTTATGTTCTCCTATGGTGTTTTATTGACAATTTACAAAAGGAAAACTTATATGAATTGTAGATGTTTTATCTTATTCTGGAGTTAATGTGAAGTTTAATGAAAGTTTTATGCCATCCTATGGTACAAAATGTTTTATCGACAATTTACAAATGGAAAACTTATATGAATTGTAGATTCCGTTTGAAACTTATTGTTATGTAACGATGATCGGACTAAGTTCCACTTCTCCAGCATGTGGCGTATGCATATGAGTTTGCACACTCCTTTGATGTTACATGTCTACCAACTCCTATTTATACGCCACTTCTCCAATTTATTTTGCAATGTGGAACTTTGCAAAATCCTAATCTCCGTTCCTCCTTAACAACATTCGGGACAATCCTAACACTTATTACAAAATAACTTTGTTTCCTATAATGTTAGAAATTTTTGGTTGTGGGCTTTGAAGTTGCGTTACATGCCTTTTTTCAGAAAAGAATAAATTTTTCTTATGCCTTTATACTGTATATAAGCACTAATTATTGTTTTGTGCTTGAATACTTTAAAAATGCAGAAATACAAAAATTAACTCGATGGGAAGCAAATTTAGCTTCACGCCCGATGTCTTTCCCTTCTCTAATGCCAATACTATTGGTGATCCACCACCTCTTCTTCTATCAATCTCTCATCCTCCAGCCTTCTGTGCCTCGATCTAAACCATAGAAACAAGGAACGTGGGATATGACCACGATCCGCGACCCGGTTCGTTCGTCCCCGATTCCGAAACGAAACGCGACACGGAAACGTTAGCGGTCGCGAAAAGAAGAAGATGACGCACATGTTTTTGAAAAGAATAAACGACCCATCAATTTGTGTTGTACAACTGTATATGGTTGTAATATATATTGGAAGGATAGCTATATAATATATCAATTTGTATATAGATTGGAAGGGCAGCTGTAAGTTTGCAAGATCTTCACAAATTGTATTGTTTGACTTTCAAATTTGGTAATTAACATAAAAAATAAATAGATTAGTTTTCCCGAAGTAGAAGAAAAAACATGTTTCGTACCCTTGCGTTCCCTCGAACCCATGCGTTTCCTCGCACCGGAAACATTCAAGATAGCCTTCCACATATCCGTTTTCATACCGCGTTTCGTATCGAACCACGTCCTATGTAACCATGATCTAAACGTTTCCAATATGGCATAATTTGAACGGCTGACCTGCATTTGTGCTTGCTCATGCTAGCTGTTGTTGGGTTTTGCTTCGCCTTGTGCTTTGTTCTCTGTTTCTCTATTTCCTTGCTAGGCTTTCTAATACCTGGTAAAATCCGCCATCTTCCTGTTTGATTGAGCAACGTTCTGGTATTTAATTTCGGTATTGCATTAAAATTTCAACCACCCATGTTCAGGAGGTAAATCACATTTTAAATAATTTATGCGTACACTTTTTCAAAGTTTTAAAATCCTTTTCTTAAAGCGTGTTTTGTGCAAGACATAACAGCTGTTGCCATTCCTTGAATGGAAGCTCCAATAGTATATTTTAATTGTTGCAATGATGCATTATACGTACAAGGAATCCAAGGTTAATTTCAATACCTTCCCGACTTAGATACCGAATATTCCATTAAACTTATGTATAAACCATCCTACTGAATCAATTATGAAAAGTTATTCTAGATTCAAAGAATTGTTGCAGTTTTATAAGGCTACTTCCTGTCCTATATTTGAGGTAGGATTATTTTCACCTAGGAAATTGATTCATAATCAGCAACTAAGAAAGGGATTAATTGATTCATAGATCACGGATATTGAGCGAGTACCGAAATATGGTATAACACTAAGTGTGAAATAAATCATCATATGGATGATGGTTTGAAATCTAATTATATTATTTTTGCCTCCATTGTTGGGTTTGGATCATAGAAGCTAACATTTTATATAAATTCATGTTCGTTTGGATTCATTTTGTATATTTCTTTGTTCCGAAGAGTAATTTTAACTTGCTTTTTGTTTGTTAGATTATGATTTTCTAAGCAATTTCCTAACATCGGTGAATGGATCATTTTTGTCAAATTTTAGTAAAACTTATGTATTCCTAATTTTTTTTTCATGTAATTTATTTGTATCTAACACGCTAAATGACTATAATCAAAATGCAGATTTTCATAATTTTATGCACCGAAGATAGTAAAACTCGATTAGCAAACTTGATGATGGATTTCCAGATTTAACAAGTGTTTTAACTCAACCGAATGTATTTTAATGTCCAGTTGCATGATGTGTGCTTTACCAGTTGATATCAGTGAATTATCATTACAGATTTGAACTTTCATGACACTAGAGACGCTGGAATATTACAGTATTTTTGTACATTACTTTAATTTCATTAAATCATTTCTTTCCTAATGTCATTGTTACCTTCGGGAATATTAACATGTCATTTAAACTTTGCTTTTCAGGAGAGAAAAGCTGCTGATCAGAAGTGATGTACTACTGAGATTTTATCTTCTTCGGGTAATAAATAATAGTGTTTATGATGATCATGATCTGTTCAAGATTAGGATACAGTGTACTCACCATTTTAGAACACCTAGAGACAGTTGATTGTTTTAGGATCATTTATCATACTTGACTTATGATTGCATAAGAATAGTTAATATCTAAAGAAGAAGGTTGAAACGTATTTTGGTTTGATATATTTTTTATTGAGCTAAACTTAAGATTTAAACTTGGCATGTGAGTTAGAGACTTACCAATTGAATTTTATGTGGCAGGTGGAGGTTGATAATAATGGATTATAGTGTAATGGTGAACACTTTTAGATTTATTAATTTATAAGGCAACTTTTTTTCATGTGCAGATTATGTAAATCATTATGTGATAATGAAAATACGCCATAGCACATAAATATCGTGTTTTAATTTCTTCTCACCCATCTTATTACCTTTATGTGACCATGAATGCCTACATCCTTTTCTTATTAATTAATGATGGATATTAATATTCACACCGAGATATTAATAAGCTAGATGGTAGAATTTGAGCTTCTATTTTGGCGATTTTCCATTAAGACATTTATGATATCTGAATATACAACAGATGTAATTGCCATATTATGAATGGTGGGCCAAATATGCTAATGCAATAATAATAGAACTGATTATAGACAACTGATTGTGCAAAAATAAAATATTGAATATCTTTTCTAAATGGGAATAAAATTTATTTTACTTTAGTTTATGAGGATTAGCTAAATGTCGTATGGTACTCGATTACAACTTTGATTTTTTTTTTTTGGGAAAAGAACTAAGCTATTTTCCACATTTATTCATCCATTGTTTTATAGACCACTAATTTCAGCAGTCTGATGCTTGCAACTATGCACACTCATAGTCACATAAATTGTCTCCATCAAATTGTACGGATATATGATAATGTAATGTAATCATAATATAAATGGAGTGGGATGAAGAATGCACTTTTTAACTTGGAAATAACCGAAATACATATCTATCTATTCTATTACTTAAATCGTAAAGAGGAAAATAGATCTCCTGATGTGGACGTATCAGGACTCATTATTTCAAACTAGAAGTGATCTGCGTAATTGATGCTTTTTTAATAATTTCCCACTAACCGCCAACAAAGAACACAATCTCAACAAAGAAAAAACTGTGACTCTTCTTCTCCGATATAATTTTTCCTCTCCATTCCTGCAGCAATTTTCAACCAGCGCGAAGCAGTCAACGTCGTTTAGTTCTTTAAGTTACACATGTCTCCACATTGGACGACGAAACAAATTTCAGTTATATTTATTTTCCCTATTGTACTCCCTCGAACTATTGGAACCATGTCATGCGCTCACTCTTCAGTCGTCACCTCATTCTCAACTGACTCACTCTCTCTGTCTTCTTCTTCCTTACTAGATATGCGTCGCTTTCTTTTCTTATGATCTGATTACCTGCTGCTGTAACATTTCCCTATTTTATGCAATTCCTTTTATCTTTCAATCGATATTTCTGACATATGCTAAATTTTAAAACTTCGACAGAAGCATAAATTAGCGAAACCTGATCGAAACTGAAGATGGCGGATGATAAATCTGAGGTTCTGGAAGATGGGTTGAAAGAAGTTGTTCGTTTAGTGTGTAAATTAGTTATCATTGTGTGTTGTTTTTAGTTTTAGACAATGGGTATATTTTGTTCAAATTTATTTACAGTAAGTTTCATTGCTATATTAGTACATATGCTAACCGTTGATGTTTGTAATTTTTACTTTATGGTTTTTTTTTGTTTTAGGAAAATATTCTTACTAAAGAAGTGTTCAACAATTTAAGATGCAACAAAGATGGACTCACAAGTGGAGTGGCACAAGAAAGGCTCAGTATTTCTGGCCATAACAAGTTAGAAGAGAAGAAGGTAAGTGTTAGGTTTAGCAGAATCCTAATGTTTTTGTCAGAAATCATATCATTTGGATTGCTATTGTTCTATTTGTAGGAAAGTAAATTTGTTAAGTTTTTGGGGTTTATGTGAGACCCTTTACCATATCGGTTATGGAGGCTGCAACAGTTATGGCTACTGCTCTTATTAATGGAGGGGCGAAAAGTACATTGTTAACTTTATAGTTTTAAATTCTTGATATATACTGATACTATTTTAATATAGAAAGTACATGAAAAGGTCATGTTCCTTTATGTATTGATTCTTCACGTAAAGCTATATTTGCAATGAGAACTAAAGTAGTAAAGGAAAAGGTTATTATTATTATTTTTCTAAACTTTTGAAATATTTCTTCTTTATGAAAATATATCACACCAATATTCTGTGCTCGATAGTGCTTTAAAGAGGATTTGTTGATGTGGGGTTATTACTATCTATGTTATTTGGATAGAAAGATTTATATCTTTTTTATGTTTTACTTGATGAAAAATATTCTTATAACTATTTTGCCAATAAAATGCATGCTCAGTGTATTGCAGAGAATTTAACAAAGGTTTATGTCATTTTTTTTTTAACATTTTACTTTATGACACGACTTCACTCACATTTAGATTTTGTATATGCTGAATAGGAGAGTTAAGAACTTGATATATTGTTTAGAAAATTTGATACTGCCTCTATTCAAATCATTAGTATTAATAGTATGTACTTGAGAAATTGTGGTAATGCGGTCGTAGACATATTAAGTTGTAAAAGGTTATCACACAATCTAATTACTGAGACATCGACCAACGGTGCAAGGGCTGGCTCTTAAAAACACTGTAAATTTCTTTGATGAACTTGAAATATTTGTTATGGGATTGGAGGCAATATTCCTAAAATGTGAAAGGTCGGTTTTGATATAGCTAGCTGCCAGCCTACCTCCAATATCGACAATTTTACTCTAGGTTCGCATGTTCATAGACCATCAATTGTATTACTACTTCATTCCAACAACGGCTAATTTTTTCCTAGTATCATCGTGAATTTACCGCACCATTTTCCTTGTAGGACTAAAGAAGCATCCACTTTAAGTAAGTGCATTAGTGATGGCGATGACAATTAAAAAAGAATAGCGACTGTTTTGATGTTGGAGCACATTAGTGATGGCGATGACAATAAAGAAGCTAGCATCATTTGTATTTAACTTATTAATATTTAAAATTATAGTTTGAGTCATAAATATTCATTGTTTCACGATTTGATCTTAACATTGCCAAAACCATGACATCTTTTATAACAGCTTCGAAGAAAGAAAACAAGTGCTCTTACTGGAGATGTGCGTAATTACCCACTGACTGCAGCAGAGGAATCAATTTTAGCTGAAATATTGATTGCAGACCTGCATAAGAAATTCGAGGTAAACCAATGTATTTTGCAACAACAATATATTTGAGCCCACAAATTAAATTTTAGTTCATATGGCTATCCAACCACCATAGGGAAGGACTTTTTCTATCAATGGCGAGGTAACTAATATCAATCTTAACACTAGATGGAGCTATTTATCGTGTAACTTATGCAAGTTCAACATCAACAATTTAGAAGCCAACCATTGGTGATTTTTTTTTTTTGCAAAATTGACGTTGAATGCCCACTTCACTACAAGAAAAATGCCCTATTGCAACTAGCTATTTGCAACAGGCGACAAAAGATAGTTGCAGTAAATGATATTTAGCAACAGACCTATTATAGTAGTTGCAATAGATAAGATTTAGCAACAGGCTTTTTCGTTCTGTTGCGAAAAACATATTTTTAGCAACTGCGCTTCCCTTCCTGTTGCAAAAACATACTTTTAGCAACTGTGCTTCCATAACAGTTGCAACAAACATATTATTTGCAACTGCGCTTCAAAGCCAGTTGCGAATAAATATCTTTAGCAACTGTTTTCACCAGTTGCAATAACTATATTTTTTACAACTGGTAAAGCCGGTTGCGAATAACATATTAAAATAAGTATAAGCTCCTAATGATTAACTTTTAATAATTAATTTTAAATAATTAAAATAATTGATCAAAAATAATTATTAATTGACCAAAAAATTTAGTTATTATAAAGTGATATTTATAGTTAAAATTCAATAATTAAAATAATAACTAATAGTTAATAAATAATTAAAAATTAATGGCTACTAATACGTACTTAGTTAAATATATTAATAATTACTAAATAATTAATATTAATTATCTAATAATTTTTAAATAATTAAAAGTAATAATTAATAACTAAGACTAATATTTAATAATTGTATATGATAATTAATGTTAATATTTTTTTATTACTTTCTATTTAATAATTATAATTGATAATTATATTAAATACTCGAGAATTTAAATAATTTTAAACTTATAACTAAAATAAGACTACAAACTATTCATAAATTTTAATTTTATATTAAATTCTATATTAGTAATGTAAAATTACAGATAAATAATGTCATTTTTTAGTGAAAAGATACAATAAAAATATAATATCTCATTATCAATAACTAGTAAACCATAGTTAATAATTTATAGTTGTTTCTAAGAGTTGTAGACTTGAATCTATTATTGTTTCTGTATTAAGTGATATTGCTAATAATATTCAATAACTATTTAAAAAAAAACTATAATAAATATATTCAATAATAATATTATATTATTAACTTTAAAAACTAATATTTAATCTTTTTCTAAAAAGTGTTTATTTACATACGTTCAAAAAATTCAGTGTAGTAGGCTTGTTTGACATCCTTTTCCTTTCATACGCCAAAATTTCGCTCCACGCGCACAAGTTTTTGGCTCTCCTTTTAAATTTTTGGCTCCATCCGCCAAAATTTTGCTATTAACCCCTTGTTCTCTTCCTTTTCCCTAAAATATTTTTTGCTAAACCTAGATCTGAACGTAAAGGCGGCTCCATCCAATCAAACCTAGCCCGTCGCATACTCCTCCGCCCTCTCACTTCCTCCTCTCGACCTGTGCGACCTCCCCGATGATTCCTTAACCAAAGCGCTGTTCCTGTTAATTTGGAGATCGCACTCTTGTCGACGCAAATCTTGCGGTTTCTGATGTTCGTCTTCATAACTTATGGATTTATTGTCTGACGAATTCCAGATATGCTATGTTATGCCCTCAAATTTTCATATTTCATCTCTTGGGCTTGTTTATGATTATGGCATGGAACACGAATTTCAGATCTGTTATTTTAAGCCCTCAAAATTTTGAATTTTGGGAATATTAGATTCTTGATAGTATGTGATTTGGAAATGCGTTTCTTTCGCATCACATATCAGAAAGGATCCGCCTTTGGATCTAAAACGGGTGTAGCTGCAGATTTCATTGTGTATAATTTGGGCAAGTTTTGGGATGAATTTATCAGCTCTGGGTGTCTACAATCTAATATGTGATGCAAATAAATCTGTATAAATTTGGGCAAGTTTTTGAATGAATTTATCAGGGGTTAACTTGGGCAAGTTTTTGTATGAATTTATCTGCTCTATGCAATGTTATTTTCGATCCATTGCAAGTTTTAAATACACGAAAATAATACCTGAAGAAAACAATAACTGTTGTTTTTTTTAAAAAAAAAACACTTTTGGCTACAGGCGGGCGTGGTTTTACAGTATTATTTTCGTGACTCTAAGAATGATTTTTTCATAAGCAAACTTATTTCCATTAATTATGTTGTTTATTTGTGTATTAGATATGGAGCAGAATATGATTGTCTTAATTTATTTTGGATAATCTGCTTTATATGTGCATTTAATCTATGTAAGTGACAATGGCAGACAAAGTAGCAGTAAATTAGTAGTTCTTACCGTATGAAATGATATAAACACATGAAGCAACAGGTATAGATAACACTAAACTAAATGAAGAGAAACACCAGTGGAAGTAGGGTAAATATCAGTTATATGGTAGAAGAGAACTAATTGAAAGAGAAGGATAAATCATGAAACTGGAAACCGAGAGGGACTTCAAAGAACAATTGGTCATTCATACAATATTGCATAGCATGGCCACATTTACATATGTATACAAAGTACAAACTCGTATAAAATAAGTTATCTTGAAGTTTCTGGAATATAATATATAGTTAAAGTTAGTGGATGACTATGATGATTATAATGGAATAAATAACGTACTTGCAGTTGCTCTTAGATTTTAGTATTTATGTAGCTACATGTAGGAGCAGCTTATATTTATGAAGCTTTTTATTATCATTTTATCATTATCTTGGTTCAGTTGCCATTTTTTTTGGAAAAAAAAAGCCAATACAAGAAACATACATGTTCTCCTCTAAAGTAAAATAGTAACCGTCATTGACTTCATTTTTCAACACATGCAAGAGAAAGCAAAAGTCGTACAAGCTGGAAATTGAAATAATAGATGCAAGACCAGCCGACGTCAAAATCCAATGGAACGAATGTCAACTGCTCCGACATTTGAAACTGTGTTCGGGTCATTGATGATTCCAAACCTTTCAAAGGTAAGTTTCTTAGCTTTATTCGCTTCTGAAGTTGTTTTGATGTTGTCAGCAGGCTTTTGATGTCTTGTAAAATCATATTAGTTTTAATTTCAGTTGGAGTAAAAAAAATTACTCAAAATTTTCATGTTCCTTTATCGAAAATCATTCCAAATTAATCAAGTGATCGAAATAGTGACAATTTGTTTGTAGGTTAAACAGACAAATTTATCATTTGCCATTTGTTCAAAACTTTAGTTGATTTCATAACTATTAATGTTAATCGAATTTATGTACAATGCTATCCCTAAGAGTACATGTACTGATAGTTGAAGAATGAAAATATGTTATGATATCCGAAATATAGCTTTAGTTTGAATTAAGTATGACTGATTCACCGTGGAGAAGATGTATAGGTGGAGGATATAAGCAGGGATTTCTATGCTTGTTTTTGTTTGAAGTGCTCTTTTTTTCATAGTATGGGGTATGTTAGTTTTGTTTCAGTTTTGTTTTGATTGTATGCGTTATTATGTTAACCCTATTTTATTTTATTTTCATGTCAACGATCAGGTAAAAAACCAAGGGTAAAAAGTATTCTCTTTATGAAGATAAGGGAATGTAAACTTGCTGGGAGCATGAAATGATATCTTCTATACTCGGTGTAACGTGACGACTTATTACCAGAAAATATTTGATTTGAAAAAAATGTGTTGTGTGAGAGAAGAAATTGTTATACATGAAAGGTGTATGGAAATTGTAGAAATTTTTGTTGTAATTGTTTGTACTATTAAAACTTTGTTAAAATAAAAATTTATTCGTTTATTTCATTCTATGATATACACACTATTACTACAACGAATACATTTAATATGTAATATCTATAAGTTATAAATAATTTTTACAGATTTATGGTTGATGTATATAATTGCATCTGAATCTTTTGTAACATGCCTATATTGTTGCAAAAAGATCTGTTGCAATGGCAAAGGTCAGTTGCAAAAAAGTATACTGCAACATCTTATTACAATGGGCAAAAACTATTGCGAAAAAGGACCGACCTTTTGCAACATCACCTACACAGACGGGCGCTGGCCTGTTGCAATAGGTCTACTGCAACGGATATAACCTGTTGTGAAAAGTATTTTTTGTTGTAGTGCTTCCAGGTATTAACCTATGCTCCATCCTTAAATAGTCATGCTATAAACAATTTATTTTCTCAAATACGTGCAGGTTCCACTTGGAATTATTGGTAAGGGACAACTCCACAACTAAGAATGCGGTTACTTCTGAAAATGCCACTATATTTTCTCACACAAAGTGACGGAAGGATGGGTCTAAGACAAACATGAAACTTTGGGAGGTATGGGTGGGGTCGGCTGATTACATACTGTTAGCATTTTCTCTATAAGGAAAAAAATTAATATAATTGTTTCTACCTGTAAATTAACATAACGTTTACTTATATTAGCAACACGATATTGAAATCGCATACTTCACAATCTTAAAAATTAAACTCAATCTTACCAAGTGAATTTTAAAATACAATATTAAGCTATGGAAAAAAGAGAACAAAAATAAACTCAAAGTTGCTTGAAGCGGTTTTTCCTTAAAAGTGCTTAATTAGTTCCATTTCCTTTTCTTCCATGGATTTTGTATCAATCGACTTTACTTCATAACTTTTGGTTACATCAATGGATTGACTTGGTCCATTTGTAATCCAAAATAAATTTGTTTTACATAATGAAATTAAATTAACGGACCTGCCTATTTCTATTCAAAATCAACTGAATCTTGCTATGCGTAAAAGATCAATTGTGTCTTAAACAATAGTTATATGTTTTTTTTGTCAGTTCAAAGTCTTAAACTATTTCTCTTCTTTTTCCATATTTTCTCTTTGTTTCATGTTTTTTCCATTAATTTCTTGGGGTTTGCTCACTTCTTCTGTACACTGTTTAGTTTTATATCATTTTGTTTATGTGCTTTTTAATTACATTAATTATATTTACAAGGATTACACTATCTGTTTACTTATGTTTACAACGATTATTGGACAATATACTTTGCCATTTTGGAAATTTCATGTCACTCTTCCTTTGTCGGTTCCAAGTATCTAATTTTCTTTTACGGTGTTGGTATGTAATGTTTGGCACAATAGCAAATGATTGGGAATTCAGCATTTGTATTATTACTTAAAAAAATTTCAATCACTTATATGTTTTCGTCTTTGAAGGAATTGGCATGTTATTTCGAACTGATGACAATGTACTGATATCAACATTCATATTTTTTAATTATTGCATATGCTTGGAAGTTTAATTATTCGTTATTTAATGGGCTTCTAAATTTTTATGATCTGCTTAGAATTTTTTGATCAGGTTCAACCGTGCAAACTTCATAATTTAAGTACATGGAGGGTTTCATTAATGGAAATTAAAATTGAATCACATATGTCCTTATGCTTTACTGTAGAGCAAGTAATATTAATTTCCCAAAAGTGATAAAATAAGGTCTACTTTCTACTGAAATTTCACTTTATCGGATGCTAATCAATTTCCATCTAGAGAGTTTCCTTTGTTCTTATTACTTTAAGTCCAAGATGGTCCTTTTTGTGAGGTTTCAATCGAAACACCTAGACTCCAATTACCCAATTGCAGTTTCCTAGAGATCAAAGCAAAACTTTACTATAATCGCATTTTAATATAAGCAACTATTGGATTTCAAATTCTCAGGTGGAAACAGTTAACACGAATTACTTTAGCTTCAAATATTTGAATATACAAAATTTGAAACTTTTAACTTAACATACGGAATCACAAAAACAATATGAATAGTATAAACTAAAATAGTTGAAAATTAAGTAATGAATAACTATTTATTACTATTATTAATTATAATTAATTAATACTGTTTGCTTATGTCTTTCTTTCGTTTGAAGATAATCATAGCTTTTTATTTAAAAAATTAGAAAAGTAGAATTATATGAAAAAACGAAAAACAAATTTGAAAAAAAATGAAATTCTTGAGTTGCACAAATTAAACCGAAGATCCTAAAATGAAAGAAATTCAAAACCCAGACCAAAATCAAGATATTGAACCTTACTCCAACCATATATTCATGTTATATATTTGATGTAATTTTACTGTTGTGCCTGCACTTTTTTGTGCTACAACAGCTTGCAATATATTATGTTTACATTGGCCGTTAGCATAATCAAGATTTTGTTTTGCTTTAATCCGAAGTGATGACATTGAATGCTCTTGGATGTTGAAACTTACAATATTTACATTTTCAAAGTGCTAAAATAGATGCATCCCGATATTGGAATTTCGAGCAAGGCTATCGGAATCATGAACTCTTTTATCAATGATCTTTTACCAGTGCACGAGGGTGTTTCTGCTGGGTGTAGAAACGTTAACAAACAAAATAAATGCCCAGACTGTGTATCAACATGAAAACACCACATGCAATTGGGTTTTAAAACGAGGAAAGATGCACACACCAATATTTCCAGACCTGCCATCATTGAATACATAAGATAAGATTACTATGGAAATTTAGAATTTTTTAGTTTATGTTCTTTGCACAACCGATTTTTTTTTTTTTTTTTTTTAATTCTCATTCACTATAAATTTTTGATGTTATAGCTATAATTTGAGGAATAAAAAAATATTGTGCTCCATTGAATATTTCACGTTCAGGTACGCAAGTACTTACAAATAACTGGTATGAAGTAAATGGAAATTAAATAAATGAGTTATTATATTACAGCAAACTGCAATTGTATGTTATACTTTACTGTTGCTTTTCTCTGTTTATGCACCTTACCTTTTGCACCATCATGCTAATATTGGAATGTTATATAAAAAAATATGATTATTTTTTAATGCATCTAAGGTTATTTTCTATCTTACTCAACGTTTTATATGGAGTTACAGGCAGCCAGAAATGATGATCGGTGTCCGCGCAGTACATATTTGAGGTGGCTTTGAATCAAGATGTTGGGGATGTTTGGGTGGTGTATTTATTATGATATTAGAGCAATACATCAAAATTTATCTTGCCTTGAACCGTTTGCAATGTTAATTAGCAGTATAATACATCCTAATTTAATATTACGTTGGAAAATTTTGTTCATGTAAATTTTATCTAATTTGTTACATTGGTATCACTTTATAATGTAAATACAACATGATGACATAGTCAAAATATATTAAACAGCCATAATATTTTAAACTATATGCAGGGCATGGCTTCGCAACAGTTAAAGTAGTATCACCAAAAACCAATAAAATTAATTAAGTACTTATAATTTAATTTTCATTATTTGGTATCATTAATAATGTAATGCATGCAAATTTGGAATATTTTTTAGTTTGATTTTAGCGTTTACTGTAAAAAGCTATTGTCTTTTTTGAAAAGATACTCCATCCACAATAAAACTACAACTAAACTTAACGTACTTTGTTGGTAATGTTTAAATTCATTCTCATATAAATAAAACCAAGAAAGTGCTAATTTTTTTTTAAAAAACCCATGTGTGCGTAGCACGGATTCGCACTAGTTAATTACATAACAAAAGAGAATCAATATACATGTATTTACCTTTGATACATATTTTTAAAAATCCAGCCCACAATTTTTAAGCCCAAGTCCAACTTTCATACAAGAATCCTCATCTTTTCGTAAATCTTTCACGCAACCACCTGTAACTTCCTTCTTGAGCAACAAATGATCTGGAGCATATATTATAATGTTATGTGGAAAACTTCAGAGAGAGATCATTTTTCCACATAAAAGAAATCATCTGCATATACCAAACAATATGAAACACATCCACCAATAAAAAGACACAAAAGATTTAAAAAAAAATAGGAACAACATATTATAAGAAGCAGAAAGATAAGCCTGGCTAATGAGCTGAAGAATCATTCCAAAACCATCAACCATAACAACATTTAAGCTTAAATCAATTACTGCCATTCCAAACCAAAGGTACTCACAGCTCCACATTCTCAATCACCATAACAACGTTTAAGCTTTACTAAACACTCCGCTTCTCACTATTGCGATCATCCCGACAGCCGCTGCCGGAACACATCTACCTTCCTATAAACTGCTATCAACCATCTCCACATGTAGACCCAAGCCAGAGCACTCACCCAGCAAAACATAACCCACGCCCTTCCAGTTCAACAGCCACAACAAGAGCCTGCAAATTCACTCACCCTAGATTTAAACTATATGTCATACTATAAGGTATTATGCGTAAAAATAGATCTGTGTGCATTAGATATTAATCATACACAAGAAAACATAAGTATAAAACCATTCATAAAAGCATGATACTACTGCTAAGATCATTCTTGGAAAATATAAGTTTGCTAAGGCCGCAATGTGGACCATAGGTAAAGGATACACTACAAGAACATATGTCTATTCCAACGGCTATTCGCCGTTGGCGGCCGTTGGTAGCCGTTGGAACAGCCGTTGGAATAGTGTTCACGACTTCCAACGGCTTCCATCAGAAGCGACGGATTAATTCCAACGGCTGTTCCAACGGGTTCCAACATAATTGACCGTTGGAAACCGTTAGTTTGTACTTCCATATTGCCGTTGGAAACCGTTGATAGCCGTTGGAAAAACTGGGTATTTTTTTTTGTATTACAGCAAGCCAGCTTCCTTCCAGCCTCCTCACCTCAATCCATTTCATTCCAGATCAATTTCCAAACTATTTTCAAACAATTCCACAACTTTGCATCACATATATACCACTAACACAATAAACAATCAAAATATAACGCATATACATATATATATGCAACAAAAACTAATTAAGCATCCAAAAAATCATTCAAACCGTCACCAAAACGTATCAACATATACAACCATTCAAACCGTCAAAACAACCAACCATAACAGCAAGTCACCAAACCGTACCAATATGTACAAATCGTCAAAACACATACCAACTTGTCTCGTTATACATCAAAACAAAAAACATCCCCAACCTAGCATCGAAACACATACCTCAAGATCCATTGCCGCTATGATCACCAGACGATGAAGGAACATCACCATGATTATGCACGTACTCTGCAACCTTTTGATTCAGCTGCTCAATCTGCATACCCTGCACGCGATTCTGGTCTTGCAGCTGATCAATCAATGCTCGCAACTCCTTAATTTCTTCCTTGTCCTGTGCCTTCTTTTCTTGTCGAACCTGCAAATAGAAGTAATTTTTTATACAAGCGATTTTTATAACATACAAAAATGAATTCATAACAAAATCATATTAGTGAACATATAAAAATGAATATAATAATTTATCCTAGCATCAAATATACTATCTATGCTTATCAGTTTTATCTCAAGAACAACGGTCATGGAAGCCTGCATATACACATGTGTACAAGTACACGTGTGCATTGCCCCAGCATTCCATAACCACGAATAACAAGTTCAATGAAGGTTCATAGTGTGTGCTCAGATAACGGCAACGGGCCCAACAACCAATGCAATTTTAAAGCACAACTACTCCCAGTTTCATATGAGTATCATGGTCAATCAATGAATATTTAAGGTGGCAAGAAATCCCAACAGTAAGTATCAAGTTCATGAAATTGCAGAGGTGAACGAAATCCCAACAGTAAGTATCAAGTTCATGAGTATCATGGTCAATCAGTTTCATATGAGTATCATGGTCAATCAATTTTAAAGGACACTTTTTTTTTAACTAAATAAAAAAAACACTTAAGAAAATACAAGATTCAACGTTTTCAAAGAAGTGTAATGAATTTCAAGGATTCACAGCAAATTCAAAATCTAACAATGGGCATTCATAAGCTAAGTACACGTGATTTCTCTATGTGTTGCCCAAGAGTGCACCGAAAATTCTCATGCAAGAGTGTAACATGGAATAACATGGAATATTACCGTCAGGTTGCCGAATCCGTAGCGCCTGCTCCGCTGTGTTTTTTCCATAACAACATCGAATAAGCGGTCTTCCTCCTCCTGCGTCAACTCATCACGGCCCGACTCAGCAAGAACATGAGCCCGAGCCTCTTGGAACTTTGCTTGTAATAAAAAAACAATTTCATTTGACAAATAATAAAGCTATGATTTTATTTTACAATAAAGTAAACAATTTCATTTGCCTATAATATTTAAAATACACATACGTATGACTGTGTCGTCTTGTCCTCCTCATCCCACTCATATATGACGTTGCCTGCCTCGTCCACCTTCCTGCTTGCATGGGTGTGAGTAAAGACATCCATGTATGACACGGGACGTTGATAAAATCGTTCCTGTAATTGGTAATTTGAATAATTAATTTCACAATGTAAATCAATTATAAATGTAATAATTAATAAATTTACCAAGTCCTCGCGGTGATGCTGGAAAGACTTAGATCCCCCGCGATGAGTTACAGGATTCTTGTTCCTGTTTGCGGAGTTCCTTGCTGACTCGGCCTGAAAATGTACATTGACAAATTACTTAAAATCGGCAAAAAAATAAATTAGATTCATTATAAATTTACCTTGAACTCAGGCGTGTCCCACCATGCAACCATCTTCTCAAACACTTCATCGCCCATCCACTTTGGTTGCTTTCCATGTTTCTTAAGCTCATTCATCTTCTCTCTATAATTCTTGGCGACCTTCGAGTTCCAGTGTCGCTGAACTAGCTTCATGTCAGTCTCATGCACATCTACTGCTCCCTGTATAATTAGTCTCAAATAATTAGTCTGGCTTATACATCATGGACAATGTAAAAGTTTATTTTTTGGCAACTGTGCATTCACATTGACAAATAATTATTGTAAAAATTTATAAATGTACCAGGAAATCCTGCCAGATAGTCTCTTTGACGTCTGCTGGGATCTTGCTCCACTTAGGCCAGAAATCGCTCATTCTGGACATATACGCTTCCTTAGAGATATCTAAAACAGTCTGGGACCGCTCTAACTCAAATCCCCTGCATTAAATATAAATTAGAATTTTATATAGTTAATTATAGTATGTAAAAAAACTTTAAATTGTTATTCTGCTAATTTTTATACTTACGCCCTGTCAGCCTTAGGCTCCAAATAAATAACTAGACGAGCTAGCAGTCCGCCACTACCCTCAGCATGAGGGATGATGCTACGTCGTCTAGTGGCAGATCCCGAGCCAGAGCCCGAGCCAGAGCCAGAAGCAGGTTCAAACGACATAATTAATATAACTGCAACATATATGAATGTCATCAGCATACTATATCAAAATAATTGTCATAACATATTTGACTTGGTATAATTTTCATGACATACTATATTAAAAATTCAAAGTTGTTTAAAAAAATTATACAAGCTCATTCATAAATTTCATGGCATATTTGACTAAAGTAGACTTACTACACAAGCTTACTACACAAGCTCATTTACAAACATGCTACATATATAAATTTCATGGCATATTTGATATATGTGACAAAATTCATAACATATCAAAATTCATAACATATATAAATTCGTAACATATCAAAATTCATAACATATATAAATTTCATGGCATATTTGACAAAATTCAATATGTTTATATATTATACACATATTACATATGTTGATTTGGTACAAACTTACTACACAAGCTCATTTACAAACATACTATACACATATGACCTATGTTTTCATAAGTATATGTACATATGACATATATTTACACCATTCATTCTAAAGAAATTGACAATTAGAGTGATAAAATTAGCAATTCGACAATAATTTGATGTAATACACGTATTCAAACAACTAGAAATCAAATCAAAGACAATATAAACACAAATAAGTGATAACCCTATAAAATTAGGTTTAGGAATTTTACCCAAATTAAAAAGCAATAAAGGAGTAGGAGGGCTGGAGGAGCTCGTGGTGGACGTCGGAGGCGCTGGCGGTGGCTGATTGGGTGGAGGAATTGAAATTGGAGGTGGTGAAGGGGTGATAAGGGTTGAAAATACGGATTTGGGGAAGATAAAACTGAAATGAGGAAGCAGGTCGGGCTCTGTGGAACATATGCAGGAAACTTTCCAACGGTTTCCAACGGCCGCCAACGGTCTTTATTTCATCGGTTTCCAACGGCTTAAAAAATTCTAACACGCCGTTGGCGGCCGTTGGAAAACCTGCGTCGGAATACACTGTTCCTCTAGTAGTGATAAGGGTTTGGGAACCCATCATACAGCAGATAGGCATAGAACACTGCAAACTGGATAGTAGGCTTGGGTAAAGGGGGGAGCCATGGTAGTGAAAGGTTAAAAAGAAAAATAAATAAATAGAAAACTGTGGTGTTTTAAGTACCTATTTAAGTTGTCAACGCTGCTCCAGATGAAAACATAGCATCATCAAGCTTTCAGAGTCTAGGTTTTTTTCTATGAAGCTCTTTTTGAGCAACTTTTTGGTTCTTCCTAGTATTATTATGAGGATTAAATCCAAAATTATAGTTTTTTGTTAGATTTATTTGTTCAGTTGTGGAAATCAAATAGAATAGTCATATAGTTGGTGATTTGAAAGAAATGCAACAGTGTAGAAAACGAACATAATATCATTTCTTATAATAGTCATATAAAGTACAATGAAGAGAACTTGATGGTAATTATTAAGTGGAGGCATCCACCTTACTTACGTTATGTTTCCAACTTGGAGCTGATATAAAAGAAAAAAAAATATTAAAGTAAAAACTATTACCAGCATATGCGGGTTCTACTCAAGTTTTTGCTTCATGCCGCTATATACGTCTATGATTATTGTCGCTCCACCATAGCAAGTCTGCCATAGTGTTTGCAGTAGCCTTTGCTGTCATGAAAAGGGAAATATATGGTTGCAGTAAATGATAAATAAACCAAGATCAAACTATGGACTAACATGTTGTAGCAATTACAGCGTAACAAAATTAAAACACAAAAAGTTAGGGTGTGGAACTAACCATAGTAGGAAACCAATAATAGGAAAGCAGTTGGTGAATGGAATAGGTAGCTGTGGCGAAGGGGTCTGAAGACAACTCGGGTGTGGTTGAATACCAGAGTTGATGAGTAGTCCAACTTAATTAGTCGGTAGTGGATGCGGAGGTCCAAAATCAAAAAGGGAGAGGAACAATTGGTGGAGTTTGGGAGAGTAGAAGGAAGTTGGGAACTGAATTACTTAAGAATTGGAAAATTTATTTGAAACAGGGGGAAGTGGATATGGGAGATTTGCACATGTGTTAAGAAACCGCATTTCAGTTGTCAAGAAAAACAAATAAATCTAATGAACAACGACCAACAAAATAAATCTAATGATGGCTATATATTAATATAAAATGAAAGTACAATAATATGATTGTAAATGCGCACTTCAATGGATTGTATAATTTAGTAAACATGCGATGGAACGTTAAAATATTAAGTTCATCGTTCATGATAGTAGTTTTAATAGATAAATTTACAAAGCTTCAGGTATAATTTGCTTTTAAGTAGAACGTTAAAATATTCTCTAGAAGAAAGAATTTTGTATTTCATAGTATATTGTTGGATAAATTAGGCTCAAAGATACCTTAGTCATAATGATTATGTACAATAGTGGAAATATTATGTCCGGAAAGATTTGACTGCTGTAATGATATAAATATGGTTATGTACCCAATATCAAAGACAATAATATAACAAGATAGGAAATAGAATCATGTTAAAATATTCATATCTCATATAACAATAACAAATTGATTTAGTGCAAGAAATATGATATGGCACTATGATATGGCCTACATGGGAAATTTCTTCATGGTTTAATCCAATTACCATACAATATTGCAGTGGCATATCTACATCGAGGAAGGCAGGAAAAATCTGTAGCTAGGTATTTTGATGACATCTCCCTGCATTTAAACAAGATATTATGTCACTGGAGAATGGAACCAAACATCAATGATATAATAATGCAAACTACATGATATAAAATCGCAAAATTTAATGTATGCTAATTTTTTGAAAATATTATAAGTGAAACGTACGTGTGAATCTCATCGACTATACTTGGATTATCATGTGGAGTTATACTCTGTTAAACTGTGTCAATTGATGCAGTCCTCTTGTTTATTTAACTATGTGCTAGATGTCGAATTAACACATTTCATAGGTCAACATATTTTTTTCCATGTAGCATATGTCAAAGATTATGGTCTATTATACCAAAACTTAGGTAAAGCCCATTTGTATATGATAATTGGTCTGCTAACCTACCATTATCATGTATTTGGTCATCACATATATAATAATACCTTTTTTTCCAAGCAAGTATGGTGTAAAATGCATATTAAAAAAATTTGATATGACAGCATGCCAACTGTAAGCAGAAAGGCTAAGAACATCTCCAACAGTATTACGGGCCGTAACGTTACGGCCCGTAACATTCAGGGTGAATTCGATAAAATGCCCCAACAGTTGCGAGCCGATTTAATCGGCGCGCTGTGATTTTTTGGTCGTGAGCCGATTAATTCGGCGTCTCACATTTATTAAAAAAAATATATACAAAAGCCTGCTGTTGTCAGTGAACATTGCATTAATATATAATTTAAGGGGTGCTTCAATCACAGAACAGCACCACGTGGAGCCAAAATGTACAGCCCCATTTGTTTTCTAGTGGACAAATCGGTGGATAATGGAACATTTTAATATTACCAGCGTTGACTGCGTACATTTATTTGTTGTGCGCGTTGATTTCCCACGAGCCGATAAAATCGGCGCCCCACACCCATTCTTATTTCTGAATAGAGCCGTGAATATTACCCAGAATATTCAAGAAACGAAGTGCTGTTGGGAGTGTTTTCCTCCATAATTCAGAATTCAGGGTATGAATTCTATCACCGTTGGAGTTGCTCTAAATTCATTACATAATTCCAGAAATTCAGTATACCACAAGCAACACTACATATAGACATCTTTATAAAAGATTTGATGGAACCCACTTAAATTCCATCAGCTGTACTATAGAACAAAACACATTTGTTTTAAATTTATGTAATAAAATTTTCATTTTTCTTTGTCTGCACATGGCGGAATATAAGGGGATTTGCACTTTGAAAATCGTACATGATTGCAAAACACAACTGGAGAACATGATACTAAAATAATAATAGATTAGAAACTTCTTTTTAAGCAATCTCCAGTTTACAGTTTTGTCAACAATACTAAACTCTCCCATTTTTGTTAAATTTAAAGATAATACTGAAAATTGTTACGACCCGGAAAATTCAATGCTCTAATTTTCGACAATAATACATAATCATGTATTACTTGCCAAAAATAATAGTATCAAAAATCCTAATTGTTAATAGAAAGAAGTTAAAGGGTGAGAGAAGAAAGAAAGAAATAATAGAATAGAAAGAAGATCAGAGTCTCATAATGGAATGGACAAAGTATAATATCTCAACAATATTTTATTCAAAGAGAAGTCATTGTATATGTATATGATTACAATAACAGAGTACACAATCATTTCAATACATCACACATAGCGGGATAACTTAATACAAGTATATACGTGGAAAACGTCATGACTTCAGCTCCTTTTTTGAAATTCCGAGCGAAACATAACCTGGAATATACTCACTCTGACCCAAGCACATTTGAAGCAAAGCAAAATTCACTCGGATCAGTCTGGAATACTTTCAGTGATAAATTCACATGACAAACAACTTTCTTAACTTTAGAAATCCTTTCTAAAAGGAAAGGATAACCGTAAGACCAGTCCACACATAAACGCGGACGGTTTTTACCTTACGACAATCCAAAACATTTTTGATATATCAAAATCTAGTGATATTATAATAGTGTCTATCTAATCACAAATAAATAACCATTTAGCAGAACGCTGACATCTCACGCTCTATATGTTCATTATATAATCAAAAATCGCAATGCGCTTAGTGGATATTGAATTTCCAACATGACAAGGTATGGTACCACCTTTCACCATACCCGACCCCGAGTATTCACTAGAACTGCCCATGTCTGAGACTCCACTCGCCACAACTGGGTGACCTGCAGCATTCCTGAAACACGGAAAAACCCATATGCCGATCATCCTCGCTAATACGCCACCTCCGACCATCGGAGGTCCATCAAAGACCGTTGCTATGAGCAACGCCATCTTCCTATACTTCACCCCAAATAGTATCCCTTCTGGTTATAACAATCACAACAAACACAAACAGGTTCTCATCATCTCTTCACACGTCCCCGCCAGCCACAATGCTGGAGTCTGATCAAGCAGCACCCCTCCAACCCCCTACCGACACACTTTTAATAGACACTGATTTGGCCCCCCCTCATCACTCCAAGCTCCAATAATCCCTCTCTGAACGCTGACCCTTCTCGAGTTCGCCACCAAAAGACCAGCGCCTTTGGCCACGCATAGCCCTCATTAGGGCGAACAATACCTCTTCAAACTTCCAGGCGAGATAGCTAATGGAGAGGAAGATCGGGTCGGTTAAAGTTTGGAGAAACTATGGCTATTGGTTGTATAGAAGGAGGTGGCTGTTCACGTTGAATTTGTTGGCTGGCGTTAGTTTTATACTTCCTATTTAATTTCTAAATGAATTTTGAAGACATGCACCCTTTCGTTTGTTACTGGAATATATATAGGTAATGAAGCAGATTGTTTTTCTTTTCTTTTCTTTTTATAAGGAACGAGAACATGGCTGCCAAAGAAATAGAGGAACATGGGGTGTCAGATAGATTGTCAGAGGATTATATGTATTATGTGTGTGTATATTTTATTATGTTGGCTTCAGATTGGAAAGGTACGAAGAATTTTGTCAAGACGAAAATATTGACCTCAGGACTCAGCAACGTGCCAAAGATTTTAAATGATCGGATAAAATATTTTGCTAGAGATTTAGTTTTAAATTTAAGGATTTGGTCACTTATTGCGCTGGGATTTTATTTTATCTTATGTACGGTCAGGCTATACACAATATGGAAGCTGCCAATTTTGAATTCAACTCCTGTTGAGTTTTATTGTTCCAATGAAATGAAGTGGGTTAATTTTTTTATATATAAGATGATCAGCCTGGTTATCATTTTCCTTTCTGACCAAGCTCCTGCATAATTTATTGTTGGGACAGGGATAAGATATAGACAAAATATTCTGAAAGGATAGGATAAAGATTTAGATAGAAAATTTTAAGTTTTATATTATTTTATTTATACATAACTTACGCTAGAACTTTCACTTTCAAATGACCACATACGAGCTTCGATTGTGATGAAAGTTGACATCTTGCTAAAATTTAATATTCCGGACACGATGGAACTGGATTCTTCGAAATCCGTAACTGTTTGCAAAATGGCTATTTTAATTGGATTAAATTAATATAAAATACCCATTTTTTCAAAATCAATATTAAACTGATTATTTTAAAATTCCATTACCTTCCATAATATTCTAGTAATGTATATAATTACACAAAAATCATTTTTATTAAATTTCAGATTAAAACAATTTTAGTTTAATAAAAACCCGTTTATTTTATAATTTATAAACGATTCCATAGCGACTATTTGAAAATTTTAACTCATAATCTACAATATGAAATCTTGATTTTTTTCTTTCATTAGAAAATTATAATCAAATAGGTTCGGACAATTCTTGCTTCAAAGAATTCTGACTTAAATTGGATTCTGTATATTCAAATAAAGTTCGAAACGTAATATTACGAACTACCGTGATGTTACGAGCTCGTTTTAAATTAAATATAAATTATACGTTCAAACTTTGTTAGATTATTAAAAAAAATCCTTTTATATTCACAAATCAACATTTAAAACTAAATTAAATGTTTAAACAAGACGGTTAAAATTCTGGGCCGTTACATTCCATCCTCTTTTAATAAAATTCGACCCCGAAATTGTTAAGACAAGAAGGACTTATTTTGAAGGTTTGTAGCATTCTAAAAAAAACTTAGCGTTCTTAAAAAAACCAATCAGTTTTAAATCAAAGACCCAATTCATTTTTGTTTATAAAAAAAATCCAAAAATTTTGAAATGTTTCTAACACTCTAAATTTTGGATTTTTTTTGGCAGATTCTCCTTTGTATAGTGGGACTTCAGCAATATTACAAGAACAACAAAATTATGTATAGCGACCCACACGGTCGGAAACCAAGTTCAAAACCCAAAATTTTATATTTTGCGTTAGCGTACCTTATACGAGCATTATTACGCGATAGACAATAAGCTATAATTGAGCTTGCTTAAATATTATACAGTTCTATTTAAACAGGATCCAATCCACTCCAAAACTCAATCAATATTAGCTTTGCACCTATTCTTTAACTTAGATGAAATTTCATTAGCTTTATAATCATGTCAGTTATATTAAAATATCCAAGCCATCCATTCCAACTACTCAATTTGCATGAATTTTATTACTAACCAATAGCAATCCATTTTGAATACATCAATCGATTTCTTCTATTCGATTTAAATTCATTATACTTGAATTAATTTATTCATGGTTTCTCAACCAAGTTTATTCATCCATGCTCGTGCAATTCAACCATACAATTCGATTGATTCTCAAACATCCCACTTGAGTTTATTTATTTGCATATATTTCCGTTTTCCAAACACAAGCTAAATTATTATTAACTTAAGTTAAGTTTTATTTCTACTTAAAAAACTAACTTAACATAAGTAAAGCTAAATATTAACTTTCCTATTTCCTATTTCACATTTCAAAATTGAAATGTCCCTTGGTTGATTTAATCCAACTTCATAAACAAACCCATTCAAACCATCATTGATATATTTGATTGATTTCCCACATTATAAAAATTTGATAAAATCATTACTTTTATTATTTTACAAAATATACTAGGCAAAATAATTTTATATCAAATTACAAATAGCGCTCTCATATATATATATATATATATATATATATATATATATATGTATAAACACACGCACACACACTCAAACTCAATCTAGGATATTACTGATCCTATCTCTATTGAGTTATGCCACAGAGCCAAGGTTATTACTAATCTTTATGATCTAATACCAATTGTAACAACCCAGAAAATTCGATGCTCGAATGTTCGACAACAATATATAATCTTGTATTACTTGCCAAAAACATAAGTATCAAAATTCCCGATTGTTAATAAAAAGAAGTTATCGGGTGAGAGAAGAAAGAAACATTAGAATAGAAGAATAAGAAGATCAGAGTCTCACAATGGAATGGACAAAATATAATATCTCAACAATACTTTATTCAAAGAAAAATCTATGTATATGTATATGATTACAATATCAGATACACAGTCATTTCAATACATCACACACAACGGAATAAATTAATACTAGTAAATACATGGAATATGTCATGCTTGCATCTCACACTCTGCATATTCATTATATAAGCAAAAACCGCAAGGTTCTTATTGAAGATTGAATTTCCAACATGACAAGGTATGGGACCACCTTCCGATTAATGTACTTTGAAGGGATACACTGGGGTTCAAAAAGAACATATTGCAACCTGACCACTCATTTAGCTTGAGTGTACTGAATATATTGTCACCCTACGGTTTTATAGGCCTAACGTACTTCCCGGGAGATATAAAAACGAAAGAAGAACAAATATGAATTTTTCTAGATGGTGACAATATAGACTACTTGGGAATGACCCCACTTAGTCATGCTGCCTGCCTGATTTCTGTCATTTCCCGGTTGATGAGGCTTGAGGTCATGATTATCTTTTAGAGAACATCTCATTAACTTTGAATGTCACATCGTCAGATCCGTCAAATCATTAATTGACGTCCACAAATATACTCTAGGTGTTAAGCAAGAGAATTTCTCTGCCACTAAACTTGGTATATTTGTAAAAATAAAAAAATGTGATTCTCAAGAAATATTCTATCAAACATTCGTCCATACAAGTCATTTAGGAACATGATGAACTAAAGGCACCCTCCTACCGCATTCTTATATAGGAATCAACCTAAGGATCAGTAGCGAGTAGTCCTTGCAATCCGTAAATTTCGGTAACGACAGAACCACAATGTTTCTCATGTGTGGGAGCTACCCAGATACTATAAGTAGTTCTTCCGTTTCATGAAGATTCTACGGTCATCAATGCTCCATCTTTATTTATTGCAAGTTAGTTTTGATCGCAACATTGATTCGAAGTGGTTTTGGGTCTAGTTCCCATTCCGTTCTTTTCGAAACAACACGTCAAAAGTCCAAGAATAATATTTCATTGATAGTCGGGTTTTCAACTATCAATCTCAAACAATACGATCAAGAATATTGGCTGCTCAGACCCTTATTATTCCAAATCATTCATTAAACTTTTATCGATCCTTTAAAATCATTTCATCGATTAAAAATCAATTTCGTTTACATAACTTGACAAATTACTATTGTTTCTTTACATGAAAAAAACAACTATTATATTCCAACCTCCTCTTTATCTCCTTTTATTTTGAAAAATATTTCTATATCTCATAAACCCTTTCTATTTCTTTACTTGGAAATATTACTTAAGATTCACAATCTCCTTTGTATTTCCTTAACTTTAGAAATATCGGTATATATATTATTACCCAATGGTATGAATTCAATTTACTAATTCTTATATGCTAAACAATGATAATTTATACATTGCTCACTTTAAAAATCAACTCATTTAATTTCATTTCAAAATCCTGTAAATAAGTTCTAGTATTCCTTTTATGGAAATAATAAACTAGTTTCAACATCCCTTAACGTTACAAACTAATACCATTCCTAGATGACAGTGAAGCCGTTCAAGTTGGGATATTTTAATTATCTCTCAGGCCTTGATCGACGACCTTCTTATCTCATAATAGATAGAAGTTCGTAACTAAAATTCATTTATCCATTTCCTTTCAAAACCATTTAATTTCGTTATTATAACTTAATTTGGATTTTTCATCAATGAATCCATCAACTATCTCTTTTACTAAAATACAATAAGTATTTCCCTTCGTATTCTTAGAATACCCTTATTTTTATCTTAATTCTTTTACTCAATTCAAATATTCAATAGAATATTTATTCTAAATTATCACATTAGCTCAAATCAATTTTATAACTTGTTTATAAACACGAATTCCAAAATTAAAATCCATTTTATACCGAAATCCATTTAACGTTCACTTCTTTCTATTCAAATCATTTACTTAATTTGACACCTCTTTAGGATTGAGACTTTTGTTTTGGTTCTCTTTAAAAACCCTCCAAAACGTTTGCTATATGTCGAATTAACACATTTCATAGGTCAACATATTTCTTTCCATGTAGCATATGTCAAAGATTAAGGTCTATTATACCAAAACTTAGGTAAAGCCCTTTTGTATATGATAATTGGTCTGCTAACCTATCATTATCATGTATTTGGTCATCACAAATATAATAATACTTTTTTTTTCAAGCAAGTATGGTTTAAAATGCATATTAAAAAAATTGGATATGACAGCATGCCAACTATAAGCAGAAAGGCCAAGTTTATTACGTAATTCTAGAAATTCAGTATACTACGAGCAACACTACATATAGACATCTTTATAAAAGATTTGATGGAACCCACTTAAATTCCATCAGTTGTACTATAGAACAAAACACATTTGTTTTAAATTTATGTAATAAAATTTTCATTTTTCTTTGTGTGCACATGGTGGAATATAAGGGGATTTGCACTTTGAAAATCATACATGACTGCAAAACGCAACTGGAGAACATGATACTAAGATAATACTAGATCAGAAACTTCTTTTTAAGCAATCTCCAGTTTACAGTTTTGTCAACAATACTAAATCTCTCAAATTTTTGTTAAATTAAAAAAAAATACTGAAATTGTAATAACCTGGAAAATTTGACGCTCAAATTTTTGACAATAATACATAATCCTGTATTACTTGCCAAAAACAATAGTATCAACATTCCTAATTGTTAATAGAAAGAAGTTAGAGGGTGAGAGAAGAAAAAAAGAAATAATACAATAGAAGAATAAGAAGATCAGGGTCTCATAACGGAATGGACAAAGTATAATATCTTAACAATACTTTATTCAAAGAGAAATCTTTGTATATGTATATGATTACAATATCAGAGTACACAATCATTTCAATACATCACACACAGCGAAATAAATTAATACAAGTAAATACATGGAAAACGTCATGACTTCAGCTTCTTTTTTGAAATTCCGAGCGAAACATAACCTGGAATATACTCGGTCTGACCCAAGCACATTTGAAGCAAAGAAAAATTCACCCGGATCAGTCTGGAATAATTTCAGTGATAAATTCACACAACAAACAACTTGCTTAACTTTAGAAATACTTTCTGAAAGAAAAGGATAATCGTAAGACCAGTCTACACATAAACACGGACGGTTTTTATCTTACGATAATCCAAAATATTTTTGACATATCAAAATCCAGTGATATTATAATAGTGTCTATCAAATCACAAATAAATAACCATCTAGAAGAACGCTTGCATCTCACGCTCTACATGTTCATTATATAATCAAAAACCGCAAGGCGCTTAGTGGAGATTGAATTTCCAACATGACAAGGTATGGGACCACCTTTCGATCAATGTACTCTAGAGGGGATACACTGGGGTTCAACAAGATCATCTTGCAACCCGACCGCACATGACCAGCTACTCATTTAGCTTGAGTGTACTGAATATATTGTCACCCTACGATTTTATAGGCCTACCGTACTTCTCGTGAGATACAAAAACGAAAGAAGAACAAATAAGATTTTTTCTAGATGGTGACAATGCACCCTACTTGGGAATGACCCACTTAGCTATATTGCCTGCTCGATTCTTTAATGACCCGACTTCCCCGTAAAGGAAAGCACAGATTTCTTTGAGAACACGACAAATCAGAACACAAACAGAAGAACATTTCATTGCTTACCACAAAAATTCCATCAGAATACAAGAATATAACAGAGTATGAATGAATAACGTACATTTGATAAATACCAGAGATTTAAATTACATTATATAGCAGCGGAAAAATAATACAAAACACAATTGAAAGTAATACACGGATACAGAGCTTTCCGAGTATCGTTCCAGCTGTAAATCAGGATCCTGTGAAATCTGCAAAACCAAAACTACTAGCTGCCCGTGTGGAAAATAGGGGCACCCAGAGTTTAGGTTGAAACAATAAACTCCAGGTCAGTCATGTGACTGGTGTGAGAACTAAAACAGTTATTTAAAACTTTACTTTAAAATATAGTAAATCAAGGGACCACGCCGTATAACACGGAACGGGTTTCCTCCCAAGAATACTAGTGCATAGAACAAACAACACAATGCTTTTTGGAAAAATGAAGCTATTATAAGACTCAGGTCCCATCATACAATGCAACGCAAGCCGAAGGATAGATTTTTACCTTATAATAGCCAAACATGCTTGGTACATTTAAAACAAATCTTCTTGATATTATTATAGAGTAAAGTGTATGAAAACAACTTCAAATATAATTGTATCAATCACAGACTGCATAGTATCCCATATTATTATGTCTCTATACTAGGCTCAACAAATAAAACTGAAATGTCACGTATTGGAAATTGGATTTCCGTCATGAGTCGAGGCAAGGGATATACTCCTCGCCGGCTTCGAGACACTCTAGCAAATGCCTCAGGATCTCCCGCAGAAGACCTTGGAATCGGTTGGGCCGGTCCTCCCTTACGTTTGAGGATAAGTTATTCCTGAACACACGTTTCTCGGTCCTATCAGACCCATCCATCGGCTCTGTAGAGACCAATATATCCGAGGCGCTTCGCATTCCAACGAACACATAGGTAAAAATTATATAAATGTCAGGGCTTGTAAGACGCTGACACCACCCATTGCTAGACAGAAACATCGTGTTCTCCCAATGGTCCTTATCCCGTTTTTAACTCATACCGAGGTGTGAGGCCCGCGAATTAACGCTATACACAAAGCTACGCTGTATTAAAGCCGTGCTTTGATCATCAACCACAAGACTCTGCTTTTCAACAGAAGCCTTGATCACTGCATCTCAGCATGCCACATAGGCAATTCACGCCATGCGACTGATGTCTATCGATATATAACCTATGAGCTCGTACGTCTCAAAGAAGGGCGTTAAGCAAGAGAATAAATTCTCCGTTGCCAAACAGATATATATATTTAATAGAAAACAATCAGCACAGAATAAAATCCAATGTCACGCACACAATCCATTTACAAGTCCGTTCTGGGTCTGAACGAAACCGGAGGCACCTTATTCCTTGTCCCATATGTCCAATACAGGAGATAGGCCCTCACATATCCGTCGATCTCTAAGTACGTCTGGACGATCACCACTTATTACCTCGTCTTGGGTGTACAGTCCAATCAAGATATCAGTAATCATCCAAATGATGTGAAGTCCTCCGGTCTCCAACCACCGTCTTCATCGTCGATATATTGTCGAATCAGTTATTCAGAATGGGTATAAACCCGGCCTTTCCGAATAACTCGTGTATATAATAAACAAGTGTTATAAAACACAACATACTTCTCATTCCAATTCTGAATATTCTTTTATTCAAATATTCATATTCTTTGGGAAAGGTTCCCATTAATTTTATTAAAGATAAATTCTTTAAAATTTATTCTTTAATCTTCCTTTGGATGTCAATTCAAACCATGTTACGGTTTTCCAAACTAGTCGGGATTAGCGCACCTTGCCGAAGTAATCATTTGTTTAATTTCCCAATCCCAACCTATTCATACCATGGAGCAAAACAAATAATACTCCATAACTAATACCATGGTGTTATCGGTAAATTTAATTACCATTTCCCGTTCAAATCTAATTAAAGATTTAACTATCGCTTGGAGAAAAATTGGTGATACTCCGTTCTCGATCATTTCCCAAATTTGATAATTTAAATTATCAATTCCCATTTCAATCTAATTAAAGATTCATTAAAACTCCACTTAGTTTTAATCTTTCCAAAAATCAATATTAATGATTATTTAACTTTGGAAACACTGTCGCATCGACAATCTACACCGTACTACTGATTTCTGCCGATATATAACCTCAAAGCTCGTACGTCTCAGAGAAGGGTGTTAAGCAAGAGAATAAATTATCCGCCACCAAAAAGATATATATATTTAGTAGAGATCAAGCATATAGTTCAAAATACAATGACAAACATGTAATCCTATCTTTAACTGGGTTAAAGAACTAATGTCATTTGAAACACAGTTCACGATAAACCTAATTCACATTCCATTAATTATGGAATCTTCACGGAAAAAAAATCAATTTATAATTGATATCAATTCCCGTATCCGACTAATAATATAAATGGAATAACGGCAAAGCTTTTTAAATTCCATATGTATTAACAGTCTTCCTCCATAGAAGTTTATTTCGATCGTTATCTAATCGAATTCCATTCAATTCCAATTTAATATATTAAATTGGAAAACTTTACTTTGGAAAATTCCCGTTAAATCTTAATAAAAAGATTTATAAATTCCAAATCATATTTCACTGTAAATCGGGTTAAAGAATGAATGTCATTAAAAACGCAGTTCACAATAAACCCAATTCACATTCCATTTTCAGTTCCAATTCAATTTTAATGAAATGATTTATTTTTTTCACATGGGGTTCAAGAACAGTGTTATTTAAGACACTATTTATGACAAACCCAAAATCACATTCCATTGTTAAACCGGTTAAAGAACAAATGTCGTTTAAAACACCGTTCACGATAAACCCAAAAATCAATTCCAATTCAATTCCAATTAAATATTAATTAATTGGTATACTCCATTAAATCTAAATAAAAAGATTTAATCTTTTCTCAGTTGGGTTTAAGAACAGTGTTAATGAAGACACCATTCACGACAAACCCAAATCCCATTTGATATTAAATGCAAGGCTCTGAATAGAAAATATATCGGCTTATATTCAATATCAAATTCTAAAATCAACAAATATCGTATTGGAATAACGATATATATATATCTTCCAAATTCCACCATAATATTCGTATAATCACAGAATCCAATATAGAAATATTCCAAAAATAATTTCGATTCAAATCCATTCCAATTCATATATTGGAAATTCTGGTTATTTTTAAAACCATTTCAAATCCAATTTATTTATTTTAAAAATATTAGATTTATAATTCTAGTTCATAACTAGTTCATTTCGATAAAAATATATTTTTATCTTTTCAAGTATGGAATTTTTCATCCCAATTCTTTCCAAATCATTTATTATGATTTTACACAAATTATTGATATTTTTAATAATTTTATCAAGGCCCGTATAGTCGATTTACATAAACGGTCATCGAACTGCACTTACGGCGGCCTTTTCCAAATTTGATTGGGATATAATTCCAAATCCAACTATTAGATTTCAAATCTCTCATATTCTTAGAAAGCTCTTTTCGATATGAATCCAACAGATCTGGTTTTAGGAGAATCCGACGGTCGTATCTCCCGTAATGTCCGTTCGAAGTCAATTGTCGAAATTCGCGAACTGCCGCAGCGTGGCGCGTTCTATTTAGGCCATTATATATAATATATATATATATATATATTATATTCCGTCGATATCCATTTAAAACATATTTTATAAATCGTTTTAAATTCCTTTTCAAAATGATTTCAACTTCATATTCAATTTCAAATCAAAATTGAATATTCCATATCATTAATATATATAAATGATAATATTTTCAAAACAGTTGATTTTGAAATCAATTCCTGTAACAACCCGGAAAATGCGAGCCAGTTTGAAATTTTTATTTTGGCAATTTTGGCGAATTTTGATTATTTAAAATGAATTATTTTAAATAATAATCGACGAGAAATTTATTTTGAATATAATTCGACGTATATATTATATACGTCGTCGTTAGAATATAAATATTTATATATAATTATAATAGAATTGAAAATGGCGCGGTAGTTCGATAATTCGATTTTAAACTTCAATTGAATGTACCGGGTGCAAAACAATCCGGATTTTAGTGAAACCAAAAACATTAGAATCTAATAGTGAATATCTTTCCAACGAATCCGAAAAATCAAAAGTTCGTAGCGGGAGTCAAAAGATATGTCCAGTTGAAAATTCTGAATAGTCGCTATGGAATTCAGGCCCTTAAAAATGAACATTTTGCAAACGACCTCGGATTTCGACGAAACCAGTTTTGTTGGATCCGCAGTGTCAAGTTATTGCTAGATTCCAAATTTCATAATTTTTCGAGTCAATATGTGAGCGTGGCAAAGGAAAACGCGTTTGACCAGTTTCAGTTGATTTTAATCGACTGGAAAATGGTCATTTTTCTAACGGTCTCAGAATTCGACGAAACTAGTTTTGTTAGGACCGTATCGTCAATACGAAGCTAGAAAATATTTTTCTGGAATTTTTCTAGTTAGTATGTGACCCCGGTAATTTGAAATGTGCGTTTAAAATTCAATATAGATATTTAAATGAAAATTCAAAAGGAAACTGATTGTAACAATCAAATCAGCTTGCGATACATATCCCATTGTGTTCAGAATGGGGGTGAAACGCTATGGACGACAGGCGGTGGGCCTCGTTTTGATGACGTATGTAAAAGTCAACTTTTAAAAATAATAAAATAATAAATAAATAAAAAGGGAAAAACCCCTCTCTCCCCTTAACCAGGCCCCCCCGATCTCTCTTCATTTCGAAAAAAAAAAGAAAAAAAAAGAAGAAAAAGGGCGACGAGCGATGCCGCCCTGGTGGCCTCGCATCACCGCAGTCCCCCCCCCCTTCGCCGTCCTCCCTCCCTCTTCCTCCTCCCCTTCTCCTCCTTGGCCGCATCGCAGACCCCACCCCCATCAGAAATCGACCGCAACGCCCTCCCACAAACCATCGCGCCGCCCCTCCTTCTTCCTCCTCCTCCCCTTCCCTTCGCCTGCGACCCCCGACCTTACCCATACCCGAACCCGAAACCCCCCCCCTGAGGACCGACGAAGCCGCATAGCCCCCCCCCCCCCTGTAAGTTTTTTCCCTTACTTTTATTTCTTTATTTCATTTATATAAAGTAATTATTTCATTAAAAACGAAATTCAGTTTCCCTGTGATATGTAGGATTAAAAATGAAATTAAAACTGATTTGAAAAATTAAAACTGATTTGAAAAATTAAAACTGATTTTTAGAAAAAGGTATTAAAACAGATTTTTGAAAGGGTTTTAAAACGGATTTTTGAAAAGAGGTAAAATTGAATTTGAAAAGGTTTTACTTTAAAAAGAAAAAGGTTTGATCTTTAAAATAGAAAAGACGGAATTTTTATTAAGTAAAAGATGTAAGATATGATTTTTATATTTTTAAAAGCGATAAAAATATGATCTTTATATATTGAACTTTGAAATAAAAATATGATTTTTATATATTGAACTTTGAAATAAAAATATGATCTTTATATATTGAACTTTGAAATAAAAATATGATTTTTATATATTGAACTTTGAAATAAAAATATGATTTTTATATATTGAACTTTGAAATAAAAATATGATTTTTATATATTGAACTTTGAAATAAAATTTGATCTTTATATATGTAGTGAAATAAAAATTGAATCTTTATATGTGAAAAGGCGAGATTTTTATATATTGAATAGCATAGTAAAAATTCAATTTTTAAATATATGAAGTGATTATAAAAATATGTTTTTTAAATTGAAAGTGAATAAATAAAAATGTAATTTTTATTTTAAAGACATCGAAATATAAAAATGTGTGATTTTTATATATATAGTGACTACGGGCAACGAAGATGACGAAGACTTCTGCAAATGAAGTGCCGTGGAGCTAGGATAGCTATATGTGAGAATTTCTCACCTTTCAATTTTATTTTCTAGTTATATATATATACTAGGATGCAGACGGTGCTTAGTAGCACCCGACACAATCGTCCACAGACCATGGACTTGTTTGTTTGGTTGCATAGATTAGTTATATGATGTGATTTGAATTGGTTGTTTGGTGATTTTGATTGATGTGTGAATGGCGTGGGCCTTCACTAGACCGGGGATAAGGCTAGGCCTTGTCCCGTTTCTAGTATCGTGCCGTTATGCCGCCGAAATTTTCTAAAATAAGTTAGAAAATAAAAATATCATTTTATTGTGTAAATGAATAATAGAAATTCATATGTTGGAATAAAATGTTTTATCGTTAAAAATATAATTTTTAACGTGAGGATGAATATAGTGAAAGTGAATAAAATAAAATATTCATTTACAAACCAGACGGTTTGTTTATGTACACCTATTTGAAGGACATTGATTGGGTCGATAAATTTTACACATCGCCCAACAGCACAAATAAAATATGTGTTTGATTGTTTGAAACCCCACACGGGTGTTGGGATGAAATTTGAAGTTCACTCATCCTGATTGATTAAATATGTCGATCGATTGATTGACAGGCTGTTATAAGCGTCGAATATCTATATTTGATGCTTATACAGTGTAGTGCACTTTGGTTGATGGTTGATTATTTTCAATGCTATTATATACATGTGTTGTATGAAAATCCATATAATTAATTTTATATGGTAATTGATTGGGCCTCATTCCAGTTTTGAAAAAGAAATATTTGAACAGAAATATTTGAAAAAGAAATATTTGAAATAGAATATTTGAAAATAAAGGAATATATGAAGCCGTGTTGATTAGATTGACGCCATTTTGACGTGAACGATATTTATATCGATTTTAAAAACGATTTCAAAGTGAATTGAATTGAAAACGAATTCAAAGTGAATTGAATTGAAAACGAATTCAAAGTGAATTGAATTGAAAGTGATTTCAAAATGAATTGAATTGAAAACGAATTCAAAGTGAATTGAATGGAAAGTGATTTCGAAATGAATTGAATTGAAAACGAATTCAAAGTGAATTGAATTGAAAACGAATTCAAAGTGAATTGAATTGAAAACGAATTCAAAGTGAATTGAATTGAAAGTGATTTCGAAATGAATTGAATTGAAAACGAATTCAAATTGAATTGAAAGTGGGTTGAAATGAATTCAAATTGAATTGAAATTTGAATTGAATAGAAATGAACTTTGAAACGAATTTATAAAGAAGAATTCAATTTTGCTTTGAATTGAAATGGAAGTGGAAATAGATTTTGAAACGAATTTTAAAACTATTTATATAATTCGTTTTGAATAGAAAATCGACGAAGTATATATTATATATATATTATATATAATATAATGGCCTGAATAGAACGCGCCGCGCCGCGGCAGTTCGCGAATTTCGACCATTGATTTCAAATGGACGTTACGGGAGATCCGACCGTCGGATTCTCCTAAAAACCGGAACCGTTGGGTTCGTATCGAAAAGAGCTTTCTAGCGAATGTTAGAAATTTGAAATCTAACGGTTGGATTTGGAATTATGTCCAAATCAAATTTGAAAAAGGTCGTTGTAAGTGCAGTTCGATGGCCATTGATGGAAATCGACTGTACAGGCCTTGATAAAATTATTAAAAATAGTAATAATTTGTGTAAAATCATTAGAAATGATTTGTGAAGATTTGGGATGAAAAACTGCATGTTTGAAAAGATAAAAATAGATTTTTATCGAAATGAGCTAGTTTTGAACTAGAATTATAATTCTATTTATTTTTAAATAAATAAATTGAATTTGAAATGGTTTTGAAAATAACCAAAATTTCCAATGATTGCATTGGAGTGGATTTGAATCGAAATTGTCTTCGGAATATTTCGATGTTGGAATTCGTGATTATACAGGTGTTGTTATGGAAATTTGAAAGATATATATTTATATCGTTATTTCCAATACGACATTTGTTAGTCGTAGAATTTGATATTGAATATAAGCCGATATATTTTCTATTCAGAGCCTTGTATTGAATATCGAATGTGATTTGGGTTTGTCGTGAATGGTGTCTTCACTAACACTGTTCTTGAACCCTGTTGAGAAAAGATTAAATCTTTTTAGTTAGATTTAATGAAGTGTACCAATTGAATGATATTTAATTGGAATGGAAGTGATATTGATTTTTGGGTTTATCGTGAACCGTGTTTTAAATAACACTCGTTCTTTAACCCGATAATTAATGGAATGTGATTTTGGGTTTATCGTGAACCGTGTTTTAAATGACACTGATTCTTTAACCCAGCCGAAGATTAAAACTAAGTGGAGTTTTAATGAATCTTTAATTAGATTGAAAAGATCGAGAATGGAGTATCACCAGTTTTACTCCAGGCGATAGTTAAATCTTTAATTAGATTTGAACGTGAAATGGTAATTGAATTACCGATAACACTGTGGTGTTAGATATGAAGTACTACCAGTTTTACTTCATGGGATGAATAGGTTGGGATTGGGAAATAAAATAAATGATTACTTCGGTGTGGTTCGCTAATCCCGGCTAGTTTGAATTGATATTCAAAGGAGATTAAAGAATAAATTTGAGGAATTTATCTTGGATAAAATTAATGGGAACTTTTCCCAAAGTATAGGAATATTTGAATAAAAGAATATTCTGAATTGGAATGAGGCGTATGTTGTGTTTGTGTAACACTTTTATAATATATACGCGAGTTATTCAGAAAGACCGGGTTTGTCCCATTCTGAATAACTGATTCGACGTGGTGTCGAAGATGAAGACAGTGGTCGAAGACCAGAAGTCTTCACGTCGTTTGGGTGATAACTGATGATCTTGATTGGGCTGTACACCCAAGAAGATGGAAACAGTTGTGATCGTCCAGACGTACTTGGAGATCGATGGATATGCGGGGTACTAGGTGCCTCCGGTTTCGTTCAGACCCAGAACGGACTTGTAAATGGACTGTGTGTCTGACATTGGATTTTAGTCCGTGTGATTGATCTCTATTAAATATATATCTGTTTGGCGGCGGAGAATTTATTCTCTTGCTTAACGCCCTTCTCTGAGACGTACGAGCTCAGGGGTTATATATTGATGGATATCAAACGCATGGAGTGAATTTCCTGTGTGGCATGCCTAAGTGGCAATTGATCGAGGCTTCTGTTGAAAAGCAAAGTCTTGTGGTGATGATCAAAGCACAGCCTGTGTGGCACAGCTTTGTGTAACGTGAATTCGCGAGTCTCGCACCCCGGTTGTGAACCAAAAACGGGAGAGGACCTCAGGGAGGGCATGCGTTTCTTTCTAGCTAGGGTGGTGTCAGTGACCTACCAGCCCTGACATTTATATACTTTTCACCTGTGTGGTTGTTGCTGTTGCGAGGCGCCTCAGTTTGATCGGACGATCCGGGTCCGATGGAGTCATTCGTTGGCTCGTTTACGCCCCAAAGGGCGGAGAAACGTATTGTTCAGGCACTATAATCCACATCGGTGGACCGGCCCTGACGATCCAAGGGGCAGTTGCGGCTGTTCCGGAGACATGGGCTAGATTGTCTCGAATCGGTAGAGGACGATCCCTGGCCTCGGTTCATAGATGGAAATCCAACTTCCAAATACGTGTATTGCGGTTTTAATTGTAGAACTAGTATGGCGACATGATATATGGTACCCATGCCGCCTATGATTGATACTTATGATTTGAAGTTGTTTTATACACTATGCACTTATAATAGTATCAAACTATTAGTTTTAACCGTATCAAGCATTCTTTGGCTGTTATAAGGGAAAACCCTATCCTCGGCTGCGTTGCATTGTGTGATGGGACCTGGGTCTTATAACAGCTTCATTTTTCTTTATTTAGCATTGCGCTGTTTGTTTTATGCACTGGTATTCTTGGGAGGAAACCCGTTCCGTGTTATACGGCGTGGTCCCTTGATTTACCTAACTTTAAAAATAAAGATTAACTGTTTTAGTTCTCACACCAGTCACATGACTGACCTGGAGTTTATTGTTTTAACCTAAACTCTGGGTGCCCTTATTTTCGACACGGGCAGCTAGTAGTTTTGGTTTTGCAGATTTATATTCCCAGGATCCTGGTTTACAGCTGGAACGATATCCGGAAAGCTTTGTATCCGTATATCTCCTTCTAGTTGTGTATTGTATTATTTTCCGCTGCGATGTATTTAAATGTAATTTAAGATCTCTGATATTTCTGTGTATATATTCATTTATACTCTGTATATTCTTGTATTCTGGTGCATTGTTGTAATATACAATGAAATGTTCTTTTATATGCGTTTTGTTGTGGCTTGTTCTCGAACTATCCGACGCTTTCCTTTACGGGGAAGTTGCGGGTTTTTACACGTGGTATCAGAGCTTTGGTTTACAAAGCTCAGAGAACAAGGCACATTAGAACCATACGAAAGAATTCATCAGATATTGGATTAGTAATATCCAATGGGGATGACTCGTTAGAGATGGGATCAGTAGTATCCTAGAACGAGTGTGAAGAGTATATTTTTAAAAATAAAAACAAAATTTGTTTTGAAAATTTAAATCAACTATTCGTATTTGATTATTTATTTTAATGAATTTGGACAGTCCAGTATATAAAGATTTTGCGTATACGTCTGATCCGCGTGTATTCGAAGTTTTAATATATTGGATAGATATAGATTCACACTCTAGTCGCCCGAAGGTGATTCTGATGGTTGTAGCTACATCATCAGAATTAATATTCGAGAGTCGAAGGTGTGATATTTATATACTTCCTATTGACTGGTGTGAGAACCAAAATTAGATAGGGCCTATTGTTGTGATTTGGCATCAAAAATTTGATTTTTGTGTATGTATCAAAATTATGAATTTGAAACTCTAATCAACTAATTGATTGATGTTTGTGTTGTTTGTTTATTTGTTTGCTAATTTTTAACCAATTAGCCTAATTGAATCGAATATTGAATTGTATTGAAATTTGGTCGCATTTGTTTGCATATACATATATATCATTGAACAGGTCATAGCAAGGAGGCTAGAGCCAGAGAATAAAATTTGTTTGCCCGACAAATAGGTACATGTTTACTACATAATTTCCTGTTTTATTTGGGTGATGATGATTTTATGAGCCTATTGGCTAGCCGCTTGGCTTTTTCTTTTTCTTTTTGAGATCTGAAGGACCGGGGAAGCTATTTGAAATTCCCCGATGCTCCCGGTGCAGGGGAGGTTATGGCGAAATTTTTCGAAAATTTAGGGTGTTAGCCAAATTTTTGAAATTTTGAAAATTCTCAGAAAATAAAGAGTTGGAGAATAGAAGCCAGATCGAGCGTAGAGTTGAATAATCAAACCGCTTTCGACTTTGTTCCTTTTCGGGGACGAAAAGTTTTAAGTGGGGGAGATTGTAACAACCCGGAAAATGCGAGCCAGTTTGAAATTTTTATTTTGGCAATTTTGGCGAATTTTGATTATTTAAAATGAATTATTTTAAATAATAATCGACGAGAAATTTATTTTGAATATAATTCGACGTATATATTATATACGTCGTCGGTAGAATATAAATATTTATATATAATTATAATAGAATTGAAAATGGCGCGGTAGTTCGATAATTCGATTTTAAACTTCAATTGAATGTACCGGGTGCAAAACAATCCGGATTTTAGTGAAACCAAAAACATTAGAATCTAATAGTGAATATCTTTCCAACGAATCCGAAAAATCAAAAGTTCGTAGCGGGAGTCAAAAGATATGTCCAGTTGAAAATTCTGAATAGTCGCTATGGAATTCAGGCCCTTAAAAATGGACATTTTGCAAACGACCTCGGATTTCGACGAAACCAGTTTTGTTGGATCCGCAGTGTCAAGTTATTGCTAGATTCCAAATTTCATAATTTTTCGAGTCAATATGTGAGCGTGGCAAAGGAAAACGCGTTTGACCAGTTTCAGTTGATTTTAATCGACTGGAAAATGGTCATTTTTCTAACGGTCTCAGAATTCGACGAAACTAGTTTTGTTAGGACCGTATCGTCAATACGAAGCTAGAAAATATTTTTCTGGAATTTTTCTAGTTAGTATGTGACCCCGGTAATTTGAAATGTGCGTTTAAAATTCAATATAGAGATTTAAATGAAAATTCAAAAGGAAACTGATTGTAACAATCAAATCAGCTTGCGATACATATCCCATTGTGTTCAGAATGGGGGTGAAACGCTATGGACGACAGGCGGTGGGCCTCGTTTTGATGACGTATGTAAAAGTCAACTTTTAAAAATAATAAAATAATAAATAAAAAAAAGGGAAAAACCCCTCTCTCCCCTTAACCAGGCCCCCCCCGATCTCTCTTCATTTCGAAAAAAAAAGAAAAAAAAAAGAAGAAGAAAAAGGGCGACGAGTGATGCCGCCCTGGTGGCCTCGCATCACCGCAGCCCCCCCCCCCCCCTTCGCCGTCCTCCCTCCCTCTTCCTCCTCCCCTTCTCCTCCTTGGCCGCATCGCAGACCCCACCCCCATCAGAAATCGACCGCAACGCCCTCCCACAAACCATCGCGCCGCCCCTCCTTCTTCCTCCTCCTCCCCTTCCCTTCGCCTGCGACCCCCGACCTTACCCATACCCGAACCCGAAACCCCCCCCCCCCCTGAGGACCGACGAAGCCGCATAGCCCCCCCCCCCCCTGTAAGTTTTTTCCCTTACTTTTATTTCTTTATTTCATTAATATAAAGTAATTATTTCATTAAAAACGAAATTCAGTTTCCCTGTGATATGTAGGATTAAAAATGAAATTAAAACTGATTTGAAAAATTAAAACTGATTTGAAAAATTAAAACTGATTTTTAGAAAAAGGTATTAAAACAGATTTTTGAAAGGGTTTTAAAACGGATTTTTGAAAAGAGGTAAAATTGAATTTGAAAAGGTTTTACTTTAAAAAGAAAAAGGTTTTAACTTTAAAAAGAAAAAGGTTTGATCTTTAAAATAGAAAAGACGGAATTTTTATTAAGTAAAAGATGTAAGATATGATTTTTATATTTTTAAAAGCGATAAAAATATGATCTTTATATATTGAACTTTGAAATAAAAATATGTTTTTTATATATTGAACTTTGAAATAAAAATATGATCTTTATATATTGAACTTTGAAATAAAAATATGATTTTTATATATTGAACTTTGAAATAAAAATATGATTTTTATATATTGAACTTTGAAATAAAAATATGATTTTTATATATTGAACTTTGAAATAAAATTTGATCTTTATATATGTAGTGAAATAAAAATTGAATCTTTATATGTGAAAAGGCGAGATTTTTATATATTGAATAGCATAGTAAAAATTCAATTTTTAAATATATGAAGTGATTATAAAAATATGTTTTTTAAATTGAAAGTGAATAAATAAAAATGTGATTTTTATTTTAAAGACATCGAAATATAAAAATGTGTGATTTTTATATATATAGTGACTACGGGCAACGAAGATGACGAAGACTTCTGCAAATGAAGTGCCGTGGAGCTAGGATAGCTATATGTGAGAATTTCTCACCTTTCAATTTTATTTTCTAGTTATATATATATACTAGGATGCAGACGGTGCTTAGTAGCACCCGACACAATCGTCCACAGACCATGGACTTGTTTGTTTGGTTGCATAGATTAGTTATATGATGTGATTTGAATTGGTTGTTTGGTGATTTTGATTGATGTGTGAATGGCGTGGGCCTTCACTAGACCGGGGATAAGGCTAGGCCTCGTCCCGTTTCTAGTATCGTGCCGTTATGCCGCCGAAATTTTCTAAAATAAGTTAGAAAATAAAAATATCATTTTATTGTGTAAATGAATAATAGAAATTCATATGTTGGAATAAAATGTTTTATCGTTAAAAATATAATTTTTAACGTGAGGATGAATATAGTGAAAGTGAATAAAATAAAATATTCATTTACAAACCAGACGGTTTGTTTATGTACACCTATTTGAAGGACATTGATTGGGTCGATAAATTTTACACATCGCCCAACAGCACAAATAAAATATGTGTTTGATTGTTTGAAACCCCACACGGGTGTTGGGATGAAATTTGAAGTTCACTCATCCTGATTTATTAAATATGTCGATCGATTGATTGACAGGCTGTTATAAGCGTCGAATATCTATATTTGATGCTTATACAGTGTAGTGCACTTTGGTTGATGGTTGATTATTTTCAATGCTATTATATACATGTGTTGTATGAAAATCCATATAATTAATTTTATATGGTAATTGATTGGGCCTCATTCCAGTTTTGAAAAAGAAATATTTGAACAGAAATATTTGAAAAAGAAATATTTGAAATAGAATATTTGAAAATAAAGGAATATATGAAGCCGTGTTGATTAGATTGACGCCATTTTGACATGAACGATATTTACATCGATTTTAAAAACGATTTCAAAGTGAATTGAATTGAAAACGAATTCAAAGTGAATTGAATTGAAAACGAATTCAAAGTGAATTGAATTGAAAGTGATTTCGAAATGAATTGAATTGAAAACGAATTCAAAGTGAATTGAATTGAAAGTGATTTCGAAATGAATTGAATTGAAAACGAATTCAAAGTGAATTGAATTGAAAACGAATTCAAAGTGAATTGAATTGAAAACGAATTCAAAGTGAATTGAATTGAAAGTGATTTCGAAATGAATTGAATTGAAAACGAATTCAAATTGAATTGAAAGTGGGTTGAAATGAATTCAAATTGAATTGAAATTTGAATTGAATAGAAATGAACTTTGAAATGAATTTATAAAGAAGAATTCAATTTTGCTTTGAATTGAAATGGAAGTGGAAATAGATTTTGAAACGAATTTTAAAACTATTTATATAATTCGTTTTGAATAGAAAATCGACGAAGTATATATTATATATATTATATATATAATATAATGGCCTGAATAGAACGCGCCGCGCCGCGGCAGTTCGCGAATTTCGACCATTGATTTCAAATGGACGTTACGGGAGATCCGACCGTCGGATTCTCCTAAAAACCGGAACCGTTGGGTTCGTATCGAAAAGAGCTTTCTAGCGAATGTTAGAAATTTGAAATCTAACGGTTGGATTTGGAATTATGTCCAAATCAAATTTGAAAAAGGTCGCTGTAAGTGCAGTTCGATGGCCATTGATGGAAATCGACTGTACAGGCCTTGATAAAATTATTAAAAATAGTAATAATTTGTGTAAAATCATAAGAAATGATTTGTGAAGATTTGGGATGAAAAACTACATGTTTGAAAAGATAAAAATAGATTTTTATCGAAATGAGCTAGTTTTGAACTAGAATTATAATTCTATTTATTTTTAAATAAATAAATTGAATTTGAAATGGTTTTGAAAATAACCAAAATTTCCAATGATTGCATTGGAGTGGATTTGAATCGAAATTGTCTTCGGAATATTTCGATGTTGGAATTCGTGATTATACAGGTGTTGTTATGGAAATTTGAAAGATATATATTTATATCGTTATTTCCAATACGACATTTGTTAGTCGTAGAATTTGATATTGAATATAAGCCGATATATTTTCTATTCAGAGCCTTGTATTGAATATCGAATGTGATTTGGGTTTGTCGTGAATGGTGTCTTCACTAACACTGTTCTTGAACCCTGTTGAGAAAATATTAAATCTTTTTAGTTAGATTTAATGAAGTGTACCAATTGAATGATATTTAATTGGAATGGAAGTGATATTGATTTTTGGGTTTATCGTGAACTGTGTTTTAAATAACACTCGTTCTTTAACCCGATAATTAATGGAATGTGATTTTGGGTTTATCGTGAACCGTGTTTTAAATGACACTGATTCTTTAACCCAGCCGAAGATTAAAACTAAGTGGAGTTTTAATGAATCTTTAATTAGATTGAAAATATTGAGAATTGAGTATCACCAGTTTTACTCCAAGCGATAGTTAAATCTTTAATTAGATTTGAACGTGAAATGGTAATTGAATTACCGATAACACTGTGGTGTTAGATATGAAGTACTACCAGTTTTACTTCATGGGATGAATAGGTTGGGATTGGGAAATAAAATAAATGATTACTTCGGTGTGGTTCGCTAATCCCGACTAGTTTGAATTGATATTCAAAGGAGATTAAAGAATAAATTTGAGGAATTTATCTTGGATAAAATTAATGGGAACTTTTCCCAAAGTATAGGAATATTTGAATAAAAGAATATTCTGAATTGGAATGAGGCGTATGTTGTGTTTGTGTAACACTTTTATAATATATACGCGAGTTATTCAGAAAGACCGGGTTTGTCCCATTCTGAATAACTGATTCGACGTGGTGTCGAAGATGAAGACGGTGGTCGAAGACCAGAAGTCTTCACGTCGTTTGGGTGATAACTGATGATCTTGATTGGGCTGTACACCCAAGAAGATGGAAACAGTTGGTGATCGTCCAGACGTACTTGGAGATCGATGGATATGCGGGGTACTAGGTGCCTCCGGTTTCGTTCAGACCCAGAACGGACTTGTAAATGGACTGTGTGTCTGACATTGGATTTTAGTCCGTGTGATTGATCTCTATTAAATATATATCTGTTTGGCGGCGGAGAATTTATTCTCTTGCTTAACGCCCTTCTCTGAGACGTACGAGCTCAGGGGTTATATATTGATGGATATCAAACGCATGGAGTGAATTGCCTGTGTTGCATGCCTAAGTGGCAATTGATCGAGGCTTCTGTTGAAAAGCAAAGTCTTGTGGTGATGATCAAAGCACAGCCTGTGTGGCACAGCTTTGTGTAACGTGAATTCGCGAGTCTCGCACCCCGGTTGTGAACCAAAAACGGGAGAGGACCTCAGGGAGGGCATGCGTTTCTTTCTAGCTAGGGTGGTGTCAGTGACCTACCAGCCCTGACATTTATATACTTTTCACCTGTGTGGTTGTTGCTGTTGCGAGGCGCCTCGGTTTGATCGGACGATCCGGGTCCGATGGAGTCATTCGTTGGCTCGTTTACGCCCCAAAGGGCGGAGAAACGTATTGTTCAGGCACTATAATCCACATCGGTGGACCGGCCCTGACGATCCAAGGGGCAGTTGCGGCTGTTCCGGAGACATGGGCTAGATTGTCTCGAATCGGTAGAGGACGATCCCTGGCCTCGGTTCATAGATGGAAATCCAACTTCCAAATACGTGTATTGCGGTTTTAATTGTAGAACTAGTATGGCGACATGATATATGGTACCCATGCCGCCTATGATTGATACTTATGATTTGAAGTTGTTTTATACACTATGCACTTATAATAGTATCAAACTATTAGTTTTAACCGTATCAAGCATTCTTTGGCTGTTATAAGGGAAAACCCTATCCTCGGCTGCGTTGCATTGTGTGATGGGACCTGGGTCTTATAACAGCTTCATTTTTCTTTATTTAGCATTGCGCTGTTTGTTTTATGCACTGGTATTCTTGGGAGGAAACCCGTTCCGTGTTATACGGCGTGGTCCCTTGATTTACCTAACTTTAAAAATAAAGATTAACTGTTTTAGTTCTCACACCAGTCACATGACTGACCTGGAGTTTATTGTTTTAACCTAAACTCTGGGTGCCCTTATTTTCGACACGGGCAGCTAGTAGTTTTGGTTTTGCAGATTTATATTCCCAGGATCCTGGTTTACAGCTGGAACGATATCCGGAAAGCTTTGTATCCGTATATCTCCTTCTAGTTGTGTATTGTATTATTTTCCGCTGCGATGTATTTAAATGTAATTTAAGATCTCTGATATTTCTGTGTAATATATATTCATTTATACTCTGTATATTCTTGTATTCTGGTGCATTGTTGTAATATACAATGAAATGTTCTTTTATATGCGTTTTGTTGTGGCTTGTTCTCGAACTATCCGACGCTTTCCTTTACGGGGAAGTTGCGGGTTTTTACAATTCCTTTTTGATATTCATTATAAAAATGAATAAAATCGATATAAATATCGTTTACATCAAAATGGCGTTAATCTAATCAACACGGCTTCATATATTTAAATATATTCGTGTCCATTCCAAACCGGACATCAAAATCAGATTTTGATCTTTTACTGAATATTATTTTAAAATATTCATTATTTTAAAATATTCGTTATTTTAAAATATTCATTCTTTCTGAACTGGAATCAAACACAATCAATTACCATATAATTTTATTTATATGGATTTCATACACACATGTACAAAACAATAATCAAACATAGTCAACCATCATCCAGAGTGCATTCTACACTGCATAAGCATTAAATATAAATATTCAACGCTTACATAGTTTGTCAACCAATCGATTGACATACCACTAAATATTGGGATTAGTGTATGTCCAATATCATCCCAATACCCGTGTGGGGTTTCAATCAACAAATAATGAATTTTATTTGTGTAGTTGGGCGATGTGTAAAATTTATCGTCTCAATCAATATCAGTCAATTGTGTGTACAAATACAAATCGTCCGATTTGTAAATGAATATTTATTTTATTCATATACCCGTTAAAAATTATATTTTTAACTACAAAATATTAATTCCATTCCACATCACACATTCAATTTTCACAACATAATCAATCAAACAAACAAGTCGTCCATGGTCTGTGGACGAAGGGTGCTGCTAAGCACCATCTGCATCCTAGTATATATTTTAACTAGAAAATAAAATTAAAGTGAGAAGTTCTCACCGTTGGGATCCACTCCGCCAGTTCTATTTCTGAAGTTCGGATTTGCCCAAAATTCCACTGCGATCTTTTCCTGCTGTTCAAAGTAAAAAATCACATTTTTATTTCAATGCTAAAAATTATATTTTTACTTCAAATCTCTTCATATAGAAATCATATTTTTATAATCTCTATAATATAAAAATCATTTTTTTATTATCTCTATAATATAAAAATCATATTTTTATTACTAATCTCTATACTTAAAAAAAATCAGATTTTTATTTAGCTACATGAATAAAAATCATATTTTTATGATCATAAAAATTGTATCTCTATCTCGCTTTCATGTATATAAAAATCGTATTTTCAATATCGAAAATCATTCCTTTACATACATAAAAATCATATTTTTATATACATAAAAATCATACCTTTTCTCTAATTAAAAATCAAATCTTTATACTTCATTCACATAAAAAAATCCTACCTTTTCTATAATGAAAAAGCTATTTTTTATTTACACAAAAATCTAATTTTTATTTTCATAAAAATCTAATTATTTTAATTAAAAAACTTACCTTTGCTGTTACGAAGGGGAGGAGGGGATCGGAGTGTTGCAGGGGCGCGTGGTCGGAGCTGCGATGGCTCGCAGGGGTGGCGCGATGGTCCTAGGGTTTGAGTGGCGCACTGATTTGGGCGCGAGGGGTTTATACTGGAGGGAGAGAGAGAGAACGACGGAGGGAGAACGGAGGAGGAGGGTCTGACGAGGTAAGGGGGAGCGGAGCAAACGGGCGGCGGCCTGGGAGAGGAGCGGCGGCGTGTGTCTAAGGAAGGCGACGGGGATTTTCTTGAGGAAAGCGGGGTTTGACTTCTGAAGGGAGAAAAGTAACGGGGGAGGGGGGTTAATTGAAAATGTTTTATATTATTTTTATTTTATTTATTTATTCCATGAAGCAATTTTTATTTCGAACTCAAAATCGAACCCACTGACTGTCATCCCTAGCTAATTACCCTATTCTGAACACAATGGGATATGTTCGGTAAGCCAATTCGACTGTTTCGATTAGTTTCCGTCAAAATCAAAATATAAATCTATATATTGAATTTGAACGCACATTCCAATTTACTAGGGCCACATACGGACCCCAAAAATTCCAGAAAAATAAATCTAGTTATGTTTTGATGATACAGTCCTTACAAAACTAATTTCGTCGAATTTGGAGACCGTTTGAAAAATGGCCATTTTCTGGTCAATCCAAATTGACTGAACTATTAAAACACGTTTTCTTTTGCCACGCCCACATATTAATTTCAAAAATTATGAATTTTGGAATCTAGCAATAATTCGACATCCCGGATCCAACAAAAGTAGTTTCATCGAAAATGGAGGTCGTTTGCAAAATTGCTATTTTTAAGGGCTATACTTTCCATAGCGACTATTCTGAATTTTCAACTGGGCATAACTTTTTATTTCCGCTATGAAATTTGGATTTGTCGGATTCATTGGAAAGATATTTTCAAATAGATTCTAATATTATTGGTTTCGCTAAAATCTGGTTTATTTTGAATCCTGTACATTCATTTGAAATTTGAAATTGAATTTTCAAACTACCGCGCCATTTTCAATTCCTTTTACAATTAAAATAAATATTTATATTCTAACTTCGATTAAAATAAATATATACATTTTAATTCTGTTCAAAATAAATTTTCTAGTCATTATTATTTAAAATAAATCATTTTAAATATTCAAAATTCATGAAAATTGCCAAAATAAAATTTTTAAATTGGTTCTGATTTTCCGGGTTGTTACAATCTCCCCCGCTTAAAATCTTTTCGTCCTCGAAAAGGAACGAAGCTGAAAGTTGTTTTACAAACTAACTCAACTTTCAGTTTGGCTTTCATTCTTCAACTTTTCAGTTTCTAGGAATTTTCCAATTCTTCAAAAATTTGGCTAACACCCTAAATTTTCGAAAAAAATTCGCCATAACCTCCTTTGCACGGGAGCACCGGGAAAATCCCCAAACCGCCACACAGGCCCTCTCACCTCAAAAAGAAAAAGAAAGGGCCAAGCGGCTAGCCAATCGGTTCATAAAATCATCCAAATCCAATAAATTAGTAAACATGTACCTATTTCTCGGGCATACAATTTTATTCCTCTTCTCTAGCCTCCTTGCTATGACCTGTTCACACATATATATGTACATGCATGCATTTCCAAACAATTTTCAAGTTAGTTCAATATTCAACGCAATTTGGTTATATTTACCATTCATTCACATAATGGTTTTATTGGTTAACAAATAATCATACAGCACAACCATCAATCAATTCGTTGATTAAAATTTCAGACATATATATAACTCTTATATATTCAAAAATCATATTTTCTAAGATCGGATTATATATATAATCACAAATACATTAATTATAAACTTGTCACTCTCAACTCATTCTAGGGAATTTCTAACCCCATCTCTAATGAGTTTACTCATTCTAGAATGCTACTGATTCTATCACTAATGAGTCATTCTCATTGGATATTACTAATCCAATCTCTGGTGAATTCTTTCTTTCGGTTCTAATATATCTTGTTCTCGAGCTCTGTAAACCAAAGCTCTGATACCAAATGTTTCTCACTATTATTTTGTACAGTTATTTAAATTATTTTGTAACTTCTCATATGAACTGCTCCACGTCGTCCACAGACCATGGACGACTTTTTTGATTGTATTGTGATGTAGAAATTGATTGTGATTGTCATGTATTGATATTATTGTATAAATGAATTTATAAATATATATACGATGTGAATGAAATATATATATATATATATATATGCGATGTGAATGAAATATATATATATATATGCGATATGAATGAAATATATATATATATATATACGATGTGAATGAATTATATATATACGATGTGAATGAATTATATATATATATACGATGTGAATGAATTATATATATATATATATACGATGTGAATGAATTATATATATACGATGTGAATGAAATATATATATATATATATATATATATATGTGATTTGAAATGCAAAATATAAATATATATATATATGGAATGCAAAATATATATGTATATGGAATGGAAAATATAATATATATGAAGAGTGAAAATATTATACATATAAATTGAAAATATTTTTTATATATATGAAATAATATACATATAAGTTGTGAAAAATATATATTAGAAGTATGAAAATAATATATATATGAAATGTGATAAATATATATATGAAGTGGGAATAAAAGATATATATGGAATAAAATATATATGAAGTATGAAAATAATATATATATGAAACGTGAAAAATATATATAGGAAGTGTGAATGAAATAAATATTGGTTTGTTAAAAATATTATTTTTAACTTATACATGCTGTAATGGCCTGCAAATCCGTACTATCTAAGTTGACTACATACATCACACGTCCAACCCAGATATCAATGAAATACGAATCATTTTTTTTGGAAGAAAAAGATAGAAGAAGAACAGAAACAACAACACAAAATCTCACATCACAACGGAACAAAATATATTATATCATAACTTTTGAAATACAAAATTTTAACTATATAACATACAATTATCAGAGTACAACACTTACAACACAGCGGAAATAAAAATACTATATATCTAACACTGAACTCCTGCTCCAAGTTCCTTTAGATAGATCTGTAAAATCCTGAACTACTTGACTGCCCATACAAATTTGGGCACCCAAGAGTTTTGGTAAAACAAAACAAAATAAACTCTGGGTCAGTCATGGGACTGGTATTAGTAAACAATTTAAAACAGTTTGTGAAAATAAACGATATCTCATAAGATCACGTCGTATAACACGGAACGGGTTTTTCCCTTATGAGAATCCAAAACAATTGATTTAACTTTCAAATCCTTTTGAAAGAAACGATAATCTTTATATCAAAACTCTTTTGATATTATAATAGTGTCTAAATCAAATAAATAGAAATCTAGTGGAACGTTTGCATCTCACGTTCCACATATATATAATATACAATCAAAACCGCGGGCACTTATTGGGTAATGCATTTCGAATTATGACAAGGTATGGAACCACCTTCCAATAGTCTATCTCTAGAGGAGTATACACTGGGTTCAACAAGAACATCTTGTAACCTAGCCACACATGACCAACCACTCATTTCGCTTGAGTGTATCAAATGTATATCACCAACGGTTGAGATCAGCAACCCTTTTCCCGAATGGTACATCATCTAATAGAATAAGGAATTAAATGAATTTCTCTAGATAGGTGACAATACACCCTAATGGGAGCTACCCACATAGTCATGCTGCCTGCCTGATATTTTCATTTCCCGGTTGTTGAGGCCTGAGGCTACGATTACTTATCATTCGTTGATAGCACAATCACTTTGAATGCCACATGGTTAGATCCGTTAATCACTAATTTATTTGCATAAATATAATCTGGATACTATGCTAAGGGAATAAATTCTCCACCACCATATATATATGTATACAGACCAACGTACACGATCATTGGAAATACTCTGTCAGACACTCGTACATATACGTTCATTCTGGGATTGAACGAAACCGAAGGCACAATTTCCATAAATGGAAAAAGCCCTTGCACTCTACTCTGTCTCCGATTACTTTCATATAATCTGATTCGCAACGCTACTGCCAATACGGAGTGGTTCTCGAATAATAATCCAACCGGTCTCTCCATATTGGCAACGATATTGGCAAACACTTCGATAGTCGGTTATTTAACTATCGAAGAAAAACAGACATTCATTCAAAGCATCAAACAAATCACTGGGCCTTTTAAATAATATTTCATTAATTAAAACACTTCTCCATTTCCTTATCCATATTCGTTAACACGATATTTTCGACAGTCATCTTGGCCTCTTACGCTATTTGGAAAACATTTCCATATATCGCCTTCTTTTATTTTCTATACTTAGAAAATATATTCTATTTATAATTGGAAAACATTCCAATTACTTATCTCTTCCACGACCATTCATTTATTTCTATACTCAGGAAATATTTATTATATATTTCCAAAATTCCACTTACTTGGGTTAAAACGAATGTTGTGTAAAACATCGTTACGACAACCCAAAATACTGCATTCAACTAATCTTATTCAACATTTATCTTTGAGACTGAATCCTGCTATTTATCAGTTAAAAATGAAATCAACCAAGTTGGGTTATAACTACCTCTCAGACCTTGAGTGAAAACATCATTAACTCCAAAACAGACAAGACCACTTAACTCGAATAATCAACACCATAAAAACAAATTATTCGTTTTTAAAACGTATATACATTTCTCTTTCTATTTTTACCAGATTTAATTAAAGATTTCCTTTTTGTTTATAGTATTCTCTTTTAAGTTCGTTTCCTTATCGAATTCCATCTATATCGATACATTGATTTCTAGTTACCAATTTTTCTTAAAATTTTTCTATCTCCTTAAATTTTCAGAAAATTTCGCCATTACCTCCCTTGTACGGGTCACTCGATACAACTACAAAACGCCTCTCTGGGCCCTTTCCATTCAAAAAGAAAATGAAAAATCCAAGCGGCTTGCCGATTCAGCGCATAAAACCTCATATGAAATTTAAACATGTACCTTTTTGTCAGGCACACGAATTATAACCTTCATACGCTTCATCCCATACCTGTCTAACCCATATACATCCATTCCTAATTTATTCCAACTCAATCTGGTCATTTTAACTCAATTCGCTAATTTATTATTTAATTAACTCTTTTGCCTATTTCACCTTTTATTTAACACATCACGTTCGTATACAATTTTAAATTGCTTATAATCCAATCGAATTCCATTTTCACTTCAAGTTTCATATTCGATTTCGAATATGAATTTACAAACCCCTTTTTCTGATCCAAAGTCCAATTTCGATTTATCCATTAACTAATTTTTCCTTCAAATTAGTTAATTCTATTCAATAATTAAAAATCTGATTTTTTTTCAAAAATCATTTCATTTACCCGGTTATAAATTTATTTATACTCAGTTTGCTATATATATAAATTCCAATTTCCTTTATAAATAAATTTATTTATAAAATTCAATATAATCGAATTCTGATTATAAATCCTTTGGATTTTTCTTACTTCAATTTATATTCCGAAGCTCAGAACAAAATTTATCGTTGTATTTCAAACCGTTTTCCAACTCAATTTTTAATTTATACTTGAAAATATAAACTTCTAAATTATCCAACAATAATTTATTTCCCTATTTTTATGAACATTGTTTATAATTTAATTTTTCTTGTTTTATATATTTAAACAAGTTCCAATTCGAAATCTATTTAAAACCAAAATCTCATTTTGGAATATTTTATTTATTTTAACTTACCCATATATAACATATAGTCTATTTTCACATTTACATTTAACTTCTATTTAATATAATCCTAATATTTTTATTAGACATTTTATTTAAACAAATTCGAACTAATCGAATTCAAATCAAAAATCCTTACGGATTTATTTTAGTTAAATTTATATTCCGAACATCAGAATAATTTCATCGTTTACTTCTTTAAAATGATTCCCCATTTCTATTTATAAATTCATATTTGAATTTAAATATTCAAATTATCAAATGATAATTTTTCCACTTCATTTATAAACACGGTTTATAAATTCATTTTAAATTCCCTTATTATCCAATGAAAATCATTCCATTTTATTTATAAACACCATTTATAAATTTACTTCAATTTCCTGTATTATTTAATTTATAAACATCGTTTATAAATTCACTTCAAATCCCGCATTATTAACTTATAAACAACGTTTATAATTTCACTTCAAATCCCGCATTATTAATCGTTTATAAATTCAATACTTGTTTTATATATTAAAACAAGGTAATATTTTATAGCCCATTCTAAATTCAAATTCTATTTTAGATAAATATATTTTTCCCTTTAAATCTCAAATATCATTTTCATGATATTTTTATATATCAACATTTTAGCCCAGTGATATTTAAACATTCAAAAACACACCATTATCAACCATAGGTTTTCTAACACATCATATATGATAATATATATGAAAATAAACAAATAATAACATTATTGAGGAATCCAGTTGGATTCCTCCAACCTGTTTTCCTGCATCCACAGACGTTAGTCACATAAATAATACCCATCCTGCTTCGAGGCAGGATATCGCGGTACAGAAGGTCATCCACTATCATAGCATGGGGCGTATAGGGTCATCCGCTAATGATACTGCGGGAATCCAACCACCAATATATATTTAATAACCACAAACACCAATCCTAAATAACTAATATATTTATAATATAGCCATAATAAAATTTCAGCGCATCCAAACAACCAACAAAGAATTATTTTTAACTAATAAAAATAATTCTAAATAAAATTTGAGTGAGATTTACTCACCTGAATTTATTTCGATCCATTCTGATTCCAATTGATCGCAAACTTTTCCTAAGTAATCCCATTTCCCACTACGAGCCCAGTTTGACTTGTGTTAATATTTTGGACCTCGTATAAATTTAATATATTGTATTGGATTTATGATTATAAATAAATTCAAACGAATTAAATATATTGTTAAAACTAATTACCTAAATTATTTTGTAAGCCTTGCATTCTGATCCCTTCTTCCCGGGTTATTCACGTTCCAGGAACCCTACTAGTAAAAATTTATCCACAACCAGAACATCTCTGTTCTCCCCAGTTCGTACACCACACTTTAACTCCCAGACCATTCTCAAGTTACCATCGCACTGCTCCATTACTCGCACGAACTCCAGCAATTTGTCGAGTCATTCGAAAGTAAATACTAACCGGTTGAACTCGATTTCTGAATTCATGAAACCCCTTACCCCACTGTCGAAGAACCCTAGTTTGCATCGCATCCCCAAACTTCCATTCGCTACCTTGTTGGACAGCTCGTGACTCTGACACAACGCCACGCTCGTGATCCACTGCCTCCACTCCAACTACAGTTCCATCGCTTGATTATCGAACACCCTCAGCCTCATCTGATCCTTGCGCCTCCTCTCGATTTCAGGCAGACCTCGACCTTCGAACCACCCAGATCCCATCGCATGCATCACCCTTTTGAATACATTGATTTCCCTTAGCTTCAGGTCAAACCCTTTTGAGTCGCGATGGTCACAGTCGAGCATCTTGTTCACTGCCACGCTACCAGAAATCGCGACAACCGCCAGTTCTACTTTTGTCTGGAGCAAAGTACAATAATCCAACTTGATCGAGCCTACCGATTTGGGAGCGTCTTACATTTGGTGACAAACTTCAGAAGACTTGGGATTTAAATTGTGATTTATGTGGACTTGGGTTTTGATTTCCTAGAGGGGAACAGAACATTTAGTTTAATAGGATTTTGAATGAATGAGGAAGCTCGTTGGATTTTTTATTCCATTTGAGGACTAAAGGAAAGAGGGGAAGCTCGTTGGATTTTTCATTCCATTTGAGGACTAAAGGAAAGAGGGGAAGCTCGATTCACATAAGTGTGAAGGGGCATTTTTATCATTTACCGAACCATTCGATTTTAGCCTTTCAGAAGAAACAAAAATGGAAATGATAATGAGCGACTTATAGAAGAAAGATAACTTAGATAGTAAGGAATTTAGGTCTGCGTAGTACATATAGGTTAGGGTAGGTTAAGTACATTTCATTAAATTCGAATTGACTTTGATTTAACTGCAATTTGATGTTGATCTTATCCACTATATATTATTATAATATATTTAACGGTTACTGAACCCCTATTTAAACATAACAACCAGCGTTCCTAAGGTTAAACCACTAATCTGAACACACTAGGATAGGTTCCGAGGCCTCATTTGATCGTCTGGAGAAGATATTAATTTAAATTGATAAATTAAATTTGAAACAAATAAATTCTTTGATAATAAAAATTATTATTATCGTTTCTGTTCAGTTAGAATTTATATTGATTAGTTGAATCATTTTCGATACAGTTTAAATCTTCGAATTCAATTATATTTCATTTTCCGTATACGATTATTCAATACACTTGAAATTAAATCGTAATCGATTATTAAATAGATAACTCAATATATAAAAATTCATTTATATTATCAACTCAATATTTTAAACCATATTAAATATTTAAAATTAACTGTTTGAAAAATCCGGGTCGTTGCACATGCACTATATAAAATTTTCATGTAATGGAATTCAATTTTGATTAAAAATTGAAATGAAAGTTGAAATCATTTTTAAAATGAAATTAAAGCGATTTATAAAATACGTTTTAAATGGAAATAGAAGAAATATAATATATATATATATATTATGTATTAAATGGCCTGAATTGTATGCACCACGCTGCGACCGTTCGCGTATTTCGACCATTGACTTTGAATTGACATTACGGGAGATCCGACCATCGGATTCTCCTACAACTAGAACCGTTGGGATCGTATCAAAAAGAGATTTTAAACGAATATAAGAGATTTGAAATCTAACGATTGGATTCAGAGATACGTCCAAATCAAATTTGGAAAAGGTCACTGTAAGTGCAGTTCAGTGACCGTTATTGGAAACCGACTGTACGGGGCTTGATAAAATTATTGAAAATATCAATAATTTGTGTAAAATCATAATAAATGATTTGGAAAGAATTGGGATGAAAATTTCCATATTTGAAAAGATAAAAAAAATATTTTTATCGAAATGAACTAGTTATGAACTAGAATTATAATCCAATATTTTTAAATAAATAAATTGGATTTGAAATGGTTTAAAAAATAACCAGAATTTCTAATAAATGAATTGGAATGGATTTGAATCGAAAATATCTTCGGAATATTTCGATATTGGATTCCGTGATTATACGGATATTGTGGAGGAATTTGGAAGATATATATATATCATTATTCCCAATACGATATTTGTTGATTTCAGAATTTGATATTGAATATGAGCCGATATAATTTCTATTCAGAGCTTTGTATTTAATATTAAATTGGAGTTTGCGTTTGTCGTGTACTGTGTTTAAATGACATTTGTTCTTTAACCCACTTAATGACAGGATTAATTTCCAGAAAGTTGAACAATCAATAAATAATGAATTTCAGAGATCGAAACTAATGAGAGTCAGAATAAATCTTTAACTAGATTTGAAAGAACGAATGGTGATTAAATTTACCAAAAACATAAGATGTGATATAAACCAAATATGCTTGGTTGTTGATATTGATTGTGACTGATTGATTGTTTGGATTGTGCTCGACCAGTTTATGAGCAAAATATGCTTTTACATTTAGCATTGGGTTGGGTAGAAATATTCGTATGCTGACATCTTGTGAAACACTTCACGATTTGACTTCGAGGTGTTAGCGAAGATGTTGAGTTCATTTCAAATTTAATGAATGATTTTGAAATGATATTTTTCTTAAATGAAAAGAAATGTATTACCGATTTTGGACAGGGAATGTTTTATAAAAATGTTTTATAAAACAGAAAGGATTTCGGGGGCTAAAACCCGATGATTTCAAAATGATTTGGAAATGTATTATGTTTTTACATTGTAGTTCATCACATATTCGATTAGTTGCTATTAATGATGTATCTGTTTGGTGGTAGAGAATTTATTCTCTTGCTTAACACCCTTCTTTGAGTTGTATGAGCTCAAAGGTTATGTGATTAATAGTGACTGATCATATGTGTGAATTGCTGATGTGAAGTACTATATTTTGATAGTACTTGTGATTATAATGTTGTGAAATGATTTTCTCCACTTCGAGATATAAAAATGATTTAGTATGTGGCAAAAGATTATGGTAACCTGGACGACTAAAAGAATGGGTGAGATGGGCGGTGTATGCTTCCATGCGTGGGAGGTGCATCGTCAGTGTAGCCTGCTCCATGCGTGGGAGATGCACATATATATATCGAGTTGCTTAGGTGCGTGCCCTTTGCCTTGTCTAGGGAGAGCCCAATATTTGGTTGCATACTTGTTTGTATGCATTGTTATGATTTGGAATTCATATTTTCAAATGATTTGATTTGAGATCCTGAAGTGAAATCTACTTTGATATAAAAGCTAGATATGTATTTCAAATGATTTGAAATAGAAATCGGGAAATAAAGTCCAAAGGAATAAATTCTGTAAATTGAATTGGATTTGAAAACTCGGGCAGTCGAGTAGTTTTATTTTGCAGATATGGTTAGTAGGATTCTGGATCGAAGCGAAAAGCTGTGTCCAGAGTATTGTTAGTCTTTCGCTGTGTTATTTTATTTATTTCCGCTGTGCATTATATTACATTTATTGTAAATAAATCTTCTATTGTTTTATTATTTTTCGATGTACTCTGATGTAACGTTATTGTGATGTTTATAAAAGTCTTCTGTTATTTTTTCTGATGTGTTGTATGCCCAGAATTAGCGTATGCGGGGTTCAAACAGTCTTGGTCGGTTTAGCGATCGATTAGGTCCGGGCGAAATCCGTATCGTTACAATTTCTGTCATTTCCCGGTTGATGAGGCTTGAGGTCACGATTATACTTTAGAGAACATCTCATTAACTTTGAATGTCACATCGTCAGATTTGTCAAACCACTAATTGACGTCCATAAATATACTCTGGGTGTTAAGAAAGAGAATTTCTCCACCCCCAAACTTGGTATATTTGTAAAAATCAACAAAACGTTATTCTCAATAAATACTCTGTCAGACATTTGTCCATACAAGTCATCCAGGAATAGGATGAACCAAAGGCACCATCCTACCGCATTCTTATATACAAATCGCCCCAAGGATTAGTAGCGAGTGGTCCTTTCAATCCGTAAATTTCAATCATGATAGAACCACAGTGTACCTCTTTTGTGGGAGCTACCCAGAGATTATAAGTAGTTCTTTTGTTTCATGAAGATTCTACGGTCCTCAATGCTCCGTCTTTATTTACTCAAGTTAGTTTTGATCGCAATAATGATCCGAAGTGGATTTGGGTCTAGTTCCCATCCCGATCTCTTCAAAACAACACATCAAAAGTCCAAGAATAATATATCATTGATATTCGGATTTTTAATTATCAATCTCAAACAATATGATCAAGTATATTGGCAGCTCAGACCCTTGTTATTCCAAATCATTCATTAAAGTTTTATCGATCCTTTAAAATCATTTCATCGATCAAAAATCGATTTTGTTTAAATAACTTGACCAATCACTATTATTTCTTTACTTGAAAAAAAACCATAGTTATATTCCAACCTCCTCTTTATCTCCTTTTACTTTGAAAAATATTGCTACATCTCCATAAACCCTTTATATTTCTTTACTTGGAAATATTACTTAAGATTCACATTCTCCTTTGTATTTCCTTAACTTTAGAAATATCGGTATATATATTATTACCCGATGGTATGAATTCAATTTACTAATTCTTATATGCCAAACAGTGATAATTTATACATTGCTCACTTTAAAAATCATCTTGTTTAATTTCATTTCAAAATCCTGCAAATAAGTTGCAGTATTCCTTTTATGGAAATAATAAACTAATTTCAACATCCCTTACTGTTACAAACTAATAACATTCCTGGATAATAGTGAAGCCGTTTAAGTTGTGGTATTTTAATTACCTCTCAAACATTGATCGACGACATTCTTATCTCATAATAGATAGGAGTTCGTAACTAAAATTCATTTATCCATTTCCTTTCAAAACAATTTAATTTTGTTATTATAACTTAATTTGGATTTTTCATCAGCGAATCCATCAACTATCTCTTTTACTAAAATACAATAAGTATTTCCCTTCATATTCTTAGAAAACCCTTATTTTTATCTTAATTCTTTTACTCAGTTCAAATATTCAATAGAATATTTATTCTAAATTATCACATTAGCTCAAATCAATTTTATAACTTGTTTATAAACACGAATTCCAAAACTAAAATCCATTTTATGTTCTTTTACCCAAATCCATCTAACATTCACTTATTTTCCCTTTCGACCACTCCTTTCTATTCAAATCATTTATTTAATTCAACAGTTCTTTAAAATTGATACTTTTGTTTTGGTTTCTCTTTAAAACCCCTCCAAAACGTTTGGATTTTTAAAATAAAATCTCCTTTGTAAAATCTTTATGAATATCCAATTTAATTCTATTATAATTCAGTTATTATCTTAAATGAATTTCAGCTGAGAAATAATAAATTTAATTATTATAATATTAAAATAATGATTAACTCCATTATTTACCGAAGTAAAAACAGTTTACTTCTTCATTAACTAAAATAGATTAGTTAGTCACTTTATTAAACAATACCTAAATAAATATTCATTTTTAGCGTCGTTAAATAAAAGGATAATTAATATATAAAAAATCTTATTAATTTAAAATAACTATTTACTAAAATGTTTTCATTATATTAATTGGAAATCAATTAACCTAATAATCACTTCAACAAAATAGTTGACTTAGTCAACTTTAAATCATTAGTAATTTGTTAATTGATTTAAGCAAACTCTTCCTCTTAGATTAATATAATCAATCTAATAATATTGCTAAATTGTTTTCTTATAAACAATTATTCCAAATTATTAACCCGTGGATTAATTATGGCTTTATTTACTTATTTAAACGTTACTTTCTCATTACAAAATCATTTTATAATACTTATAAAACCAATTTATAATTATCGATTTATTTTCAAAACTTCATTTATAAAATATAATAGAAAAATCTTACTTCAGTTATGAAAATAAATTTTATAACTTAACTGCATCAGTTTACCTAACGACAATTCAACGACTAAATAAAAAGGTATGTTTCGGGCCATTTGCTGCCAATTACTCAATCAATATCGTATATTGATTAAAAGTACAACGACGTTGAATTTCAATTCAATGTCAACATCCAAACAGGTTTTTAGTGTCATTTGGTTCAATCAATGCATATATAAATAATATAAAAACAAGTAGCACATATAATATTTGAGGAATCCGGTTGGATCCCTCCAACCTGTTCTTCCCTGCACAACATCATTTAATAATAATAATATCCGAAATAAATATTTCGATCTAAATCATTCAGTTTTACATAAATAATGTCGACAACCAATAAACCACCAATAATCAACCAATCACCCAATTTTATACTAACAATGATAAGTTATAACTATTTGAATTTAATCACATCATAGTATTACAGAAAGCGTGAGAGTTAACTCACATTGTTTTGGATTAACGATTTCAGCGTTATTTTGTTTAATTTTAAAACGGCCGTATGAAATTAATCGAAAATCTGAATTACCTCCAAACTCTTCCGACTTAGTTTAGCAACGTAGTGCTTTCCATCGCGATTCCAATGCAACTTGTTTCATACAATTCTGATAGTACACAAACAAGTTATACCAATTCCAAGTATATACATATATTAAACGATTATTAACTAAACCATTTATAAATTATTTAAAATATGATTACCGTTACTTCGTTTTAAGCACGTGGTTAACCTCCTTAATCCCTCTCTTGATTATGCGTCTTCTCCCCCATATTCATGAACTCCCCGATTCTCCCTTCAATGAATAGAACACGACTCCCTCCTCTTCAAATCCTACCGACGAACCCTTTCACCATACCCCGACCCCGAGCACTCACCAGAACTGCCCATGCCTGAGACTTCCCTCGCCACAACTGGGTGACCTGCATCATTCTTGAAACATGGAAAAACCCATACACCGATCATCCTCGGTAATACGCCACCTCCGGCCATCGGAGGTGTAACAACCCGAATTTAAAATTTTTATTTTGGCGATTATAGCGAATTTTGAATATTTAAAATAGATTATTTTAAATAATATGGACGTGGAATTTATTTTGAATATAATTCGAGCGTATATATTATATACGTCGTCGTTAGAATATAAATAATTATATATAATTATAAATAGAATTGAAAATGGCGCGGTAGTTCGATAATTCGATTTCGTACTTCAATTGAATGTACCGGGTGCAAAACAATCCGGATTTTAGTGAAACCAAGAATAATAGGATCTAATTGATAATATATTTCCAAAGAATCCTGGAAATCAAAATTTCATAGCGGGAATCAAAAGATATGTCCAGTTGAAAATTCTGAATAGTCGCTATGGAATTCAGGCCCTTAAAAATGGGAATGTTGCAAACGACCTCGGATTTCGACGAAACCACTTTTGTTGGGTCCGTGATGTTAAATTATTACTAGGTTTTAAATTTCATAATTTTTCGAATCAATATGTGAGCGTGGCAAAGGAAAACGCGTTTGACCAGTTTTAGTTGATTTTAATCGACTGGAAAATGGCCATTTTTCCAACGGCCTCAGAATTTGACGAAATTAGTTTTGTTAGGACCGTATCGTCAATACGAAGCTAGAAAATATTTTTATGGAATATATAGAGTTGTTATGTGACCCCGGTAATTTGAAATGTACGTTTAAAATTAAATATAGCGATTTAAATGTAAATTCAACGGAAACTGATTCAAAAGATCGAATCGGCTTACGATACATATCCCATTGTGTTCGGAATGAGGGTAAAACGCTATGGACGACAGGCGGTGGGCCTCGTTTTGAGATCGAAAATAAAAGTTGCTTTTTGGCGAAAAATGAAATAAAAAAATAAATAAAAAATATATCTCCCCCATAACTCAGTCAAACTGCCCCCCCCCCCGTTCATTTCTTTCCCGAATCGAATCTGAAAAAAAAAACGATGGACGCATCGTCGATCCGCCCGCCTGCTTCGTCCACCGCCGCCCTCCCCGAGACCACCGCCGCCGCCTCGAAGAGCCCCCCCCAGGCGCCAGAGCCACCGCGAAAACCCCACCCCCTGCCTCGCGAACGCTACAGCCGCCCCCCCTTGAAGCGAACGCCACCGCCCATCGCCAGAAACCCACCGCACCACCCTCCACAGCTCGCAACGCCCTCCTCCAGCCGATTTACTGTGAGTTCTTACCCTCCCCTTTTCTTTATTTAGTTATTTATTTGAAACTGAAATTTATTTAAATTAAAACTGAATTATGATTATATTAAAAGCATGAAGAAGGTAAGATTTTTTTTATTTTAGTTAAAGGCAGGGTTTTTGGTAATAAAAATCCAATTTTTATATTTTTTAGCAAAATAAAAATATCATCTTTATATAGTAGGAGGGATAAAAATATTATTTCTATCATGGTAGCAAGTTAAAGATACTATTTTTATGAGAGTAACAAGTTAAAAATATTAGTTTATTCGTGTAGCTAAGTAAAAGTATAATCTTTTATGTGTAAAAGACGTTATAAAAATATAATTTTCGTATTATAGAAAAGGCGAAATCTATATGACAGCAAAGTAAAAATTCGATTTTTATATATTGAATAACAAAGTAAAAATTCGATTTTTGCATATGTAGTGGCTACAGCAACGAAGATGTCAAAAATGAGATAACGAAGAAGATTTCTATCAAAGAAGAGTCAAGATGATTGGATAGCTAAAGTGAGAACTTCTCACTCAAAATCTCTTTTTCTAGTTATATATATATATACTAGGATGCAGACGGTGTTTAGTAGCACCCGACACAATCGTCCACAGACCATGGACTTGTTTGTTTGGTTGCATAAATTAGTTAGATGATTTGATTTGAATTTGGTTGATTGGTGAATTTGATTGATGTGTGAATGGCGTGGGCCTTCACTAGACCGGGGATAAGGCTAGGCCTCGTCCCGTTTCTAGTATCGTGCCGTTATGCCGCCGAAATTTTCTAAAATAAGTCAGGAAAATAAAAATATCATTTTATTTAAAGAATGAACTGAATAGAAATTCATATGTTAAGATAAAATGCTTTATCGTTAAAAATATAATTTTTAACGTGAAATGAATAAAATAAAATATTCATTTACAAACCGGACGGTTTGTTCATGTACACCTATTTGAAGGACATTGATTGGGACGATAAAATTTTACACATCGCCCAACTGCACAACTAAAATATGTGTTTGATTGTTTGAAACCCCACACGGGTGTTGGGATGAAATTTGAAGTTCACTCATCCTGATTGATTAAATATGTCGATCGATTGATTGACAGGCTGTTATAAGCGTTAGATATCTATATTTGATGCTTATACAGTGTAGTGCACTTTGGTTGATGGTTGATTATTTTGCAATGCTATTATATACGTGTGATGTATGAAAATCCATATAATTAACATTATATGGTGATTGATTGGGCCTCATTCCAATTTAGAAAATAAAGAATATTATAATATAAAGGTTCATGTGTTGACTGTACTCATCCGTTGAGATAAGTCATGTGTTGAACGAAATATTTTAATAATAAAATTTACATCTTTATCAATATAAAGAAAAGGTTCATGTGTTGACTGTACTCATCCGTTGAGATTAGTCATGTGTTGAACGATATATTTGAAATAGAAATATTTGAAAATAGAATTATATGAAGCCGTGTTGATTAGAGATGCGCCATTTTGACGTGAACGATGTTTATATCGATTTTATTCATTTTGAAATGAATTGAATTGAAAACGATTTCGAAATGAATTGAATATAAAATGATTTCGAAATGAATTGAATTGAAAATGATTTCGAAATGAATTGAATTGAAAACGATTTCGAAATGAATTGAATTGAAAACGATTTCGAAATGAATTGAATAAAAAAACGATTTCGAAATGAATTGAATTGAAAACGATTTCGAAATGAATTGAATTGAAAACGATTTCGAAATGAATTGAATTGAAAACGAATTCAAATTGAATTGAAAGCGAATTGAAATGAATTCAAATTGAATTGAAATTTGAATTGAATAGAAATGAATTTTAAAACGAATTTATAAAGAAGAATTCAATTTTGAATTGGATTGAAATGGAAGTTGAAATTGTTTTTGAAACGAATTTAAAACTATCTATATAATTCGTTTTAAATAGTAATCGACGAAATATATATTATATATATTATATATATAATATAATGGCCTGAATAGAACGCGCCGCGCCGCGGTAGTTCGTGAATTTCGACCATTTATTTCAAACGGAAATTACGGGAGATCCGTTGGGTTCGTATCGAAAAGAGCTTTCTAACGAATATTAGAAATTTGAAATCTAACGGTTGGATTTGGAGATACGTCCAAATAAAATTTGAAAAAGGTCGCTGTAAGTGCAGTTCGATGGCCGTTGATGGAAATCGACTGTACGGGCCTTGATAAAATTATTAAAAATAGTAATAATTTGTGTAAAATCACAAGAAATGATTTGTGAAGAATTGGGATGAAAAATCCCATATTTGAAAAGATAAAAATAGATTTTTATCGAAATGAACTAGTTTTGAACTAGAATTATAATTCTATTTTTTTTTAAATAAATAAATTGGATTTGAAATGGTTTTTAAAATAACCAGAATTTCCAATGATTGCATTGGAATGGATTTGAATCGAAATTGTCTTCGGAATATTTCGATGTTGGATTTCGTGATTATACATATGTTGTTATGGAAATTTGAAAGATATAGATATATATATCGTTATTTCCAATACGATATCTGTTGGTCGTAGAATCTGATATTGAATATAAGCCGATATATTTTCTATTCAGAGCCTTGTACTTAATATCAAATGTGATTTGGGTTTACCGTGAACCGTGTTTTAAATGACACTGATTCTTTAACCCAGTCAAAGATTAAAACTAAGTGGAGTTTTAATGAATCTTTAATTAGATTGAAATAATCGAAATGGAGTATCACCAGTTTCGCTCCAGGCGATAGTTAAATCTTTAATTAGATTTGAACGTGAAATGGTAATTGAATTTACCAATAACACCGTGGTTTTAGATATGAAGTATAACCCGTTTTACTTCATGGGATGAATAGGTTGGGATAGGGAAATTAAAACAAATGATTACTTCGGTAAGGTTCGTTAATCCCGACTAGTTGAATCAAAATTCAAAAGAAGATTACAGAATAAATTCAAGGAATATATCTGGGATAAAATTAATGGGAACCTTTCCCTATGAATATGAAATTTAGAAACAAACTGTCGGTTAGCCAAGTAGAATGGTTTTCTGGATATTGATCTGATGTTGGTTTCGGCCTTCGGGGTTAATATTTGGGAAATTATTCTCTTGATTAATTTACGGTTAGTGACTGATGAATTGGAATGAGGCGTATGTTGTGTTTATGTAACATTTATTTTTAATATACGCGGGTTGTTCGGAAAGGCCGGGTTTATACCCATTCTGAATAACCGATTCGACGATATGTCGAAGATGAAGACGGTGGTTGAAGACCGGAAGTCTTCACATCGTTTGGATAATTACCGACGATCCTGATTGGGCTGTACACCCAAGAGGATGGAAATAGTTGGTGGTCATCCAGACGTACTTGGAGATGGATGGATATGCGAGGAAAGTGCCTCCGGTTTCGTTCAGACCCAGAACGGACTTGTAAATGGATAGTGTGTCTGACGTTGTATTCCTTTATACTGTATTGGTGATCTCTGCTAAATATATATCTGTTTGGTGGCAGAGAATTTATTCTCTTGCTATACACCCTTCTCTGAGACGTACGAGCCTAGAGGTTATATATTGGCAGAAATCAGTGGTACAGTATGGACTGACAATGTGGCATGCTGAGTTGCATGGATCAAGGCTTTTGTTGAAAAGTAAAGTGTTGTGGTTGATGATCAAAGCACGGCCTTGTGTGGCATAGCTTTGTGTAACGTTGATTCGCGAGTATCACACCCGGTATGAACTAAAAACAGGAGACGGACCTCAGGGAGGACATGCGTTTCTTTCTAGTTAGGAGTGGCGTCAGTGCTTGAATTGGCTGACGAGTTTGACTCATGTGGATGTTGCTTATTATTACTTACTGAAAAGCGAGGCGCCTCGTGATATCGGTTTCGGCCGATGCTTCTGGTCGGCTGACGGGCCAGGCTTACGCCCCAAAGGGCGGGGAAACGCAGTGTTCAGGCATTTTAATCCACATCGGTGGACCGGCCCTGACGATCCAAACGCTAGACAGAGTACTTGCCTGTGGCTCGGGCTAGAGAGTCACAAATCGGTAGAGGATCTTGCCTCTAGCCTCGGTTCATACCATAAATGATAACCCAACTTCCAATACGACATTGCGGTTTTAATTGTAGAACTAGTATGGCGACATGATATATGGTACCCATGCCGCCTATGATTGATACTTATGATTTGAAGTTGTTTTATACACTATGCGCTTATTATAGTATCAAATGATTTGTTTCAAACGTATCAAGCATTCTTTGGCTGTTATAAGGGAAAACCCTATCCCCCGGCTTGCGTTGCATTGTGTGATAGGACCTGGGTCTTATAACAGCTTCATTTTTCTTTATTTAGCATTGCGCTGTTTGTTTTATGCACCGGTATTCTTGGGAGGAAACCCGTTCCGTGTTATACGGCGTGGTCCCTTGATTTACCGAACTTTAAAAATAAGGATTAATAACTGTTTTAGTTCTCACACCAGTCACATGACTGACCTGGAGTTTATTGTTTTAACCTAAACTCTGGGTGCCCTTATTTTGACACGGGCAGCTAGTAGTTTTGGTTTTGCAGATTTATATTCACAGGATCCTGGTTTACAGCTGGAACGATATCCGGAAAGCTTTGTATCCGTATATCTCTTCTAGTTGTGTATTGTATTATTTTCCGCTGCGATGTATTTAAAGGTAATTTAAATCTCTGGCATTTCTGTGTAATATTCATTTATACTCTGTATATTCTTGTAATCTGATGCATTGTTGTAATATACAATGAAATGTTCTTTTGTATGCGTTCTGTTGTGGCTTGTTCTCGAACTATCCGACGCTTTCCTTTACGGGGAAGTTACGGGTTTTCACAGTTGGTATCAGAGCTTTGGTTTGCAAAGCTCAGAGAACAAGACATATTAGAACAATACGAAAGAATTCATCAGATATTGGATTAGTAATATCCAGCGAGAATGACTCGGTAGAGATGGGATCAGTAGTATCCTAGAACGAGTGTGAAGAGTATATTTTTAAGATGAAAACCAATTTTGTTTTGAAAATTTAAATCAATTATTCGTATTTGATTATTTATTTGTATTGATTTGGACAGTCCAGTATATAAAGATTTTGCATATACGCCTTGCAAACGTGTATTTGAAGTTTTAATATACTGGATAGATATAGAATTACACTCTAATCGCCCGGAGATGATTTTGATGATGGAGCTCCATCATTAGAATTTATGTTCGTGTGACGAAGGTGGACTTTCTATATATTTCCTATTGACTGGTGTGAGAACCAAAATTAGATAGGACCTATAGTTGTGATTTGGCATCAAAAACATGATTTTAGTATATGTATCAAAATTATGAATTTGAAACTCTAATTCACTAATTGATTGATGTTTGTGTTGTTTGTTTATTTGGTTGATAATTTTGAACCATTTAGCCTAATTGAACCAAATATTGAATTATATTGAAAATTGGTTGCGTTTGCTTGCATATACATGTATATCCATTGAACATGTCATAGCAAGGAGGCTAGAGCAGAGAATAAAATTTGTTTGCCCGACAAATAGGTACATGTTTACTACATAATTTACTGTTTTGTTTGGGTGATGATGATTTTATGAGCCTATTGGCTAGCCGCTTGGCTTTTTCTTTTTCTTTTTGAGATTAGAAGGACCGGGGAAGCTATTTGAAATTCCCCGATGCTCCCGGTGCAGGGGAGGTTATGGCAAAAATTTTCGAAAATTTAGGGTCTTAGCCAAATTTTTGAAAATTTGAGAATTCTCAGAAACTGAAAAGTTGGAGAATGGAAGCCAGACCGAACGTAGAGTTGATTAATCAAACCACTTTCGACTTTGTTCCTTTTCGGGGACGAAAAGTTTTAAGTGGGGGAGATTGTAACAACCCGAAAATCTAGGCCAGTTTAAATTTTTTATTTTGGCGATTATAGCGAATTTTGAATATTTAAAATAGATTATTTTAAATAATATGGACGTGGAATTTATTTTGAATATAATTCGAGCGTATATATTATATACGTCGTCGTTAGAATATAAATAATTATATATAATTATAAATAGAATTGAAAATGGCGCGGTAGTTCGATAATTCGATTTCGTACTTCAATTGAACGTACCGAGTGCAAAACAATCCGGATTTTAGTGAAACCAAAAATAAAAGGATCTAATTGATAATATCTTTCCAAAGAATCCTGGAAATCAAAATTTCATAGCGGGAATCAAAAGATATGTCCATTTGAAAATTCTGAATAGTCGCTATGGAATTCAGGCCCTTAAAAATGGGAATGTTGCAAACGACCTCGGATTTCGACGAAACCACTTTTGTTGGGTCCGTGATGTTAAATTATTGCTAGGTTTTAAATTTCATAATTTTTCGAATCAATATGTGAGCGTGGCAAAGGAAAACGCGTTTGACCAGTTTTAGTTGATTTTAATCGACTGGAAAATGGCCATTTTTCCAACGGCCTCAGAATTCTACGAAATTAGTTTTGTTAGGACCGTATCGTCAATACGAAGCTAGAAAATATTTTTATGGAATTTATAGAGTTGTTATGTGACCCCGGTAATTTGAAATGTACGTTTAAAATTCAATATAGCGATTTAAATGTAAATTCAACGGAAACTGATTCAAACGATCGAATCGGCTTACGATACATATCCCATTGTGTTCGGAATGGGGGTAAAACGCTATGGACGACAGGCGGTGGGCCTCGTTTTGAGATCGAAAATAAAAGTTGCTTTTTGGCGAAAAATAAAATAATAAAATAAATAAAAAAATATTTCTCCCCCATAACTCAGTCAAACTGCCCCCCCCCCCCCCCCGTTCGTTTCTTTCCCGAATCGAATCTGAAAAAAAAAACGATGGACGCATCGTCGATCCGCCCGCCTGCTTCGTCCACCGCCGCCCTCCCCGAGACCACCGCCGCCGCCTCGAAGAGCCCCCCCCCAGGTGCCAGAGCCACCGCGAAAACCCCACCCCTGCCTCGCGAACGCTACAGCCGCCCCCCTTGAAGCGAACGCCACCGCCCATCGCCAGAAACCCACCGCACCACCCTCCACAGCTCGCAACGCCCTCCTCCAGCCGATTTACTGTGAGTTCTTACCCTCCCCTTTTCTTTATTTAGTTATTTATTTGAAACTGAAATTTATTTAAATTAAAACTGAATTATGATTATATTAAAAGCATGAAGAAGGTAAGATTTTTTTATTTTAGTTAAAGGCAGGGTTTTTGGTAATAAAAATCCAATTTTTATATTTTTTAGCAAAATAAAAATATCATCTTTATATAGTAGGAGGGATAAAAATATTATTTCTATCATGGTAGCAAGTTAAAGATACTATTTTTATGAGAGTAACAAGTTAAAAATATTAGTTTATTCGTGTAGCTAAGTAAAAGTATAATCTTTTATGTGTAAAAGACGTTATAAAAATATAATTTTCGTATTATAGAAAAGGCGAAATCTATATGACAGCAAAGTAAAAATTCGATTTTTATATATTGAATAACAAAGTAAAAATTCGAATTTTGCATATGTAGTGGCTACAGCAACGAAGATGTCAAAAATGAGATAACGAAGAAGATTTCTATCAAAGAAGAGTCAAGATGATTGGATAGCTAAAGTGAGAACTTCTCACTCAAAATCTCCTTTTCTAGTTATATATATATATATACTAGGATGCAGACGGTGTTTAGTAGCACCCGACACAATCGTCCACAGACCATGGACTTGTTTGTTTGGTTGCATAAATTAGTTAGATGATTTGATTTGAATTTGGTTGATTGGTGAATTTGATTGATGTGTGAATGGCGTGGGCCTTCACTAGACCGGGGATAAGGCTAGGCCTCGTCCCGTTTCTATTATCGTGCCGTTATGCCGCCGAAATTTTCTAAAATAAGTTAGGAAAATAAAAATATCATTTTATTTAAAGAATGAACTGAATAGAAATTCATATGTTAAGATAAAATGCTTTATCATTAAAAATATAATTTTTAACGTGAAATGAATAAAATAAAATATTCATTTACAAACCGGACGGTTTGTTCATGTACACCTATTTGAAGGACATTGATTGGGACGATAAAATTTTACACATCGCCCAACTGCACAACTAAAATATGTGTTTGATTGTTTGAAACCCCACACGGGTGTTGGGATGAAATTTGAAGTTAACTCATCCTGATTGATTAAATATGTCGATCGATTGATTGACAGGCTGTTATAAGCGTTAGATATCTATATTTGATGCTTATACAGTGTAGTGCACTTTGGTTGATGGTTGATTATTTTGCAATGCTATTATATACGTGTGATGTATGAAAATCCATATAATTAACATTATATGGTGATTGATTGGGCCTCATTCCAATTTAGAAAATAAAGAATATTATAATATAAAGGTTCATGTGTTGACTGTACTCATCCGTTGAGATAAGTCATGTGTTGAACGAAATATTTTAATAATAAAATTTACATCTTTATCAATATACAGAAAAGGTTCATGTGTTGACTGTACTCATCCGTTGAGATTATTCATGTGTTGAACGATATATTTGAAATAGAAATATTTGAAAATAGAATTATATGAAGCCGTGTTGATTAGAGATGCGCCATTTTGACGTGAACGATGTTTATATCGATTTTATTCATTTTGAAATGAATTGAATTGAAAACGATTTCGAAATGAATTGAATATAAAACGATTTCGAAATGAATTGAATTGAAAACGATTTCGAAATGAATTGAATTGAAAACGATTTCGAAATGAATTGAATTGAAAACGATTTCGAAATGAATTGAATTGAAAACGATTTCGAAATGAATTGAATAAAAAATGATTTCGAAATGAATTGAATTGAAAACGATTTCGAAATGAATTGAATTGAAAACGATTTCGAAATGAATTGAATTGAAAACGAATTCAAATTGAATTGAAAGCGAATTGAAATGAATTCAAATTGAATTGAAATTTGAATTGAATAGAAATGAATTTTAAAACGAATTTATAAAGAAGAATTCAATTTTGAATTGGATTGAAATGGAAGTTGAAATTGTTTTTGAAACGAATTTAAAACTATCTATATAATTCGTTTTAAATAGTAATCGACGAAATATATATTATATATATTATATATATAATATAATGGCCTGAATAGAACGCGCCGCGCCGTGGCAGTTCGTGAATTTCGACCATTTATTTCAAACGGACATTACGGGAGATCCGACCGTCGGATTCTCCTAAAACCGAAACCGTTGGGTTCGTATCGAAAAGAGATTTCTAACGAATATTATAAATTTGAAATCTAACGGTTGGATTTGGAGATACGTCCAAATCAAATTTGAAAAAGGTCGCTATAAGTGCAGTTCGATGGCCGTTGATGGAAATCGACTGTACGGGCCTTGATAAAATTATTAAAAATAGTAATAATTTGTGTAAAATCACAAGAAATGATTTGGGAAGAATTGGGATGAAAAATCCCATGTTTGAAAAGATAAAAATAGATTTTTATCGAAATGAACTAGTTTTGAACTAGAATTATAATTCTATTTTTTTTTTAAATAAATAAATTGGATTTGAAATGGTTTTGAAAATAACCAGAATTTCCAATGATTGCATTGGAATGGATTTGAATCGAAACTGTCTTCGGAATATTTCGATGTTGGATTTCGTGATTATACATATGTTGTTATGGAAATTTGAAAGATATAGATATATATATCGTTATTTCCAATACGATATATGTTGGTCGTAGAATCTGATATTGAATATAAGCCGATATATTTTCTATTCAGAGCCTTGTATTTAATATCAAATGTGATTTGGGTTTACCATGAACCGTGTTTTAAATGACACTGATTCTTTAACCCAGTCAAAGATTAAAACTAAGTGGAGTTTTAATGAATCTTTAATTAGATTGAAATAATCGAAATGGAGTATCACCAGTTTCGCTCCAGGCGATAGTTAAATCTTTAATTAGATTTGAACGTGAAATGGTAATTGAATTTACCGATAACACCGTGGTTTTAGATATGAAGTATAACCCGTTTTACTTCATGGGATGAATAGGTTGGGATAGGGAAATTAAAACAAATGATTACTTCAGTAAGGTTCGTTAATCCCGACTAGTTGAATCAAAATTCAAAAGAAGATTACAGAATACATTCAAGGAATATATCTTGGATAAAATTAATGGGAACCTTTCCCTATGAAATTTAGAAACAAACTGTCGGTTAGCCAAGTAGAATGGTTTTCTGGATATTGATCTGATGTTGGTTTCGGCCTTCGGGGTTAATATTTGGGAAATTATTCTCTTGATTAATTTACGGTTAGTGACTGATGAATTGGAATGAGGCGTATGTTGTGTTTATGTAACATTTATTTTTAATATACGCGGGTTGTTCGGAAAGGCTGGGTTTATACCCATTCTGAATAACCGATTCGACGATATGTCGAAGATGAAGACGGTGGTTGAAGACCGGAAGTCTTCACATCGTTTGGATAATTACCGACGATCCTGATTGGGCTGTACACCCAAGAGGATGGAAATAGTTGGTGGTCGTCCAGACGTACTTGGAGATGGATGGATATGCGAGGAAAGTGCCTCCGGTTTCGTTCAGACCCAGAACGGACTTGTAAATGGATAGTGTGTCTGACGTTGTATTCCTTTATACTGTATTGGTGATCTCTGCTAAATATATATCTGTTTGGTGGCAGAGAATTTATTCTCTTGCTATACACCCTTCTCTGAGACGTACGAGCCTAGAGGTTATATATTGGCAGAAATCAGTGGTACAGTATGGACTGACAATGTGGCATGCTGAGTTGCATGGATCAAGGCTTTTGTTGAAAAGCAAAGTCTTGTGGTTGATGATCAAAGCATGGCCTTGTGTGGCGTAGCTTTGTGTAACGTTGATTCGCGAGTATCACACCCGGTATGAACTAAAAATGGGAGACGGACCTCAGGGAGGACATGCGTTTCTTTCTAGTTAGGAGTGGCGTCAGTGCCTGAACTAGCTGACGAGTTTGACTCATGTGGATGTTGCTTATTATTACTTGCTGAAAAGCGAGGCGCCTCGTGATATCGGTTTCGGCCGATGCTTCTAGTCGGCTGACGGGCCAGGCTTACGCCCCAAAGGGCGGGGAAACGCAGTGTTCAGGCATTTTAATCCACATCGGTGGACCGACCCTGACGATCCAAAGGCTTGACAGAGTACTTGCCTGTGGCTCGGGCTAGAGAGTCACAAATCGGTAGAGGATCTTGCCCCTAGCCTCGGTTCATACCATAAATGATAACCCAACTTCCAATACGACATTGCGGTTTTAATTGTAGAACTAGTATGGCGACATGATATATGGTACCCATGCCGCCTATGATTGATACTTATGATTTGAAGTTGTTTTATACACTATGCGCTTATTATAGTATCAAATGATTTGTTTCAAATGTATCAAGCATTATTTGGCTGTTATAAGGGAAAACCCTATCCCCCGGCTTGCGTTGCATTGTGTGATAGGACATGGGTCTTATAACAGCTTCATTTTTCTTTATTTAGCATTGCGCTGTTTGTTTTATGCACCGGTATTCTTGGGAGGAAACCCGTTCCGTGTTATACGGCGTGGTCCCTTGATTTACCGAACTTTAAAAATAAAGATTAATAACTGTTTTAGTTCTCACACCAGTCACATGACTGACCTGGAGTTTATTGTTTTAACCTAAACTCTAGGTGCCCTTATTTTGACACGGGCAGCTAGTAGTTTTGGTTTTGCAGATTTATATTCACAGGATCCTGGTTTACAGCTGGAACGATATCCGGAAAGCTTTGTATCCGTATATCTCTTCTAGTTGTGTATTGTATTATTTTCCGCTGCGATGTATTTAAAGGTAATTTAAATCTCTGGCATTTCTGTGTAATATTCATTTATACTCTGTATATTCTTGTAATCTGATGCATTGTTGTAATATACAATGAAATGTTCTTTTGTATGCGTTCTGTTGTGGCTTGTTCTCGAACTATCCGACGCTTTCCTTTACGGGGAAGTTACGGGTTTTCACAGGAGGTCTATCAAAGACCGATGCTATGAGCAACGCCATCTTCCCGCACTTCACCCCAAATAGTATCCCTTCTGGTTATACTAATCATAGAATACAAACAGGATATCATCATCTCTTCACACGGCCCCGCCAGCACACAATGCTGGAGTCTGATCAAGCGGCACCCCTCCGACCCCCTATCGACACACTTTCAGTAGCCACCGGTTTAGTCCCCCATCATCATACCAAGCTCTAGTAATCCCTCTCCGAACGCCGACCCTTCTCGAGGTCGCCACCACCAGGATACACCACCAAAAGACCAGCGTTTCTGGCCATGCATAGCCCTCATCAGGGCGAACAATACCTCTTCAGACTTCCAGGCGAGATAGCTAATGGAGAGGAAGATCGGGTGGGTTAAAGGTTGGAGAAACTATGGCCATTGGTTGTATAGAAGGAGGTAGCTGTTCACGTTGAATTTGTTGGCTGGCGTTAGTTTTATACTTCCTATTTGATTTCTAAATGAATTTTGAAGGCATGCACCCTTTCGATTGTTACTGGAATATATACAGGTAATGAGGCGATTGTTTTCTTTTCTTTTCTTTTTATAGGGAACGAGAACATGGCTACTAATGAAATAGAGTAACATGGGATGTCAAATAGATTATCAGAAGATTATATATGTTATATGTGTATATATTTTATTATGTTGGTTTTAGATTGGAAAGGTATGAAGAATTTCGTCAAGACGAAAATATTGACCCTAGGACTCAGCAACGTGCCAAAGATTTTGAGTGATCGGATAAAATATTTTACTAGAGATTTAGTTTTAAATTTAAGGATTTGGTCACGTTATTGCGCTGGGATTTTATTTTATCTTATGTACGGTCAGGCTATACACAGTAGGGCAGCCGCCAATTTTGAATTCAACTCCTATTTAGTTTTAATGTTCCAATGAAATAAAGTGGGTTAATTTGTTTATATATAAGATGTTCAGCCGATTATCATTTTCCTTTTTTACCAAGCTCCTTCGTAATTTATTATTGGGATAGAGATAAGATACAGATAGAAGATTATGAAAGGATAGGATAAAGATTTAAATAGAAAATTTTAAGTTTTATACTATTTTATTTATACATAACTTACGCTAGAAGTTTCACTTTCAAATGACCACATACGAGCTTCGATTGCGATAAAAGTTGACATCTTGCTACAATTTAATATTCCGGACATGATGGAACTAGATTCGTCGAAATCCGTAACAGTTTGCAAAATGGCTATTTTAATTGGATTAGTTAATATAAAATACCCATTTTTTCCAAATCAATATTAAACTGATTATTTTAAAATTCCATTACCTTTCATAATATTCTAGTAACGTATACAATTACAAAAAAATCATTTTTATTAAATTTTAGATTAAAATGACATTTAGTTTAATAAAAACCCGTTTATTTTATAAATTAATCGTTATAATTTATAAACGATTCCATAGCGACTATTTGAAAATTTGAATTGGACATAACTCAAAATCTACAATATGAAATCTTGATTTTTTTTCTTTCATTAGAAAATTACAATCAAATAGGTTGGGACAATTCTTGTTTCAAAGAATTCCAACTTGAATTGGATTCTGTATATTCAAATAAAGTTCAAAGCTTAATATTACGAACTACCACGACGTTACGAGCTCATTTAAATTAAATATAAATTATACGTTCAAGCTTCGTTAAACTATTAAAAAATCCTTTTATATTCACAAATTAACATGTAAAAGTAAATTAAATGTTTTAACAAGACAGTTAAAAATCTGGGCTGTTACATTCCATCCTCTTTAAAAAAAAATCGACCCCGAAATTGTTAAGACAAAAAGGGCTTATTTTGAAGGTTTGTAGCGTTCTTAAGAAAAACTTAGCATTCGTAAAAAAAACCCAATCATTTTTAAATCAAAGACTCAATTCATTTCTGTTAATAAAAAAAATCCAAAAATCTAGAAATATTTCTAACACTCTAAATTTTGGAATTTTTTGGTAGATTCTCTTTTGTATAATGGGACTTCTGCAATATTGTAGGAACAATAAAAATATATACAACAACCCACGCGGTCGGAAACCAAGTTCAAAACCCAAAATTTTATATTTTGCGTAAGCGTACCTTATACGAGCGTTATTACGCAGCTATAATTGAGGTTGCTTAAATATTATGTAGTTCTAATCAAACAGGATCCAATCCACTCCAAAACTAAATCAATATTAGCTTTGCACCTATTCTTTAGCTTGGATGAAATTTCATTAACTTTGTAATCATGTCAGTTATATTAAAATATCCAAGCCATCCATTCCAACTACTCAATTTGTATGAATTTTATTAATGACCAATAGCAATCCATTCTGAATACATCAACTGATTTCTTCTATTCAATTTAAATTCATTATAATTGAATTAATTTATTCATGGGTTCTCAACCAGGTTTATTCATCCATACTCATGCAATTCAACCATACAATTGGGTTGATTCTCGAACATCCTTCTTGAGTTTAATTATTTGCATATATTTCCGTTTCCCAAACACAAGCCAAATTATTATTAACTTAGTTAAAATTTATTTCTACTTAAAAGACTAACTTAACTTAAGTAAAGCTAAATATTAACTTTCCTATTTCCTATTTCACATTTCAAAATTAAAATGTCCCTTGGTTGATTCAATCCAACTTCATAAGCAATCCCATTCAAACCAACATTGGTATATTTGATTGATTTCCCATATTATAAAAATTTGAGAAAATCATTACTTTTATTATTTTACAAAATATATTGGGCAAAATAATTTAAAATAATTTTATATCAAATTACAAATTGCGCTCTCATATATATATATGTATGTATGTATATATATATATATATATAGACACACGCACATACACCCAAACTCAATCTAGGATATTACTGATCCTATCTCTATTGAGTTATGCCACAGAGCCAAGGTTATTACTAATCTTTATGCTCTAATACCAATTCTAACAACCCGGAAAATTCGATGCTCGAATGTTCGACAATAATACATAATCTTGTATTACTTGCCAAAAACACAAGTATCAAAAATCCCGATTGTTAATAGAAATAAGTTAGAGGGTGAGAGAAGAAAGAAATATTAGAATAGAAGAATAATGTGACTAGAGTCTCACAACAGAATGGACAAAATATAATATCTCAACAATACTTTATTCAAAAAAAATTCTTTGTATATGTATATGATTACAATATCAGAGTACACAGTCATTTCAATACATCACACACAACGGAATAAATTAATACCAGTAAATACATGGAATGTGTCACGACTTCAGCTCCTTTTCTGAAATTCCAAGCGAAACCTAACCTGGAAATATACTCGGCCTGATCCGAGCCCATTTGAAGCAAAGCAAAATTCACCCCGATCAGTCTGGAATACATGAAGTGATAAAGTCAATGACAAACAACTTGCTTAAATTTAGAAATCCTTTTTGAAAGAAAAGGATAATCATAAGACCAATCCACACATAAATACGGACGGTTTTTACCTGACGATAACCCAAAACATTTTTGAGATATCAAAATTCACATATATTATAATAGTGTCAATTTAATCACAAATAAGTAACCATCTAGCAGAACGCTTGCATCTCACGCTCTACATATTCATTATATAATCAAAAAACGCAAGGCGCTTATTGGAGATTGAATTTCCAACATGACAAGGTATGGGACCACCTTCCGATCAATGTACTCTGGAGGGGATACAATGGGGTTCAACAAGAACTTATTGCAACCTGACCACTCATTTAGCTTGAGTGTACTGAATATATTGTCACCCTACAGTTTTATAGGCCTAACGTACTTCCCGGGAGATACAAAAAAGAAGAAGAACAAATATGAAATTTTCTAGCTGGTGAAAATATACCCTACTTGGGAATGACCCATTAGTCATGCTGCCTGCCTGGTTTCTGTCATTTCCCGGTTATTGAGGCTTGAGGTCATAATTATCTTTCAGTGAACATCTCATTAACTTTGAATGTCACATCATCAGATCCATCAAATCACTAATTAACATCCACAAATATACTCTAGGTGTTAAGGAAGAGAATTTCTTCTCCACCAAACTTGGTATATTTGTAAAAATCAGAAAAACGTGATTCTCAAGAAATATTCTGTTAGACATTCGTCCATATAAGTCATTTAGGAACAGGATGAACCAAAGGCACCCACCTAGCGCATTCTTGTATAAGAATCACCTTAAGGAACAGTAGAGAGTAGTCCTTGCAATCCATAAATTTCAGTCCCGACAGAACCATAGTGTATCTCTTTTGTGGGAGCTACCCAGATACTATAAGTAGTTCTTTCGTTTCATGAAGATTCTACGGTCTTCAATGCTCCATCTTTATTTACTGCAAGTTAGTTTTGATCACAACATTGATTCGAAGTGGTTTTGGGTCTAGTTCCCATCCCGGTTGTAACAACCCAGATTTTTCTAAGTTTAAATTGAATTTCTATAATATATTTTGGGATTTTTCTGAATATAGTTTGAATATAAACAAAGTTTAAATATAAATATTGATTTATAGATTTTTTGTATATTAGTTTAAAAATAAAAATAAAAATATTTTGTTCTATTTTTATAAGTATGATTTTGTAATATAAAACTTATTTAAGAAATTTATATTGGTTTAAAATCCGGTTTATTTAAACTATGTTTAAGATTTTATTTGTTTTATGTAAACTTATAATTTAATATTTAAGTTTGAATAGTTTGATAACATTAAACGTTGGTAACATTTTTAAAACTAATTGAATGTGTTGTTAAGAAATTATAAGTTTGCTTTTAAATTTAACTTGAGCATTTTGATTTAATTTAAATAAATTTGTTATTTTGGGTTTAAAATTAAAATATAAATATTGCTTAATTAAACAGAATGTATGTCACTATTATATGCAAGTTGGATCTGACAGTTTATATCCATACACTGATAAGTAAAACACACTTAAAGATTCAGAACATGCCAGTGGTCAAAAAGGCACCGAACTAAATGACCCGTACTTTCTCCTAAAAGTAATTGTTTGGGGTATTAAGCTAGATGAACGTACTTGCAATTTGAAATTTGTTCGGGTCACTAAAACATGCCCACATAAATTTGTTTAAAGATTTCTGAACGTGTAAACTTTAAATTTGGTAGCCACTTGTCCTTCTAGCTTAAACGTGTTAATAGCTGTACTCCACATTCTATCTTCCCTTTTCCTATTTAGCAATTCACGTTACCGTCTTCCTCATGAAGACTCCCCTTCCACCATAAAATCATAGCGCACCGCCTTCCCTGTTTTAGTACCACCGCTACAATACTCCCTCGCAAGTCATCAGCCATCCATTCGCAGCCCCTCGCGCCGACTGTCCACCGGCAACCACCATCAGTTTTCATCCTCCCTAGCTTCCTCTTGCACCTTTTTTTACCCAACAGCTTCTTTTAATTTATCTCCTTTACCCTACTTCACACTCTAATGTACTATCTCTCTCTTGCCTTTTATAGCATCTCACGCCCATCTTCCTCTCCTCACGCTCGCTCCACTAAACTCACTTCCTATGCATGCATTGCCTCCTCCACTTAAAAACCGTTGTTTCTTTCCCCTCTACAGATTTTCCTTTCCTCATGAGACTCCAACCAAGCCTCCACGCTAGTGCCTGAGCCGTATAACCCTCAAATTCTCTCCTCCCACAAATTTCGTCAGCTCCTCCAAAAGAATACTCCATGCCGTTCTCCTGCTCAACTCAGCCTCGGCCTCACCTTTTCTTTCCCATGCATGCACCCTTGCCACTTTCCCACTTTTTGGTTCAAATAGTCCACCTCCTTTTACAAAAGAAAAAAAATCACCATTCAAATGATGAAAGGAGAGGCAATGATAACAGTCATGAAGGAAATACTGGAACGGATGGTGAAAGAATGTTGTTCGAAGCAGTAGGAATAAAACAAGCAGGTGCGTAGTTTTTGATGTAACCGCAGTGGTAAGCGTACATCATTATGGGCTACGAAATATATTGGCTTCGGCCTTGTTGTTGAAAAAAAAAGAGTAAGTGGGTAGAGAAATCAATTTGCACAGGAAGCACATTCAAAGATTTTTAAAGCAACGGAATAAAAGGGAAGCGTGGAGAAGTATGCATAATTGGGCATGATGGGAACGGAAATCAAGTTGCGAAGAAAGACGGTGTGCGTGTTTTCCGTGAAGCCTGTACGTGATTGTTTGTGGACTAGATTCGCAGTATATACGGGTTTTACAGTGCAAAAGTTGGAGGCATGAAGGTGAGAATATTTAATTTAAATTTATTTTAACAATTAATTATAATTATCTAATTATTTTGATTAGTTAGCGTTAAGTTCTGGCTTGTGAATTTTGATTTTTGTATGTGTTGTTTGAATGGATATTTATGTTGTTAGAACACACTGGACACTAAGCGTTATCGACCGTAACGCTTTGTGCACAAATAAACTTGTTGTTGATTGTTGAGCTTACCATGGATGGAGTCGTGTCATATAGTTGTTTATTGTTTGTTTTGGTCGTATCACACACACCGTAGTTGTGTGATTGCACGGAAAATCAATTTGAATCTCCTCAGCATGCAAATAATGATTTTTTTTATAAAATTAACAATTGTTGATTTAACTTTGAATTTTATTTTTATGGGAATCCATAATGATTAAATAACGTTAGCAAAAGACATCAATTTTGAGAATAATTAATTTTGGAATTTAAGGGAAATGGGATTTTGAATTACGTATGATGAGTTTTATTCTTACAATTGAAATCGAACGAGCTCTTAAGGGAATATTATTCGATTTTATTTGAAATGAAGTTTAGAATTTTTTAAATGATAGTTTGAGATAAAGTTGTTAGACTAAATGGAAAGATAGAATATTGTTTATAAAAAGATTTGAAAAATATTATTTTAAGTTTTGATTTAATTCGAAATGAATATTCGGGATGATGATTTTTAAGTAAAGCGATTTTGAAACTCGAATGTAAATATAAAAATATTATTCGTAATATGATTTTAATTGTTTAAGTTATGAAAGTTAAGTTTATTTTGGGAAGAATTGTGCCAATTTATATTAAATCGTTATATGATTTGAACTGAACGCGACGCATAGCGACGGCTTATTAGTATCGATTTTATTTCAAACGACCATAACTTGAATATTTTGAATTGGATTTATATGAACAAGAAGTTAGTTTTCTACGAATAATAACTCTTTGGAAAGAATTTCAAATTCCGACATATAGTTTCAAGTTATGATTTAAAGAGGGTCGCAACATTTACCTTTTGACGACCGTAATAAGAAATTGGTAAAATGAATTATAAGTTATTGGAAATTCGGAAAAATTTGGTTAAAACATATTTGAAATGATTTGAATCAGAAGATATTAGTTTTGAATGATTTCCAATTTATAATTATTTTATAATGCCTTAAGAAATGCTTCTACATTTTGTTGGAAATGGTTTGAATTTGAAGTTTATAAAGCATGAACTATGGTCTAAACCGAAAAAGGTTGTGAAATGTTTTAGAAGGATTTAAAGGATTATGAAAATATTAACCAACATAAAGAGATTATGTTTTAAAATTTAAGGTTGGTAAATGAAGATCAAGTTTGTAAAGAAATTAAGACGTTAACGGGATTAAGGGATTTTTTTTTGGAATGGACCAACCTTGAATGAATGAATAATGAATGGGAAGGAGATTTGGATTGGAAAACCCGTGTAATCCATAGCTACTGTTTTAAGTATGCTTATTACTTGGAAAGACCGGGATCAGATTTAAGTCCGAAAACCATTCCAAGTAATAATACGAAGCACAAAGCAAATTCAAGACTTGGAATCGACGAATGAAGACTAGGAATCCTTGAATTTAGTCGGATGGATTGCTGATGTCTCGAGTCGGGCCGTACACCTAATTCGAGGTTATAAGTGGCATGAGGTCTGAATATATTTGGAGATTTTCGGATTTTATTCCGTTCAGACTTAGAATAGACTTGTATGGATTGTGTGTCTGACATTGTAGTTGATAGCATAACACTGATTTCTGCTGATATGTATCTGGTTTGTGACGTATGAGCTCGAAGTGGTTATGTATGGATGGAAATCACTGGTCATATTGTGAATGGACAATGTGACATACTTAAGATATGAAATGAGCTTGTGTGATTAGGGCATTGCTTATCTAGGCATGCTTTTTGTATGACGTGACATCGACAAACCTCACACCCCGGATTGATGAGAAACTGGTGGTTAGGTCGTATACTTATGTTTGATTGATGATGAAGCTGCAGCAGTGGGAAACCACTTATGAACTTGGGGAAATTGGGTATGTTCGGGGGGCCGTGTCTAGTCGAAAACCGTTGATCTGCCCTGCGATTTGTTGTTGGTGTCTGAGATGGACGAAAAAGCCGTGTTACACTTTGCTTCGTATCCCTGATTGATCTTTCGTGCCAGGAATCACCATGTTGGACACCCAAATCTCAAATACGAGCAATACGGAATTTTATTGTATACCTATATGTCAATATAACCAATTGGGGTTATGGGGGCTATGATTCTATATTTATTAGCGAAATGATTTCCATACTGTATGTAATAATTAAAATAGGATTTTCATGTATGAAAGCATGTTTTGTTATAATAAGATAAAACTCGCCTATCTGGTGTGACTTGCATTGTGTGATGTGGGATGAATTTATGATAACTTCATTTTCCAAAAGTCATTACGTATTTATATGCATGGGCATTCACATGGAGTAAACCCCTTACGAGTTAGCGGCGTGGTCCGATGAATTTCCCAACTTAAAATAAGTCTTCAAGCAACTGTTTTATGTTCTCACACCAGTCCCATGACTGACCTGAAGTTTATTGTTCATTCCTAAACTCTGGGTGCGCACTAATTTTACACGAGTAGCTAGTAGTTTAGTTTTGCAGTTATGATTCGTTGGAGCGATATTCAAAGCGCTTTCCGAGTTGGAGTCCATGTTATAGTTTGAAGCTTCCGCTGTATCACTTCGTTCTTCCGCTGAGAGTATATTTATATCTTTTCTTCTGCTGTATATGTTGTAACTATGATATTTTAACGTAACCCTGATGTAATATTGTATTATGTAATGAAAAGTTCTGTTATTTTGTACAATATATGTATGTACCCATAACAATTCGTCTTTGTGAACGATTTATGTTGGTTTAATTACCGACGAAAAATCGGGCAAAAAGATGGGTCGTTACAGTTGGTATTAGAGCTTTGGTTATACAAAGCTATGGGATACGACATATTTTGAACAAAAGATAGGACTCATCAGAGTTATAACGTCTCATTAGAGATAGGGATAGAAATGCCCTAGAATGAAATTCTGGAGTATTACGTTTGAGAGAGCGCATTTGGAAAATATAAGGTATTTTTGAACTAAGTAAATCGTTTTGGAAGCGTGATTATTTTGAAATATAATTGAAGATAAGGGTTTTGAGTATTTTATTCGACGTCACGATTGGACTATCGAGTATGTAAGGATTTTGAATATATGTCTGATCAACGTATATATAAAGTCCAGTGTATACTAGATAGATGTAGAATCACACCCTAGTCACTTGGAAATAAATTCTGGGATGAGCGCGACATCGCTGATATTTATTTTCAAGTTTCGAAGGTGGGATGACTATATAATTCTGATTTAAGCATCGAGGAATATTCAAAATCATCTAGCTAAGTGTTTTAATGAATAAATTTTAATAAAATGGTTTGGTAAATTAATATAGGAATTTAATTCGGGAAAAAACAAAACTAGAAGTTTTGAAAAAAAAGGAAAAAAAACTGAGATTAACTTAAAATACTTCAGGACTTTGAACCCTTAAACCTTGAATGTGATAAACAATAAGTACTTGAATAATTAAAAGTTATATTTAGGAGTAAATCTCACTGAAAGAATTGGAAAATGGATTGTTGAAATGTACGTAAGAAAGATTGTTTATCCATATACCAAATTGACAAGAATAATTGATTAAATTATAATGAATATGAAATTTTGGATCTAATAAATTGTAATTGGAGAAGATATCATACCCCTAGATGAGTGTTAAATAATAAAATTGAACTATACCTAACATGAATGGTGAACGATAAATTACGAGTTGAATCAATTTGCTTGGAAGTATAATTTCAGCAAAGCAAACCCCTTAAGAAAAATAAAGGTAATTTTTAACTTAAATTAAGAGTTAGTTTGAAAAGATGATTTAAAATACAACTAACATCTAAGTGGGGGAGAAACTACTCTTCCCTATTGAGACAGTATGAGTAAGTCAACTGCAAATTATTTAACAAGCAATCGCTTATGATGCAAAGGAAATATTAAAGTAAAGTTTAACTTAATTGAATTGTCCATAATCGTATCGGTAGGTGCACTCGATTTTTCTATCTTGACCTGCGCTTATTCCATTTTTTTTTGAACCATTTGTTCTTGAAAAGCATCATTCTCACTCTTTTACCTTATGAACTTGGTCTAATTGGATTCGAACCCTCATTCTGATACTGAACTTTTATTTATAACTCGACTCGAGCACATGCATTTTGATTTGTCAAACAAAGACAAGTTCAAATTCATACTAGATAATAGTGAGCTATCCAAATATCATGTTATCGAAATCTCAATAAATAAACGTTGCATAGAAATTGAAAGCGTTGAAATAAAGGGTCAAACTTATACAAGAAATGTAACACCCCAAATTTCCTGAGAATATTAAAATTAACAAACTCAAGAACACTTAAGTTTTAGAAGAAGAATTAAGTGCAATGGGTTGCGCTATTACGTTCGTCTCAAAATTATGGTCAAGATAGACATTTGGTTTGCATAAAACGGATACCTTATGAAGAAGTTATTAAGCCTTGAAGTTTGTATGCATATGAGAAAAAAAATATAGATATATATAAAAATTAAATAAATAAATATGCAAAAAATTTCAAAACAGCGAATCGGGAAGGGGAATAACCGAACCGACCGATTTTTGAGGTCGACCCGAGCCTTGCTGGGTCGACTAGGGGTTGATTAAGGGTGTTTCGCTGTCAACCCGTGGGCCGATTCGCTCTAAGGCAGATGTGGCATTTGATTGGTTCTGATGGACTCCTTGCTGAGTCATTAGGGCTGATGTGGCTATTCTATCTTGTCTGAATGCCTTTGATTTGCTCTAGGTTAATCTAACGGTTCTTATTAAATCAAACTTCTATATAACATTAAACGTACAACGGGGGTAACGTTGGGGAAAACATGAAATTACATGTAATTGGCATGTTTGACTCATAAGCATGATAAGTGGCATGAAAATGGTATAATCTATATACCAAAATTTTTGAACGTGATTTAGAAGGAAAGTGGGCTATGACAATAATTGATTTATAATTTACATGTAAATATGTAGGATAAACATGAAAATTTACATGGCATAGATTGGTTCATGAAATGGTATATTTAGTATACCATTAATTGTGAGCATAATTAAAAGGATAATTATGGCGTAATTAAATTGGGAATAATTTACATATGGAATTTGTCATAAATAAGAAATATGTAAATTTAGAAAAGACGAATATGCCTAACCCGAGGTTAGACTGAGTTATGGTTGTAAAACTGCCCGGAACCGACCGATACATCCAGTGACCACAACAATACCTGTCTAATGTGGGTGGTTAGTGCATTGAGCCCAAAAAGGACCCGAGGTTAGACTGAGTTGTGGTGTAAAACTGCCCGGAATCGACTGGCACATCCAGTGACGACAACAATACCTGTCTAATGTGAGTGGTTGGTGCTTTAATAAAGCTAAGTCAAAATTGGTAGGGTTAAGTCAATTAAGGAAACACTTAACCAATTCAACATGTTAACTAAACTGATGGGTGAGGTTAAGTAAATTTAGAACACTTAACCGTTATAACATGTTAATTAGATAAGTGGTGAGGTTAAGTAAATTTAGAACACTTAACCGTTATAACATGTTAATTAGACAAGTGATGAAGTTAAGTAAATTTAGAACACTTAACCAATTTAACATGTTAACTAGACTAGAAGGTGGGGTTAAGTAAACTTAGAACACTTAGCCGTTATAACAAGATGAATGACTAGGGTTAAGTTAATAGGAAACACTTAACCAGTATAACATGATGAATGAGTAGGGTTAAGTAATAAGAAACACTTTACCAATATAACTTGATTTGTGGTAAGGTTAAGTAAAAACAAGAGGGCAACACTTAACCAATATAACTTGATTTGTGGTAGGGTTAAGTTAACACAAGAAGGCAACACTTAACCAAAGTAACATGACACGTAGGTGGGTTAAGTTAACTTGAATTGATTGATGACACTTAACCAATACAACAAGATGAATACGTGGGGTTAAGTTAACAAGAAACACTTAACCAATATAACTTGATGAACGAACGGGGTTAAGTTAATAGGAAACACTTAACCGATCCAACATGATAAGTAAGGAGGGTCAAGTTAATAAGAAATGCTTAACCAACGTGACATGATGAATGAGTAGGTTAAGTTAACATGAGCGGACAACAATTAACTAATATGGTCTAATGTGCGGGAGGATTAAGTACATATCGGGTTGGTGGGTAATATTAGTAAATATAGGCCCACAAAACTTAACCATTAAATAAACATGCTTGAATCAGTGGAAGGTTTAAGTACATATCGGGTTGGTGGGTAATATTAGTAAATATAGGCCCACAAAACTTAACCATTAAATAAACATGCTTGAATCAGTGGAAGGGTTAAGTACATATCAGGTTGGTGGGTAATATTAGTAAATATAGGCCCACAAAACATAACTATTAAATAAACATGCTTGAATCGATGGGAGGGTTAAGTACATCTCGTGTAGGTGGGTAATATTAGTACATATAGGCCCACAAAACTTAACCGTTTATTAAAAATGCTTGAATCGATGGGAGGGTTAAGTACATATCGGGTTGGTGGGTAATATTAGTAAATATAGGCCCACAAACTTAACCAATAGGAAACCCTAGTAACTGGGACCCATTTCAGCAGTAACCCACATGGATGTATCACGGTACCCTGAACTAGGCTGGGTGGGGCACAATTACTGGGCTGATTATAAGCGGTCAAAGCAGCGGTAGGGGGTACGTCAGTGTAGGTTCTGACGGTTTACGAGCGTGCATGTACTCCGAAGTGGGAAAAAGCAGGCATTGTGCACCAGTAGTTATACACTGTGCATCTTGAATCATGTCGGGTCGCTATCATAAGGATTGATACACCTTATGGTGGGACCAGCACAGGGTATCTACATGCAAGAGAGGGCCGATTGACACAGACACATGGAACATGAATACAAGCAGGGAGCCGATCGATAGGGTAGTAAGGGTACATCTAACATGTTCATGGCAATTAGGCTGATTGAGGTGGAATCCTCACGATAGATGTACACCTGAAGGCTACCACAATTATGGGGGTTGGGATCACGATTATCGTTTTATACAGATTACTAGTTGGGACACTAGTTAGGTGGTGCAGAGATAAATATAGAAATCAGATTAACAGAGTAGCAGCGAAGCAGAGAAAAAGTAGAAGCGCATTCAGTTCACCTTGCACTTATCTTGTCTTTAGTTACCTTGTTTTTATGGTATTGTGCTATTTTCGGTTTATTCATGTCATGATCCTTTATCTTGTTTGCATGCTGAAAGATCACTGGAGTTACCAGACTTATGTCTAACCTTGTTTGTTTTTCGCCTCTTTTCTTCCGTTCCCCCCCAGGTAGTCAGGGAGGGAATAGCTCAGCCTAACTTGGACCTCTTCTCTTTCCAAGCTTGAAGATTAGTTGGTGTATCGCTTTGGACTCTCTCTCTCTCTCTCTCTTCCTCTGCTATGGCTGGTTCATGCTTTATCGGGGAATATCATTGTTTTTATGCTTCTTTTATTCTTGAAAGTTTTTAAATCAGGATAGAAGTTCTATGTATTACATTTAAGTATGATTGAGGAAATTGTTGTAAATGCTTGACTGAATTAAGTTGTTTATAAAATGACTTTATTTTCCCGCTGCTTTATCTGTCTGTCTTGTAATTTATCTACATCTTTTACCTATAATGCTCCACCGAAGTTAAGGCATTCCCTCTATGAGTGACCTTAACGGGGGTGGGGTGTTTCACTTGGTATCAGAGCTGAAGGTTACCGGATCAGATAAAAGATTTGAAAAATTATTTCAAAACGGTTTTAAAAGAAGCATTTTCAAAAGAAAAGTTTTGTTTTAATGGCGTATTCCCCAAAGCCATATGCACTATCATTTGATCCTCTGTTTGAATCCTTGTTTCCTTCTTTCCTGAGTCTCCGGGGCTCCTGGCTTTCTGGGAGGTAACCTCATCGCGACATGGTTCCATAGGCTCGACGAGACTACGACACTTGTCAAAGGGCAAACAAGTGCCCAACTTCTATCTATAGCCGTAGTAGTTTCACATACGACTAATTTTATTTCGATCTTTGTAGGATCCTTCGTGCGATGGAGGCAGCTTTCGAGAGACCTGTCAACAAGTTACACAAGGATGGCAAAGATGAGAATGAGGGAGTTCTGCTAAGGAGCACAACATAAGGATGAAGAACTCATGGATATGGACTTGGTTCACAAAGGAGGGGAGAAAAGAATAGTAAAATCTAAAAACAAGAGGATATATCTTTATTATGGTATAATGGGTCGTATAATTAAGGGCAAGGGCAAGAACAAATGACAGGATTTTCAGGAGGGCAAATCCATGCTCTCACTGCCAGCGTACCTGAAAGAGAGGTAGTAAGGTTTCTGTTGAAAAAGTTTAGTTTTTCTTCTTAATCATCCTATTAGTACTCTTTTGATTTTAGCACTTCACATTCGTTTATATCTGCTTCCATAGTTGAGTCTCTACACGTTAGTACTTGTACAGTAGAAGATCCCATTACTGTCTTAAATCCAATTTGTGGTTCGGCTCATTTATCTTTGGACTTGAGATGCTTATGTTTCCGGGTTTCATGGGCCATGTGTTGATTCTAGGCATGGATTGGTTAGCTAGTAATTGTGAAAGGAGGGTAGTTAGACTTTTGACTTGCCTCGGGAATACCCTTGAGATTTCGTGCGATCCTAAAGGATCAGTTTTTCTTAGCTACCTAGAATCACTTTATGTATCTATCGACGATTTTCGATCCGTTGGAGTAGTCCATGAGTACGCAAGATGTTTTGATTAGGGTAGGGGTTTTCCCCCTAAAACTCGAGACATACTTCCGCATATATTTAGTTGACAATGCAAAGCCTGTTATGCGATCAACGATAGTTTTGGAACAAGATTGGCGAGGATAGCCAGAGTCGGTTAAGTGCTCAATTGTTTGGTAGTTTTGCTAGTATCACCTCACATAGATCGTCCAAATTCGGAGGAGGTATTCCTTGGGTGCTTGTCTGATATTGGTTTAGGCCTTTGGGGCTTGTACTTGAGCGATGCCAAGTTCGACTAGGATGGTTTGCGTGAGGGATATCTACCCTCAGATTTGTGACATGAGGGATAAGATAAGTAGAAGAGAGACCTTTAATCATCTTAGTATATACACTTGGTATCATGGTTAACTTCTGTTTATCTTGGAAAGATAGTTCGACAACATTGGATACCCTCTAGCATAGTAAATGATCGAGGTCCTATCTTTACTAGTGGGTTTTGGAAATGGAGGTCAAGAAGCTTCACAATCGTGAAGTTAAATTAGTTAAGGTACAGTGGAGTGAAGCTCAAAGAAGATGCGACTTAGAAGACTGAAGACTAGATACGTGCATCATACCCTTTTTGAGGGTATATCCTTGATTCCTCCTTTTTCTGTAATATTTATTAGCATGCTAGTATTTATCTTTTAAGTACATCCTATCGGTCCTATCCTCGATCCTTAGGTAGAAGCCAATGGATGAAAACATGTGTTTGAGACATGTTATGATTGATGGTTGCAAGTGTTTGCTAGTGGTTGCTCGTGGATGCATATACATATATTAGGCACTAGATCGGTTCAGTCACTTTCGTATTGCATATGCATATGAATGTATTTGTATATGGATTGAAACTTGATGTGTTATCATATGGATGTTGCATATGGATGAGTGAATATGCACACATATAGTATTTACATGATTAGAGATATTTGCATACATATTGGACGCATGACACTCTCATGATTCACATTAAGGAGGTCAACTGGATCAGTAGGCCGCCTGATTTTGTACTAGATAAGAGACATATACACACACTGAATATGTTCATATGGCATTAGAAGTCTTTTAAGGACAATGGATGCTTGTGGATGATGGATGAGTAGATGGATGATTGGATGTTAGGATGCATTCTATTTAACTTGAAGATTTCGGGGACGAAATCCTTTAAGGAGGGGAGAATGTAACACCCCGAATTTTCTAAGAATATTAAAATTAACAAATTCAAGAACACTAAATTTTTAGAAGAAGAATTAAGTGAAATGGGTTGCGCTATTACGTTCGCCTCAAAATTTTGGTCAAGATAGACATTTGGTTTGCATAAAATGGATACCTTATGAAGAAGTTATCAAGCCTTGAAGTTTGTATGCATATGAGAAAAATATATATAGATATATATATATAAACTAAATAAATAAATATGAAAAAAGTTCAAAACAGCGAATCGGGAGGGGGAGTAACCGAACCGGCCCATTTTTTAGGTCGACTCGAGCTCCGCTGGGTCGACTAGGGGTTGATTCAGGGTGTTTGGCTATCAACCCGTGGGCCGATTCGCTCTAAGGCAGATGTGGCATCTGATTGGTTCTGATGGACTCCTTGCTGAGTTATTAGGGCTGATGTGGCTATTCTATCTTGTCTAAATGGCTTTGAGTTGCTCTAGGTTAATCTGACGGTTCCTATTAAATCAAATTTCTATATAAGCAACCTAAATCTAAACCCTAAGCCACACAAAAATATTCCTAGAGCCGGCATGCCATCAATGGTGAACCTAGAATTGCCGTCATCTCTTTCAACTCAAAGGAAAGATAGAAGCTACATCAAAATCAAATCAAAACCAATATAATTCAACTAAGAGAATTCAACGATCTACATCAAAGGCGAGCAATTCAGTTTCAGAATACAGATCCCAGAAATCAAGTTTTTCCTTTTGATTGTAAGTGTAGTTATCTTTCAGATGTAAATAAATTAAAGACATGATTTGTAATGAATTGTAAAATAGAATTGTATCAAGTTGTATGTGATGTTGATTCATGTCTATTCTATCATATATGCCTGTTTACTATTGTGGTCTATCGAACCTATCATGTTATGTGGAAACTGGTGAGTAAACCTATGAGGTTATATAGGAATTTGGGAATGAAATTATCATATGTAAGTTTGGTGATATTATGATACATACAAGTTTTAGGCTAAGTCATGTCGTTTATGCCTAATTGTCTAGAGCCATTATGCATACATGTTTAGATCTACGACCTTATATGTTTATTTCTACAACTTTATATGTTAGATCCATATGCCTTTATGATAGATCTAATTTGCAAGTTCACCACTACATGCCAAGTTTAACTGGTATAGTTTTATGTAAATTCATATGCTTGTGGTTCATGTTGCATAGATCAAATTTACAAGTTCATAGTTAAAAGTATATTGCACTATGCCAAATCCATGTGACATATGTGTAGTTAGATCCATACTTTTGTATGATGTTGGAATGTTGCAAAGTTCCTCTTTTCCCCTTTTTGTTTTATAAGTTAGGCTAAAATATCGAGCCTAACATTCTATGTAATTTTGCAAACGTACAACGGGGGTAACATTAGGGAAAACATGAAATTACATGTAATTGGCATGTTTGACACATAACCATGATAAGTGGCATGAAAATGGTATAATCTATATACCTAAAATTTTGAACGTGATTTAGAAGGAAAGTGGGCCATGATAATAATTGATTTATAATTTACATGTAAATATGTAGGATAAACATGAAAAACTACATGGCATAGATTGGTTCATGAAATGGTATATTTAGTATACCATTAATTATGAGCATAATTAAATTGGGAATAATTTATATATGGAATTTGTCATAAATAAGAAATATGTAAATTTAGAAAAGACGAATATGCCTAACCCGAGGTTAGACTGAGTTGTGGTGTAAAACTGCCCGGAACCGACCGGCACATCCAGTGACCACAACAATACCTGTCTAATGTGGGTGGTTAGTGCATTGAGCCCAAAAAGGACCCGAGGTGTGGTGTAAAACTTCCCAGAACCGACCGGCACATCCAATGACCACAACAATACCTGTCTAATGTGAGTGGTTGGTGCTTTAATAAAGCTAAGTCAAAATTGGTAGGGTTAAGTCAATTAAGGAAACACTTAACCAATTCAACATGTTAACTAAACTGATGGGTGAGGTAAAGTAAATTTAGAACACTTAACCGTTATAACATGTTAATTAGACAAGTGGTGAGGTTAAGTAAATGTAGAACACTTAACCGTTATAACATGTTAATTAGACAAGTGGTGAGGTTAAGTAAATTCAGAACACTTAATCAATTTAACATGTTAACTAGACTAGAAGGTGGGGTTAAGTAAACTTAGAACACCTAGCCGTTATAACAAGATGAATGACTAGGGTTAAGTTAATGGGAAACACTTAACCAGTATAGCATGATAAATGGGTAGGGTTAAGTAATAAGAAACACTTAACACATATAACTTGATTTGTGGTAAGGTTATGTAAAAACAAGAGGGCAACACTTAACCAATATAACTTGATTTGTGGTAGGGTTAAGTTAACACAAGAAGGCAACACTTAACCAAAGTAACATGACACGTAGGTGGGTTAAGTTAACTTGAATTGATTGATGACACTTAACCAATACAACAAGATGAATACGTGGGGTTAAGTTAACAAGAAACACTTGACCAATATAACTTGATGAACGAATGGGGTTAAGTTAATAGGAAACACTTAACCAATCCAACATGATAAGAAAGGAGGGTCAAGTTAATAAGAAATGCTTAACCAACATGACATGATGAATGAGTGGGTTATGTTAACAAGAGTGGACAACACTTAACTAATATGGTCTAATGTGCGGGAGGGTTAAGTACATATCCGGTTGGTGGGTAATATTAGTAAATATAGGCCCACAAAACTTAACCATTAAATAAACATGCTTGAATCAGTGGAAGGGTTAAGTGCATATCGGGTTGGTGGGTAATATTAGTAAATATAGGCCCACAAAACTTAACCATTAAATAAACATTCTTGAATCAGTGGAAGGGTTAAGTACATATCAGGTTGGTGGGTAATATTTGTAAATATAGGCCCAGAAAACTTAACTATTAAATAAACATGCTTGAATCAATGGGAGGGTTAAGTACATCTCGTGTAGGTGGGTAATATTAGTACATATAGGCCTACAAAACTTAACCGTTTATTAAAAATGCTTGAATCGAAGGGAGTGTTAAGTACATATCGGGTTGGTGGGTAATATTAGTAAATATAGGCCTACAAACTTAACCAATAGGAAACCCTAGTAATGGGGACCCATTTCAGCAGTAACCCACATGGATGTATCACGGTACCCTGAACTAGGCTGGGTGGGGCACGATTACTGGGCTGATTATAAGCGGTCAAAGCAGCGGTAGGGGGTACGTCAGTGTAGGTCCCGACAGTTTACGGGCGTGCACGTACTCTGGAGTGGGAAAAAGCAAGCACTGGGTACCAGTAGTTATACACTGTGCATATTGAATCGTGTCGGGTCGCTATCATAAGGATTGGTACACCTTATGGTGGGACCAGCACAGGGTATCTACACGCAAGAGAGGGCCGATTGACACATGGAACATGAACACAAGTACGGAGCCGATCGATAGGGTAGTAAGGGTACATCTAACATGTTCATGGCAATTAGGCTGATTGAGGTGGAATCCTCACGATAGATGTACACCTGAAGGCTACCACAATTACGGGGGTTGGGATCACGATTATCATTTTATACAGATTACTAGTTGGGACACTAGTTAGGTGGTGCAGAGATAAATATAGAAATCAGATTAACAGAGTAGTAGCGAAGTAGAGAAAAAGTAGAAGCGCATTCAGTTCACCTTGCACTTATCTTGTCTTTAGTTACCTTGTTTTTATGGTATTGTCCTATTTTCGGTTTATTCATGTCATGATCCTTTATCTTGTTTTCATGCTGAAAGATCACTGGACTTACCAGACTTATGTCTGACCTAGTTTGTTTTTCGCCTCTTTTCATCCGTTCCCCCCCAGGTAGTCAGGGAGGGAATAGCTCAGCCTAACTTGGACCTCTTCTCTTTCCAAGCTTGAAGATTAGTTGGTGTATCGCTTTGGACTCTCTCTCTTCCGCTGCTATGGCTGGTTCATGCTTTATCGGGGAATATCATTGTTTTTTTGCTTCTTTTATTCTTGGAAGTTTTTAAATCAAGACAGAAGTTCTATGTATTACATTTAAGTATGATTGAGGAAATGGTTGTAAAAGCTTGACTGAATTAAGTTGTTTATAAAATGACTTTATTTTCCCGCTGGTTTATTTGTCTGTCTTGTAATTTATCTGCATCTTTTACCTATAATGCTCCACCGAAGTTAAGGCATTCCCTCTGTGAGTGACCTTAACGGGGGGGGAGTTTCAAAAAATTTGGATTTATAAGTATTAGTTGATTTTGAAAATTTAAATCAAATGGTTGAATAAATGCTTGAAATAATACTAGTTTGAAATACGCTGAATCAGAGTAGCGTGGCGGAAGCGTGTTGTTATATTAAATGGAAATGATTTTCCCGACTATTTGAGTAAAGAAAATTTTCCCAAATAAGCTTTAATATTTGAAGAAAGAAGAAAATCATATACTTTGGATTCAAGCGAATTTAGAAAGAAAAGGTTTATTCGATTATGTGAATATGGAACTAGGATATGAAATCCAACCATAGAAGATATGAAAATTTACCGAAGATCTTGGAAATATTTGAAACAATTTAGAATTTGAGCTAAAACAAGTTAAAAAGGAATTACGTAGTAAATGTTCATTTAAAATTATAAAATGTAGAAATGTTTATTTGAGAAGCTGCTAAAGAAATCATATTGATCAAATCTGATTAAAAGGAAAATTGTATAGTATATGAACATTAACTTATATAGATAATTAGATGTTTCAAAATAAATTGAAACTTATGAATATGATTCTTAAAAATTTTCGACTTAGAAAAATTTGAAACGTTTGAATAAGATCCTTGATTTCAAAAATTTTGAAACATAATCTTCGTATGTTGAAGTTGAAATTTTATTCTCAATTGAATGAGTTTCCAATTATTTTGGATGTGATGAATGGCTTATGAATAAAAGAAATTTCGACGACTAGAATCCCGATATTTTGAAATGTTTGGAACACAATAAGTATTTGTAAATTATGGTTACGAAATGATTTACAACTTCGGGATATGAAAGATTTGGTTTGTTCGAGTAACCATGACTAAAACTGGGCTATGATGAAAGGTTGAATTTCGTGCAATGGGTGATACTCAGTTGCCCTGTCATGAGGATGAACTTCTCGAACTAATAACCTATAGATTTCATTATTGTATATTTTAAATTTTGAAGCTAATTTGGTTTTGGAAGTCCCGAAATAATGTATGATTCTCTATATGAATATGTAATGTTTCAATGAAATGGAAAAGAGGATTCTAAGTCCGAGAGATCATCTTGAGATTTCAAAACTGAAATTTATAGGTAGGATTTATTTTGCTTATGTATAATTTTACGACTTCTCCTTTTTGAGGACGAAAAGCCTTAAGGGGGGTGAATGTAACAACCCAGATTTTTCTAAGTTTAAATTGAATTTCTATAATATATTTTGGGATTTTTCTGAATATAGTTTGAATATAAACAAGGTTTAAATATAAATGTTGATTTATAGTTTTTTTGTATATTAGTTTAAAAATAAAAATAAAAAATATTTTTTTCTATTTTTATAAATATGATTTTGTAATATAAAACTTATTTAAGAAATTTATTTTTGTTTAAAATCTGGTTTATTTAAACTATGTTTACAATTTTATTTGTTTTATGTAAACTTATACTTTAATATTTAAGTTTGAATAGTTTGATAACATTATACGTTGGTAACATTTTTAAAACTAATTGAATGTTTTGTTAAGAAATTATAAGTTTGCTTTTAAATTTAACTTGAGCATTTTGATTTAATTTAAATAAATTTGTTAGTTTGGGTTTAAAATTAAAATATAAATATTGCTTAATTAAATGGAATGTATGTCACTGTTATATGCATGTTGGATCTGACATTTTCTATCCATAAACTGATAAGCAAAACACACTTGAAGATTCAGAACATGCCAGTGGTAAAAAAGGCATCGAACTAAATGACCCATACTTTCTCCTAAAATTAATTGTTTGGGGTATTAAACTAGATGAACGTACTTGCAATTTGAAAGTTGTTCGGGTCCCCAAAACATGCCCACATAAATTTGTTTAAAGATTTCTGAACGTGTAAACTTTAAATTTGGTAGCCACTTGTCCTTTTAGCTTACACGTGTTAATAGCTGTACTCCACCTTCCATCTTCCCTTTTCCTATTTAGCTATTCACATTATCTTCTTCCTCAAGAAGACTCCCCTTCCACCGTAAAATCAGAGCGCACCACCTTCCCTGTTTTAGCACCACCGCAACCATACTCCCTCGCAAGTCATCAGCCATCCATTCGCAGCCCCATTGCGCCGACTGTCCACCGGCAACCGCCATCAGTTTTCATCCTCCCTAGCTTCCTCTTGCACCTTTTATTTACCCAACAACTTCTTTTCATTTATCTCCTTTATCCTACTTCACACTCTAATGTACTGTCTCTCTCCTCCCTTTTATAACATCTCACGCCCATCTTCCTCTCCTCACGCTCGCTCCATTAAACTCACCTCCTATGCATGCATAGCCTCCTCCACTTAAAAACCATTGTTTCTTTCCCCTCTACTGATTTTTCTTTCCTCACGAGACTCCAACCAAGCCTCCACGCTACTGCCTGAGCCGCATGACCCTCAAATTCTATCCTCCCACAAATTTTGTCAGCTCCTCCAAAAGAATACTCCCTGTCATTCTCCTACTCAACTCAGCCTCGGCCTCACCTTTTCTTTCCCATGTGTGCACCCTTGCCACTTTCCCACTTTCCGGTTCAAACAGTCCACCTCCTTTTACAAAAAAAAAAAATCACCATTCAAATGATGAGAGGAGAGGCAATGATAACAGTCATGAAGGAATTACTGGAACAGATGGTGAAATAATGATGTTCGAAGCAGTAGGAATAAAACAAGTAGGTGCGTAGTTTTTGATGTAACCGCAGTGGTAAGCGTACGTCATTATGGGCTACGAAATAAAAAAAATTGGCTTGGGCCTTGTTGTTGAAAAAAAAGAGTAAGTGGGTGGAGAAATCAATTTGCACAGGAAGCACAATCAAAGATTTTTAAAGCAATGGAATAAAAGGGAAGCATGGAGAAGTATGTAAAGTTGGGCATGATGGGAACGGAAATCAAGTTGCGAAGAAAGACGGTGTGCGTGTTGTCCGTGAAACCTATACGTGATTGTTCGTGGACCAGATTCGCAGTATATACGGGTTTTACGGTGCAAAAGTTGGAGGCATGAAGGTGAGAATATTTAATTTAAATTTATTTTAACAGTTAATTATAATTAGCTAATTATTATGATTAGTTAGCGCTAAGTTCTGGCTTGTGAATTTTGATTTTTGTATGTGTTGTTTGGATGGATATTTATGTTGTTAGAACACACATGACACTAAGCGTTATCGACCGTAACGCTTTGTGCACAAATAAACTTGTTGTTGATTGCTGAGCTTACCATGGATGGAGTCGTGTCATATAGTTGTTTATTGTTTGTTTTGGTCGTATCACACACACCGTAGTTGTGTGATTGCACGGAAAATCAATTTGAGTCTCCTCAGCATGCAAATAATGTTTTTTTTTGATAAAATTAACAATTGTGAATTTAACTTTGAATTTTATTTTTATGGGAATCCATAATGATCAAATAACGTTAGCAAAAGACATCAATTTTGAGAAGAATTAATTTTGGAATTTAAGGGAAATTGGATTTTGAATTACGTATGATGGGTTTTATTCTTACAATTGAAATCGAACGAGCTCTTAAGGGAATACTATTCGATTTTATTTGAAATGAAGTTTCGAATTTTTTAAATGATGGTTTGAGATAAATTTGTTAGACTAAATGGAAAGATAGAATATTGTTTATAAAAAGATTTGAAAAATATTATTTTAAGTTTTGATTTAATTCGAAATGAATATTCTATATTTGGGATGATGATTTTTAAGTAAAGCGATTTTGGAACTCGAATGTAAATATAAAAATATTATTTGTAATATGGTTTTAATTGTTTAAGTTATGAAAGTTAAGTTTATTTTGGGAAGAATTGTGCCAATTTATATTAAATCGTTATATGATTTGAATTGAACGCGACGCATAGCGACGGCTCATTAGTATCGATTTTATTTCAAACGACCATAACTTGAATATTTTAAATAGGATTTACATGAACAAGAAGTTAGTTTTCTATGAATAATAACTCTTTGGAAAGAATTTCAAATTCCGACATATAGTTTCAAGTTATGATTTGAAGAGGGTCGCTACATTTACCGTTTGACGACCGTAATTAAGAAATTGGTAAAATGAATTATAATTTATTAGAAATTCGGAAAAATTTGGTTAAGTCATATTTGAAATGATTTGAATCGGAAGATATTAGTTTTGAATGATTTCCAATTTATAATTATTTTATAATGCCTTAAGAAATGCTTCTACATTTTGTTGGAAATGGTTTGAATTTGAAGTTTATAAAGCATGAACTATGGTCTAAACCGAAAAAGGTTGTGAAATGTTTTAGAAGGATTTAAAGGATTATGAAAATATTAACCAACATAAAGAGATTATGTTTTAAAATTTAAGGTTGGTAAATGAAGATCAGGCTTGTAAAGAAATTAAGATGTTAACGGGATTAAGGGATTTTTTTTGGAATGAACCAACCTTGAATGAATGAATAATGAACGGGAAGGAGATTTGAATTGGAAAACCCGTGTAATCCGTAGCTACTGTTTTAAGCATGCTTATTGTTTAGAAAGACCGGGATCATATTTAAGTCCGAAAACCATTCCAAGTAATAATACGAAGCACGAAGCAAATTCAAGACTTGGAATCGACGAATGAAGACTAGGAATCCTTGAATTTAGTCGGATGGATTACTGATGTCTCGAGTCGGGCCGTACACCTGATTCGAGGTTACAAGTGGCATGAGGTCTGAATATATTTGGAGATTTACGGATTTTGTTCCGTTCAGACCCAGAATGGACTTGTATGGATTGTATGTCTGACATTGTAGTTGACAGCATAACACTGGTTTCTGCTGATATGTGTCTGGTTTGTGACGTATGAGCTCGAAGTGGTTATGTATGGATGGAAATCACTGGTCATATTGTGAATGGACAATGTGACATACTTAAGATATGAAATGAGCTTGTGCGATCAGGGCATTGCTTATTTAGGAATGCTTTGTGTATGACGTGACATCGACAAACCTCACACCCCGGATTGATGAGAAACTGGCGGTTAAGTCGTATACTTATATATGATTGATGATGAAGCTGCAGCAGTGGGAAACCACTTATGAACTTGGGGAAATTGGGTATGTTCGGGGGGCCGTGTCTGGTCGAAAACCGTTGATCTGTCCTGCGATTTGTTGTTGGTGTCCGAGATGGACGAAAAAGCCGTGTTACACTTCGCTTCGTATCCCTGATTGATCTTTCGTGCCAGGAATCACCATGTTGGACACCCAAATCTCAAATACGAGCAATACGGATTTTTATTGTATACCTATATGTCAATATAACCAACTGGGGTTAGGGGTGAGCATTGTTCGGTTAAACCAAATAAACCAACCGAACCAAATTATTTTGGTCGGTTTGGTTCGGTTTTAAAATTAAATTGGTTTGTAATTGGCCCGAAAATTTATTAAGTTCGGTTATCGGTTTAACCAAATTAACCGAACTTTTACTATATTTTCAAAATTAACGATAATATAATAAATATTTTAGGTTAGTTAAGTTATTTAAGTAAATGTTAATCATCGCCTATGTGTCAAAATTGATATTAGAAAGCATAAAAATCATAAATAATAATACTCTAATCATATATTTATAACTTATTTCAAATTATAGTGAACATTCCAAACATAAAGTGTAAAATATTTTTAGTTCGGTTTATTCGGATAACCAACCGAACCAACCAAACTTAATTCGGTTGGTTTTGTTTCGTTTTCATTTTTATTGGTTTTATTTTGGTTTAACAAATTTTATCATTGGATAAACAAAACCAACCAAACACTCACCCCTAATTGGGGTTATGGGGGCTATGATTCTATATTTATTAGTGAAATGGTTTCCACACTGTATGTAATAATTAAAATAGGATTTTCATGTATGAAAGCATGTTTGGTTATCATAAGATAAAACTCGCCCATTTGGTGTGCGCTTGCATTGTGTGATGTTGGACGAACTTATGATAGCTTCATTTTCCAAAAGTCATTACATATTTATATGCAAGGCATTCACATGGAGTAAACCCATTCTGCGTTAGCGGCGTGGTCCGATGAATTTCCCAACTTAAAATAAGTCTTAAAGCAACTGTTTTATGTTCTCACACTAGTCCCATGACTGACCTGGAGTTTATTGTTCCTTCCTAAACTCTAGGTGCCCACTAATTTTACACAGGCAGCTAGTAGTTTAGTTTTGCAGTTATGATTCGTTGGAGCGATGTTCAAAGCACTTTCCGACTTGGAGTCCTTGCTAGAGTTTGAAGCTTCCGCTGTATCACTTCGTTCTTCCATTGAGAATGTAACACCCTGCCTCCGCTAGGGTCACTCGCAAAGGAATGCACTAGCTTTAGAGGGGCATTATTGGTAAACATGCACAGAAATATCACAAGACAGAACATATAAAATAGCGGAAGTAAAATCAAACTTTCATAACATGAATAAATAAGGTCTAAAGCCTTTTACATCAGAGTACATCAAAAACCTGTCTTGCAATAGTTAAAGAAGCATAAAGACTTTTTCATAAATTATTCCCCAAGTAAAAACAGTAAAGTAGCCATAGCCAAGAAAAGTCCAAGCCATCCATGATGACCTTCAAGCAGAAGAAGTCCGAACTAAACAACAGTATTTCCTCCCTGTAACCTGGTGGGGGGGGGGAAACGGAAGAAAAGAGGCGAAACAAAACGGGTCAGTCAAAAAGACTGAGTAAGCCCTATCTACTATCAGCATAAAAACTAGTAAAGTTAACTGACATGAGAAACTGAGATGAACATAAGCATGATGACAAGATAGATAAGCTAAATCAAAATAACATGATGAACTACTGAACTCAGATAAACTAAAGTGTCATGATAAATTACGATGTCGAGATAAAACAAGGTATCCCATCGTCAAGTTCCTGTCAAGTCTAATATCCCCAAGATAGCTATTACATGTAACGTCCCATGATATCTATCCTGTATTTTAGCTCTGCACCTACCGTACTAGTATCCCCACCGTGTCATGTGTTAACGAAGAATGACCCTCACTCAAAAGTCGTGTGATGGTCCGTGTCAACCTAATATATCGCCTATATAGGTTACTCAACTCGTATGTTTTATTCCATGTAAATGTTCAGTCCCTTGCCGTAGACCATACGGGCTTTCCCATGAGATTCTATATTACTTTAAAATAGTTCCATGATCCTTAAGATCGGTTTGGACTGTTACCCTAAACCTAGCTAGGGTCTTCCAACATGAATTATCGTTTGTACAACTAGGACTTATGCTACCTAGGGCTACTAGGGATTACGCTTACCTATTGCACGTTTTCGTATCTCGGTTTTGGTTCAACCACCCAGGGCCACTAGGATTTACGCTAACCGTCAACCGCGCCCTTTTTCCCACGCATTCATCGTGAATCGTTTTCCATGACTGTATGCACATGTATCACATCGTGCCATCCGAGTCATGTCACAGGGCAGGTCAAGAAATACAGGACTCGGTCGGGAGCTCTCGATTTATCTGCCGATGCAGATGCTAAGGTCTGTTTTTTTCCTATACGTGGCTATGGTCCCACGCGACCCCTCCCTCAACTAGTGAAAGACAAGACAGGATAAATCCTGTATGAGAACACACTACTGGCCAACCCACAATCCTAGCCTTACCGCAACCATAATTAGATAGCAATTATGGTCTATTGGGTGTTCTCTGTCTTTCCGTACGTACACGCTTGACCAAAGATGGTAGGTAGCCTGACGAAATGCTATCTAGGGTACGACCGTGTATCGTTGACTATCCCCTATCCATCCCCGTCTTTAGGTCGCTCGCATAGCAACCAAGGCATACTCTTGGCTCTTCTAACGCAGACCTTAACCTCTCATGAGCCTAGTATAATCACCTGGCAGCTCACAGAGGGATACCAAGAATTTCCTCACGTTCCCCGAAGCCGTTGCTTCGTCACCCAGTTCGCTGGAGCCTTTATCTAAATCAGATACTTGCTCCTACTCGTATACTTAAATGATGACCTACCGTATCAGGTTACTCATCTATCTATGAACTGGTCTAAATTTCCTTGACTAAGAATCATTACTTAGTTATTCCTCAACTAAGGTTTACCACTTAGCCTTATTCCCGTTATCCTTATTAGCTACGGTTATCCCCTATCCTCAGGACTAGGGTTTAAATAATGGATTAAGTGTCACTTAAGTTCATGACTTAACCCGTCTACCAATCATGTCAAAATTGGCTAAGTATCCATGTCCAAGACTTACCCCGTCTTCAAATCATGTCAAAATTGGCTAAGTATCCAAGTCCAAGACTTAACCCTACAAACCATGCTCACGTTGGTTAAGTATGTATTAAGCAACTCACGACTTAACCTCGTCCAATTATCATTCTAGATTGGTTAAGTATATATTAACTTGACCCTATCAATTTACTTAGTCAAATCGGTCAAGTGTATTCAAGCGATTCGTGACTTAGCCTTATCATGTTTTCACGTTAGATCGGTTAAGTATAGGTTAACTTAACCTCAATAAATTCACGAGTTAGATTGATTAAGTATAGGTCACTTAACCACCTCAAATCATCATGTTAGATTAGTTAAGTGTTTAACTTAACTCCATTAAACTACCAAGTGGGATTAATTAAGTCTAGGCTAACTTAACCCCATCCGATTTCCATGCTTAGACTAGTTGAGTCTAATCTTAACCTCATCCATTAACTGTATTTTTCGGTTAAGTGTCATTAAGAAAACTTACTTAACCTTCCCCAAATCATCGTGTTGGATTGGTTAAGTGTTGGTTAACTTAACCCCGTCCACTAATCGTATAAAAATGGTTAAGTGTCATTAGGCAAATCAAATTACTTAACCTACCCAACCTTGTCATGTTTTGTTAAGTATCATTAGCCTAAACCATTTACTTAACCCATTTGTCCATGTCATATTTGGTTAAGCGTCATTAATCAAATTAACTTAACCCTATCATGTGGCATTAATTACTTAATGCACCTCAACCTCTCACATTAGACTTTGTTGCGTTTACTAGTTAAGCCGGTCGGTTCCGGGTAGCTTTACACCACAACTTGGTCTAACCTCGGGTTTAAGCACAACATGACCAACTTCTCACATTGGGTCCTATTGTTTGCAACTACTAGTTAGGCCGCTCGGTTCCGGGTAGTTTTACGTTGCAAACTCAACCCAACCTCGAGTTGGCCACACTTATATTATCTAAGTGTCATGTCCATTACGTTTTCCAACACATATTACAAGTTTTCAAGCAATTGGGTAGACCTAACTTAATAGGTAAATTCCCAATGGGTAGACCTAACTTAATAGGTAAATTCCCAAGCTTATGTTTTCAAGCATACTTACATGTCAATTTCCATGTTATATTTCAAGTCCTGTTTTCAAGTATAAACACATGTCATATTTAACGTTACATGTTGTCTTGTTTATACCCATTTACCCAAATCATGTTCATGTCATTATGTTTTCCCATAATGTGACCCCAACGCTTTTAAACTCGCATAATGGATTCAAAGAAGGAACTTGTCAAAGGCATGACAAAAGGGGGTATAAAGCCACTAGTTGAACATGGTGGCAAATTAGACATAATGTGTTCATTAACTTGCATGTTACCTTCTTAAGCCTCAAAAACATGCATAAACCCAAACTTGGCACATAAGCAAATCATGGTGACAAAAGACATGGAATGATGACTAGTAACTCGCATATATCATCATATAAGGGTTATGACTTCATATGCAAGTTGACATAAAGGTTATGAAGGTTCTCATGTTGCATAATGCAACATTTCAACCCAAAGGTTGTAGCTTTTAGGCCACAAGATCAAGATAATGACTTCATAAACTTGCATGACATGATAGCATGTATCATACTCAATGATCATACCCAAACTTGCAACATGAACATTTAACTTCATAGTTAATATCTAAGAGTAGGGAAAGGGCTTACATTGCTATGAAGGCACAAAAGATATGACAAAGCCCTTATGCAATCAACTAGACCCAAAATGCAAGCTCTAACATAAAAACCCTTGAGCCAAAATGATCAAAACCCTTGCTTTATGATGCAAAGATAGAAACTTGACTTGAATGCAAGCTTATGACACTCATACAAGCTTGAAAACACTTGTATGCATGGAAAATCTCTCATAGAAACAATTTAGAAATTTTATGAAGAGAGTGGAGGCCATGAGAGGTAAAATTTTGCCATAGTTTAGTTGCAAGAATGAATAATGAGGGTTTAGGGTAGGCTTAGGGGTGTTTTTATAGAGATTAGGGTAGTTTTAGGCCCTTAGATTAACCCTAGGATGGATCTGAGCCATCAAACCACGTTGGAAGCTTCCAGAACAAGACCAGAGACAAGTGCAGGTGCACCAAGCCAAGATGGCTCGGCCACCATAAGTCGACCCCCAAGTCGACAGGGCTGTCGACTTGGGTGAGGCCATGTCGACTCCCAAGTCGACAGGGCTGTCGACTTGGGGTGCCTGGCGGGAACTTTTCCCGCCTAGCTTTCCAGCCCTAATTTTTGAAATTAGAACTCGTTTTTGAACTTGAATTTTCTGAAAACTTCGTTGGGCCTTAATCGGGTCATACGGACTCCGATTTTCGAAAACTCGGACTCTATTTCGCGTATTTTTCCGAGACGAACGCAATGGCATAGCCCATTTTACTTGATTCAGAATTTAAAATTAAATTCTGCCTTGATTCTCGTCTTAATCATGTTATCGAAATACGGGTTGTTACATTCTCCCCACCTTTTACGATTTCGTCCCCGAAATCTCCAAGTTAGGAGGAACATATCCTACCATCCATCATCCATCTACTCAAAACATCATCCACAAGCAACCATTGTCCTTAGATGATTTCTAATGCTGTATGAATATATGCAAAACGTGTGTGTATATGCACTTATCTGATGTAAATGACCAGGCCTGAATAATCTTTCTAATGCAAAATATGTATAGTGTCATGAATCCAACATGTATGCAAATAGTCCTAGTCATATAGATACTATATGCGTGCACAATCATTCATTCATATGCAACAATCGCATGATAACACATTCGATTTCATCTATAAACAAGTATAAATACTCGTGCATATGCAATATGAAATGTGACCGAGTCGAGCTAGTATCTAATGTGTATTCGCGCATCCACGAGCAACCACTTGCAACCATATCAATCATAACATGTTTCAAGTACATGTTTACATCCATAGGGTTCTACCTAGGATTCCCTGAAACAGGGTCGAGAAGATAAACAAGACAAACTCCTTACGGGGTTTGTAACAGAAAATAGGACCGAGAGGATGTCCACAAAAAGATAGCCTACAAGTAAGCTCTACCGAAAACAGGGATCAAGGATATACTCCCAAAAAGAGATATCATGCGCGTATCTAGTCTTTGACCATCAAAGTTGTATTTCCTCGGGCTAAATTCCATTGTGCCTTGACCGTCTTTTAACTTCACGATTTCGTAGCTTCTTATTTCCTGTTTCCATAACATGAGCTGGAACTCATTTCTTCGTCGCCTCTCGTTCCACTTGCACTTATCCTTTTTCTAGAATACTTGGCGCAAACATGACTGCGTACTCATGATCTCATGCAAGCTTTCCAAAATTCACTAATGAATCTTGGATCTCGTTTATATACTATAAGGTATTCCATGGAGAAGAACTTACTCTTGAAAGTAAACAGATGTCAACCAGGTTACCAAGCGCACTTACTAGGGTGATTTCCATAACCCATGCATAAGTGAAATAAACCATCCATCTTATCGGCGAACACCACTCGATCGGGCTTCAAATTTCCAATAAAGGTATCAAGGGATTCTACGTAACTAATCATGACCGAACCCAAAAGGTTACACGAGACTTCGAGGGTATTACCAAGGCTAATCAAGAGTCTAACTACCCTCCTATCAAAACCGAGAGTGGCACCCCTTACTGGATAACCACTTCATCCCTAGAATCCATCCATAGCTTATAAACATAAGCATTATTTCCAAACTCAACACTTGGCATAAACATTCTCAAATCCCAACAGGTCATGTATAAATGGACTGATTCTCCAATAGGACCTTGAGACAAAAATGGGATCCTCTATTACGCTAGTACTTAAGGTGCAGAGACTCAACTACCGAAGCGGACTTAAATGATGCGGGGATCAAAACAAAGCCTTGGCGGGATGATAGAAAAGAATAACTAGATCTTCAACAAGGATGTTATCCCCCTACTCAGGTACTCTAGTGAGGGTATACAATTATCTTCACGATGATCTTGTCCTTGTCCCACAATACTTAACTATCCGTCCCGTTTTACCATGCCAAAGGTACTCTCTCGTCATGGGTTTCATTGTTCATCTTTCTCTCTCGTTCTGGGTTGAGCCATACCAACAAGTTGCTCATCCTTAAGCTCGTATCCTTTATCCTCTTTCTCACTATCCTTTCTTATAACGCGGCCACTGGTCTCTCGAGAACCACCTCCATCCCATGGAAAGCACTTTCGTAGATAGAAAAGACTAGTCGCAGTTAAAACCACTGTGACTACAGATGGAGGAAAGAAAAGAAAAGAGATTCAATTAAGGAAACAAGGATAGTGCTAATGGCCTTTGGGGAATAGCCTTTTTCTTTAAAAAGAAAATTTTCTTGAAAAATGCTTCTTTGTAAACGGTTTTCAAATAGTTTTCAGAAGGTCTTTAAAAACTTTTGCCCAGTCTGGTAACCTTCTGCTCTGATACCAAATGTAACACCCCGCCTCCGCTAGGGTCACTCGCAAAGGAATGCACTAGCTTTAGAGGGGCATTATTGGTAAACATGCACAGAAATATCACAAGACAGAACATATAAAATAGCGGAAGTAAAATCAAACTTTCATAACATGAATAAATAAGGTCTAAAGCCTTTTACATCAGAGTACATCAAAAACCTGTCTTGCAATAGTTAAAGAAGCATAAAGACTTTTTCATAAATTATTCCCCAAGTAAAAACAGTAAAGTAGCCATAGCCAAGAAAAGTCCAAGCCATCCATGATGACCTTCAAGCAGAAGAAGTCCGAACTAAACAACAGTATTTCCTCCCTGTAACCTGGGGGGGGGAAACGGAAGAAAAGAGGCGAAACAAAACGGGTCAGTCAAAAAGACTGAGTAAGCCCTATCTACTATCAGCATAAAAACTAGTAAAGTTAACTGACATGAGAAACTGAGATGAACATAAGCATGATGACAAGATAGATAAGCTAAATCAAAATAACATGATGAACTACTGAACTCAGATAAACTAAAGTGTCATGATAAATTACGATGTCGAGATAAAACAAGGTATCCCATCGTCAAGTTCCGGTCAAGTCTAATATCCCCAAGATAGCTATTACGTGTAACGTCCCATGATATCTATCCTGTATTTTAGCTCTGCACCTACCATACTAGTATCCCCACCGTGTCATGTGTTAACCAAGAATGACCCTCACTCAAAAGTCGTGTGATGGTCCGTGTCAACCTAATATATCGCCTATATAGGTTACTCAACTCGTATGTTTTATTCCATGTAAATGTTCGGTCCCTTGCCGTAGACCATACGGGCTTTCCCATGAGATTCTATATTACCTTAACATAGTTCCATGATCCTTAAGATCGGTTTGGACTGTTACCCTAAACCTAGCTAGGGTCTTCCAACATGAATTATCATTTGTACAACTAGGACTTATGCTACCTAGGGCTACTAGGGATTACGCTTACCTATTGCAGGTTTTCGTATCTCGGTTTTGGTTCAACCACCCAGGGCCACTAGGATTTACGCTAACCGTCAACCGTGCCCTTTTTCCCACGCATTCATCATGAATCGTTTTCCATGACTGTATGCACATGTATCACATCGTGCCATCCGAGTCCTGTCACAGGGCAGGTCAAGAAATACAGGACTCGGTCGGGAGCTTTCAATTTATCTGCCGATGCAGATGCTAAGGTCTGTTTTTTTCTATACGTGGCTATGGTCCGACGCGACCCCTCCCTCAACTAGTGAAAGACAAGACAGGATAAATCCTGTATGAGAACACACTACTGGCCAACCCACAATCCTAGCCTTACCGCAACCATAATTAGATATCAATTATGGTCTATTGGGTGTTCTCTGCCTTTCCGTACGTACACGCTTGACCAAAGATGGTAGGTAGCCCGACGAAATGCTATCTAGGGTACGACCGTGTATCGTCGACTATCCCCTATCCATCCCCGTCTTTAGGTCGCTCGCATAGCAACCAAGGCATACTCTTGGCTCTTCTAACGCAGACCTTAACCTCTCATGAGCCTAGTATAATCACCTGGCAGCTCACAGAGGGATACCAAGAATATCCTCACGTTCCCCGAAGCCGCTGCTTCGTCACCCAGTTCGCTGGAGCCTTTATCTAAATCAGATACTTGCTCCTACTCGTATACTTAAATGATGACCTACCGTATCAGGTTACTCATCTATCTATGAACTGGTCTAAATTTCCTTGACTAAGAATCATTACTTAGTTATTCCTCAACTAAGGTTTACCACTTAGCCTTATTCCCGTTATCCTTATTAGCTACGGTTATCCCCTATCCTCAGGACTAGGGTTTAAATAATGGATTAAGTGTCACTTAAGTTCATGACTTAACCCGTCTACCAATCATGTCAAAATTGGCTAAGTATCCAAGTCCAAGACTTAACCCGTCTTCAAATCATGTCAAAATTGGCTAAGTATCCAAGTCCAAGACTTAACCCTACAAACCATGCTCACGTTGGTTAAGTATGTATTAAGCAACTCACGACTTAACCTCGTCCAATTATCATTCTAGATTGGTTAAGTATATATTAACTTGACCCTATCAATTTACTTAGTCAAATCGGTCAAGTGTATTCAAGCGATTCGTGACTTAGCCTTATCATGTTTTCACGTTAGATCGGTTAAGTATAGGTTAACTTAACCTCAATAAATTCACGAGTTGGATTGGTTAAGTATAGGTCACTTAACCACCTCAAATCATCATGTTAGATTAGTTAAGTGTTTAACTTAACTCCATTAAACTACCAAGTGGGATTAATTAAGTCTAGGCTAACTTAACCCCATCCGATTTCCATGCTTAGACTAGTTGAGTCTAATCTTAACCTCATCCATTAATTGTATTTTTCGGTTAAGTGTCATTAAGAAAACTTACTTAACCTTCCCCAAATCATCGTGTTGGATTGGTTAAGTGTTGGTTAACTTAACCCCGTCCACTAATCGTATAAAAATGGTTAAGTGTCATTAGGCAAATCAAATTACTTAACCTACCCAACCTTGTCATGTTTTGTTAAGTATCATTAGCCTAAACCATTTACTTAACCCATTTGTCCATGTCATATTTGGTTAAGCGTCATTAATCAAATTAACTTAACCCTATCATGTGGCATTAATTACTTAATGCACCTCAACCTCTCACATTAGACTTTGTTGCGGTTACTAGTTAAGCCGGTCGGTTCCGGGTAGCTTTACACCACAACTTGGTCTAACCTCGGGTTTAAGCACAACATGACCAACTTCTCACATTGGGTCCTATTGTTTGCAACTACTAGTTAGGCCGGTCGGTTCCGGGTAGTTTTACGTTGCAAACTCAACCCAACCTCGAGTTGGCCACACTTATATTATCTAAGTGTCATGTCCATTACGTTTTCCAACATATATTACAAGTTTTCAAGCAATTGGGTAGACCTAACTTAATAGGTAAATTCCCAATGGGTAGACCTAACTTAATAGGTAAATTCCCAAGCTTATGTTTTCAAGCATACTTACATGTCAATTTCCATGTTATATTTCAAGTCCTGTTTTCAAGTATAAACACATGTCATATTTAACGTTACATGTTGTCTTGTTTATACCCATTTACCCAAATCATGTTCATGTCATTATGTTTTCCCATAATGTGACCCCAACGCTTTTAAACTCGCATAATGGATTCAAAGAAGGAACTTGTCAAAGGCATGACAAAAGGGGGTATAAAGCCACTAGTTGAACATGGTGGCAAATGAGACATAATGTGTTCATTAACTTTCATGTTACCTTCTTAAGCCTCAAAAACATGCATAAACCCAAACTTGGCACATAAGCAAATCATGGTGACAAAAGACATGGAATGATGACTAGTAACTCGCATATATCATCATATAAGGGTTATGACTTCATATGCAAGTTGACATAAAGGTTATGAAGGTTCTCATGTTGCATAATGCAACATTTCAACCCAAAGGTTGTAGCTTTTAGGCCACAAGATCAAGATAATGACTTCATAAACTTGCATGACATGATAGCATGTACCATACTCAATGATCAAACCCAAACTTGCAACATGAACATTTAATTTCATAGTTAATATCTAAGAGTAGGGAAAGGGCTTACATTGCTATGAAGGCACAAAAGATATGACAAAGCCCTTATGCAATCAACTGGACCCAAAATGCAAGCTCTAACATAAAAACCCTTGAGCCAAAATGATCAAAACCCTTGCTTTATGATGCAAAGATAGAAACTTGACTTGAATGCAAGCTTATGACACACATACAAGCTTGAAAACACTTGTATGCATGGAAAATCTCTCATAGAAACAATTTAGAAATTTTATGAAGAGAGTGGAGGCCATGAGAGGTAAAATTTTGCCATAGTTTAGTTGCAAGAATGAATAATGAGGGTTTAGGGTAGGCTTAGGGGTGTTTTTATAGAGATTAGGGTAGTTTTAGGCCCTTAGATTAACCCTAGGATGGATCTGAGCCATCAAACCACGTTGGAAGCTTCCAGAACAAGACCAGAGACAAGTGCAGGTGCACCAAGCCAAGATGGCTCGGCCACCATAAGTCGACCCCCAAGTCGACAGGGCAGTCGACTTGGGTGAGGCCATGTCGACTCCCAAGTCGAAAGGGCTGTCGACTTGGGGTGCCTGGCGGGAACTTTTCCCGCCTAGCTTTCCAGCCCTAATTTTTGAAATTAGAACTCGTTTTTGAACTTGAATTTTCTGAAAACTTCGTTGGGCCTTAATCGGGTCATACGGACTCCGATTTTCGAAAACTCAGACTCTATTTCGCGTATTTTTCCGAGACGAACGCAATGGCATAGCCCGTTTTACTTGATTCAGAATTTAAAATTAAATTCTGCCTTGATTCTCGTCTTAATCATGTTATCGTAATACGGGTTGTTACAGAGAATATATTTATATCTTTTCTTCCGCTGTATATGTTGTAACTCTGATATTTGAACGTAACTCTGATGTAATATTGTATTATGCAATGAAAAGTTCTGTTATTTTGTTCAATATATGTATGTACCCATAACAATTCGTCTTTGTGAACAATTTATGTTGTTTTAATTACCGGCGAAAAATCGGGCAAAAAGATGGGTCGTTACACCGGTCTTTTCGAAACAACACGTCAAAAGTCCAAGAATAATATTTTATTGAAAGTCGGGTTTTTGACTCTCAATCCCAAACAATACGATCATGCATATTGGAGCTCAGACCTTTATTATTCCAAATCATTCATTAAACTTTTATCGATCCTTCAAAATCATTTCATCGATTAAAAATCAATTTCGTTTAAATAACTTGACAAATTACTATTATTTCTTTACTTAAAAAAACAACTATTATATTCCAACCTCCTCTTTATCTCCTTTTACTTTGAAAAATATTTCTAAATCTCCACAAACCCTTTCTATTTCTTTACTTGGAAATATTACTTAAGCTTCACAATCTCCTTTGTATTTCCTTTACTTTTGAAATATCGGTATATATATTATTACCCAATGGTATGAATTCAATTTACTAATTCTTATATGCTAAACGATGATAATTTATACATTGCTCACTTTAAAAATCAACTCATTTAATTTCATTTCAAAATCCTGCAAATAAGTTGTATATTCATTTTATGGAAATAATAAACTAGTTTCAACATCCCTTACCGTTACAAACTAATACCATTCCTGGATAATAGTGAAGCTATTCAAGTTAGGGTATTTTAGTTACCTCTCAGACCTTGATCGACGACGTTCTTATTTCATAATAGATAGAAGTTCGTAACTAAAATTCATTTATCCATTTCCTTTCAAAACCATTTAATATCGTTATAACTTAGTTTGGATTTTTCAACAATGAATCCATCAACTATCTCTTTTACTAAAATACAATAAGTATTTCCCTTGGTATTCTTAGAAAACCCTTATTTTTATCTTAATTATTTTACTCAATTCAAATATTCAATAAAATGTTTATTTTAAATTATCACATTAGCTCAAATCAATTTTATAACTTGTTTATAAACACGAATTCCAAAATTAAAATCCATTTTATGTTCCTTTACCCAAATCCATTTAACATTCACTTCTTTGCCCTTTCGACCTCTTCTTTCTATTTAAATCATTTACTTAATTTGACACCTCTTTAAAATTGATATTTTTGTTTAGGTTTCTCTTTAAAACCCCTCCAAAACATTTGGATTTTTATAATAAAATTTCCTTTGTAAAATCTTCATGAATATCCAATTTAATTCTATTACAACTCAACTATTGTCTTAAATGAATTCCATTTAAGAAATAATAAATTTAATTATTACAAAATTAAAATAATAATTTACTCCATTATTTATTGTAGTAAAAACAGTTTAGTTCTTCATTAACTAAAATAGATTAGTTGATCACTTTATTAAACAATAGCTAATTAAATAATCATTTTAGTGTCAATAAATAAAAGGATAATTAATATTTAGGAAATCTTATTAATTTAAAATAACTATTTACTAAACTGTATTCATTAGATAAATTGGAAATTAATTAATCTAATAATCACTTCAACAAAATAGTTGACTTAGTCAACTTTAAATCATCAGTTAATTCATTAACTGATTTCAATAAACTCTTCCTCTTAGATTAATATAATTAATCTAGTAATATTATTAAATTGATTTCTTATAAACAATTATTCCAATTTATTAACCCGTGGATTAATTATGGCTTCATTTACTTATTTAAACGTTAAATTCTCATTGTGAAATCATTTTATAATACTTATAAAACCAATTTATAATTATCCATTTATTTTCAAAACTTCATTTATAAAATATAATAGAAAAATCTTACTTCAGTTATCAAATAAATTTTATTATTTAATTGCATCAGTTTGCCTAACGACAATTCAACAACTAAATAAAAAGGTGTGTTTCAGGCCATTTGCTGCCAATTCCTCAATCAATACCGTATATTGCAACAACGTTGAATTTCAATTTAACATCAACATCCAAACAGGTTTTCATTGCCATTGGGTTCAATCAATGCATATGTAAATAATATAAAAAAAGCATATATAATATTTGAGGAATCCGGTTGGATCCCTCCAACCTGTTCTTCCCTGCATAACATCATTTAATAATAATGTCTAAAATAAATATTTCGATCTGAATCCTTCAATTCCACATAAATAATGTCGACAACCAATAAATCACCAATAATCAACCAAGCAACCAATCACCCAATTTTATACTAACAATGAAAGTTATAATTAAATGAATTAATCAATTCATAGTATTTCAGAAAGCATGTGTGTTAACTCACACTGTTTTGGATTGACAATTTCAGCATTATTTCGTTTGATTTAAAACAGTCATTTAAAATTAGACGAAAATCCGAATTACTTCCAAACTCTTCCAACTTAGTTTAGCACAATAGTGCTTTCCACCGTGATTCCAATGCAACTTATTTCACGCAATTCTGATAGTATACGAACAAGTTATGCCAATACCAAGTGTACACATATATTAAACGATTATTAACTAAACTATTTATAAATTATTTAAAATCTGATTATCGTTACTTAGTTTTAGACACGTGATTAACCTCCTTAATCCCCTTCCTTGTTACATGTCTTCTCCCCCATATTCATGAATTCCCCGATTCTCCCTTCAATGAATAGAACACGACTTCCTCCTTTTCAACTCCTGCCTACGAACCCTTCCACCGTATCCCGACCCCGAGCATTCACCAGAACCGCACATCCCTGAGACTCCTGTAACAACCCAGAAAATCAGAACCAATTTAAAATTTTTAACTTGGCTATTTTAGTGGATTTTAAGTATTTAAAATAATTTATTTTAAATAATAATGACTAAAACTTCATTTGGATCGAAGTTAGAGTGAATATATTTATTTTACTTAGAAAACAAGGCCTGAAATGGCGCGGTAGTTTGAAAATTTGAATTCGAACTTTGACTAACTGTACAGGGTGCTAAATAAAACGGATTTTAGTGAAACCAAAAATATTTAAATCGGATTTTGAATATCTTTCTAACGAATCTGAAAAATCAAAGTTTCATAGCGGGAGTCAAAAGTTATGGCTAAATGAATTTTCAGAAAGGTCGCTATAGAATTAATATAGCCTCTGAAAATAGACATTTTGCAAACGGCCTCCGTTTTCGACAAAACCACTTTTGTTGGATCCGGAATGTCAAATTATTACTAGGTTTCAAATTCAATAATTTTTGAAGTTAATATGTGAGCGTGGCAAAAGAAAATGTGTTTGGTTAATTTTAGTCAATTTGGATCGACTAGAAAATAGCCATTTTTCAAACGGTCTCCAAATTCGATGAAACTAGTTTTTTTGGGACCGTATCGTCCTAACATAGCCAAATTTATTTATTTTGGAATTTTTAGAATCAGTATGTGGCCCCGGCAAATTGAAATGTACGTTCAAATCCATATTTGAATGTTTTATATTTTAATTTGAATAATAACTCACTGAAATAGTCGAATGGGCCTACAAAACATATTCCATTGTGTTCGGAATGGGGGTATTTAGCTAGGGACGATAGTCGTTGGGTTTGAATAGGAATTCGTATGAACGGATGGGTATTTTTGGAAATTAAAGAATTAAATAAATATAAAAAATTCCTTGGCCAATCATAATTTCCCGTTCATTCTTTCTCTCTCCCCGTAATCCTCTCGTGCGAATGGCGGCTAGAGCTGATTCCTTCCATCCTCGATCTCTTCTAAAATACTCAATGAAATTATGTGCTTCTTAAGGCAAATCCGTAGAGAATCACATCACCTTTAAATCCATACCAGTTAGGACTTCTAATGTTGCGTGGTTTTCCAGATCCAGTCCTCCATACTTCGCCCGCGTCGAGCCAGTTTTCACACCCATCGCCAGACCGAGTTTGACGAGACCTACCTCACTGGGAAGCCCTCTCGTAGGCACAACCCGTGGTAACCCCCGATCGTCCTATAGCTTCGTGGATTAATCGAAAAACCCAAACCTAGTTTGGAACGAAAATTGAAACGTATAGGTTTAATTATTTTAAATCATTATAACATTTAAAAGCATTACAAAGTTAATTTATGGAATAAAAAGCATATCTTTTTGCTATGTGGTCGAAATCCAGTGAAACAAGAGACATTGGACTAGTGTGGACGTCTTCTACATTCTAGAAGAGACCTGAGAATTTTTCGAGCTTCCTACCATTTTTTGAGGAGTGGAACCCAATGTGAGATTTCTAAATTATAAACGATAAGAAATCGCGATGTATAAATTATATATTCGATATATAAGTTATATAAGCGTTGTACACCTCATGTATAAGCATTGTATAAATTATATGTGCGATGTATAAGTTATATATGCGTTGCAAACATTATATGTGCGTTGAATGAAATTGAAATGAAATGGAAATATATTTATATACGTATATCTATAGATATATATACTCCCCTCGTCCACAGACCATGGACGATATATATTGGTTGTGATTGTTTGGACTTTGGTTGACGTGAAATTTGGTTGATAAATGCGAATGGTTGATAATGATTGTTTGTGGTTAAACAAAATTGGAATTGTTTGTGGAAAAATCCATTGGGATATGAAAATGAATCGAAATATTTAGATTATAAGGATAAGCCCCTTAGGGAACGCCACGAGGCGTAAGGTAGTGCGAGGATCCGTACTTGGGACGATGCCGGTTTTAAACCCCATGCCGTTATGCTGCCGAAATTTTCTGAAATATTCATGTGTTTGATTTATATTCATGTGTTGGAAAAATATTCATATGGCAAATGAATTGTTTGAATAATAAAAATCACAATTTTATTATGTATATGAAGTATATAAAATATTCATGTTTTAAATAAATTGTTTTAACAATAAAAATCACATTTTTATTATATATATGAATCGCTAAAAATATTCATGTTTTAAATATATTGTTTTAACAATAAAAATCACATTTTTATTATATATATGAATCGCTAAAAATATTCATTTTTTAAATAAATTGTTTTAACAATAAAAATCACATTTTCATTATATATATGAATCGCTAAAAATATTCATGTTTTAAATAAATTGTTTTAACAATAAAATCACATTTTTATTATATGTATGAGTGTTAAAAATAGTCATGTGTTGAAATGAATATTTGTTGGCTAAAAATATTATTTTTACCACATGTGTGAAATGAAGATGGTTTGGAAATCGAAGAACGGATTATATTTTTATATATAAATATAAATATAATGAAATAAAAAAGAATAACGAAGCTGCAGTTCGTGTTTTGAAATCGTGATTTTAAACGATTATTACGGAAGATCCGACCATCGGATTTTTCCGAAACTGAAACCGTTGAGTCCGCTTTGAAAATATCTTTCCAACGATACCAAATTTGTAAAGATCCAACAGTTCAATTGTGAGAAATGTTTAATTCAAATCTGAATAAAAACAGCGGCAGAATGGATTATATATATATAAATATAATTAAAATAAAATGAATAACGACACTATATTCGTATTTTGAAATCATAACTTTAAATGATTGTACCGAGATCCGATCATCGGATTTTCCCAAAACTGGAACCGTTGGGTCCGTTTTGAAAAGATCTTTCCAATGATGTAAAATTTATAAAGATCCAACGGTTAGATTTTCATATATGTGTAAATAAAATCTAAAGAAAAACAGCGCCACGACCGCGTTATGGCCTGAAGCGTTGTTTGAATAAATTGGCTATTTTTAAATAAATAAAAATAGCGATAAATCGTTATAAAATACTATAAACGATATGGAATGGAAATAAACCGAATTTACTTGATTTATTGGATATTTGATGGTTGAACGTGTTTGACGTGAAAATTACATTAATGAACTGAATTATGGATGTCAAATAATTTAACCATGGAAATGAATTGATTTGAATTCTAAATATACGTGAATTATTTGAAAAGGCGGAGTTAAATCTCATTTCAAATAATTGGTCGACGATTAGAAGTCGAAGATATGAAGACGGTGTAAGACCGATGATCTTCACATCGAATGGATGGCTACTGGTGCCTTTGATGGGAGTTGCTGCCCTGAAGGGGTTACAGTGGTGGTTGTCCGGACGTACTTGTTGATCGTTCGGATGTGCGAGGACCTCTCTCCTATATTGTACATATGGGACGAGGAATAAGGTGCCTTCGGTTTCGTTCAGACCAAAAACGGACTAGTAAATGGACTGTGTGTCCGACATTGGATTTCATTCTATGTGATTGATGTACGTCAGTTGCATGGCGTGAATTGCCTGTGTGGCATGCTGAGATGCAGTGATCAAGGATTTTGTTGAAAAGCATAATCTTGTGGTTGACGATCAAAGCATGGCTTTAATACAGCTAGCTTTGTGTATGGCATTGATTCGCGGGCCTCACACCTCGGTATGAGCCAGAAACGGGAGAGGACTTCAGGGAGGACATGCGTTTCCTTCTATCTAGGAGTGGTGTCAGCGTTTTGCAAGCCCTGACGTTTTACTTATGTGGATGATGGATAGCGAGGCGCCTCGGTTATATCGGTCGTTCCAAGGCCGATAGTTTGGTCAGGATATGACCAGTTTACGTCCCATAGGGCGGGGAAACGCAATGTTCAGGCATTTTAATCCACTCCGCGTAGAGAAATGAGTGTAGCAGAATATAACATAGTTCTAGAATATAATATATTACATCCCATAGCTTAGTTCTAGAATATAACATAGTAACGAACTAGTCAGAAATAGAACCAATAGTGTTCTAAGAAGAATAACTCATTTCAGATAGGATCAGTAATATCCTAGAATGAGTGTAGCAGAATGAAATACACCCCTATAGATACATTTACATACAAGTATACATCTCTATGCTTTAAAATACCTTTTCTGTTGGGCCTGACACTTTGTCTGCTATTTGCAGACATTGAAAAATGAGTGGCAGAAGTAGAAGAGGTAGGTCGGAACTAGATATTGAAGCTCTATTAAATAAGTATCGAAATCCGGGCGGAGTACTGTTCTTAGGCAATGAATCTATTATACAAACACAAATATGGATGCGCTCTACTGAGAAATTTTTTGAAAGTTCAAAGCTGAGAGATGATCAAAAAAGATTACTGGCATCTTGGGCACTCAAAGACGAAGCTTTAATCTGGTGGGAAGCTGTTATTAAGGATAATCCAGAAGTTAATATTACCTGGGATAGATTTAAAGAAATTTTCAATGAAAATTTTATTCCTCCAGAAGCAACCAATAGGCTATATGATGAAGTCTACTATCTTATAGAAGGAGATATGACCATTCAGGAGTATCAGGATAAATTCAGCAGACTTTCTCGTTTTGCACTCGAGCTAGAAAATCCTAGGAGGAAGAATTTGAGGTTTATTAACGGGCTTCAAAGAAAGTACCAAAATTGGGTAACTGCACATTTGAAACTTCCTTTTTCTAAAATGATATACATGACTTATCACTATGAAGATCTTGATAAGCAAGGTCTTTTGGGCGATGAAGAGGAAGTCAGTTCTAGCAACAAAAGGAAATTCGAAACTAATAGCCTAGAGACAAGTACGCAGCCTGAGACAAATACGACGTCTGGGGTCAGAAAGAAGCCTAGAGTCAATAGGAAAAAGGTTAAATCAGAGAAAGAACTAGTAATGACTTCCATATGCCTTAACTACAATCAGAAAGGCCATATGTCCAGAAAATGTAATTCTTTGAAAATGCGGAGAAAGGATGGATCTAAATCCAATCGGAAGCATAAAAAGAAGGGATTTAAATCAAATAACAAGTTTCAAGAGAATAGAAAATGCAGTCAATGCAATCAAACTGGTCTTCTTGCAAAGGATTGCCAACTCTTAAAGAAATCAGAAAAGGTACATGTAAATGAAGTGGCATAAGTTCCTACATCCTCATCCAGTCAAGCGAGGCCAGATGTTTTGGAAGGCACGCTTACTGTCAAAGGTATTCCAGTTAAAGTACTGTTTGATACAGGCGCGTCGCGAAGCTTTATTGCAAGTAATACGGTTAAGAAACTGGATTTGAAATTGAAAAAGCTCAAAGCACCCATGACTGTCCATAATCTGGATGGGGGTTCCCTCGATCTTAGTTGGATTTGTGGGGGTGCCCGTCTCTTTTTCCCATTACCGGTTCCCTACCATCTCGATCGTCATGAATTTTACCGAGTTCGATCTTATTCTAGGATTGGATTGGTTAACCAAATATGAAGCTGAGGTTAAATGCGCCGAGAGAGTTGTTAAGGGAAAAACAAAGTTTAGGGAGTATATAACCATTCCTTGCAGGCCCGAATTTTGATAGAAAAACTTTTGGTCAGCTCTAGATGTTTCTCCTGCTCAATTAGAACCTATTCCTGTCGTTACGGAGAATATTCTGGTCGACGTAGAAAATATTCCTGTCGTCAAGAATTATGCGGATGTGTTTGAAGAAGTTGTTAGCTTACCTCCGCGTAGAGAAATTGATTTCAAAATTTCTTTAATCCCGAATGCAAGGCTAGTAGTTCACGCTATTCGAAGAAAGGCCACGAAGGAAAAAGAAGAGTTACATAATCAAACTCGACAACTTGTATGGAACGGTCTGATCAGACCTAGTTTCTCTGATTGGGGAGCAGCAGTGGTGTTTGTCCCAAAGTCAGGCGGTACTCTCAGACAATGTGTGGATTATCGTGACTTGAACAAACATACATTAAAAAATAAATATCCATTGCCGCGGATTGATGATTTGTTGGATCGATTGAATGGCGCACTAGTATTTTCATGAATGGACCTAGCTACAGGTGTAACACCCCGAATTTTCTATTAACTGTAAATTAACAAATTAAAGTATAATTAATTCTAAATGAAAGAATTAAGGAAATGGGTTACGCCATTGCGCTCGTCTCGGAATTCCGCTTGAGATAGAGTCTGAGTTTGCGTGAATCGGACTCCGTATGAAGGAGTAATGACCTCCGGAAGTTTCAGAATTCAATTTAAAATTCAAACAGTTCAAAATTCAGTTCAAATTTCGAATTTAGAGCCAAACTGGGCTGGGCGGGAAAAATTCCCGCCTAGAACCCAGGTCGACCTGGGTGACCAGGTCGACCTGGGTGACCAGGTCGACCATATGGTCGACCTGGGGGTCGACCTGCCCAGTTGACTTGGTTTGGCCCTGGCTAGCCTGGTCTGTTTCTGGTCGAATTTCTGAGTTCTGCTATGTCACTAGGGATGACTTGTCGCTTTCTGATTGGCTTCTCTTGAGTTGGATGGCCTTGATCAACTCTAGCTTCATCTGACGGCTCAAATCAATCTGAAATTCTATAAATACAACTCAACACTCAACCTAAATTCACACAAATAATATAGAACTAGAGCCGTCATGCTGCTGGAAGGAAGCTAAGAGTAGCCGTCAGTTAGAGAAAGCTTAGAGACGAGCCAAATTAAAGTTAAAATAAGAATCAAAGCAATGTTTGTCTACCTAAAGGAAAGCAATTCAAATTCAGAACTCAGAAATTAGAAAACAAGACCGTCGTTTGTTGTAAGTATAGTGATTTTTCCGATGTGAATAAAAGTTAGGATTTGATTCGATGTAAAATGGAATTGTGTTATTGTATAACGATGATGTTAATTCATATCTATATGTTGAAATGATTGTATTGTGAATGGTTGGAATGTTTGTGGTTAAATTTACTTGGTGTTGAATCCATTTAAATGATAACAACATCACATGCAAGTTGTATAGTTAATGTTATAATCTACACCTATATGTTTATGTGATTATATAAGTTGTATGTGATATGTCCAAGTTAAGATCTCATGTATATGCTTTATGCTAAAACCTCTATGCCTAAATGATTAAGTTCATATACATGCTCATATGTTTATACAAAAGTTGCAAAGTTCATAATTGAATCCATGCCAAGATCCATTTTAATACAAGTTTCATGTTATAGTAGTAAACATGATTTGATCTAGTTCATACATGCGATGAAATTATACATACTTTATGGACATGTTATATTCTTGTCATATGCTAGTGATGCTCGATGTTATGCCTAGATCTAAACATGTTTAGGCTTATGTTGTCTAAATCATATGTTAATTCATGTGACACCTATTTGGTTAGACCCCTATTTCAATGTAAGTTCACACGTATGTAAGTTGATTTAGCCTATGTTGCAAGTTCACACCTATGATATTCATGTTGACTATTTTGCAAGTTCACACCTATGATGTTCATATTGACTATGCCAAAAATGCCAAGTTTACACCTATGTCATGTTTATGTTTATGAATTCCCTTATGCCAATTTTGTGTGCGCTAAATTAGGCTAAGTTTTTAGCCTAATATTATAAGTTAAAAACCATGCAGACGAAAATTAGGCTAAGATTGTTAGCCTAATATTTAGATGGGGTAACGTTGGGAAAATTGGTAACTTGACATAATTTGGTGAAAAATATATGAAATTGGCATGTTTGTCACATGCCAAAATTGGTGGCACTTGAATGGTATAAATTCTTATACCAAAAATGTTAAACTTGGAAAGTGAGCCACAACATTTAATTGTTGACAAATTTACATATAACAAGTAATAATGACAAATATGTAAATTTAGAAAATACGAGTATGCTTAACACGAGGTTAGATTGAGTTGTGATGTAAACCTGCCCGGACCCGCCCGGCTGTCTAGTAGTCACAACAATACCTATCCAATGTGAGAGGTTAAGCATTGAGCCGAATAAGGACCCGAGGTTAGACTGAGTTACGGTGTAAACCTGCTCGGAACCGATCGGCACATCTAGTAACCGTAACAATACATGTCTAATGTGAGTGGTCGGTGCTTTAAAAAGCTAAGGACAGACAAGTCAGGATGGTAGGGTTAAGTTAACCAAAAACTCTTAACCAATTCAACATGTTAATTAAACTGATGGGTGGGGTTAGGTAAATACAGACACTTAACCACTTAACATGTTTGACTAGAAAACCCTAGTAACGGAGACCCATTTCAGCAGTAACCCAATTAGGTATCATGGTACCCTGAAACTAGGCAGGGTGGGGCACGATTACTGGGCAGATTGTAAGCGGTCAAAACCGACGACGGTGGGTGCAACGGTGTGGGTTCTAACGGAGTGCGGGCGTGCACACATTTCGGAGCAGACAAACAGGGCACTGGGGCACCAGTAGTATAACCTATGCATTCTAGAGTTATGTCGGGACGCCACCATGGGACTTGATACACCCCATGGTGGGACCATCATAGGTATCTACAATCTTTGGGGACCGTAAGTCACAGATGATTTTGAGAGTAGGAGCCGATCATTAGAAAAAGGGGATCACTTCACCTCGATCATGGCGTGCCAGTTGAGAAAATACAAGTAGGTGCAGAGATATAGTTTGGGGTGCGATAGTATATTCGATTCAAACTGCTTTATCTTAGTTTATGATACTTCCTATTTCCAGTTTATACCTATCATGCCCTTTATCTTATTCACATAATGAAGAGTCACTAGACTTACCAGGCTTTATGTCTGACCCTATTTTCTTTCGTCTTCTTTTCTTCCGTCCCCCTCCCCCCTCCCATGTCCACAGGGAGGAAACAACTCAGCTTAGTCAGACTCTTTGCAAGCTTCAAGATAGTAGATGTACGGTTTGGACTCTCTTTCCGTGGCTATGGCTGTTGGACACATTCTATGGGGATTTATGCAGTTTTAATTTTGTTTTTATGCTTCTTTATTTAATAACCAAGACAGAAATGATGATGTAATGTTTTGGAATTTATTATGTGACAGTTATGGAAATGTTTTGTATGAACACATATTTATGAAATAAAAAGTCTGTTGTTTTCCGCTGCTTATATATATATATATATATATATATATATATATATATGTGTGTGTGTGTGTGTGTGTGTGTGTTTATATCTGTCTTGTGTTTTATCTGTGACTTTTACTTACAAACCTCCACCAAAGTTAAGGCATTCCCTTTGTGAGTGACCTTAATGGAGGGTGGGGTGTTTCACTTGGTATCAGAGCACAGATTTACCAGACTAGATAAAAGTTTTTGAAACTATTTTCAAAAAGAAGTTTAAAGAAGCATTGTTTTAAAGTGTTGTTTTTAAAAGGAATAATTCCCCAAAGCCATATGCATTATCTCTCTATCCTTTGGTCTTGAATACTTTCCTTTTTGCTCCAGCATGTCTGGAGATTTTAACCTTCGAGAAGGAGTATCGATCCCTGGCTGGTTCCGAAGGTACCTAGAGGCTAGGGCCAATGGTGCGGGCCCAGCAGACATTCCTCCTCCAATAGTGGCAGCGGTTCCTCCTCCTCCTCCTCCTCGTGGAAATACTTTCGCTAAGACGTGTAGAGACTTCAAGGCTATGGGAGGAAAGGACTTTTATGGGACTGAATCATTTGTGGTAGCAAGGAACTGGCTGAAGGAGACCAAAGATTTGTTCGTCATCTTCGAAGTTGACGACAGGCAAAAGATACAGCTAGCAGTGTGGTTGCTTAAAGATGAAGCTTCCTATTGGTGGGAAGTTACCCATGCTGAGAGGGCAGTGGAAATTTGGGAAGATTTCAGGATGAGGTTTGAGATGAAATTCCTCTCCCAAGCTGAAAGAAGCCTGCAGATGGAGAAGTTCCTAACTCTTAAACAAGGAAATATGACAATCAAGGAGTATGTCAATCAGTTTAATCAGCTGGGCAGATTTGGGATGAATTTAGTAAACACCCAACACAAGAAGGCCCTTCGCTTCGTCAAAGGTCTGAATGAGCCTCTACACAGCCTTACAATGACCCATATACCCATGGGGGCGACTTATGAAAGCTTGGTGGACATGGCGCTGCTACACGAGGAAGATAAAGGCAAGAAAGAGGCAAAGGCGGAAGTACCTCAAGAAAAGAAAGAGGGTTTACAGGCTAAGAAAACAGACTTCAAGAAAGGCGGGAAGAACAACAAAACCCATGAAAAGAGAAGGTGCAATTTCTGTGGCATTGTTGGACATATAGCGAAATACTGCAGGAAGAAGAAGGCAAAGATAAATGGTGGTTGTTTCCATTGTGGAGAGACTGGACACTTGGCTAAGGACTGCCCAAAGAAGCGGGGGCAGGGACAGAGGACTAGATCCACCTCAGGGGGACAGGTTCACGCGCTAGTGGCACCTCCACAGAAACGAGGTAGAAATATTTCTGTAGAAATCTTAGTTTATCTCTATGATCATCCAGTTCGCACTCTCTTTGATTCTGGTGCATCACACTCCTTTATTTCATCTGCTTTAGTAGAATCTCTGCACCTAAACACTAGTATGGTAGAAGATCCCTTGGTTGTTCCAAATCCAATTGGGGGCTCGGCTTATTTGTCGATGGTTTGCTTGGATTTGAAAATCTCTATTCTAAGTGTTGAATTTAGATATAGCGCCTTTGTTTTGGGCTTCTCAGGATATGAACTGATCTTAGGCATGGACTGGTTATCCAGTAATGGTGCCATTCTTGATTGTGAGAAAAGAGTGTTTAGGCTCTTGACTCGGCTCGGTAACACTCTAGAAATTTCTTGTAATCCCTTGAATGCTGTTATGCTTAGTTATCTAGAGTCGCTTGACGCTTCTGTTGAGAATTTGCAGTCGGTTAGAGTGGTCCGGGAATATCCGGATGTCCTTGAAGAGGTGAAAGCCTTACCTCCAAAGCGGGAAATAGACTTCCGGATATATCATGTTGATAATGCAAAGCCCGTAGCTCTGCCAGTTAGACACATGGCTCCAAAGGAGAGAAAGGAGCTCAGTAAGCAAGTTAAGGAGCTTCTCGAGAAGGGGTTTATAAGGAGGAGAATCTCGGAATGGGGCGCTCCAGTGGTGTTCGCCACCAAAGCAGATGGTTCACTACGTCTTTGCGTGGACTATAGGGAGCTAAACAAACTGACTAAAAAGAATAGACACCCGCTTCCCAGAATAGACGATTTGCTTTATCAGCTTGTAGGTGCGTCGGTCTTCTCCCAACTTGATCTGGCTACTGGGTTCCATCAACTAAGGGTAGCTGAAGATAATATTGATAAAACGACATTCAGAACCCCAGACGGTTTCTTCGAGTGGCTTGTCATGCCTTTCGGCTTGACAAATGCACCCGCTTATTTCGTGGACCTAATGAGCAGGGTGTTCAGAGAATTCCTCAATAAGTTTGTGGTGGTCTTCGTTGATGATATTTTGATCTTCTCAAAGAATGAGGAAGAACATGCTCAACATCTGAAGGAGATCATGGAAACTCTTCGAGTTCATCAGCTAAAAGCCAAATTCTCCAAATGCCACTTTTGGAGAGAAGAAGTGAGGTTTCTTGGACATATAGTGTCCAAAGAGGGGTTAGCTGTGGACCCCGTGAAAGTAGTGGCAGTGCAAGATTGGAAGACACCAAGAAATGCAACCGAAGTTCGAAGCTTTCTTGGGCTAGCCGGTTTTTACCGAAAGTTCATTAGGGATTTCGCGAAAATCTCAGCTCCACTCACAAGGCTAACAAGGAAGAATCTGGCGTTCGCTTGGGATTTGGATTGCGAGTTTGCTTTCCAACGATTAAAAAGGGCTCTTACAACAGCCCCGGTTCTGACTTTGCCGGATGGAAGCAAGATGTTCACATTATATACGGATGCTTGTGGTACGGGACTAGGCGTTGTTCTGATGCAAGAAGGGTGGGTAGTAGCTTATGGTGGAAGACAATTAAAAGTTCATGAAAAGAACTACCCAACCCACGATCTTGAGTTGGCTGCCATCGTCTTTGCACTTAAGTCTTGGCATCATTATCTCCTAGGTGAGAAGTTCGAATTATATACTGACCATAAATCGTTGAAGTATCTTTTCTCGCAGAATGATTTTAACTTGAGGCAGCAAAGGTGGATGGAGTTCCTTGCCTCGTATGATTTTGAGATTTCCTATACTCCTGGCAAAGGCAACGTAGTAGCAGATGCATTGAGCAGAAAGAAGCTGACCCTAAGCCCTCTCTTTGTGGAAAGGCAAAGCTTGAAGTATATAGCCAGTTTTGACTTTAGGCCCTCCTCTGATTTTATACCTGGTTTATTGGCATCCCTAGAAGTATGGCCCACTCTTTTAGACTCAATAGGGGCCGCACAACGCGAAGACCCTCAGCTTGTTGATATGATTGATAAACTAATTAGGGGTGAAACTTCCAGTCACCTCAATAGGTACTTCATCGATGATAAGGGTTGGCTGAGACGGGATGGAAGATTATGCATCCCACAAGCAAGGGATTTAGTAAAGATGGTTCTCGAGGAAGCACATCATTCCAAGATGACAATACACCCAGGTGGGGACAAGATGTACAAGGACGTAAAGAGAGTTTTCTATTAGAGCAGCATGAAGAAGGATGTGGCAGATTTTGTTTCTAAGTGCGTGACATGCCAACAGGTCAAGGCAGAACAAAAGAAGCCTGGAGGACTGCTTCATCCTCTAGAAGTCCCGCAATGGAAGTGGGATAGCATTTCAATGGACTTCATTGATGGGTTTCCTAGGTCAAGAAGAGGCAATACTAGCATTTGGGTAATAGTGGACAGGCTTACTAAAAGCGCCCACTTTATACCTATCAAGAGTAGAAGGACTGCCTCATCTCTAGCTTCTCTTTATCTCAAGGAAATAGTTTGACTCCATGGAATACCCTCCAACATAGTGAGTGACAGATAACCCATCTTTACGAGCGAATTTGGCGGAGTCTGCAAGAAGCTGTAGGCACACAGTTATGCTTGAGCACGGCCTATCACCCCCAAACTGATGGTCAGACAGAAAGGGTGAATAGAGTATTAGAAGATCTTTTGAGACTATGCATTCTTGACTTCGGAGGGACTTGGTAGGATCATCTTTCTTTGGTGGAATTCGCCTACAACAACAGTTACCAAGCCACCATCGGCATGGCGCCCTTCGAAGCTCTATATGGAAGACCTTGCCAATCACCAACTTGTTGGTGGGAGTCTACTGACAAGATTATACTTGGGCCAGACATGATTAGAGAGACTTCAGAAAAAATGGACTTGATACGAAGGAGAATGAAGACTGCCCAAGATAGACAGAAATCCTACGCAGACAAAAGAAGGACCGACCTTGAGTTTGAGGTTGGGGATAGGGTTTTCCTTAAGGTATCTCCTTTAAGGAACGTCGTTCGCTTTGGATCCGCAGGAGAGCTAGCACCAAGATTTGTAGGACCGTTACCTATCATCGAGAAGATTGGGAAGATGGCTTATAGAGTAGAGCTGCCCGAAAGATTGGCTGGAATTCACAACGTCTTTCACGTTTCTCATCTCCGAAAATGTCTACATGAATCTGCGGAAGTGGTGGAGCCAAGCATTCTAGAAGAAGCCGAACTGGAACGCGAAGCAACTATGAGGAGAGTTCCAACTCGAGTCGTAGGAACTGAAATCAAGAAACTACGCAACCGCGAAGTCAAGCTTGTCAAAGTTCAGTGGAGCGACGCCGAGGAAGACGCGACTTGGGAAACTGGGGACAGAATACGCACGGCCTACCCTTTTCTTTTTGAGGGTACATCTTTTGATTTCTCTTTTTCCTTAAAAGTTGTGCTTGTATCTATCTTTTTAGGTATATCTCCTCGATATTATCCTTTACCCTTAGGTAGAAACCCCTTTGGATGTAAACATGTATTTGAAACATGTTATGGTTGATGGATGCAAGTGGTTGCAAGTGGTTGCTAATGGTTTCTCGTGGATGCATATACACACACAACCTAGGTTTTAGATCGGCTCAGTCACTTCATACTGCAAATGCATATATGTATTCATGTTTGTATGTGGTTGAAACTTGATATGTTGTCATATGGATGTCGCATTTGTACGAATGGTTGCGCACTCATGTAGAATTATGAGTAGGAAAATTTTGCATACATAATGGATTCATGGCACTTACATGATTCGCATTAAGGAGGTCAACTGAATCAGTAGACCGCCTAATTTTTGCATTAGATAAGGACATGTACACACACTATGCATATGATCATGAAGCATTAGAAGTCTTTTAAGAACAATGGACGTCTGTGTTTTTGGTTGAGTAGATGGACGATTAGATGTTAGGATTTACGTTCTCCTAGACTTGAAGATTTCGGGGACGAAATCCTTTAAGGTGGGGAGAATGTAACACCTCGAATTTTCTGTTAATTGTAAATTAACAAATTAAAGTATAATTAATTCTAAATCAAATAATTAAGGGAAACGGGTTACGCCATTGCGCTCGTCTCGGAATTCTGCCTGAGATAGAGTCCGAGTTTGCGTGAATCGGACTCCGTATGAAGGAGTTATGACATCCGGAAGTTTCAAAATTCAATTTAAAATTCAAACAGTTCAAAATTCAGTTCAAAATTCGAATTCAGAGCCAAACTGGGATGGGCGGGAAAAATTCCCGCCCAGGACCCAGGTCGACCAGGTTGTCGACCTAGGGGTCGGCCTGGGTGACCAGGTCGACCATACGGTCGACCTGGGGGTCAACCTGCCCAGTCGATCTAGTTTGGCCCTGGCTGGCCTGGTCTGTTTCTGGTCGAATTTCTGAGCTCTGCTGTGTCACTAGGGATGACTTGTCGCTTTCTGATTGGCTTCTCTTGAGATTGATGGCCTTGATCAACTCTAGCTTCATCTGACGGCTCAAATCAATCTGAAATTCTATAAATACAACTCAACACTCAACCTAAATTCACACAAATAATATAGAACTAGAGCCGTAATGCTGTTGGAAGGAAGCTGAGAGTAGCCGTCAATTAGAGAAAGCTTAGAGACGAGCCAAATTAAAGTTAAAACAAGAATCAAAACAACGTTTGTCTACCCAAAGGAAAGCAATTCAAATTCAGAACTCAGAAAACAGAAAACAGAAAACAGAAAACAAGACCATCGTTTGTTGTAAGTGTAGTGATTTTTCCGATGTGAATGAAAGTTAGGATTTGATTAGATGTAAAATGGAAATGGAATTGTGTTATTGTATAACGATGATGTCAATTCATATCTATGTATTGAAATGATTGTATTGTGAATGGTTGGATTGTTTGTGGTTAAATTTACTTGGTGTTGGATCCATTCAAATGAAAACAGCATCACATGAAAGTTGTATAGTTAATGTTATAATCTACACCTATATGTTTATGTGATTATATAAGTTGTATGTGATATGTCCAAGTTAAGATCTCATGTATATGCTTTATGCTAAAACCTCTATGCCTAAATGATTAAGTTTATATACATGCTCATATGTTTATACAAAATTTGCAAAGTTCATAATTGGATCCATGCCAAGATCCATTTTAATACAAGTTTCATGTTATAGTAGTAAACATGATTTGATCTAGTTCATACATGCGATGAAATTATACATACTTTATGGACATGTTATATTCTTGTCATATGCTAGTGATGCTCGATGTTATGCCTAGATCTAAACATGTTTAGGCTTATGTTGTCTAAATCATATGTTAATTCATGTGACACCTATTTGGTTAGACCCCTATTTCAATGTAAGTTCACACGTATGTAAGTTGATTTGGCCTATGTTGCAAGTTCACACCAATGATATTCATGTTGACTATTTTGCAAGTTCACACCTATGATGTTCATATTGACTATGCCAAAAATGCCAAGTTTACACCTATGTCATGTTTATGTTTATGAATTCCCTTATGCCAGTTTTGTGTGCGCTAAATTAGGCTAAGTTTTTAGCCTAATATTATATGTTAAAAACCATGCGGATGAAAATTAGGCTAAGATTGTTAGCCTAATATTTAGACGGGGTAACGTTGGGAAAATTGGTAACTTGACATAATTTGGTGAAAAATATATGAAATTGGCATGTTTGTCACATGCCAAAATTGGTGGCACTTGAATGGTATAAATTCTTATACCAAAAATGTTAAACATGGAAAGTGGGCCACAACATTTAATTGTTGAAAATTTTACATATAACAAGTAATAATGACAAATATGTAAATTTAGAAAATACTAGTATGCTTAACACGAGGTTGGATTGAGTTGTGATGTAAACCTGCCCGGACCCGCCCGGCTGTCCAGTAGTCACAACAATACCTATCCAATGTGAGAGGTTAAGCATTGAGCCCAATAAGGACCCGAGGTTAGACTGAGTTACGGTGTAAACCTGCCCGGAACCGACCGGCACATCTAGTAACCGTAACAATACATGTCTAATGTGAGTGGTCGGTGCTTTAAAAATCTAAGGACAGACAAGTCAGGATGGTAGGGTTAAGTTAACCAAAAACACTTAACCAATTCAACATGTTAATTAAACTGATGGGTGGGGTTAGGTAAATACAGAAACTTAACCACTTAACATATTTGACTAGAAAACCCTAGTAACGGGGACCCATTTCAGCAGTAACCCAATTAGGTATCATGGTACCCTAAAACTAGGCAGGGTGGGGCACGATTTCTAGGCTGATTGTAAGCGGTCAAAAGCGACGGCGGTGGGTGCAACAGTGTGGGTTCTAACGGAGTGCGGGCGTGCACACACTTCGGAGCAGACAAACAGAGCACTGGGGGGCACTAGTAGTATAACCTATGCATTCTAGAGTTGTGTCGGGCCGCCACCATGGGACTTGATACACCCCATGGTGGGACCAGCATAGGTTTCTACAATCTTTGGGGGCCGTAAGACACAGATGATTATGCGAGTAGGAGCCGATCTTTAGGAAAAGGGGATCACTTCACCTCGATCATGGGGTGCCAGTTGAGAAAATACAAGTACGTGCAGAGATATAGTTTAGGATGTGATAGTATATTCGATTCAAACTGCTTTATCTTAGTTTATGATACTTCCTATTTCCAGTTTATACCTATCATGCCCTTTTTCTTATTCACATAATGAAGAGTCACTAGACTTACCAGGCTTTATGTCTGACCCTATTTTCTTTCGTCTTCTTTTCTTCCGTTCCCCTCCCCCCAGGTCCACAGGAGGAAACAACCCAGCTTAGTCAGACTCTTTGCAAGCTTCAAGATAGTAGATGTACGGCTTGGACTCTCTTTCCATGGCTATGGCTGTTGGACACATTCTATGGGATTTATGCAGTTTTAATTTTGTTTTTATGCTTCTTTATTTAATAACCAAGACATAAATGATGATGTAATGTTTTGGAAGTTATTATGTGACAGTTATGGAAAAGTTTTGTATGAACACATATTTATGAAATAAAAAGTCTGTTGTTTTCCGCTGCTTATATATATATGTGTGATTATATTTGTCTTGTGTTTTATCTGTGACTTTTACTTTCAAACCTCCACCAAAGTTAAGGCATTCCCTTTGTGAGTGACCTTAATGGAGGGTCGGGTGTTTCAACGGGTTTCCATCAGCTTCGTATTGCCGAAGAGTGTGTTCCTTTGACAGCATTCAGTGGTCCCGATTCATTCTACGAGTGGTTAGTAATGTCGTTCGGCTTATGTGACGCTCCAGCTTATTTTGTCGATCTAATGAACCGGGTATTCAGAGAAGTATTGAATAAATTTGTACTGGTTTTCATTGATAACATATTGATCTTCTCTAAGTCTGAGAGCGAGCATGCAAAACATTTGGAACAAGTGTTGGAAATCCTTAGAAAGAATGTTTTAAAAGAAAAATTTTCCAAATGTATATTTTGGCAAGAAGAAGTCAAGTTTCTTGGCCACGTTGTATCAAAGGATGGAATTTCTATGGATCCCGGTAAGATCACTGCTATTAAGATTGGAAGCAGCCAACTACGCCCACAGAAGTCCGGAGTTTTCTTGGATTGGCTAGTTATTATCGGAAGTTCGTTAAAGATTTTTCGAAGATACCTAGTTCCTTAACGAAGCCTACTAAGAAACATTCAAGGTTCAATTGGGCTCCAGAATGTGATACGGGTTTCCAAGAACCGAAGTTAAGATTGACAACTGCTCCGGTGTTAACAATAATTGGTGGCAATCAAGACTTGAAAGTCTGGACATATGCTTCTAAGGAAGGTCTGGGTGCAGTATTAATGCAAAGAGGCCAAGTAGTCGCTTATGCTAGCCGTCAGTTGAAGCCGCATGAGAAGAATTATGCAACTCATGATCTTAAGTTGTTAGCCATCGTGTTTGCTATGAAAATACGAAGACATTATCTATTGGGTGAGAAGTTCGAATTATATACCGATCATCAATCGTTGAAGTATTTATTCACCCAGAAAGATCTGAATATGAGGCAACAACGTTGGCTAGAATTTCTTACGGCATATGAACTTGATATTTTGTATACTCCGGGAAAAGTCAATGTTGTGGCTAATGCACTCAGCAGAAAGAATGTGATCATCGCCAATCTTGTCATTACACCATCGTTGATTGATAAAATATCTATTCTTCAGAAAGACGATAGTTTTGTTAAAGAGATGATCAAAAGAATTCAAAGGGGCGAAGTCTCCAGTTTCCAAGTGGATAGCGCAAGAGTTCTGAGATTGAAAGGGAGAATTTGTGTTCCCGACATCCTTGAGCTCAAAAGAGAAGTAATGGACGAATGTCACAAGTCCAAACTGAGTATCCATCCAGGAGTTACTAAAATGTATAATGACCTCAAGCGAACCTTCTGGTGGAAAGCGATGAAAAGAGACATCTCCATATATGTTAGCAGGTGTTCTACTTGTCAACAAGTCAAAGCGATCAACAGAAACTCGCTGAATTGTTGCAACCTTTGGAAATTTCAGGTTGGAAGTGGGAACAGATTTCTATGGATTTCATAGATGGTTAGCCTAGGACCCGGAGAGGAAATGACAGTATTTGGGTGATCGTAGATCGCTTCACGAAGACCGCCCATTTTATACCTATCAGATCAAATAGAACCGCTCAGAGTCTAGTGTAGATTTATTTCAAAGAGATTGTTAAACTGCATGGAGTTCCCATGAGTATCGTTAGTGATCGTGACCCAACTTTTGCTAATAAATTCTGGGAAGCATTCCAAGCAGAATTGGGAACAAAACTGAACTTGAGCACCACTTATCATCCTCAAACAGATGGTCAAACTCAGAGGGTGAACCATATTCTAGAAGATTTATTGCGGGCATGTGTTATTGATTTTTGCAGATCATGGGAAGACCACTTGCATTTGGCTGAGTTCTCATACAACAACAGCTACCAAGCGAGCCTGAAAATGTCACCATTCGAAGCATTGTATGGCAGACCGTGCAGATCTCCCACTTGTTGGGTAGAACCTGGCAATATACTCGTATTGGGACCTGATATGATCCGTGAAGCTTTAGACAAAGTCGATTTCATTAAGAAGCGATTGCAAACGGCTCAAAGCCGATATAAGAGCTATGCAGATTCGAGAAGAAGAGATTTGTCTTTTTCTGTTGGTGACTATGTGTATTTAAGGGTTTCTCCGACGAGAGGAGTAGTCCGGTTCGGTAAAATAGGGAAGTTGGCGCCTAGATTTATTGGCCCATTTCCTATGCTCGAACGGATTGGAACTCTTGCTTATAGGGTTCAATTGCCTGATTGATTTCCTGGAGTACATGATGTGTTTCACGTATCTCAACTTCAAAAGCATGTGCATGATCCAGACTTGGTCGTGGAAGAAGCCGTGCAACAAGATTTGGAAATTACTCCAGAATTGACAGTGAGGAGAGAGCCGATAAAGATTATTGGAAAAGAGACTAAAGAGCTAAGAAACAAGAAGGTTCACTTAGTCAAAGTGCAATGGAGTGGATATCTACGAGATTGTACTTAGGAAACTGAGGAGAGCATTAAGAAATCCTATCCCAATTGCAGGGTGGATATCTCTGATTAACTCTGGTGCAAGGTGCATTTACCATATTTTGCATTTCCGTATTGTTTTCTACCTTGCTGTTGTTTCCTTTTCATGGATGTAAATTTTTTAATTATATAGTCTAAATGATTTTAAAAGAGTATATGAATTAATTAGTAGATTTTTGAAAAGTTAATCAACAAATTGATTGTTGTTTGTGCTGTGTGATTGTTAGTTTAAATGGATAACATTGGAATAATAAAACTAATAAGAGAATGAAGGTAAATTTATGCAATTAAATCAAATATTAAACTGATTTGAAATTGATGGAAATACATGCATGTACATTATATATGTTTGAACACGTAAATGGATTTGCTGTGGAATAAAGAATTTATTTGCGTGCCCGACAAATAGGTAAACCTTAATGAGTTGGATGCGCAATTTTATTTATTATATCAATTCCTGTGAATGCCATTGGATGCGGAGTGCAGGTTATTCTGTGTGAAATAATAAACATCACCATAGGATAGTAACAATTAATTTTGAACTACACTACATGGCATACTTCTTGAAGATAGCATACTCTATCATATACCACATAGCATTTGGAGCTTATGTGACGAGGTTAAAGATTTACCATACGAGCGAGAGGCTTGTATGGCGATGACTATATTACAGGTTGAACCGAAGACTGATATGGACTATATAAAATATAACGGTAAATTGCCAGATTAATAAAAAACCCACACGGGTGTGGAGATGACAATAAACACGTCTCTCTGGTCATTAACGCACAAAAACCATTTATAGGGTGACGAGAATTTATTCTCTGGAGTTATGATCTATACATACTCCTCTGTGGACACCGGAATATATCATTATAAATATGTGTATGCTTTTTAGGATTTATTGGGTGCCTAATACGGCCCAATAAATTTCAAAACCCCTCCTCATACAAAGGAGGTTATGGAGAAATTTTTCGAAAATTTAGGGTGTTAGCCAAATTTTTGAAGAATTAGGAAATTCTTAGAAATTGTAAAGTTGAAGAATGGAAGCCAGAAAGAAAGTAGAGTTGGTTAATTAAACAACTTTCAGTTTCGTTCCTTTTCGGGGACGAAAAGATTTTATGTGTAGGAGATTATAACAACCCGGAAAATCAGAGCCAATTTAAAAATTTTAACTTGGCTATTTTAGTGGATTTTGAGTATTTAAAATAATTTATTTTAAATAATAATGAGTAAAACTTCATTTGGATCGAAGTTAGAGTGAATATATTTATTTTAATTAGAAAACAAGGCCTGAAATGGCGCGGTAGTTTTAAAATTTGAATTCGAACTTTGACTGACTGTACAGGGTGCAAAATAAAACGGATTTTAGTGAAACCAAAAATATTTAAATCTCGTTATGAATATCTTTCTAACGAATCTAAAAAATCGAAGTTTCATAGCGGGAATCAAAAGTTATGGCTAAATGAATTTTCAGAAAGGTCGCTATGGAATTAATTTAGCCCGTGAAAATAGACATTTTGCACATGGCCTCCGTTTTCGATGAAACCAATTTTGTTGGATCCGGAATGTTAAATTATTGCTTGTTTTTAAATTCCATAATTTTTGGAGTTAATATGTGAGCGTGGCAAAAGAAAATGTGTTTGGTTAATTTCAGTCAATTTGGATCGACCAGAAAATGGTCATTTTTCAAACGGTCTCCAAATTCGACGAAACTAGTTTTGTTGGGACCGTATCGTCCTAACATAGCCAGATTTATTTTTCTAGAATTTTTAGAATCAGTATGTGGACCTGCAAATTGAAATGTACGTTCAAATCCATATTTGAATGTTTTATATTTTAATTTGAAGAATAACGGACTGAAACAGTTGAATGGGCCTAGAAACATATTCCATTGTGTTCGGAATGAGGTTATTTAGCAAGGGACGATAGTCGTTGGGTTTGAATAGGAGTTTGTATGAACGAATGGGTATTTTTGGAAATAAAAGAATTAAATAAATATAAAAAAATTCCTTGGCCAATCATAATTTCCCGTTCATTCTTTCTCTCTCCCCGTAATCCTCTCGTGTGAATGGCGGTTGGTGCTGATTCCTTCCATCCTCGATCTCTTCTAAAATACTCAATGAAATCATGTGCTTCTTAAGGCAAATATGTAGAGAATCGCATCACCTTCAAATCCGTACCAGTTAGGGCTTCTATTGTTGCGTGGTTTTCGAGATCCAGTCCTCCAAACTACGCCCACGTCGAGCCAGTTTTCACCCCCATCGCCAGACTGAGTTCGACGAGACCCACCCCGCCAGGTAGCCCTCTCGTAGGCGCAGGCCGTGGTAACCCCCGATCGTCCTATAGCTTCGTGGATTAATCGAAAAATCCGAACCTAGTTTGGAACGGAAACTGAAAGGTACGGGTTTTATTATTTTAAATGAGTATAACGTTTTAAAGCATTACGAAGTTAATTTATGGAATAAAAATCATATCTTTTTGCTATGTGGTCGAAATCCAGTGAAACAAGAGACATTGGACTAGTGTGGAAGTCTTCTACATTCTAGAAGATACAGGAGAATTTTTGGAGCTTCCTACAATCTTTGGAGGAGTAGAACCAATTGTGAGATTTCTAAATTATAAACGATATGGAATGGAAATGTATAAATTATATAATCGATGTATAAGTTATATAAGCGTTGTACACCTCATGTATAGCGTTGTATAAATTATATGTGCGATGTATAAGTTATATATGCGTTGCAAACATTATATGTGCATTGAATGAAATTGAAATGAAATGGAAATATATTTATATACGTATATACATATATATATATGTATACTCCCCTCGTCCACAGACCATGGAAGATATATATTGGTTGTGATTGTTTAGATTTTGCTGACGTGAGATTTGGTTGATAAATTCGAATGGTTGATAATGATTGTTTGTGGTTGAAACAAAATTGGAATTGTTTGTGGAAAAATCCATTGAGATACGAAAATGAATTGAAATATTTAGATTATAAGGATAAGCCCCTTAGGGAACGCCGCGAGGCGTAAGGTAGTGCGAGGAGCCGTACTCCGGACGGTGCCGGTTTTAAACCCCCTGCCGTTATGCTGCCGAAATTTTCTGAAATATTCATGTGTTTGATTTATATTCATGTGTTGAAATATATTCTTGTGTTGGAAAAATATTCATATGACGAATGAATTGTTTGAACAATAAAATATCACATTTTTATTATGTATATGAAGTATATAAAATATTCATGTTATAAAAATATTGTTTTAACAATAAAGATCACATTTTTATTATATATATGAATCACTAAAAATATTCATGTTTTAAATAAATTGTTTTAACAATAAAAATCACATTTTTATTATATATATGAATTGCTAAGAATATTCATGTTTTAAATAAATTGTTTTAACAATAAAAATCACATTTTTATTATACATGTGAATCGCTAAAAATATTCATGTTTTAAATAAATTGTTTTAACAAAAAAAATCACATTTGTATTATATATATGAAGTGTTAAAAATAGTCATGTGTTGAAATGAATAATTGTTGGCTAAAAATATTATTTTTACCACATGTGTGAAATGAAGATGGTTAGGAAATCGAAGAACAGATTATATTTATATATACAAATATAAATATAATTAAATTAAAACGAATAACGAAGCTGTAGTTCGTATTTTGAAATCGTGATTTTAAACGATTATTACGGGAGATCCGACAATCGGATTTTCCCGAAACTGAAACGGTTGGGTCTACTTTGAAAATATCTTTCCAACGATACCAAATTTGTAAAGATCCAACGGTTAGATTATGAGAAATGTTTAATTAAAATATGAATAAAAATAGCGCCAGAATGGATTATATTTATATATATAAATATAATTAAAATAAAATGAATAACGACGCTGCATGTCCATATTTTGAAATCGTAAATTTAAACGATTGTACCGGGAGATCCGACCGTCGGATTTTCCCAAAACTAGAACCGTTGGGTCCGTTTTGAAAAGATCTTTCTGATGATGTAAACTTTGTAAAGATCCAACAGTTAGATTTTCCGATATGTGTAAATCAAATCTGAAGAAAAACAGCGTCACGGCCGCGTTATGGCCTGAAGCGTCATTTGAATAAGTTGGCATTTTTTAAATAAATAAAAATAGCGATAAATCGTTATAAAATACTATAAGCGATATGGAATGGAAATAAACCGAATTTACTCGATTTATTGGATATTTGATGGTTGAATGTGCTTGACGTGAAAATTACATTAATGAACTGAATTATGGATGTCAAATAATTTAACCATGGAAATGAATTGATTTGAATTCTAAATATACGTGAATTATTTGAAAAGGTCGAGTTAAATCTCATTTCAAATAATTAGTCGACGATTAGAAGTCGAAGATATGAAGATGGTGCAAGACCGATGATCTTCACATCGAATGGATGACTACTGATGCCTTTGATGGGAGTTGCTGCCCTGAAGGGGTTATAGTGGTGGTTGTCCGGACGTACTTGTTGATCGTTCGGATGTGCGAGGAACTCTCTCCTGTATTGGACATATGGGAAGAGGAATAAGGTGCCTATGATTTCGTTCAGACCCAGAACAGACTTGTAAATGGACCATTTGTCCGACATTGGATTTCATTCTATGTGATTGATGTACGTCAGTTGCATGGCGTGAATTGCCTATGTGGCATGCTGAGATGCAGGGATCAAGGCTTTTGTTGAAAAGCAGAGACTTGTGGATGATTGTAACACCCCACACCCGCTACGGTCACTCACTAAGGGAATGCCATAACATCGGTGGAGTATTTTAAGTGAATATAGAACAGAAAAATTACAACAAGACAGATATAAGTAATACTTGAGAATTTAAAACATCATTTCATTTCAGCGGAAAGTAAAACATGTTTGGTTACACCAAAACCATAAATAAGAGTCAAGTACATAATATCCATCCTGATAAAAACGAAAGTACATAATCCCACTACATAACCTAATAGCCATAATAGAAAAGATAAACTGAGCTTTACATCCACGGTCCAAGCTCCAAAAGATAGATAAAGCAGTCTGATCAAAGCCCACTAGTGCTAGGCCCACTCTGAAAACCTGAGGGTTGGGAAAAAAATAAAGAAACAACGGGGTCAGACATAAGTCTGAGTGAGTCCTATAACCCTAACAATACAATCATTAAAGTAATTAGGGTATTATATAAACAAGGTACGGTACCTCTGGGGATAATGACTACACTAAGTAGCCAACTAAACACAGGATGTACTAAGATAACCGAAAAGACGCATTTATCCACCCAAGGATAATTACTGGATTACACCACCCCAGATCTACCCACCCAAGGGTAATTACTACACTGCACCACACCAGTCATTCCTAACTTAAAGGTTGATCCCACCCCTGGACTTATAAAATTAACTTAATAGTTCTCGCGTACCCCTAGGTGACTAAGTAGACGCCACGGGGCCCTACAATCCACTAGGTGTACACACTACTCCCCATTCGATCGGCTCCCTAACGTAGATACCCGTGCTGGCCCCACCGTGGGGTGTACCATTCCCCAACGTGGCAACCTGATAAAACTAACGGTGCACGGCTTATATCTACACGATGCAACAACGTCTTATTTACCAGCCCGGGTCCACACACGCATATGAAACCCGTTGGTCATGCGTTGCCACCGCTAACCCATTTTGGCCTCTTATAGTCAAGCCCAATATGCATGTCCCGTCACTCGACTAGAGTCGAGCCCACTAAGATACGTTTGGGATATTGGTTGAAATGGGCCCCCACAAGCTACCACCTAAGCTTGTTATTTTATCTAGTGTATCCCACTTAACCCCTGTTATAATCATGCCCACCTACATGTTAAGGTTTGGTTAAGTCATCTAATCATATATCAATTGCCACTTAAGGCACCCACTAGATTTCCACATGCCACCCAAAGCACTTACTTAACCCTTTACCCATGTTTAATTACATGTTCCTCTTTGGTTAAGTATTCTAATCGTATTTTCTATTGCCACCCAAGGCAACCCACTAGATTTCCACATGCCACCCAAGGCACCCACTTAACCCCTCATGTCCCTCTACATGCTAATATGGTTAAGTGTTTCTTAATTAATTAAGATCATGACCTCATAAAGACCTCTCACATTAGACCATCTTTTATGACTGCTGGATATGCCGGTTGGTTCCGGGCAGACTTCTGTCATAAAAAGGTCTAACCTCGTGTCTTTACTTTAATCACGTATTTAATTTATGACTAAGACCTCTCACATTGGGCCAATCATTTGTAGCTGCTGGATGGCCGGTCGGTTCCGGGCAGACTTCCGCTACAAAAGGGTCCAACCTCGTGTCTTAGTTGATTAATTACACCTAATTAATCACCCCCATAATTTGAATTAATTATGCCTAATTAATTACACATTTTTAAGAATATGGGTAGACCTAACTCAATAGGTAAATTCCCAATTCCATAGTATGGGTAGACCTAACTTAATAGGTAAATTCCCAACTCCATAATATGGGTAGACCTAACTTAATAGGTAAATTCCCAATTACGTCCATTTAATTTGTGGTATGATTAATCATACCCGTTTCACATCATTTTATTAACATGCATATTAACCCCATCGTTCCCCACGTAGTTCGTTCTCATAACACGACATAATAAAGGGAAGATTCATCACAAAGGTCATGGGTTTAGCCAACATAGCATGTAACTTTATCATGGCTTCAAAAGGTGTCAACTTGCATATATGAACATACATTAAACCCAACTAGTATTTAACCCAAACTTGCATTATGCATATCATAAAAGAGACAACTTGCATATGAACTTGCACATAAACTTGCATATGAACTTGCATCATAACTTGCATATGAACTTGCATCATAACTTGCATATGAACATGTATCATAACTTGCATATGAACTTGCATCATAACTTGCATATGAACTTGCATCATAACTTGCATATGAACTTGCATCATAACTTGCATATGAACATGTATCATAACTTGCATATGAACTTGCATCATAACTTGCATATGAATATGTATCATAACTTGCATATGAACTTGCATAACATGCCATACTTAGAGACAAACTTGCATATATTATGCATATCATAAAAAGAGACAAACTTGCATAAAACCAAACACTTAGCATGCATAAAACCAAATACTTAGCATGCATAAAACCACATACATAGCATGCATAAAACCAAATACTTAGCATGCATAAAACCAAATACATAACTTGCATAACATGTTACATATAGACTTGCATATAATCTCCCATATAGCTTGCATAACATGTTACATATGAATCAATGTTCAACATAGTGTTTTGCATCATAAAACATAGCATTAAACTTGCATATAGCACACAACATACACTATACTAAACTTGCATAAACACATTGATTCCACAAACATAGCCATATCTTATCATATCCTATCATAATCAATTTAACAATTGATTGTTAAGTCTATAGAAACTCACCACTAAACTCCAATAAGCAAACCCTTGCCACAAATCACCCAAAAACTCTAGCCTTGAACATAAAGCTTGCAACTTGATGATGAATGCAAGCCAATGATCACTCATACAACTCAAAGATGCTTGTATGCACATGAAAGCCTTCATAGAAATAGTTTAGAAATAGGATGGAGGCTAGGGTTTTGAGTGGAGGCCATGATCATAGAAAATTTTGGCATAGTTTAGTTAGGAGATAGGATTATGACCATTTAGGGCTTGCTTAGGGTCTTATTTATAGGATTAGGCAAGTGTTTTAGGCCATTAGATTAACCCTAAATTAGATTAGGACCATCCGATCTCGGAAGCTTCCAGAAACCAGCCCCAAAACACAGCCTAAACCCTAAAATGGTGCACCAGGCCAGCCAGAAAGCTGTGCAGGTTTCTAGCTCGACACGGGCGCACTTCCCAAGTGCGCCAGTGTAAAAATGTGTTGGCGCACTTCACAAGTGCGCCAGTGCATTTTTGTGTTGGCGCACTTCACAAGTGCGCCAGTGCATTCTGGCTAGTTTTTCGGTTTTTCTGCCTAACTTCGTTCGTCCATATCTTCTTCATACGGACTCCGATTTTCGAAAACTCAGACTCTATTTTGTGTATTTTTCCGAGACGAACGCAATGGTGCAACCCGTTTCCCCTAATTCCCACATCTGGGATTAGTTATTCTTTAATTTGTGAATTTTAGCATTAACCGAAATTCGGGGTGTTACATTCTCCCCTCCTTAAAGGATTTCGTCCCCGAAATCTCTAAGCTAAGGAGAATGCATATCCTACCATCCAAACAACCATCTACTCAATCCATCAAACACGGGCATCCATTGTCCTTAAAACAGTTTCTAATGATGTATGAGCATATGCAAAAAGTGTGTGTATATGTTCCCTATCTAATGTATGAACATATGCAAACCATGATAGTGCCATGCATCCATTATGTATGCGAGAGAACCCTATCGACACATACAATATCTACATGAGTGCACAATCATTCACCAAAATGCATCATCCATATGATAACACAATCATTATACATCCATAAATATAGCTTCCTACACACAATTTTATGCAATATGCCATATGAAGTGATTGAGCCGATCTAGTGTCTAGAGTGTGTGTATATGCATCCACGAGCAACCACTAGCAACCACTTGCATCCACACGCATCCATCAAACATAACATGTCTCAAACACATGTTTCAACCATAGATTTAGCCTATCTAAAGGTCATAGGTACTAGCGAGAGGATATACTAAAGATAAGATAAGTACTAGACAAGCGATAAAGGAGAAGTTAAAAGACATACTCTCAAAAAGAAATGGGTACAAAGAACGCATCTTCGCTTCCGTCTCCCAAGCAGCATTGCTTTCGTCATCTCCCCATTGCACTTTAACTAGCTGAACTTCTCTGTTCCTCAACTTCCTAGTTTCTGACCCAAGGATGCGAGTAGGAGCTCGTCGAATCGTCGCATCACGCTCTACCTCTACATCTCTAAGCAAGCTCGGCTCTACCACCTCTGCGGTCTCATGTAAGCACTTCCTCAAATGTGATACATGGAATACATCATGAACACCACTAAGTCTGTCGGGCAACTCCACCCTATATGCCATCCGTCCAATCCTCTCCTTAATAGGAAACGGCCCAACAAACCTCGGTGCTAACTTCCCAACGGACCCAAAGCGAACAACATTTCTCAACGGAGATACTTTGACAAAAACCATGTCCCCAACCTCAAACTCAAGATCCGTCCTTCTCCGATCCGCATAAGATTTCTGTCTATCTTGCGCTGCCTTCATCCTTCTTCGAATCAAATCAATCTTCTCTGAAGTCTCTCTAACCATATCTGGCCCAAGCAAGATCTTATCCATAGATTCCCACCAACATGTAGGAGATCGACAAGGCCTTCCATAAAGAGCTTCGAAAGGTGCCATGCCAATACTAGACTGAAAGCTATTATTGTATGCGAACTCCACCAAAGGAAGATGTTCTTCCCATGTACCTCCAAAATCCAAGATACAAAGCCTCAAGAGATCTTCTAAGATACGGTTCACCCTCTCGGTCTGACCGTCCGTCTGAGGATGATATGCGGTGCTCAAACACAACTAAGTCCCTACCGCCTCTTGCAAACTTCTCCAAAACTCACTAGTGAAGATAGGATCTCGATCACTCACAATGCTGGATGGTACGCCATGCAATCTAACAATCTTTCTAACATAGACTGAAGCAAGCCATGGAGCGGTCCTCTTACTCTTCACGGGTATAAAATGGGCACTCTTGGTAAGTCTGTCTACCACAACCCAAATTCCCGTATTGCCCTTCCTCGATCTCGGTAACCCATCGATTAAATCCATCGAGACACTATCCTACTTCCATTGCGGAACTTCCAATGGGTGTAGCAACCCACCGGGTTTCCTTTGCTCCGCTTTAACTTGTTGGCACACTAAGCATCTAGCCACATACTCGGCCACATCTTTCTTCATACCGGCCCAGAAGAAAACTCTCTTCATGTTTTGGTACATTTTGTCTCCACCGAGATGAATAGTCATTCTTGAACGATGTGCATCATCCAAAATAGCCTTCTTCAAACCCTCATCTTGCGGTACACAAAGTCTACCGTCTCTATGCAACCATCCCCTATCATGTATGGTGTATCTACCCAAATGGCTGGACGACTCCCCCCTTATAAGCTTCTTTACCAACTCAACCAACTGTGGGTCGTCTCGCTGAGCCTCGCCAATCCGCCCCAAAAGAGTAGGCCTAACCTCCAAGGAGGCTAGCAAACCGGGTACAAAGTCAACGGAAGGTCTAAAGTCAAACATAGAATTAAACTCCAAGCTTCGCCATTCCACGAACAATGGACTCAAAGACAGCCTTTTTCTGCTTAAGGCGTCTGCCACCACGTTACCCTTGCCAGGGGTATACGCTATCTCAAACTCATAGGATGCTAAGAATTCCATCCACCTTTGTTGTCTTAAGACAATGCGCTCAAAGAGTCTCCAACACTTCCCTAAGATGTAGGGCATGCTTTTCTCCACTTCTAGAGAAAATCAGGATATTCTCCCATGCAAAATCGTCACAACTATCCATCTCTCACGCAGACCACCCTAGTCGAACTCGACATCCCCCAAATGCAAGCCCCAAAGGCCTAAACCAATATCAGACAAACACCCAAGGGATACCTCCTTCGAATTCAGACGACCTACGTGAGATGATACTAGTAAAAACGGCTAAATAATTAAGCCCTTGTCCAACTCTGGATGTCCTTGCCAGTCTCGCTCCAAAACCACCGTTTATCCCATAACGGGCTTTGCTCAACCTATTGAGCACATACGAAAACTTATTTCGCTCCTAGAAAAGACCAAGATGTCATCCACCAAGATCATCACGAACTTATTTAGGTACTCCCTGAACACCCTTCTCATCAAATCAACAAAGTATGCGGAGGCGTTCGTCTAACCAAATGGCATCACCAGCCACTCATAAAACCATCCGGAGTCCTAAAGGCAATCTTCTCTATACTATCCTCAGCCACTCTCAACTGACGAGACCCCGTGGCTGAGTCCAACTTGCGAAAATACTGAGGCGCCAACCAACTGATCAAAGAGATCATCAATCCTCGGCAATGGGTGTCTATTCTTCTTTGTGAGTTTATTTAGTTCTCTTTAGCCTACACAAAGTCTGAGGGACCCATCCGCCTTCGTAGCAAAAACTACTGGAGCACCCCACTCCGATATACTTTGTATTACGGACCCCTTCTCAAGCAACTCCCCTACTTGCTTATGGAGTTCCCTCCTCTCGCGAGGAGCCATGTGGCGCACTGGTAAAGATACAGGTTTAGCATTGTCTACCAGATATATTCGGAAGTCAATCTCCCGCTCCGGAGGTAAGCCCTTCACCTCCTCAAACACATCCGAGTATTCCCGGACCACTCTAACAGATCGCAAACTCTCGACCGACGTGTCAAGCGATTCTAGATAACTTAGCATAACAGATTCCATGGGATTACAAGAGATCTCGAGAGTGTTACCCAAGCGGGTCATAAGCCTAACAACTCTCCCTTCAAAATCAAGAACGGCACCCCTACTGGATAACCAGTCCATGCCCAAACTAACCCATAGCCCGTGAAGCCCAAAAAGCATCACATCTAAACTCAACGCTAAGTATAGAAACTTTCAAACCCAAACACATCATGGAGCCCCAATTGGGTTTGAAACAACTAAGGGATCATCTACCAAACTGGTGTCTAAGTGCAGTGACTCAACTAACAATGATGAGATAAACGAACTCGATGCGTCAGAATCTAATAAAGTTCGAACCGGATAATAAAGAAATCCAAATTCCAACCTAGACGGTCCTATCCCCATCTGGTACACTAGCCGCGAGGGAATACAACTACCCTCCAGGAGATTCCATACCTTGCCCATGCCCCTTTGGACAATCCTAATACGGTGTCCCATTCCTCCAAAAGGATAACTACTCGCCTTCTTCTTCCCATTCTCCACTCGTAACCTCCCACCAATGAGGTTTCATCCTTCATTAACCAAACAACTATTTGAGCCTTCCTCCCATCGTCTATCCAATAGATACCTACCAGTCCTCCTCCTTCTTGAACCAACTTCTAATCCGACTAATGTCTAAGTCCCTTGAAGTGGTTTTCCGTTCTTATCTATCTTAGAAAGGTCATCTATACGCGGAGGGGAAACTCAAAACGAGAGAGGAAGAGATTCAAAACGGAGAATTCGAAAGATATAGATATGGCTATTGGGGATTATGCTTTTCTTTCAAAAACTTTTCTCTTAAAAGACATGTTTTTGAAAATACTCCTTTCAAAAATATTCTTAGAAAATAGTTTTTCTAAAAAAATTATCTGTTCTGGTAACCTTAAGCTCTGATACCACGTGTAACACCCCACACCCGCTACGGTCACTCACTAAGGGAATGCCATAACATCGGTGGAGTATTTTAAGTGAATATAGAACAGAAAAATTACAACAAGACAGATATAAGTAATACTTGAGAATTTAAAACATCATTTCATTTCAGCGGAAAGTAAAACATGTTTGGTTACACCAAAACCATAAATAAGAGTCAAGTACATAATATCCATCCTGATAAAAACGAAAGTACATAATCCCACTACATAACCTAATAGCCATAATAGAAAAGATAAACTAAGCTTTACATCCACGGTCCAAGCTCCAAAAGATAGATAAAGCAGTCTGATCAAAGCCCACTAGTGCTAGGCCCACTCTAAAAACCTGAGGGTTGGGAAAAAATAAAGAAACAACGGGGTCAGACATAAGTCTGAGTGAGTCCTATAACCCTAACAATACAATCATTAAAGTAATTAGGGTATGATATAAACAAGGTACGGTACCTCTGGGGATAATGACTACACTAAGTAGCCAACTAAACACAGGATGTAATAAGATAACCGAAAAGACGCATTTATCCACCCAAGGATAATTACTGGATTACACCACCCCAGATCTACCCACCCAAGGGTAATTCCTACACTGCACCACACCAGTCATTCCTAACTTAAAGGTTGATCCCACCCCTGGACTTATAAAATTAACTTAATAGTTCTCGCGTACCCCTAGGTGACTAAGTAGATGCCACGGGGCCCTACAATCCACTAGGTGTACACACTACTCTCCATTCGATCGGCTCCCTAACGTAGATACCCGTGCTGGCCCCACCGTGGGGTGTACCATTCCCCAACGTGGCAACCTGATAAAACTAACGGTGCACGGCTTATATCTACACGATGCAACAACGTCTTATTTACCAGCCCGGGTCCACACACGCATATGAAACCCGTTGGTCATGCGTTGCCACCGCTAACCCATTTTGGCCTCTTATAGTCAAGCCCAATATGCGTGTCCCGTCACTCGACTAGAGTCGAGCCCACTAAGATACGTTTGGGATATTGGTTGAAATGGGCCCCCACAAGCTACCACCTAAGCTTGTTATTTTATCTAGTGTATCCCACTTAACCCCTGTTATAATCATGCCCACCTACATGTTAAGGTTTGGTTAAGTCATCTAATCATATATCAATTGCCACTTAAGGCACCCACTAGATTTCCACATGCCACCCAAAGCACTTACTTAACCCTTTACCCATGTTTAATTACATGTTCCTCTTTGGTTAAGTATTCTAATCGTATTTTCTATTGCCACCCAAGTCAACCCACTAGATTTCCACATGCCACCCAAGGCACCCACTTAACCCCTCATGTCCCTATACATGCTAATATGGTTAAGTGTTTCTTAATTAATTAAGATCATGACCTCATAAAGACCTCTCACATTAGACCATCTTTTATGACTGCTGGATATGCCGGTTGGTTCCGGGCAGACTTCTGTCATAAAAAGTGTAACAACCCGCATTTTCAATAACCAGTAATAATGAAAATTGAGGCAGAATTAAATTATAAAATGTGAATCAAGGGAAACGGGCTATGCCATTGCGTTCGTCTCGGAAAAATACGCGAAATAGAGTCCGAGTTTTCGGAAATCGGAGTCCGTATGACCCAGTTAAGGCCCATTGAAGTTTGCAGAAAATTTAAGTTTTAAAATCAGATTCAAATTTAAGGAATTGGGCCAGCTGGGCCAAGGCGGGAAAATTCCCGCCAGGGGCCCCATGTCGACAGGCCTGTCGACAGGGTCCCCAGGGAGTCGACTGCCCTGTCGACAGCCCTGTCGACAGGGGGTGCCCGGGCTGCTTAGCCTGGTGCACCATTTCTGATTGGGGTTGGGTCTTGTGGCTTGTTTCTAGAGAGTTCCGGGATCTGATGGCCCTAATTGAATCTAGGGTTAATCCTATGGTTCAAATCACTAACCTAATCTATAAATAAGACCCTAACCTACCCTAAATCACTCATTATTCATCCTAGTAACTAAACTATGCCAAAATCAAAATTCTCATGGCCTCCACCCTCTTCATACAATTCCTAATCAAATCCCTAAGAGATTTCCATGCATACAAGGGTATTTAGGCTTGTATGATCCTCCTTAGCTTGCATTAAAGGCTTATTTTTCTATTGGCATCATAAAGGAGGAGTCTTGATCAAGTTTGCTTGCATTTGGGGGCTTTAATTAGTTGCATAAGGGGTTTCTTGCATTGGTTATACTCATTTGAGTCCGCATAAACATTGTAAGCCCTCTTACCCTCATTTAGAAACTATAAAGTTAATGTGTGATGAAAGTTGGGGTTTATGTATGTTTATGGAGTTGTGCATGTTATGCAAGGGTACTAAGCCATGATTTGCAAATCTATTAAGTTATGCATGTATACTAAGCCATGATTTGCAAATCTATTAAGTTATGCATGTATACTAAGCCATGATTTGCAAGATTTATAAGTTATGCATGTTTATGCAAGTTTGTTAAGCCATGGTTTGTATGTTTATTAAGTTATGCATGTTTATGCAAGTTTGCTAAGCCATGATTTGTATGTTTATTGAGTATGCATATTTATGCAAGTTTAAAATGACAAGTTGTGCATATTTTGACAAGTTGTGCATGTTTTGACAAGTTGTGCATGTTTATGCAAGTTTAAAATGACAAGTTGTGCATGTTTTGACAAGTTGTGCATGTTTTGACAAGTTGTGCATGTTTATGCAAGTTTAAAATGACAAGTTGTGCATGTTTTGACAAGTTGTGCATGTTTATGCAAGTTTAAAATGACAAGTTGTGCATGTTTTGACAAGTTGTGCATGTTTTGACAAGTTGTGCATGTTTATGCAAGTTTAAAATGACAAGTTATGCATGATTAAGGTAATATGCAAGTTCACTATGCTAAGTTATGCAAGTTTAACATGTTATGCATGTTTATGGTAATATGCAAGATCACTATGCTAAGTTATGCAAGTCTAACATGTTATGCATGATTGTTGTGCAAGTTTATCATGTATGTTGTGCCAAGTTCCCTCTTCCTATCCTTTATGCGTTACCACGAATATGTAAGCGATAGAATGACGTTGGGGGTTTTGGGGTAAACTTAAAAATACATGAAAATATAAGATTGGGAATTTACCTATTAAGTTAGGTCTACCCCTTGGGAATTTACCTATTAAGTTAGGTCTACCCAAGTAATTGTTGACTTGTAATTATGTTTTGAAATAAAGTGGACATGACACTTAGAAAACAAAAGTGTGGCCAACTCGAGGTTGGGTTGAGTTTGTAGCGTAATTCTACCCGGAACCGACCGGCTTAACTAGTGGCTACAAACAATAGGACCCAATGTGAGAAGTTGGTCATGGGGTGCCAAGACCCGAGGTTAGACCAAGTTGTGGTGTAAAGCTACCCGGACCCGCCCGGCCTAACTAGTAACCACAACAAGGTCTAATGTGAGAGGTTAAGGTGCATTAAATTAATTAATGCCTCATGATTAGGGTTAAGTCAGGGTCCACTGATACTTAACCAATTAGGGAGTTCAAGGGATTAGAATGTGGTTAAGTTGTGAACCGTTAGCTACACTTAACTAGTTTAATCCATTTGGGAGTTCAAGGGATTAGAATGGGGTTAAGCCACACTTAACCAGTTTAATCCAGGATTAGTGAAGGGTTAAATCACACTTAACCCTCTTGGGAAACCCTAGCGGCGGGTCTGTTCCGGCAGTAATCCCAGTTTGGTATCATCACAACCCTAGAAACTAGGCTAGGGCGGGGCACGATTACTGGACGGATGTAAACGACCAAAGGGCGATGGCCGAGTGGTACAGCGGTGCGGGTCCGGCGGGCTACGGACGTGCACGTAGTCCGATGTTGGACAAACTCGAGGCACGGGTACCAGTAGGTTAGGGCTGTGCATTATTGCTTAAGTGTCCGGGGTCGACAACCGAGGGCTTGATACACCCAAAGGTGGGCCCAGCACAGACTACCTACATCCATACGTGGGCCATATGGACACCAACACTTGACGTGTTAGGTTTATAGGGAGCCGATCGACTAGACCGTGGGGCTGGACCTTATACTAAGGTCACTTCATGTTATTGGGCCAAAGCTTGGGCCAAGGGATCAATGCCTGTTATGTTGGTTTGCTAGTACACCGTGGTGCAAAAACTTAGCCATGTTTTATGCGAGGACACCTCTATCTATCTTGTAGTTAATTTACCATGCCAGTAAGTTGTTATCTATGATCATCTCAGTTCCCATCATGATGTTAACTTTATTAGTTTATAGACTGATCGTAGCAGGGCTTACTCAGTCTTTTTGACTGACCCGTTTTGTTTCGCCTCTTTTCTTCCGTTCCCCCCCCCCAGGTTCTCAGGGAGGGAATACAGGAGCCTAGCTTGGAGCTTAGCTGCTTTCTTGGATAGCTCATGTATGCTTTGGACTTGGGCTTGCTATGGTTTCTTCCACTTTGGGGATAGCTACTTTTATGTTTTTCCTTTTTCAGTTTCAGATGATGTTACTTCATGTACTAGACTTGTTTATTTGGGAAAATTGACATTTTGATGTACCAGACTTGTTTTTGAAATAGTTTAAAAATCTTCCGCTGTCTTATTTACTTTGTTTATTTACATATATATATGTCATGTCCTGCCTTGCTATATCATTATGCATGTTTACCAATAATGCCCCTCCAAAGCTAGTGCATTCCTTTGCGAGTGACCCTGGCGGAGGTGGGGTGTTACATTTGGTATCAGAGCCAGGTTTACGAGAAGGGATAAAAAGGTTTTTAAAACTTTTGAAAAACTATTTTCAAAAACCAAGTATAAAGTATTTTCCAAAGAAAAGTCTAGTTGTTTTTAAAGGCTATTCCCCAAAAGCCATTAGCACCATCCTTTGACTCCTCGTTTGAACTCTTTTCTTTTCGTTTCCAGCATGTCTGATAATCTCATCTTGCCCGAAGGAGTAACAATACCCGATTGGTTTCGTCGGTACTTGGAAGTCACGGCACCGGTCCCGGGCGTCTCTAATGTTGTCTCCCCAGTCGAGGCCGTTGTTCCTCCTCCTCCCGTAGTTGATGTTCCTCTTCCTCCTTCCCCTCAGCATCCTCAAATTGACTTCGCCAAGATTTACCGAGATTTTAAGGCGATGGGTTGCAAGAATTTCTTTGGAACCGAGACTTTTGTAGAGGCAAGGAATTGGTTGAAAGAGACCGAAGATCTTTTAGCCACTTTTGATATAGGTGACCGCAGGAAGGTTTTATTGGCAGTATGGTTGCTAAAGGAAGAAGACCCGCAGTTAGTCAAGTACATGGACCGGTTGATTCGAGGCGAGATGTTAAGTCACCTCGTTAGTTATATTATAGATGACAAGGGATGACTAAGGCGCGATGAGAGATTATGTGTTTCTCGAGTGGAGGACTTGGTAAAGAAGGTTCCTGAAGATGCGCATCACTCGAGGAGGTGGCCGAGTTGGTTTCAGGATACATGCTGTGCCACCAGGTTGAGGCCAAGTCATAGAAGCCCAGTGGGCCATTACCTCCATTGGAAGTTTCGCAAGGGAAGTGTGAAAACATCTCGATAGATTATGTGGATAGACTACCTAGATCAAAGAAAGGGAATACGGGTATGAGGGTTATAATAGGAAGACTCACGAAGAGTGCTCATTTCAGTCCAGTGAAGAGTGAGAGGACTGCATCATGGTCAGCAACGGTTTACCCTCAAGAAGTTGGCCAGTTCTGAAATAGCCTACAGAAAACCATGGGTAGGCAACGGAATCTAGGTACGGCCTATAGGCGGATGGTTCATGTCGATTAAGCCTGAGTTATAGGAAATCACGTTTATAAGGGCAATTGGCAACGTGGAGTGGTATTTCCAAGAAAAGTTCTGCTGCATGGAATACCTTATGGTAAGAAGACGAGATCCAGGATTCACTGGTGAATTTTGGAGAGCTTGCACGAATCATGAGGTTATAATTATGTTTAAGCCAAGTATACAGAAAGAAGAATAAGTGGGAAAGAAAGACGAGAGGCAATAATGAAATGAGTTCCAACTCGAATTTGGGAAATAGGAGTTAGGAAGCCAAGGAATCATGAAGTGGAAGATAGTCAAAGCATAGTGGAGTTCAGCTCAAGGAAACGTGACTAAGAAGAGTGAAGACTAGATATGCGCATCATATCTCTTTTTAAGAGTGCATCCTTGATCCTAGTTTTCCTGTGGAGCTTGCTTGCAAGTTATCTTTCGTATATATCCTCTCGGTCCCATCCTCGACCTTATTTCTGTTGTAAACTCCATAAGGGGGTTAAGACTCATCGGTTAGTACTATATGTCAAAGTTTGAATGGATTTCCTTGTAATCCAAAAAGGAGTTTATCTAGTTTATCTAGTTTATCGTGTCTATCTCGTCATGAGAACCTTAGGTAGAAACCCTTTTTGGTTGAAACATGTGTTTGAAACATGTTATGCTTGATGGTTGTAAGTGGTTGCAAGTGTTTACAAGTGGTTGCTCGTGGATGCATTATACACGATTAGGCACTAGATCGGCTCACACACTCCTCATATTGCATGTGCATGAGTGTTTATGCTTATTCTTGGATGAAGTTCGTATGCTATCACATGGATGTTGCATATGGATGTATGTTTGAGCACGCATGTAGATATTATACATTATGTTAGGAATCTGCATACATATGGATTCATTTCACTGACATACATATGCATAAAGGAGGTTTACTGTATCAGTAACCGCCTGATTTACATACATATGCATTAAGGAGGTTTACTGTACCAGTAACCGCCTGATCTCTGCATTAGATAAGTACATATACACACACTTTTGCATATGTTCATCCAGCATTTAGAATCTTTTAAGGACAATGATTGCTCGTGGATGATGCTTTGAGTAGATGGATGATTGGATGGTAGGATACGTTCTTCCTAACTTGAAGATTTCGGGGACGAAATCCTTTAAGGAGGGGAGAATGTAACAACCCGCATTTTCAATAACCAGTAATAATGAAAATTGAGGCAGAATTAAATTATAAAATGTGAATCAAGGGAAACGGGCTATGCCATTGCGTTCGTCTCGGAAAAATACGCGAAATAGAGTCCGAGTTTTCGGAAATCGGAGTCCGTATGACCCAGTTAAGGCCCATTGAAGTTTGCAGAAAATTTAAGTTTTAAAATCAGATTCAAATTTAAGGAATTGGGCCAGCTGGGTCAAGGCGGGAAAATTCCCGCCAGGGGCCCCATGTCGACAAACCTGTCGACAGGGTCCCCAGGGAGTCGACTGCCCTGTCGACAGCCCTGTCGACAGGGGGTGCCCGGGCTGCTTAGCCTGGTGCACCATTTCTGATTGGGGTTGGGTCTTGTGGCTTGTTTCTAGAGAGTTCCGGGATCTGATGGCCCTAATTGAATCTAGGGTTAATCCTATGGTTCAAATCACTAACCTAATCTATAAATAAGACCCTAACCTACCCTAAATCACTCATTATTCATCCTAGTAACTAAACTATGCCAAAATCAAAACTCTCATGGCCTCCACCCTCTTCATACAATTCCTAATCAAATCCCTAAGAGATTTCCATGCATACAAGGGTATTTAGGCTTGTATGATCCTCCTTAGCTTGCATTAAAGGCTTATTTTTCTGTTGGCATCATAAAGGAGGAGTCTTGATCAAGTTTGCTTGCATTTGGGGGCTTTAATTAGTTGCATAAGGGGTTTCTTGCATTGGTTATACTCATTTGAGTCCGCATAAACATTGTAAGCCCTCTTACCCTCATTTAGAAACTATAAAGTTAATGTGTGATGAAAGTTGGGGTTTATGTATGTTTATGGAGTTGTGCATGTTATGCAAGGGTACTAAGCCATGATTTGCAAATCTATTAAGTTATGCATGTATACTAAGCCATGATTTGCAAATCTATTAAGTTATGCATGTATACTAAGCCATGATTTGCAAGATTTATAAGTTATGCATGTTTATGCAAGTTTGTTAAGCCATGGTTTGTATGTTTATTAAGTTATGCATGTTTATGCAAGTTTGCTAAGCCATGATTTGTATGTTTATTGAGTATGCATATTTATGCAAGTTTAAAATGACAAGTTGTGCATATTTTGACAAGTTGTGCATGTTTTGACAAGTTGTGCATGTTTATGCAAGTTTAAAATGACAAGTTGTGCATGTTTTGACAAGTTGTGCATGTTTTGACAAGTTGTGCATGTTTATGCAAGTTTAAAATGACAAGTTGTGCATGTTTTGACAAGTTGTGCATGTTTATGCAAGTTTAAAATGACAAGTTGTGCATGTTTTGACAAGTTGTGCATGTTTTGACAAGTTGTGCATGTTTATGCAAGTTTAAAATGACAAGTTATGCATGATTAAGGTAATATGCAAGTTCACTATGCTAAGTTATGCAAGTTTAACATGTTATGCATGTTTATGGTAATATGCAAGATCACTATGCTAAGTTATGCAAGTCTAACATGTTATGCATGATTGTTGTGCAAGTTTATCATGTATGTTGTGCCAAGTTCCCTCTTCCTATCCTTTATGCGTTACCACGAATATGTAAGCGATAGAATGACGTTGGGGGTTTTGGGGTAAACTTAAAAATACATGAAAATATAAGATTGGGAATTTACCTATTAAGTTAGGTCTACCCCTTGGGAATTTACCTATTAAGTTAGGTCTACCCAAGTAATTGTTGACTTGTAATTATGTTTTGAAATAAAGTGGACATGACACTTAGAAAACAAAAGTGTGGCCAACTCGAGGTTGGGTTGAGTTTGTAGCGTAATTCTACCCGGAACCGACCGGCTTAACTAGTGGCTACAAACAATAGGACCCAATGTGAGAAGTTGGTCATGGGGTGCCAAGACCCGAGGTTAGACCAAGTTGTGGTGTAAAGCTACCCGGACCCGCCCGGCCTAACTAGTAACCACAACAAGGTCTAATGTGAGAGGTTAAGGTGCATTAAATTAATTAATGCCTCATGATTAGGGTTAAGTCAGGGTCCACTGATACTTAACCAATTAGGGAGTTCAAGGGATTAGAATGTGGTTAAGTTGTGAACCGTTAGCTACACTTAACTAGTTTAATCCATTTGGGAGTTCAAGGGATTAGAATGGGGTTAAGCCACACTTAACCAGTTTAATCCAGGATTAGTGAAGGGTTAAATCACACTTAACCCTCTTGGGAAACCCTAGCGGCGGGTCTGTTCCGGCAGTAATCCCAGTTTGGTATCATCACAACCCTAGAAACTAGGCTAGGGCGGGGCACGATTACTGGACGGATGTAAACGACCAAAGGGCGATGGCCGAGTGGTACAGCGGTGCGGGTCCGGCGGGCTACGGACGTGCACGTAGTCCGATGTTGGACAAACTCGAGGCACGGGTACCAGTAGGTTAGGGCTGTGCATTATTGCTTAAGTGTCCGGGGTCGACAACCGAGGGCTTGATACACCCAAAGGTGGGCCCAGCACAGACTACCTACATCCATACGTGGGCCATATGGACACCAACACTTGACGTGTTAGGTTTATAGGGAGCCGATCGACTAGACCGTGGGGCTGGACCTTATACTAAGGTCACTTCATGTTATTGGGCCAAAGCTTGGGCCAAGGGATCAATGCCTGTTATGTTGGTTTGCTAGTACACCGTGGTGCAAAAACTTAGCCATGTTTTATGCGAGGACACCTCTATCTATCTTGTAGTTAATTTACCATGCCAGTAAGTTGTTATCTATGATCATCTCAGTTCCCATCATGATGTTAACTTTATTAGTTTATAGACTGATCGTAGCAGGGCTTACTCAGTCTTTTTGACTGACCCGTTTTGTTTCGCCTCTTTTCTTCCGTTCCCCCCCCCCCCAGGTTCTCAGGGAGGGAATACAGGAGCCTAGCTTGGAGCTTAGCTGCTTTCTTGGATAGCTCATGTATGCTTTGGACTTGGGCTTGCTATGGTTTCTTCCACTTTGGGGATAGCTACTTTTATGTTTTTCCTTTTTCAGTTTCAGATGATGTTACTTCATGTACTAGACTTGTTTATTTGGGAAAATTGACATTTTGATGTACCAGACTTGTTTTTGAAATAGTTTAAAAATCTTCCGCTGTCTTATTTACTTTGTTTATTTACATATATATATGTCATGTCCTGCCTTGCTATATCATTATGCATGTTTACCAATAATGCCCCTCCAAAGCTAGTGCATTCCTTTGCGAGTGACCCTGGCGGAGGTGGGGTGTTACAAAAAGGTCTAACCTCGTGTCTTTACTTTAATCACGTATTTAATTTATGACTAAGACCTCTCACATTGGGCCAATCATTTGTAGCTGCTGGATGGCCGGTCGGTTCCGGGCAGACTTCCGCTACAAAAGGGTCCAACCTCGTGTCTTAGTTGATTAATTACACCTAATTAATCACCTCCATAATTTGAATTAATTATGCCTAATTAATTACACATTTTTAAGAATATGGGTAGACCTAACTCAATAGGTAAATTCCCAATTCCATAGTATGGGTAGACCTAACTTAATAGGTAAATTCCCAACTCCATAATATGGGTAGACCTAACTTAATAGGTAAATTCCCAATTACGTCCATTTAATTTGTGGTATGATTAATCATACCCGTTTCACATCATTTTATTAACATGCATATTAACCCCATCGTTCCCCACGTAGTTCTTTCTCATAACACGACATAATAAAGGGAAGATTCATCACAAAGGTCATGGGTTTAGCCAACATAGCATGTAACTTTATCATGGGTTCAAAAGGTGTCAACTTGCATATATGAACATACATTAAACCCAACTAGTATTTAACCCAAACTTGCATTATGCATATCATAAAAGAGACAACTTGCATATGAACTTGCACATAAACTTGCATATGAACTTGCATCATAACTTGCATATGAACTTGCATCATAACTTGCATATGAACATGCATCATAACTTGCATATGAACTTGCATCATAACTTGCATATGAACTTGCATCATAACTTGCATATGAACTTGCATCATAACTTGCATATGAATATGTATCATAACTTGCATATGAACTTGCATAACATGCCATACTTAGAGACAAACTTGCATATATTATGCATATCATAAAAAGAGACAAACTTGCATAAAACCAAACACTTAGCATGCATAAAACCAAATACTTAGCATGCATAAAACCACATACATAGCATGCATAAAACCAAATACTTAGCATGCATAAAACCAAATACATAACTTGCATAACATGTTACATATAGACTTGCATATAATCTCCCATATAGCTTGCATAACATGTTACATATGAATCAATGTTCAACATAGTGTTTTGCATCATAAAACATAGCATTAAACTTGCATATAGCACACAACATACACTATACTAAACTTGCATAAACACATTGATTCCACAAACATAGCCATATCTTATCATATCCTATCATAATCAATTTAACAATTGATTGTTATGTCTATAGAAACTCACCACTAAACTCCAATAAGCAAACCCTTGCCACAAATCACCCAAAAACTCTAGCCTTGAACATAAAGCTTGCAACTTGATGATGAATGCAAGCCAATGATCACTCATACAACTCAAAGATGCTTGTATGCACATGAAAGCCTTCATAGAAATAGTTTAGAAATAGGATGGAGGCTAGGGTTTTGAGTGGAGGCCATGATCATAAAAATTTTTGGCATAGTTTAGTTAGGAGATAGGATTCTGACCATTTAGGGCTAGCTTAGGGTCTTATTTATAGGATTAGGCAAGTGTTTTAGGCCATTAGGTTAACCCTAAATTAGATTAGGACCATCCGATCTCGTAAGCTTCCAGAAACCAGCCCCAAAACACAGCCTAAACCCTAAAATGGTGCACCAGGCCAGCCAGAAAGCTGTGCAGGTTTCTGGCTCGACACGGGCGCACTTCCCAAGTGCGCCAGTGTAAAAATGTGTTGGCGCACTTCACAAGTGCGCCAGTGCATTTTTGTGTTGGCGCACTTCACAAGTGCGCCAGTGCATTCTGGCTAGTTTTTCGGTTTTTCTGCCTAACTTCGTTCGTCCATATCTTCTTCATACGGACTCCGATTTTCGAAAACTCAGACTCTATTTTGCGTATTTTTCCGAGACGAACGCAATGGTGCAACCCGTTTCCCCTAATTCCCACATCTGGGATTAGTTATTCTTTAATTTGTGAATTTTAGCATTAACCGAAATTCGGGGTGTTACAATGATGATCAAAGCATGGATTTAATACAGTTAACTTTGTGTATGGCATTGATTCGCGGGCCTCACACCCCGGTATGAGCCAGAAACGGGAGAGGACTTCAAGGAGGACATGCGTTTTCTTCTAGCTAGGAGTGGTGTCAGCGTTTTGCAAGCCCTGATGTTTTACTTATGTGGATGATGGATAGCAAGGCGCCTCAGTTATATCGGTCATTCCAAGGCCGATAGTTTGGTCGGGATATGACCAGTTTACGTCCCATAGGGCGGGGAAACGCAATGTTCAGGCATTTTAATCCACTCCGTGTGGACTGGCCCTGACGATCCAAGGGTCGATGCACTCTGACCCTGAGGGTCGGGTTAGACAGTCTCTAAGCGGTAAGGACGATCCCTTGCCTTGGTTCATGACGGAAATCCAATTTCCAAATATGACATCATGCGGTTTTGATTGTATACCTATATATGGCGACATAGTGGTACGGGGCATTTATGCCGTCTATGATTAATACTTATTATTGAAATTGTTTTTGAAACATATAAACACTAGTAATAATATCAAATACATTTGTCTTATACGTATCAAGCATATTTTGGCCATTATAAGGTAAAAACTCTTTCCTTTGGTTTGCGTTGCATTGTGTGATGGGAACTGAGTCTTATAATGGATTCATTTTTGTAAAAAGCATTGCGATGTTTTAAATGATTTACTTGTTTTAAGAACTAGCAATCCAATGGGGTAAACCCGTTCCATGTTAGCGGCGTGGTCCTATGATTGGCCTTATGATTAAATAAGTTAAGTAGATTTCTCATACTAGTCCCGTGACTGACTCGTAGTTTGTTTCACTTGCAAACTCAGGTGCCCTATTTTCTACACGGGCAGCCTTGTATTCAGGTTTTAGCAGGCTCTATCTGGATAGCTACGGAGCTGAAGACGGATTCTATCACTTCTTTTTATGCTGTCCAGCTCCTGTTATGTATATTATGTTTGATTCCACTGTAGACATTTTATATAAAGTTGAACTGTATTTTTGTACTAAGTATGATCCTGTATACTGTGTAACTCTGATGATTAATGTTTATCCAGTGTATTCTGTTGTACATTATCTGGTGTATTTACCTATTTCAGTTCTGCTGTTATTTTTTATGTTTAATGTTCAAAAGATTACCGTTGCCATCGTGGAACTGAGGTTTGGGGTCGTCACAACTCCACTCGTCACAACTGGGTGAACTGCAGCGTTCCTAAAACATAGAAAAACCCATACACTGGTCATCCTTCTTAATATGCCATCTCCGGCCATCGGAGGTCCATCAAAGACCGCTGCTACGAGCACCTCCATCTTCCCATACTTCACCCCAAATAGCATCCCTTCTGCTCATACCATTCAACAACAAACACAAACAAGTTCTCATCATCTCTTCACATGGCCCCGCCACCACACAACGCCAGAGTCTGATCAAGCTGCTCCCCTCCAATTCTCTACCGACACACTTTCAGTAGCCATCGGTTTGGCCCCCCTATCACTCCAAGCTCTAGTAATCCCTCTTCGAACGCTGACCCTTCTCAAGGTCGCCACCTCCAGGATACGGCACCAGAAGACCAACGCCTTTGGCTACGGATATCCCTCATCAGGGCGAACAAAACCTCTTCAGACTTCCAGGCGAGATAACTAACGGAGGGGAAGATAGGGTGGGTTAAAGTTTGGAGAAACTATGGCCTTTGGTTGTATAGAAGGAGGTGGTTGTTCACGTTGAATTTGTTGGCTTGCGTTAGTTTTATACTTACTATTTAATTTCTAAATGAATTTTGAAGACATGCACTCTTTCGTTTGTTACTAGAATAAATACAGGTAATGAGGCAGATTGTTTTCTTTTCTTTTCTTTTTATAGGGAACGAGAACATGGCTGCCAAGGAAATAGAGTAACATAGGGTGTCAGATAAATTGTCAGAAGATTATATATTACGTGTATATATATTTTCTTTTGTTGGTTTTAGACTGGAATGGTACTAAGAATTCTGCCATGGGAATATAGTAACATAGGGTGTCAGATAAATTGTCAGAAGATTATATATATTACGTGTATATATATTTTTGTTGGTTTCACACTGGAAAGGTACAAAGAATTTTGTCAAGCCGAAAATACTGACCTTAGGACTCAGCAACGTGCCAAAGATTTCGAGTGATCAGATAAAATATTTTGCTAGAGATTTAGTTTTAAATTTAAGGATTTGGTCACGTTATTGCGCTGGGATTTTATTTTATCTTATGTACGATCAGGCTATATACAATATGGCAGCCGCCAATTTTGAATTCAACTCTTGTTGAATTTTAATGTTCCAATGAAATGAAGTGGGTTAATTTGTTTATATATAAGAAGATCAATCGATTATCATTTTCCTTTTTGACCAAGCACCTGCGTGATTTATTGTTGGGGCAGGGATAAGATACAGATAGAAGATTATGCAAGGATATGATAAAGATTTAGATAAAAAAATTTAAGTTTTATATCATTTTATTTATATGTAACTTACGTTAGAAGTTTCACGTTCAAATGACCACATACGTGCTTCGATTGTGATGAAAGTTTACACCTGCTACAATTTAATATTCCAGACATGATGGAACTGGTTTCATCGAAATCTGTAATTGTTTGAAAAATGGTTGCTTTTAATTGGATTAAATTAATATAAAATACCCATTTTTTCCAAATAAATATTAAATTGATTATTTTAAAATTCCATTACCTTCCATAATATTCCAATAACATATACAATTACACAAAAATCATTTTTATTAAATTTCAGATTAAAACGATATTTAGTTTAATAAAAAGTCGTTTATTTTTTAAACTAATTGTTATAATTTATAAATGATTATATAAACGATTCCATAGCGGAATCATTGTGAAATTTGCCCAGATTGATTAAAGATCATAGACTGACATTGAACTTTCCAAAGAATGCCCAATCCTTGTTATTATAGTGCATATTGTGGTCTTTTACAGAGAATTTTGACCCTAAATAATAGGAAAAATGTTATATCAGTCAAATGAGGTGCAACATACATTCGTGAAACTATTCAACATGCTCATATGCACATGTAAATGCAGTTTTTATAATAGAATATCAGTAACAAGAAAAAAAATGTAGTTTTTTCTGCTTCTCATAATGGTTGAATGCATGTGCCACATGTCAAGTTCGTGAAACTATTCAACATAATGACATATTGCATGCACATGCTTATTCATATGGCTAACTTGAAGAGATTTGTTACACTCCTGATGATTTAGCTGTTCATTATCTATTGCAAAAGGTTCAGAACGCTTATGCTAAAACTAATTACAAAAGGCCTTCCATCTTCACCATGCAATTACCACTCCGACGCCCTATCGATATGCTGGGCTTGTCATCTACATCTTAGTGCATTCATTTGATGGACCTGTTGTGTACTTAACTATGCGCCAGCTCACATGCAGACTGTACTTAAGCCTGTTCTTTAGCTTGAAGACCATGACCTCCAACAGTACATAAAATAAGGCACTAACATATAAACATAGTACAAGCAGAAGCCACTCTGAATTTCAACAGTTCTGACTACAATGAAGAGGTGGGCAGAAATAACAAACATTGCTAGTTATTATAAGTGAGAGCAATACCATATAACCACTCTCTGAAATGTGAGTGCAAAGCACTAAGAAGGTCTCTTTTTCGACGGTCATCAATTTGTACATCTCTTAGAGCTTGTTGTATCTCAACCAGTGTGGAATGCTGAGTAAGCAAAAATTATTGCATGTAAAACGTATGCATACAAACAAAATATTAGAGGTATAGATGTATAATTACTTATCTTAAAAGCCTAAGTCAATTAAATTTGCTTTTTGTGGAAAACATTAGAAATATGGATGAAACTAAAGAATCAATTTACCTTTTTTATTTGATATGCTAAATACATATCAGTCAACTTGAATGTATTATCTTTGGTGAAGTATGGTTGTTCAGCTCCGAACCAGTTAGGAATCTACATTTCAACATCGCGAAAAAGATCAAAAACCAATGACACCATGATGGTTGATATTCAATATAATTAACAAATGTTTTTCCCAATACTAATAAATTAGTGAATGAGTCAGGATCAAGGCAAGTAGCAGATTCATCATGGACGTCAGATACACCAGCAGGATGAGAGAGTGATCATGTGGGTCAATCACTCCTAACACTAACGGCTCATTCCATTTATCGATATTAGGATCGATGTAAACTTAAGATAGGTGATATCCTAACTGATAATAGAAGGTGTTGAAAGGTGCCACCTGACATAAAAATGACAATAATATAAAAGATTTTTTTTGTAATCCTCAAAAATTGAAACTGAAAAGTGTTACCAATTTTATTATACTTGTTGTACGCCAAAATACAATGTAATAAGATCAAATACACTAAAAGACCTCACAGTGAAATCAAGTATGATTTCTTCATTGCTTCATTCATTTATCCTCTTCTGCAACCTCAAGCCAGTTTACAAATGGCTTTAGCGCTTTTACAAAACTGTCTCCCTTTTGGGTTTGTCCGCTTATGAAACCAAAGTAGTATGGTATCTTCAGCTAGTACATCTTGATCATATAGGGAGCTAATGATCTCCAGAAATATTTTCATTAATTTTGCATCTTCGTCGCACTGGAACTGTACTTTGTACATGAGTTTAAGCTCAAGCTTTTCACTTGCGCAATAAACATTCAAAAGTTCAAACCAAGTTTTCACCTGGCGGAGTATAAAATTCGCATTTTGCTGCTGATTTTTTCTAGACCACTGAACCTTATCCATAAGCACATCCCATAAGATGCATACAACCTCAATATCAGAAATCTTAGCATCTTTTGCCCACTGTTTAACGATCCAAATAACTTCAGATATCTCAGTTTCTTCAGAAATCTGAGTTGTCAATGTTGATTTCATATCCTTAAGTCTGGACTCAAGAATTTTCTTCTCATTATACTCAACGAGACTCAGCAATCCTTCCTTGGTGAAATGATAGGAGAAAACTTTAGCAGTGCACTTTGCAGTAGGAAAAAACTACAGAAGATTATCTTCCATCTTCCCACGCTTTAAAAGCGACAACAAGTACCAGCTCACCAGCATTATCCAAGTATATCTAGACCATTGCATCCGCAAAAGCCGCAGGGTCCATAGGAGCTGCAATATTCTATTTGAGGGTCTTGATCTACATGCCACCGAGAGTGGGGTTCTCCTTTGAGCTCATAAACCAAAGACGAGATGAATCTGGATGGTGTGCCGATAGCTCTCTTCAACGTCACAATTGACTTAAGTTATAGCCAACTTTATTAGGTCCACGTACATATTGCGTCCCCATCATCCACTCCTACACACTATAAACATCATTAGTGAGCTATAAACCGAGTTAATTTCTAGCACAAGCTTAAAAATGTGAACAAAGATACCAACAGCATGTATAGTTTTCACTACCAGAAAAAACCAATCTACCCTTTTGAAAAGAGGTTCAAATACCGGAGCTGTATGAGAAAAAATAAAGCCCCAACTCCATATTATAAACTGTGTCAAAATTGGTTTAAAAAGAGTTCGGTTACAGCATCAGGTTGTATTTTTATAGGATAATAAATGACAGAATTCCAAGATAGACCCAACTTGCATTTCACACACTTATACTGTTAGAAATTTAATACAGAGAGGAGAAGAGAGATTAAATGCAGAATATTTAAATGACTACATTGTTCTTACTTTCTTACTTTACTTTAATTTTCTTTACATTCCATAACCAAAATGGTAGGCTTTATATATGGAAGCCTTACATGACACTTCATTTAATAGACATCCCATTTCACTAAGAGACACACAAACTTTCATATGACTCTTGACTCATAACACTTTACGAACAAACACTTAAAATTCATGAACTAATAAATTTGAAATTATGTTTCCAACACTTCCCCTTAATTTGAAATTTCTCTTCGATTTGTTGAGATAATAAACGAAGCACTTTCTCTTCGATTTGTGATGCACTTCTCATCACCTTCAATTATTTTTTTAAATATCGAAGCACTTTCTCTTCTATTATATGACAAAGTAAATATTGACACATATCAAAACAAATTAGTACTCTGATCCTTGTTTAAAAAGCTTTGTGGCATTTTGTTCATTACAAGATTTTCCAAGAAAACTAGATATTGTCTAAAATATCGAAGAGAGAATGAAGCTGCAAGAGAACCCCCATCCTTTACCAAGGTAATGGCATGCAAAAAATTAATCATTAGCTCCTATAAAAAAAATGAGATATTAGTTAAGATACCAAAATACAATTATATAAAAAATACAAACATAATCTTCTCTTTTTAATTATGTTATTGTAACAAACTAGAATTTTTGACCCCGAAACTCAACATAAAACTCATGTCAACTATTCAAGCATCGAACATACCAGATCATTAATAGATAGAATTTAGAGGTTGAGAAATAGAAAGAAAGTTAGAATAGAAGAAGAAGAAGATCACAACATAAAAGAATCAGAATAAACACGAATCTCACGTGAAACGAATAAAATATATTATATAACATAACTTTTGAAATACAAACTTATAATTGAATATGCATACCATTTCAGAGTACAACATATAACATCACAGCGGAAATAAACAACAACTATATAATCTTGAAGCCTCCTGCTCTAAGCTCTTCCTAGTACGTGTGAAATCCTGACTACTTGACTGCCCATACAAATTTGGGCACCCAAGAGTTTAGGGTAAAACAAAACAAAATAAACTCTGGGTCAGTCATGGGACTAGTACAAGTAAACTCCAACCACTTGGTTTAACTTTTAAAATCCCTTTAAAAGAAAGGAAAATCGTAAGAATGATCCACATATAAACACGAATGGTTTTTACCATACGATAATCCAAAAAATTTCTTTAAAATCAATACTCTTCTGATATTATAATAATGTCTAAATCAAATAAATATCAATCTGGTGAAACGCTTTCATCTCACGTTCCACATACATAATATGTAATCAAAAACCGCGGGCACTTATTTGGTAATGGATTCCAACTAGCAAGGTATAAGACCACCTTCCAACAGTGTATCTCTAGAGAGGAATACACTAGGTTCAACAAGAACATCTTGCAACCCAGGCTAAACATGATCGGTCACTCATTTCGCTTTAGTGTGCCGAATGTATTATCACTAAAAATTGGGATCAGCAACCGTTTCCCTAAAAGGGACAATATTGAAATAGATTAAAGAAGTAAATGGAATTTTTCTAGGTCAGGTGACAATACACCCTAATTGGAAGCTAGCCACTTAGCCGTGCGACCTACCCGATTTTATACCATTTCCTGATTGTGAGGCTTGAGGCCACGCTTATCTTTTTGACAGATCAGTCCTATATTTACTTTGAATGCCACATCATCATACCCGCCAAATCATAAATTGATTTCTCCAAAAATACTACGGGTATAAAGCTAAGAGAAACGAATTCCTCTACCACCAAACAAAAATAAGTTTGAAGAGATCAACTTACACAGTCTGTTGGATATACTCTATCAGACATCCTTCCATACAAGTTGTCCTGGGACTGGAAAAACCGAAGGCACTATTTTATAAACCCATCTTAGGCAATTTCTACCTAGGATTTGCCAGAACAGCCTTTGCATAAACTCCGTCTTCAATTATCTTCATCATATTTGATTCGCAACACTAATGCCCATATGGAGTGGTTTTCGAATAATAAATTTAATCCTAGTCTCTCTGTATTGACGATGGAAAAATGATCAAAACTTTGATAGTCGGTTATTTAACTATCAAAGGAAAACATCCATTCACACTATGATCTTATTTCCAAATGGAAATTTTATCGATCAATCATCAATCAACATTTTTCCCTTTAAATTAATTTATCATTAATTTATTCAATTCCTTATTTCCCGTTTCCATATATTCATAAATTATTATTTTCTTAATTTAGAAAATATATGTTATTAACATTGGAAAAAAAATTCCATTTCTTATCCATGCATCACTATCATCCTACATCCATCAGTTTCTAACTGTAAACTAGTAAGAGAACAACTTCCTAAGTATAAACCCCGAAGGCGAAACCAACATCAGATCGACATTTTGAAAGCCATTCAACTTAACTAATCTCCAGCCAGTTTCTAATTTCCTTAATCCCATTTAAATTCTTATTTCCAAACCTCACATTTCCTTTATAAATATTTTTATTTGCAAAAAATTTACTTAAATCCATTATTCACTTCGAATGTGAATAATATTTCTTTTTACGAAATCAATCAGTTTGATTTCGCATTTAAAAATAATATCTCCAACCCAAATTCTTTTTATACTTCTATTTATAGAATTATTCATATAAAATCTCATTTTTTTTCTTCTAATACTTATAATCCCATTTAATATTCTCTTTATAAATGGTAAGTTCAAATTCCATTAGAAATATCGATGTTAAAACCGATTTTTACTTCTCAATATAAATTCAGATTATATTTTAATTTATCTAGTGATAAATAATTTACTCAATTTATAATTATCGTTTATAAATTATTCTTCTTAATTTATATGTTAAAAAATATTTCTATTTAATATATACTTTAATTCAATCTTCTCATAATTCTTTTATAACTTGCTATTCACTTTTAAAATTTTATTAATTTTAAAACAAGTCATATCCATTCCATGTAACTATTAATAACTTTCTACATAAGTTTCTTATTTAATTTACAATATTTCCTTTTTATAAAATCTACTGATTTTATAAAATTCTTAAATTTAATACCACTTCAAAAATTCTTTTTATATATTCCAATATTTACTTATGGTATTTAAAATACCAAGTAAAAAGGCCTAGTACCATCCAAACACACACAATCAATTTCAAATCATATATCACATCATATGTCATAATATAATGAAAATTGTAACATAAATGTCGAGGAATCCAGTTGGATCCCTCCAACTTGTTTCCCTGCATTCACAGATATTAATCAACATAAATAACACGATTTTATATCGATATGAAATATTCTGATAAATAGAATCAATATTTAATTAAAGATTTATATTTAAAACTATATCTATATTTTAAACCAATTAATTAGTAATTCATACAAAAAACCATCACACAGAAATCAATAATGATTTATCAAAACTAAATTATGTTTATAAAATTATAAACTGGACAGAGTTAGTGAGTTTACTCACCTAGTTTTGCAGTTGATGGTTCTGCTTTCACTTTATTTAGAATCAAACAAACATTTGATTTTATCACGAAATTCCAATAGCTCTGTTTTCGGTCATATTAGTTCTACAACGTCGATATTGTCGCTACAACTATTTTTTGCAATTCTGATAACATATGCAATGGTTATTATTGTTACAACATTATAATCATTTTAAATATAACAGAGATAGTTTAATTATGTCATTATTTTTAATACCATTATAATCTAATAGTTTAGCATATAATAACCACGGCTTCATCTCCCTTACACAGAACGACTCGAAATTCCTATTTCCACGTGAAATCGAACTATGCTTCAAAATAACAAGCCGTTGACTTACTTGGACATGTCCTTCCTTCTTCCTCCTCTAGTTGTTGATAATATACTCCAGTTTGTACCATTAGGCTTCAGCACTGGCAAGTTCGGCATCAACATGGTAGAAAAACTTAGTTATCCTTACATTGATAATTTCTATCAGACTCAGTTAATATAATGGCGACCCTCTTCAACCATTATCACCTGCTAACAAATTCATCCATGCCACTCTCCCAGTCACTAAGACACTGTTGTGCTCAAACCAATGTCCTTCTTCGATTTCTTCAACAAAATCCGTTTTGTCGACAGCTGTAATCACAACACTACATCCCACGTTAACTCCTCTTGCCCAATATTTCTTAATCGCCATTTAAATTCCTTTATCTCTCCCCTTCCATCACAGCATGCTTCAACTCCAGGAACCCGCACTGTTAACACAACAATGGGTGTATGTTTCAAGCCAACTCCTTCCATTCTTCTCCACTTAAATTCTCAAGTGTCATGATCCCACTTATTTTCCTTAATTACATACTTAAATCCAACATCATCGGCTAATCTTTCTTCTTCCTGTCAAGGATCGCACGCTGCTCTCCCTTTCTTGCCATTGCTGATTCCTCCCTCCCACCTATCTCATTCATTCTTTCATGAAAACGAAAATCGTCGGCACCACTAAACTTCTTATTACAATCTTCATCCATTCATGCCAACTTTGTCACTCTCGAACCATACTTGCGAATTGCCTCACACAGAAATGAACGAAGAACACCAGTATTTTGCTCGATGCAAACTTTCACCGATTTACCTCAAAATTTGTAAACACTTGCGCTTTGATCTCCTTAACCCAAATGAAATCACCACTCTTCGAATCAATGCTTAAAACTAACAAACTCCTAAACCCTAAGCATCTGCGATCGACGCTGTTGAAATAACAGGGAAAATAAAACAAGCCAATCCCCTAAAAACCCATATAAAAGTGTAGATAAACATCTCAGCAACCCAAATATACATATACTATGATTTATATACTTTTCTATGAATTTATCTCAATTTTTGAAGTCATGATTTTCCTATGGAGGCCATAAACTTGCGGCGTGTTCTTGCATGTTGACTAGAGGAAAATTGTTTTAGGGTTAAGGAGATGCAGTGTATTTATAGGTAAGTTCAATTATTTTTTATTCAATTTTTAAATTAATATTTGTTCATACACTGTATATATATTTATCATTAAAAATTCATGTTATCACATACAATATCCAAATTCGATAAAAATGGACATACAACTATAGTTCGACATTACGGACCCAACGAAACTTGTTTCGTCGAATTCCGGGTCCGTTTGCTCACACAACATATTTTTAAAGTCAAAATATCGACTGTTTTTTACATTAAAATAATGCACGACCACATACTGACTCCAAAAATCCCGAAATTTGAAATTTAATAATAATTTAATATTCCGGATCCAACAAAATTAATTTCATTGAAAACGGAGGTCGTTTGCAAAAATGACTATTTTCTAAGATCTAAATAAAACCAATAAAAATATTAATATATTAAAAAAAATTAATTTAATTAATAGTAAATAAATATCATCGTATATATCGAAACAATGTATCATATTGCTCCAAAATAAACTAGTCTGGATTTATAACTCGATATTTAAAAATCCAAATTAATCGATATTCATTATATAATAAAAATCCTTTTTATTATATAAATAAATCGTTATAAATTATAAAAGAATTCCGTTGCGACTTTCTGAAAATTTTATTTGGACATAACTTACAATCTATAACACGAAATCTCAACTTTTCTCTTTCATTAGAAAAATATCGTTCAACAGATTTGAATGTTTCTTGTTTTAAAGAAATACGACTTAAAATGAATCATGTATATTCGTTTAAAGTTCAAAACATAAAATTACGAACTACCGCGACGTTACGAGCTAGATTTAAATTATATTATAATTAATACATTCTAAAGTCGTTTATTAAATAGATTCTTTACTAAAATTCGAATCTAAACTCAATCAAATCTCTTACACTATCTAATTCACACAAAATTGTAAATTCAACTTAAATTCCGATAAATTCGGAATTAAATATATTATTCATATTAATTAAATATTCAATATTCTTTAATTCAAACCATTTAAATCTCTAATTAGTTCTTTAAATAATTAAATAAATTAATTGTTATATCGTTAAAAATCCAGGACGTTATAGTTATGTTTGCATCTTTTAATATGTTTCTTTCAAAAAAAGAAAGAACAATAAAAAATAACTTTATTTTGGCACTTGAACATGAAAGTCAGCATTTCTTTGATATCAACATCAGTAGAAAAAAAAGAAAATATGTGTTTTTTAAATGAAAAGTATATATCATGTACAGTGTATGAAGTCTACTATTATGGCCATGTAGTAGGGTCACATATGCTATTATAGCCATTCCTCCTCTGTTCTTGATTAATTCTCTTCCTAGTTCTCAAGATTTTTTTTCTAGAATCTTACACACTATAGCTATATTATTTGGAACTGTTAACATTATGTATCTAGAAAGTCATGATAAGCCTAATGGAAAATGTGGTCCACCTATAGCTGAAGTGAAGAGTCGATGATTGATAGAATGCATTAGTCCCAAAGGGTTACCATATCTAATTTAATACTAGAAACTTCTAAACAAAAACAGCAGACATCCCAATTTACATGCATATTTACTAAGTCCAGGCAAACAGAAGGAAGGCATTCCGTGAATGACCGTGGTCAAGTCAATTCACAATATCATGTTCAATGGTTATGTAAACAATGTTTGAAACCACATTGACTCATTCTTTTATGAGCATAATGAAAATAATTCTAAAGCTATATTTTGATATGCCGTCTCATGATTTTAAAGTTAGTCTAGAAGGGGAATAAATATTCATGTAATTATGGATAGCTCACTAATGTACATTTGCAAACAAAATAAAGCATAAACCCTACTTTGATGATGTGTACTTTATATAAAAGTCAATATAAAGTAAATGAACTAAACACTTACTTAATATAACGTTATAAATAGATGGTTTGGACAATAATATCGGTATTTACATCATACATTTTGGAATAATAAATAAATAACTTCTTTGTTTAAGATAACCAATGGTCCCATAGGCAATGCCTATGTTTGAAGTTCGAATATAACAAGACAGCCAATGTGATAATTCATGGATGCTTGAAAAATGGACTAAAATGTATTTAAATCATTCATACCAAATTGTAAGTTTTTATTTTGTTTAAATCTTATTCGCTACTAACTCTACACAGTTACGTATTTCCTTCTACCAATTTGTACTTCCAGCAAGTTGATTAAGTGTAATGACCCAAGGATTTTCGGCCTTGAAAACTGACATAAATACCTTTACCATAACTCATGCCAACCTTCCAAACACCGAAAACACTGGAACGTTTATAGAAAGAAATTAGAGGGTGAGATAAGAGAGAAAGAAATATTAGAATAGAAGAAGAAGGAGAACCAACACAACACAGAGTCTCACATCGCAGCGGAACAAAATATAATACAGAAATAAACTTTATTGAGAGCTTTTAAAAATACTTACAATATCAAAGTACATCAGCATCTCTGGACAGTTATAATAACCTGTCCTCATATACAATCTCATAGCGGAATAAATACTAGATATCATATGTCTGGACATCTCCAGCTCATCTATGGACTTCGCAGTACCTGATAACCTGAACCTATACACCCCGGGCTAACCCTAGCATTCACAAAACACCGGGTCAGTCTGGTGAACCAGAGTAAGAAAAAAATCACACGGTATTAAGGGTATCACATAACTTGATTTTAAAGTTAAAATCCTTTCGAAAGAAAGGATAATCGTAAGACCAAATCCACACATAAATACGGATGGTTTTTACCTTACGATAACCTAAACATTTTTGAAATCAATATCTTTTCTGATATTATAATAGTGTCTAAATACAAGTAAATGTCAATCTAGCGGAACGCTTGTAGCTCGCGTTCCACATATATATAGTATACAATCAAAATCGCGGATGCTTATTGGAGATTGGATTCCGACTATGACAAGGTATGTGACCACCTGCCGATAGTGTATCTCTAGAGGAGAATACACTGGGTTCAACAAGAACGTCTTGCAACCCAGCCCTCACATGACCGACCACTCATTTCGCTTGAGTGTATCGAATGTATATCACCAACGGTTGGGCTCAAACCACCGTTTCCCGAAAAGGGACAACAACGAAATAGATTAAAGAAGCAAAAGGGATTTCTCTAGATAGGTGATTATACACCTTAATGGGTGCGACCCACATAGCCATGCCGCCTGCCCGATTTCTGTCATTTCCCGGTTGATGAGGCTTGAGGTTTGAATTTCCTTTACAACACCTGGCCACCATTCACTTTGAATGCCACATCGTCAGATCCACAAAATATCACTAATTGACGTCCACAAAAATACTCTAGTGGTTAAGCTAAGAGAACCGTTGTCCTCTGCCACCAACTATAGTATGTTTGAAGAAATCAATATACGTAATTCCTTTGGAAATACTCTGTCAGACATTCGTCCATACAAATCATCCAGGAACAGGATGAACCGAAGGTACTCTCCCACTGCATCCAATATAGGAATCACCTCATGGATCAGTAGCGATAGTCCTTGCAATCCACAGATTCCAACCACGATAGAACCCCAGTATATCTCCGGGTCGAATCAGAGATTGTAAGTGGTTCTTCCGTTTTATGAAGATCTATGGTCTTCAAGTGCTCCATCTCGATCGTTGTTTGATATCTTTTCGTATTTGTTGGTCGGAATGGTTTTCGAATATACATTCGATCCCGGTCTTTCCATACCAACAATCATAAAGGTGGGACTTGATATTCGGTTATTTAACTATCAATTTAAACATCCATGAAATCATTAAAATAGATTTACCGGTTTGATACTTAACATTACTTGGCTTCTTCAATTAAAATTAATTAAACTTGAATATTCCCATATTGGGAAAAAAACCTTTCACTTATCACATTAATATACTGATATCCGCAAAACCATTTGATTTGAATATTTTGGAAGAATATGAAACGATATCCAATACTCCATTTGACTATCATTTGCAAAACATTTACTATAACATATCGTTGATTATAACTGAGAAATCAGTTCAATTTACTATTCGATGTTACGCAAACTCTTTTGTCTTCATTACTTGGAAAAGTATCCAATCCTTATTCTTATAGAATAAACCATTCTATATCTTACTTCTTTACTCTTCAAAATTATCGCCCAATCCCCTTTAAATTCCATTACTAGGGGAAATATCATCTCATATTATTCCTGTTACTTTGGAAATCTTAACATACATTCTTGCCATTACCAACTAGTATTATCCTTGGATAGTGCCAAAGTTGTTCAAATTGGGGTATTTTAATTACCTCTCAGACCTTGATCAACAACGTTCTTATCTTAAGATATATATGAGTTGTAATTCAAGAACTGATATTTAATCTTACTTCAAACACATCCCACTAGTTAAAATATAGCTTTATAGTTCTTCTTATCTTTTGGAAGTTTCTCTTTCTAAATATAATTAATATTGCTTAATTCGTTAATTAAATAATTGCTTACTAAACATTAATTTTATTCACTCTCGACTTATTCAAATAACTTTGTTTCACAAACTGAATTATTATTACAAATCCTATTTCCAACCTCGTTTACCAAGCTTAACTTTAAATCCCTTTTTCCATTCCCCTTTTCTTTCGGGAAACCTCTTTTAAATTTATGGATTTAACTTAATTCCATTACTATGTATTTCTAATTCAAAAACGACGCTTAAACTCATATTCCATTCATAAACCTTGTTTTCAATATAAACTGTCTTTTATATCTCCATCTTTCTTTACGTAATTCAAATGTCAAGTCGACCTTTCATTTAAGCTATGTATTTGCTTAAACCTCTTTATTGCTTCATTATAAGATTCGAGCTCAAATATAAAGCTTGTTCGTAGCTTCTTCTCAAAACTCAATTATATTCCATTTCCAAAATAGTTACTTACTTAAATATATTTCATTTAAGAAGTAATTAATAAAACTAAAACAAATAATTTACTTTTACATTCACTATTGTAAAATCAGCTAAATGTTTTATTTACAAAAATAAATGAATAATAAGATCTTCTTAAAATTTAAACACTATTCGTTAATTGATTTTATTTAGTTCATTAACAACAAACTAGTTAAAAGTCAATCTCAGTTAAAACGGTCCACTTTGTCAATTCAAAACACAACTATTTCTTTAGCCCATTCTAGTTAATTCCTCTTTTAAATTAATTAAAATATAATTAATTTAATTGACTTCATTTAATTGTTCACGACTAATCGAATACTTGACCGCTAGGTTATTTCTTGCTCTTTGGTTATAATTCTTATTGATATAAGAATTCATTTTATAAAACAAACTTCATAATTACTTATAAACTTTACTAAATAAATGATTAATACTTATTTCCTTTTTAAATAACTTTCATTCAAAGTAATAGCTTTCAAACCTATTCCAGTTAAAAATATATTTATAACTTCAATACTTTTGATTCACAGTCGATGAAATCCATATTAAAAATTCGATTGATTTCTAGGCCAGGTGATGCCAATTACCCAACCATACTACCCATTGGTTAATATCAGAATAAATGTTGAAATATAGTTCAACCATCAACAATGATCAATCATTCAGCCATACTGGGTAAACCGTTCATAGAATGGTAATATGAAAATAAACAATAAATTTGAGGAATGGTTATCTCAAATCAAATCGCTCATTTTCATTTAACTGACGATTTCTATAACGACTATTCAAGTAATTCACTTACCATTCAAACAATTCAAACACGCTTATCAACGTGGCCAATCAAGGGAAAACTAATTTTACTGAGTCAAATCATAACGATTGGTATCTTACTGAAATTAAACGATCATTTAATTTTCCAGTAATTGAATCAACAATAATAATATAACTAGCAAGCGGTCAATCAGTAACAACCAGAACACGCAAAATAAAAACCCAATTTATATAAAATATAAATGGGGAAAGCTGAGTGAGTTTAACTCACCTTGATTTAAATCCGTCGATAAATATCTGGTTTTCAATCAAATTAAACTGTCGTTTAATTCGAATAAAATTTCCAGTTGCTTCTGATCCGGACTAGACCTTCTCCATCTCGAAGTTCTTGTCTCTACAGCCCCAATGAAACTGACCGTGCGTAAATCTGATACTGTATGCGTGAGAAATCGTATTACGAAAATTATAGACGGATTAAATTTTAAAACATGGATTTTCTTTTAAATTTAAAAATGGGCTTTACCTTAATCATCGGCCCAAAAAGCTCAACCCATTTCAACCTTAATCAAAACCCTACCATCGATCCCTTTTCCTTCATTCAGTAGCCGCCTCCACAAATTTAATCCCATGACCGAATTCCGGAACCCTAATCCCCCTTCCGTTCTTCAGCCGAAACAGAGTTTATCTTCGTCGCAACCACCTCTACGCCACCCTTTCTTCGATCATACCTTCATCTCCTTCTTCCGATCTTTTCAGCGAACCCTAACACCCCTTCAACAACCATCACCCCCTCGCCGGTCAACCCCAAACCCTCCAGAGATGAAGCGGCTTCCTCCCTCGTCTATTTCAGACTCAACGAACCAACACAAACCCCCATCATTGCAGATTTCCGAACCCTAGTCTTCCTTTACCGAACGAATTTATTAGGAAATTCACCAAAGCCCACAAATAAGAGATAAGTATTTTAATTACAGTATTATTTTCGCCTTGATTTTTTTTTCTTTTTTCGAATGGGTTTTCTATTTGTGGTATTGCTTCGAATGGTTCTGGATTGTCTGAAACACCACTGCATGAACGTCTATTTATATTATGGTTTCGATTTAGATAAGAACACTGTCCATCAGTCCTAATCTAGGTTGGTTCAGCTACTCTAGCTTAGGCCATTTTCTTCTTCTCCTTTACAGATCATATACTGATGATGGAAGTGATGGTTCAGCAGAAAATTTGATGGATTCGGTGTTGTATTTGGTCTGTTCGAAAAAATAGTGACCTTGTGGTTTTGTATAGATTAGGTTAGGTCGGCCTATGAATTGTTTAATTAAATTTAGAGATATTTGGATCTGTATTTTGTGGATTTTCTTTACATTTTAAATTGTATGAATACAGTGATTTTGGTATATGAGATTTACTGTGTATTAGCTGTTCGATTCTGTAAAGATTTTGATGTAAAAACTTAGCTGTTTAACTATGTCTTGTTAATTCAGATCAGAGATTTTGGTACTGTGTTGTAGATTTTATTTCCATTTTTAAATGTAGTGACTGAAATATGAAGTTTCCTGTATTGTTCGATTGATGTACATAAAAATATATATAAATCTATCAGCTTTACTTAGCTGTTCTTGTACATTCTGTAGCTGTTTGATTTGTTGCTATAAATTTGATGGTATATATATATATATATAGATAAATAGATTTGATCTTCTTTCTAGCTGTTCAATGTGTTGTTCAATCAGCCCGTATGTATATAAAGAAATACATATATTTTGTTCATTGATCTGTTTGTAGGTGTTCATATTATATATATAGCTGTTCAGCTATATTTTCTTCTAACTGCTCATGTTTTGTTCATGTTTTAAACAAAACCTGTACTGAACCTTGGGCGTTTTAAATTTTTCTTTGAATTAACGATACTTGTTTTACTTAGCTGTTCAATACTTTCAAATCTATTCTTCACGTCCTTTTCTTCTTTCGGTTACTGCTTTCAATTAAAAGTATGGCGAACCCAATAATTTCAAACCTATTCTTGTTCACATGAGCAAGTATTGGACCCAATAACTTCAATTAAAACCTGTGTTGTATTGGACCCATTATTAATCAAAGGGATTATTTCGGTTTCTTCACGTCCTTTTAATATCAATACGTCCATTATTAATTAACGAAATAATTGAATGGTAATTTAATTAGCTGTTCACGTGAACAAGTATTGGTCGCTCATGTTTTGCAAGATGTTCTTGGTGATATAGTATGGAGCAACCTCTTTATTTGTTGAACAAGTATGGTGAAAATATGAATTCATGTTTTACCGTTTTGCCGTATCAAGTGAAACGCTGATGGTCTATATATATATATATATATATAAATATATATATATATATACATATATATCCAGTATTGAAAATATGGATGTCGTACACAAGCTTCAGGTTGGATTATTATTTTAGACCTCATATAACCTTGATAAAATATAAATTAACTTCAAACGGCTAGATTAACGAAAATAATTAAATAAATATCATCGTATTTATTAAACAACATTTTCAACTTCAAACTGTATAGAATTCAAACTCGACACTAACATTCTAGTTTCAAATAATATTCCAATTATAAAAAAAATCGTTTAATATTTATAAATAAATCGTTATAATTTAAAAATGATTCCATAGCGACTATTTGAAAATTTGAATTGAACGTAACTTGAAATCTATAAGCTGAAATCTCGATTTTTCTCTTCCCTTAGAAAAATATAATCAAACCAGTTCAAACATTTCTTGTTTCACAGAAATCTGACTTATATCGGATTATGTATACTAAGTTAAAGTTCAAATCGAAAATTTCGAACTTCCGCGGCATTTCGAGCTTGTTTTAATTAATTTATAAATATATATATTCGAATTCCAATTTAAATAAATAAATTCGATTAAAAATCCATTATATCCCCAATATAATATATAAACTGATTTAAATATTCTATTTTAAATGGCAGAAAATTCTAGGACATTACATTAAGATATTCGTAAACCCAAGTCGGTTTACATGTGAACAAAAGCTGCTAACAATGAAATACACTAACTTAGAAGAAAAAACCGTACTGGCTATTATTTTTAAAACATTTCGAAAATAGAGAAATACTGGCAAAGACCATCACAAAAGCCTAGTCTAAATATTAATTTGTTTCTATTATTGAATAAAGATTAAAATTAATACTTTGAAATGCAACAGAATATTGAAGGAATAGAGGAAAAAAAGCAATAATGACCGAAGAAACTTAAATAAAGATCCCATCCGATAGTTTTGAGATCCAGGCGGCATTGTATCAATGCATCCAGACATCAGAGAGATTTGGACTAATGAAAGCGATGATTTCATCTTCTCTGACTAGGGCAGCACAATCATCAACAGAAGACCAGCATCCCCAGGCAGCGCCCGACTCTTCAAGCAACGGTTTTACTTTTGAAGGAGGATTGTTTTTCCAACGTCAGGGTTTAAAGAACTGATATTTTTATTTTGAAGAAGAAGATTTGAGAAAAAATATAGAAGAAGACGGTCATCAAATTGAATAAGGGAAGATATTCATGGGATTTCCATATGGATGACTTAAGCTTTAGGCTTTTGAATGAGTAATTTAGAGATTTAAAATGAATTAGGGATTTGAAAGGGAAAGCGAAAGTGAAAATAAATTCATGGTAGATGGTGGAATAAGAAATTGAGAGGCAAATGAAAACAATACCGCCAATTTTTTTACGCTTTAGTGAATAACATCGTGTTGAGGAATTATGATTTTATCCAAACGAATTGTAAGGGGATAACAATAGCAAGTCATGTTTTGATGCAATCCATCGTGCTATTAATATACTATTTTGTTGTAGTGGAGTGATGATTTCATTTCGTTGTTGGATAGTCTAACCATATTATAATAGTAGTTTAAACTTAATTTTTGATTATAATTTTTAAAAAAGAAGAGAAGTTTAGTTAATTTAATATTATTGTACCTTCCTACATCTTAGTTTATTTGTTGATGATATTGTAAGTTAGTAATATCATATATTCACATCTTCTCTTATATTATGCTTAATAATTATCTGATTGAATATTCCTATTATTGGTAATTAACTCGATTACAAGTGTGACTCCCCACGTCGGTTAATGTCACTCATAAGAGAATGCATTAAGTTTTGTGAAGTGCAATAGGTAAACAGTACAGAAATTCACAAGACAGATATAAAGTAAGCAGCGAAAATTTCAACCTTGTTATAGAAAACAAAATATCGTTTCAAAACAGGTTACATCAAAAACCAAGAACCTCAAATCTGTCTCATAATGCAAAATAACAGAGTGCCATAATGTAAAAATATATCCCTCATAGCAAACCATAACAGAGTAGAAAGTAAGTCAAAGTGGTACATCTCAGAAAGTCCAGATCCAAGTTGAAAGAGAAAGTCCTAATCACCGAGGAGTGCTACCACTCTGAGGACCTAAGGGGTGGGGGGAAGAAAGAGGGACAAGTGAAAGAAAAATAGGTCAGATATAAAGTCTGGTGAGTTCCAGTGATTTTCAAATAAGCATAAAATAGAGATACCAAGACAGATAAATAAGATTGGGTGAGAAAATACAGTAACATATAAGGCAACAGGTAAACAAGATAAACAGAACAGTAGAATAAACATGAATAACAGGGTAAAACAATGATCGACTAATGCTTCTCATTTATATCACAAAAACAGGTCGTGTCTACACCAATACTAGTATAACAAGATTAGGCATTAACCAAATTACTTAACATAAACAACAGGATTAAACATTAGGATTAGGTGTACCCTAATTACATAACCGGATTAGGTGTTACCCTAATTACATAACAGCAGGATTAGGTGTACCCTAATTTCTATCCATGTGATCGGCTCCTTAATACGTAAATACTCGGTGTCAGCTCGGTAGTAGGGTGTATCACTCCCTAACCCGACAACTTATATAACACAGACCTATTTACTAGTGTTACAGCGGCTTAGTTTCCCAAATCGGACTTATGCACGCTCATGACTCCACCAGAGCGTGGTCGTACCCACCTTCCCCAATTGAACCTCTTACTATCCAGCTCAGTAAAGCATGTCCTGGCCCCTACCTAGTGTGAGGTCCTCTAACAAAATACCAACAGGGATACTAACTGATATGGGCTCCATACAACAAGATTGACACAAGCCAAACCCCCTGTAACAACCCGCAAAAATCAGGACCAATTTAAAAATTTTATTTTAGAAAATTTTAATGAGTTTTGACAATATAAAATAATTTATTTAAATAATAATGATCACAAATTTGATTTAAATCGAAGTTAGAATGAATGATTTAATTTTAATTATCAAAAGAGTTAGAAATAACGCGGTAGTTTGAAAAGTCAAACTTGAACTTTGACCGACCGTGCAGGATGCAAAATTTAACGGATGTTAGTGAAACCAAAAATATTAGAATCTATTTAAAAATATCTTTCTAACGAATCTGAAAAATTAAAATTTCATAGCGGAAATCAAAAGTTATGGCCAATTCAATTTTTAGAAAGGTCGATGTAGAATATATATGCCCCGAAAGGCTACTTTTCACATATATAGGGATTTGGACTCGAAAACACTTCCATTGAGTTCGGAATGACGTTTCTGCATTGAAAAACAGTAAACACTTATATATTTCGAGTTTCGAAAATTATTTGTTTAAAAATGTATTTTTAATATTAAATATATTGGCCTTGAAAATAGTCATTTTTCAAACGACCTCCGTTTTCGACGAAACCACTTTTGTTGGAACCGGAATGTCAAATTATTGCTAGGTTTCAATTTTCAGAATTTTTCGAATTAATTTGTGAGCGTGGCGAAATAAAATGTGTTTTGACTATTTACAGTTAAATTTGAACGCCTTAAAAATAGCCATTTTTCGAACAGTCTCAGAATTCGACGAAAATAATTTTGTTGGATTCGTATCGTCATAAGAAAGCTAAAAATATTTTTTTTAGAATTTTCTGAGGTCGTATGTGGCCTCGGCATATTTAAATGTACGGTAGGAATTAAATAATTAATTTAATATTGTATTTTCAATTAAAACCGAAAATAAAACGTGTAGACATCAGAATTGGACATTGGGACATAGCCCATCGCGTTCAGAAGGCCTTAAAACGTTAAGATCGACAGTAAGCAGGCCCAAATCCGAGAAAGTTCAAAAATCCACTTTATTTCACGAAATTCGGAATTTAATATTAAAATAATATAAAAATCCGAAAACCCTAACCCTAACACTGTTCATGGCGGCCGCCGCCCAGAAAATTGAAGGCCAGAAATCACCGAACTTCAAACGCTAATATCTCCCAATCCGTTCGTCGAAAATTTATGTATGACCTACCAAATCGAAGAGAATTCAGAGACCTTTCAATCTATACGGCTAAGATCGGATTTTGGTGCTCGGATTTCGCGAATTTTGGCCGAGAAGTCGCTGCGGTTTTCAGTGATTTGCGGGTGATTGGGGAGGCCGAGCTTCAGGCGGTGGGTGGTGTAGGCGGCTCTTGGCATGGTGGTTCGTGTGGCGGTGTCTGATCGGCGGTTGGTGGTCCGTGGGGGGGTGCGACTAGAAGCTTGGACGGTGAAGGATGGGTTCGGCCGTGCGTTCACGTTAGGAAGAAGAAAGGTCCGAATTCTTTTTTTTTTATTATTTTATTATTTTAAATATTTAAATTATCCGATGTTTAAAAATTCATAACTCTCTCATACGAGGTCCGTTTGACGAACCGTAAATTGCGTTGGAATCACAAAATTAAGAGCTTCGCGATGGCGCAGACCACACCTGATTCTGAGACAGTTGATTTTTAGCCAAAATTTGGGGTGAGAGTTCAAATTCTATTATTTATTTAATTATTAATTTATTTTCCCACATGAAAATAATTGTATGATGATGATGATTTAGTTCTGAAATGTTTTGGGTGTATGAATTATCGATTGTTGCTCGTGGTGTGCTTATTGTTCATGTTATGCTTAAATCCGTCTTTAAATTGTATATGTTATTGAGTTTAAATTGCAGTTGGAAAATTAAATCTAAATTTAGATTTAAAACATATTTTATTCAAATCTAGACGTTCTAATTTATTTTATTATAATGTCATTTTCATTTTTCTGAAATGAACAAAGAAATGGAACGACAAATAAAACTTTATTTTTATTTGTTGATGTTACAATGAAATTTGAACGACAAATAGAATATTACTTTTATTTGTTTGTTTACAATAGACTATGAACAACGAATAAAATATATTTCTTTTTGTTTGCCTTAAAGGTTAACTAACAAAGTTCTCATTTTTGGTTGCATAAAAAGAAAACAAAAACTCTTAATTTTGTTGCATTAAAAGTTAACAAACAAAAATTCATATTTTTGTCACCGAATAAAAATGAAACAAAAATTCATATTTTTGTCATTGAATATAGATGAAACAAAAATCCATACTTTTGTCATTGGGAAAAAAAAGAAAATGAAAGAAAAAAAAAAAAGGAAATTTTCCTTTTATTTGAATTGATGTGAAATATCAATTCAATATTATAAAAAAAGAGGATTGTGTTTTGTTTGCATTTCTCAAACAGAAATGTACGAAGGAATAAAAATATTGTATTTTGTTTGCATCCCTTGATGCGAACAAAATGACAAAATATAGATTTACATTTAGAATAAAAAGAATTATATTTTTCTTGCATTTCTCAATGCAAACAAAATGTTTAAATAAAAAGAGAATTATTTTTTGTTTGCATCCCTTGGCGCGAACAAAGTATTGAAATAAAGATTTACATTAAAATTTATATTTTTATTTGTGTTTTCAAGACACAAATGAACTTGAAACATACTTTTTATCTTTATTTTATTTATTTACATTTCATAATGTAAATATCACTTGAAAATAAAACTTACCTTTTTATTTATATTTTATAATGTGAATATGACCTGAAAACTAAAACATATTTTATTATTTGCATATTATAATGCAAATGAGACTTGAATACAAAACTTACATTTTTGTTAACATTTCATGATGTGAATATAACATTGAAAATAAAACTTACCTTTTCATTTGCATTTTATAATGCAAATACAACATAAGGATAGAACCTACCTTTTATATGCAATTTAAAATGCAAAATAAAAAGTACATTTTTTATATGTAATTAGAAAGGGGATTTGCGATAAAAAAATAAACTTACATTTTTATATGTAATTTATAATGGGATATATAATTGTAAAATAAAGTTTACATTTCTATATGTAGTAAGAAATTGAAAATTCGCATTGATATTAAAATAACACTTTTGTATATTGCATTAGAATAAAAGATAATTTTCATCGCTTTTTCTTTTAGAATTAAAAACATATTTTGTCACCTTTTCTTTTTAACATAAAAAGGGTCATTTTGTCGCTTCTTCTTTTTAACATTAAAAGAACATTTTTTTTTGTCATGTTTCTTTTTAGCATTAAAGGAAGCATCTTTGTTGTTTTTCCCTTTTAGTAATAAAAAGAACATTTTGCTTTCATTTCTTATGATAATATTTTTTCGTCATTTTGAATGCGGTAAAAATTAGAATTGTTAATGTTGAATATTTTATCGTTATTTTGAATGCGGTAAAAATAGAATTGTTAATGTTGAATATTTTATCGTTATTTTGAATGCGGTAAAAATAGAATTGTTAATGTTGAATATTTTATCGTCATTTTGAATGCGGTGAAAATAGAATAGTTAATGTTGTCATTTTTATCGACATTTTTGGTGCGATAAAAATAGACAATGTTAGTGATTCATTTTTATCGACATTTTTGGTGCGATAAAAATAGACAATGTTAGTGATTCATTTTTATCGGCATTTTTGATGCGATAAAAATAGCAATGTTAATGTTACATTTTTATCATCATTTTAGATGCAATAAAAAGAATATATTTTTGTGTTACATTTTATTGTCTTTCTAGAGACAATAAGAAGAATAAAATTAAAGAATTACAATTTTATGTAAAATTGCTTTCATTGAAAAGAATAAATATAGAAGACGAGACTTTTGTTGTTAATAAAAAATAAAAAAACAATGAAAAAGGGAACATTTACATTTTGATGTAAATAAACAATAAAAAAAAGGAAAATTACATTCAAAATGTAAGTTAGAATAAAAAGGACATTTTGTTATAAAAAAAAATGTAAATTACAATAAAAAGTATAGAAATAAAGACCACATTTTTATTGGCTGTTTATAGGCAATAAAAGAGACATTTTTATCGTCGTGTTATATATTGTGTATTACACTGCCATTCACAAGTTACCCGACTTGTGTATGTGATTGGGACGATAATTTTCACACATCGCCCAAGTGCACAAATTAGTTTATCATTTGCTTGATTGGTTGAAAACCCCACACGGGTGTTGGGATGAAAATTTACATACACTAATCCCAAAATTTAGTTGTATGTTGATCGTTAGATCGACGGGCTGTGATGAGCGTTATTATTTAATTTTAACGCTTACACAGTGGAAATTACACTTTGGATGTAATGGATGACTTGATGATTGTACTGTTATTGTCATATACATGATGTGTGTGAAATCCATATAATCCAAATTATATGGTAAATGTTTTGAGTCGCATTTCGATTCAAGTGTTCTTTTAAATAAGACTATTTTTACATTAGAAATCCTTTTTATATTAAGTGCATATATTTTTCGTAATATATTTTTAATCAACTATATGTTAAACAAAGAATATTTGTAAAAGATATGTAAAATAAAGAATACTTCTCATTTAGAATCTTTTATATAAAGAATATTTTTATGATTATTTTAAAATATGTTTTTAAAAGATTACTAGCATTTGCAATTATATTTTGTGATATGTAATAAATTGAGATGTGAAGTGGGTTTACCGTGGACGATGTTTTAAACGACATCTATCCTTTAATCCAATTTGCATTGAAATTATTATTTGGAACTTATAAATCTATTTTATAGAATTAAAAAGACATTTTCTATAAATCAAATTTTTCAACTAATATATTAAATAGGAATTAAGTGGAAATTCTATTGGTAATAATTGAGATGGGTTTCTGTAAAAGAAGACCGATATCATATATGGAATTTAAGAGGCTTTGCCGTTATTCCATTTATACTATTAGTCTGATACATAAATCTATATCGATTATGTATTGATTGGATTTCTGTGGAATTCCATATTTTTAGAAATTGATTTATAGATTTTATTTTAAATATTTATCTTTGATAAAATTAATGAGAATCTTTTTAATTGAATATCTTATTAAAAAGAATATTCTGAGTTGGGATGTGACGAAATGTGTGATTTTCCAATATTTGTTTTTAATCCCAAATTACGCAAGTTATTCAGAAAGACCGGGTTTAACCCATTCTGAATAATCAACACGACGATCAAGAGTCGAAGACGAAGACGGTGATTGAAGACCGAAGGTTTTCACATCGTTGGGATGATGATGACTGGTATCTTGAATTGGGATTGGCCTTCCAAGGCAAGGTATTTGGTAATGATCGTCCAAACGCATATGGAGATCGACGGACATGATGTTTCACTCAGACCCAGAGCGGACTTGTAAATGGATTGCGTGTCTGACATTGTATTCTTTTCTACTGTATTTGTTGAACGCTACTAATTATATATTTCTGTTTGGTGTTTAACACCCTTCTCTAAGACGTATGAGCTTGGAGGTTATATATATATTGGTAGATGATCAATGATATGGTAAAGTCTGACAATGTGGCATGCTAAGATGCAATTGATCAAGGCTTTGTTGAAAAGCAGGCCTTGTGGTTGATGATCAAAGCACAGTCTATTTAGGCATAGCTTTGTGTATATCGTGACTTCGCGAGCCTCACACACCGGTAGAGTCTAAAACGGGAGAAGGGAACGCAGGGAGTGCACACGTTTCTTTCTAGCTAGAGTGGTGCCAGGGACCTACCAGCGCTGGCATTTATTCATTGTGGTTGTTGAATTTTTCGAGGCCTCGGGTTTATGCGGTCGCCACTGGCCGTGGTATAGGTCCAAAAGGACCGGGAAGCGTGTGTTCAGGAATTGCCAATCCACAAAAGCAAGTGTGGACCGGCCCTGCAGGATCCAAGGGTTGGACAGAGTACCAATCCTGGGGCATTGCTAGAGTGTCTCGAATCGGTAAGGATCTCCTCCCTAGCCTTGACTCAGATGGAAACCCAAATTTCCAATACGACATCACGCGGTTTTGATTGTATACCTATATATGGCGACATAGTGGGATGGGGCACTCATGCCGTCTAGGATTGATATATTTACTTTGATGTATTTCAAATTGGTTGCACACTATTATTATGTAATACCGTGTTTCTCGTATCAAGCATCTTTTGATCATTATAAGGTAAAACCCTATCCTCCGGTTTGCGTTGCATTGTGTGATGGGACTTGGGTCTTATAATGGTTTCATTTTTCTAAAAAGCATTGCGTTATTTTGACGATTTACTTTAGTCATGCACTAGCAATCCATAGGAGAAAACCCGTTCCGCGAAAGTGGCGTGGTCCTGTGATTAGCCTTATTATATTATATAGGTTAAGTAGAATTCTCACACCAGTCCCACGACTGACCTGTAGTTTGTTTCACTTTGCAAACTCGGGTGCCCTCTTTCCGCACGGGCAGTCGAGTAGCTTATTTGACAGATAGATAAAACAAGATCCTGGATTGAAGATTGAAGCTGTGGCCATAGTGTTGATAGCCTTCCACCGAGATTAGTTCCGCTGCAATGTATTCATTTATTGTAATTTATTCTTCCGCTGTAATTATATTCCATTGTACTCTGATATATTCTGTACTCTGATGTAACATTTATTATTGATGTTATAAAAGTCTGTGTTTTTGTTCTGATGTGTTGTATGCCCAAAGTTAAAGTATTCGTAGGTTTCCACTTTTTGGGTCAGACCTGTGTGGTTTATGGTCGATTCAAAGGGTGGGAATTTGCGGGTCTTTACAGTTGGTATCAGAGCCAGGTTAGCTCAAATCTTTGGGGTACAACTTGTTAGAACTGGACGGAAGACTCATCAGAGATTGGATTAGTAATGTCCAATAAGAATACTCATTAGAGATAGGATCAGCAGTATCCTAGAATGAGTAAACTCGTTAGAGATGGGGTTAGTAATGCCCTAGAACGAGTTAAGAGTTACGAATTTATAATTAACGTATTTTCGATATATATAATCTATTCTTTGAAATATGATTTTTATAAATATAAAGTTATATATATTTTGAAAAGATAATCAACCATTAAAATTTAAAATTAAGATAGTTAATTTTACAATTTTTAGCTACGTTCCTTTTCGAGGACGAAAAGTTTTTAAGTGGGGGCGATTGTAACAACCCGCAAAAATCAGGACCAATTTAAAAATTTTATTTTAGAAAATTTTAATGAGTTTTGACAATATAAAATAATTTATTTAAATAATAATGATCACAAATTTGATTTAAATCGAAGTTAGAATGAATGATTTAATTTTAATTATCAAAAGAGTTAGAAATAACGCGGTAGTTTGAAAAGTCAAACTTGAACTTTGACCGACCGTGCAGGATGCAAAATTTAACGGATGTTAGTGAAACCAAAAATATTAGAATCTATTTAAAAATATCTTTCTAACGAATCTGAAAAATTAAAATTTCATAGCGGAAATCAAAAGTTATGGCCAATTCAATTTTTAGAAAGGTCGATGTAGAATATATATGCCCCGAAAGGCTACTTTTCACATATATAGGGATTTGGACTCGAAAACACTTCCATTGAGTTCGGAATGACGTTTCTGCATTGAAAAACAGTAAACACTTATATATTTCGAGTTTCGAAAATTATTTGTTTAAAAATGTATTTTTAATATTAAATATATTGGCCTTGAAAATAGTCATTTTTCAAACGACCTCCGTTTTCGACGAAACCACTTTTGTTGGAACCGGAATGTCAAATTATTGCTAGGTTTCAATTTTCAGAATTTTTCGAATTAATTTGTGAGCGTGGCGAAATAAAATGTGTTTTGACTATTTACAGTTAAATTTGAACGCCTTAAAAATAGCCATTTTTCGAACAGTCTCAGAATTCGACGAAAATAATTTTGTTGGATTCGTATCGTCATAAGAAAGCTAAAAATATTTTTTTTAGAATTTTCTGAGGTCGTATGTGGCCTCGGCATATTTAAATGTACGGTAGGAATTAAATAATTAATTTAATATTGTATTTTCAATTAAAACCGAAAATAAAACGTGTAGACATCAGAATTGGACATTGGGACATAGCCCATCGCGTTCAGAAGGCCTTAAAACGTTAAGATCGACAGTAAGCAGGCCCAAATCCGAGAAAGTTCAAAAATCCACTTTATTTCACGAAATTCGGAATTTAATATTAAAATAATATAAAAATCCGAAAACCCTAACCCTAACACTGTTCATGGCGGCCGCCGCCCAGAAAATTGAAGGCCAGAAATCACCGAACTTCAAACGCTAATATCTCCCAATCCGTTCGTCGAAAATTTATGTATGACCTACCAAATCGAAGAGAATTCAGAGACCTTTCAATCTATACGGCTAAGATCGGATTTTGGTGCTCGGATTTCGCGAATTTTGGCCGAGAAGTCGCTGCGGTTTTCAGTGATTTGCGGGTGATTGGGGAGGCCGAGCTTCAGGCGGTGGGTGGTGTAGGCGGCTCTTGGCATGGTGGTTCGTGTGGCGGTGTCTGATCGGCGGTTGGTGGTCCGTGGGGGGGTGCGACTAAAAGCTTGGACGGTGAAGGATGGGTTCGGCCGTGCGTTCACGTTAGGAAGAAGAAAGGTCCGAATTCTTTTTTTTTTATTATTTTATTATTTTAAATATTTAAATTATCCGATGTTTAAAAATTCATAACTCTCTCATACGAGGTCCGTTTGACGAACCGTAAATTGCGTTGGAATCACAAAATTAAGAGCTTCGCGATGGCGCAGACCACACCTGATTCTGAGACAGTTGATTTTTAGCCAAAATTTGGGGTGAGAGTTCAAATTCTATTATTTATTTAATTATTAATTTATTTTCCCACATGAAAATAATTGTATGATGATGATGATTTAGTTCTGAAATGTTTTGGGTGTATGAATTATCGATTGTTGCTCGTGGTGTGCTTATTGTTCATGTTATGCTTAAATCCGTCTTTAAATTGTATATGTTATTGAGTTTAAATTGCAGTTGGAAAATTAAATCTAAATTTAGATTTAAAACATATTTTATTCAAATCTAGACGTTCTAATTTATTTTATTATAATGTCATTTTCATTTTTCTGAAATGAACAAAGAAATGGAACGACAAATAAAACTTTATTTTTATTTGTTGATGTTACAATGAAATTTGAACGACAAATAGAATATTACTTTTATTTGTTTGTTTACAATAGACTATGAACAACGAATAAAATATATTTCTTTTTGTTTGCCTTAAAGGTTAACTAACAAAGTTCTCATTTTTGGTTGCATAAAAAGAAAACAAAAACTCTTAATTTTGTTGCATTAAAAGTTAACAAACAAAAATTCATATTTTTGTCACCGAATAAAAATGAAACAAAAATTCATATTTTTGTCATTGAATATAGATGAAACAAAAATCCATACTTTTGTCATTGGGAAAAAAAAGAAAATGAAAGAAAAAAAAAAGGAAATTTTCCTTTTATTTGAATTGATGTGAAATATCAATTCAATATTATAAAAAAAGAGGATTGTGTTTTGTTTGCATTTCTCAAACAGAAATGTACGAAGGAATAAAAATATTGTATTTTGTTTGCATCCCTTGATGCGAACAAAATGACAAAATATAGATTTACATTTAGAATAAAAAGAATTATATTTTTCTTGCATTTCTCAGTGCAAACAAAATGTTTAAATAAAAAGAGAATTATTTTTTGTTTGCATCCCTTGGCGCGAACAAAGTATTGAAATAAAGATTTACATTAAAATTTATATTTTTATTTGTGTTTTCAAGACACAAATGAACTTGAAACATACTTTTTATCTTTATTTTATTTATTTACATTTCATAATGTAAATATCACTTGAAAACAAAACTTACCTTTTTATTTATATTTTATAATGTGAATATGACCTGAAAACTAAAACATATTTTATTATTTGCATATTATAATGCAAATGAGACTTGAATACAAAACTTACATTTTTGTTAACATTTCATGATGTGAATATAACATTGAAAATAAAACTTACCTTTTCATTTGCATTTTATAATGCAAATACAACATAAGGATAGAACCTACCTTTTATATGCAATTTAAAATGTAAAATAAAAAGTACATTTTTTATATGTAATTAGAAAGGGGATTTGCGATAAAAAAATAAACTTACATTTTTATATGTAATTTATAATGGGATATATAATTGTAAAATAAAGTTTACATTTCTATATGTAGTAAGAAATTGAAAATTCGCATTGATATTAAAATAACACTTTTGTATATTGCATTAGAATAAAAGATAATTTTCATCGCTTTTTCTTTTAGAATTAAAAACATATTTTGTCACCTTTTCTTTTTAACATAAAAAGGGTCATTTTGTCGCTTCTTCTTTTTAACATTAAAAGAACATTTTTTTTTGTCATGTTTCTTTTTAGCATTAAAGGAAGCATCTTTGTTGTTTTTCCCTTTTAGTAATAAAAAGAACATTTTGCTTTCATTTCTTATGATAATATTTTTTCGTCATTTTGAATGCGGTAAAAATTAGAATTGTTAATGTTGAATATTTTATCGTTATTTTGAATGCGGTAAAAATAGAATTGTTAATGTTGAATATTTTATCGTTATTTTGAATGCGGTAAAAATAGAATTGTTAATGTTGAATATTTTATCGTCATTTTGAATGCGGTGAAAATAGAATAGTTAATGTTGTCATTTTTATCGACATTTTTGGTGCGATAAAAATAGACAATGTTAGTGATTCATTTTTATCGACATTTTTGGTGCGATAAAAATAGACAATGTTAGTGATTCATTTTTATCGGCATTTTTGATGCGATAAAAATAGCAATGTTAATGTTACATTTTTATCATCATTTTAGATGCAATAAAAAGAATATATTTTTGTGTTACATTTTATTGTCTTTCTAGAGACAATAAGAAGAATAAAATTAAAGAATTACAATTTTATGTAAAATTGCTTTCATTGAAAAGAATAAATATAGAAGACGAGACTTTTGTTGTTAATAAAAAATAAAAAAACAATGAAAAAGGGAACATTTACATTTTGATGTAAATAAACAATAAAAAAAAGGAAAATTACATTCAAAATGTAAGTTAGAATAAAAAGGACATTTTGTTATAAAAAAAAATGTAAATTACAATAAAAAGTATAGAAATAAAGACCACATTTTTATTGGCTGTTTATAGGCAATAAAAGAGACATTTTTATCGTCGTGTTATATATTGTGTATTACACTGCCATTCACAAGTTACCCGACTTGTGTATGTGATTGGGACGATAATTTTCACACATCGCCCAAGTGCACAAATTAGTTTATCATTTGCTTGATTGGTTGAAAACCCCACACGGGTGTTGGGATGAAAATTTACATACACTAATCCCAAAATTTAGTTGTATGTTGATCGTTAGATCGACGGGCTGTGATGAGCGTTATTATTTAATTTTAACGCTTACACAGTGGAAATTACACTTTGGATGTAATGGATGACTTGATGATTGTACTGTTATTGTCATATACATGATGTGTGTGAAATCCATATAATCCAAATTATATGGTAAATGTTTTGAGTCGCATTTCGATTCAAGTGTTCTTTTAAATAAGACTATTTTTACATTAGAAATCCTTTTTATATTAAGTGCATATATTTTTCGTAATATATTTTTAATCAACTATATGTTAAACAAAGAATATTTGTAAAAGATATGTAAAATAAAGAATACTTCTCATTTAGAATCTTTTATATAAAGAATATTTTTATGATTATTTTAAAATATGTTTTTAAAAGATTACTAGCATTTGCAATTATATTTTGTGATATGTAATAAATTGAGATGTGAAGTGGGTTTACCGTGGACGATGTTTTAAACGACATCTATCCTTTAATCCAATTTGCATTGAAATTATTATTTGGAACTTATAAATCTATTTTATAGAATTAAAAAGACATTTTCTATAAATCAAATTTTTCAACTAATATATTAAATAGGAATTAAGTGGAAATTCTATTGGTAATAATTGAGATGGGTTTCTGTAAAAGAAGACCGATATCATATATGGAATTTAAGAGGCTTTGCCGTTATTCCATTTATACTATTAGTCTGATACATAAATCTATATCGATTATGTATTGATTGGATTTCTGTGGAATTCCATATTTTTAGAAATTGATTTATAGATTTTATTTTAAATATTTATCTTTGATAAAATTAATGAGAATCTTTTTAATTGAATATCTTATTAAAAAGAATATTCTGAGTTGGGATGTGACGAAATGTGTGATTTTCCAATATTTGTTTTTAATCCCAAATTACGCAAGTTATTCAGAAAGACCGGGTTTAACCCATTCTGAATAATCAACACGACGATCAAGAGTCGAAGACGAAGACGGTGATTGAAGACCGAAGGTTTTCACATCGTTGGGATGATGATGACTGGTATCTTGAATTGGGATTGGCCTTCCAAGGCAAGGTATTTGGTAATGATCGTCCAAACGCATATGGAGATCGACGGACACGATGTTTCACTCAGACCCAGAGCGGACTTGTAAATGGATTGCGTGTCTGACATTGTATTCTTTTCTACTGTATTTGTTGAACGCTACTAATTATATATTTCTGTTTGGTGTTTAACACCCTTCTCTAAGACGTATGAGCTTGGAGGTTATATATATATTGGTAGATGATCAATGATATGGTAAAGTCTGACAATGTGGCATGCTAAGATGCAATTGATCAAGGCTTTGTTGAAAAGCAGGCCTTGTGGTTGATGATCAAAGCACAGTCTATTTAGGCATAGCTTTGTGTATATCGTGACTTCGCGAGCCTCACACACCGGTAGAGTCTAAAACGGGAGAAGGGAACGCAGGGAGTGCACACGTTTCTTTCTAGCTAGAGTGGTGCCAGGGACCTACCAGCGCTGGCATTTATTCATTGTGGTTGTTGGATTTTTCGAGGCCTCGGGTTTATGCGGTCGCCACTGGCCGTGGTATAGGTCCAAAAGGACCGGGAAGCGTGTGTTCAGGAATTGCCAATCCACAAAAGCAAGTGTGGACCGGCCCTGCAGGATCCAAGGGTTGGACAGAGTACCAATCCTGGGGCATTGCTAGAGTGTCTCGAATCGGTAAGGATCTCCTCCCTAGCCTTGACTCAGATGAAAACCCAAATTTCCAATACGACATCACGCGGTTTTGATTGTATACCTATATATGGCGACATAGTGGGATGGGGCACTCATGCCGTCTAGGATTGATATATTTACTTTGATGTATTTCAAATTGGTTGCACACTATTATTATGTAATACCGTGTTTCTCGTATCAAGCATCTTTTGATCATTATAAGGTAAAACCCTATCCTCCGGTTTGCGTTGCATTGTGTGATGGGACTTGGGTCTTATAATGGTTTCATTTTTCTAAAAAGCATTGCGTTATTTTGACGATTTACTTTAGTCATGCACTAGCAATCCATAGGAGAAAACCCGTTCCGCGAAAGTGGCGTGGTCCTGTGATTAGCCTTATTATATTATATAGGTTAAGTAGAATTCTCACACCAGTCCCACGACTGACCTGTAGTTTGTTTCACTTTGCAAACTCGGGTGCCCTCTTTCCGCACGGGCAGTCGAGTAGCTTATTTGACAGATAGATAAAACAAGATCCTGGATTGAAGATTGAAGCTGTGGCCATAGTGTTGATAGCCTTCCACCGAGATTAGTTCCGCTGCAATGTATTCATTTATTGTAATTTATTCTTCCGCTGTAATTATATTCCATTGTACTCTGATATATTCTGTACTCTGATGTAACATTTATTATTGATGTTATAAAAGTCTGTGTTTTTGTTCTGATGTGTTGTATGCCCAAAGTTAAAGTATTCGTAGGTTTCCACTTTTTGGGTCAGACCTGTGTGGTTTATGGTCGATTCAAAGGGTGGGAATTTGCGGGTCTTTACACCCCCTAAGCATGTGCCCTCAAGTAACTAGAATTTAAGAGTCCCCAAAACCCGATACATCAGCAAAACGAGGGGCCTCTCACCTTTTTAATAATCAGGTTTAACCTAGTAGGTTTACTTTTACTAATAAGCATGGTTGTAATATTACATGTTATTATGCGTGTACAACCCTTCCCCAAAGCACCTGCCCAGATGTATGTAATTACAATAGTGATTCAATTTACTAACCTACATCTGGTACTTACATAATTTTAATTTGTCCATTTACTTAATGTCTATATTAAGTTAAATCTAACATGTTTATACATATGCATACTATTCCACTCAATTATGTCCCTAAATTACAACATGTACAACTTTATGCATATTATCCCTTTTTATTTCATTCCTAATTTAAAACAAGTACAAGTATATGCATATTATCCCTTTCCCAAATTACAGTCAAACAGTCCTCAATTTAACAATATGCCCAAATTCCCTTTTTTCATGTCATTTCTTATTATCCATATTTTACTATACTCAAACTTTAACCAGACATGCCCTAGGCTTTCAAAGGCCTAAGCTTAGCGTAAACAAAAGGGGAAAAATAGGAAGGAAACTAGAATCAAATCAGACTGTATAGGCATATATACAACACTGGAAATAAACTAAAACAGTAGAAATAGGGAAAAGGAAGATAGATATTCATAACTAATTAATCATCTAACATTAAAAGCATATATTTTACTTATAACAATGACATGGGTGAATAACAGTGAAAGAACATGTAAAGAAGTTATCTTATAAACACTATATGTTCTAAACCCGAATTTATTTACTATCATGATATAGTTCTACGTATCAGATTTGAAAATAACAGGGAACTCACAGTGGTTCTTGGTGAAGAAGAGATTAAATCTCTTTTTATATATATCTATATGCCGTTGTAGAAAAGTCCACTTCTATCTCTTTTATTGTTGTATGCAGATCTTTAAATTTTGAATTATCTCTGTAGATCTAGGCTTCAGCAACATCTCCTAATTATATATATATATATATATATATATATATATATATCCATGGAGGAAGAGAATATGAAGAATAATGAGTATTGAAATGGGAGAGAGACACCTATTTATAGATTTACAGAGCTAATCTTTACCTTTAGATATTAGGTTTTCAATCTAAGCCATACACGTAGAGCCGTGTCAGCGATGAACCTAGCAGCAAAATAGTCAAAATGCAGAATTTAGAATCTGCCCTAGATCTGGGTGAGTCGACCCACCGAACCCCTGGGTCGACCCATAGGTTGACCCCACTTGGCTCGGGTCGACCCATAGGTCGACCCAGACCCTTTGTAGGTCGTACCCTAACAGTCTGTTTATTGCGTTGTTTTCTGATTCGAATTAATTTGAATATATTCATATATAACCCCATTATATGTATACAAACTTCTTATGCTCATAATTTCTTCATAAGTTATCTGATTTACTCAAACTTAGGGTCCATCTAAACCAGAATTCTGAGACGAAAGCAACAGTAAAGCCGATTATACTTAAGTCTGAATATTTAATTAAGTAATTCCCATTTTATTGTCTTTATATTATAGTTATAGTGTATTAAATTTTGGGGTTTTACATTTTCCCATATTTAAAGGATTTCGTCCTCGAAATCTCCAAATTAAGAAGAATGTTATTGTCCTAACAGCCACTACAACCATCTACTCATCCATCATCCACTGGCATCCATTATCCTTAAGAATTTCTAATTCTTGTATGAACATATGCAAAGGTGTTGTATATATATGTCACTACACTAATGCGAAAATCGGCCAGTTGACTGATTCTGTTGACCTCCTTAATGCAATATATGTTTGTGCCATGCATCCAAGATGTAGGTAAATAACCCTAGTATAACATATAAATTCTATATGTATGCACAATAAATTATCAAAATGCAACATCCTTATGATGATTCACCCATTTCCATCCGTAGAAAATTAAAATGCACACACATCCATATGCAATATGTAAGTGCTTGAGTTGGTCTAGTTCCTAGTGTATGTGTATATGCATCCACGAGCAACCACTAGCAGACACTTGCATCCACTTGCAACCATCAATCATAACATATCTCAAACATACGTTTCCAACCATTGGATTCTACCTAAGGATCGAAGGTTCGAATGATAGAATAAACATACTTGAATGATAGAAGCAAATGCAAAGTAAAAGATTGGAAAAGAAATTAAGAACGTACACTCAAAAAGAAAAGGATAAGAAGCACGAATCTTGTCTTCGGATTCCCACATCGCATCTTCGCGGTCTTTTCCCCACTGTACCTTCACCAATCTGATTTATTTGTTGTGTAAATTCTTAACCTCTGATCCAAGAATATGAGTAGGAACTCTTCTCACCGATGCTTCCTTCATAACCTCTACATCCTCAAGTGTGCTTGGCTCCACTATATCTTACGTATCATGTATACATTTCCTCAAATGGGAAATGTGAAACACATCATGTACACTTGTTAGTCTGCCCATTTGACCTATGCTCTTCACTATACGGAATGGCCCTACGAATCTCAGGGACAACTTCCCTACTGAACCAAAGCAAACTACATTCCTTAGCGGTGATACTTTAATAAAGACCATATCTCCCACTTCGAATTCCAAATCGATTCCCTTTTTATCGGCAAATGATTTATGTCAGTCCTTTGCTGCTTTCATTATTCGGCGGATAAGATCAATCTTCTTGGAAGTATCTCAAATCATCTCAGGTCCAAGTAGAAGTCTATCCGTAGACTCCCACCAACAAATTGGCGATCTGCAAGGTCATCCATAAGCGCTTTGAAGGGTGCCATGCCTATGCTTGATTGATAACCGTTGTTGTAGGAAAACTCAACCAATGGGAGAGGCTTCTCCCAAGTCCCTCCAAAATCTAGGATACAAGGTCTCAGAAGATCCTCAAGAACTCTATTCACCCTCTCGGTCTATCCGTCGGTCTGAGGCTGGTATGTCGTGCTCAAACATAGCTATGTACCTAATGCTTCTTGTAATCTCTTCAAGAACTCACTAGTGAAGATGGGGTCGCGGTTACTTACTATACTGGAAGGTATCCCATGAAGTCGGACTATTTCTCAAAGATACACAGATGCTAGAAAAGCCACCATCCTCTTACTCTTGACATGAATAAAGTGAGCACTCTTCATGAGTCTGTCCGCTATCACCCAAATGATCTTATTTTACTTCTTCGATCGGGGCAGTCCATCAATGAAATCCATAGCTACGCTCTCCCACTTCCATTGTGGGACATCTAAGGGCTGAAGCAATCCTCCAGGTTTCCTTTGTTTAGCCTTTACTCGTTGGCAATTCAAACATCGAGCTACAAATTTTGCCATGTCCTTCTTCATGCCAGTCCAAAGGAACACTCTCTTCATGTCTCAATGCATCTTGTCGCCGCCCGGATGGATAATCATCCGAGAATGATAAGCTTCCTTAAGCACTGCCTTTAGCAATTTGCTAATTCTAGGGACACATAGCCTTCCATCTCGTCTTAGCCACCCTTTCTCATCCACGGTATATCTAGCTAGGTGACTAGAAATCTCTCCTCTACAAATAGAAATCTCGTCTTAGCCACCCTTTCTCATCCACGATATAAACTCCAAGCTCCGCCTACGAATAGAGGAATCAAAGTCATCCATTGCCTACTCAATGCGTCCTCCAATACATTACCCTTGCCCAGGGTATAAGCTATCTCTAAGTCATATGACACTAGGAAATCATCCATCGTTGCTGCCTCAGGTTGATATCCTTCTGTGAGCACAAGTATTTGAGCGACTTATGATCCGTGTATAGCTCAAATCTCTCTCCAAGTAGATAATGTCGCCAAGACTTCAATGCGAACACTATTGCAGCCAACTTTAAATCATAGGTAGGGTAGTTCTTCTCGTGAACTCTCAACTGTTTGCTACCATAGCATACTACCCTTCCCTCTTGCATCAGAACAGAACTAAGTCCTATGCCACAAGCATCTGTGCAAACCGTGAACATCTTGGTTCCATTAGGGAGAGTCGGAACTGGGATGTTGTCAGATCCATTTTCAATCTCTGAAAGACAACCTCGCAATCAGTGCTCCACGAAAATGCCAAGTACTTTTTCATCAATCGGGTGAGCGGGGCTGATATCCTTGCAAAGTCCTCGATAAACTTTCTATAATAGCCCGCCAAACGTAGAAAACTTCTCATCTCCTTCGCATTCTTTGGAGCCCTCCAGTCTTGAGCTACGTCGACTTTAGTAGGGCCACTGCTATCCCGTCCTTGGTGACCACATGCTATAGGAAGCTTACTTTCTCTCTATAAAAGTGACACTGAAAATTTTTCCTTGAGCTGATGCGACCTGAAGGTGCAAACAATCTCCCCTAAGTGTAGGGCATGATCCTCCTTATTCTTTGAGAAAATCAAAATGTCATCCACAAAGACCACCACAAATTTGTTCAGAAACTCCCTAAAGACCCTACTCATCAAGTCCACAAAATATGCGGATGCATTGGTTAGCCAAAAAGGATTAACCAACGACTCAAAAAAACCATCTGGAGTTTTGAATGCAGTCTTGTCAATGTTGTCCTCTGCCACCCTTAGCTGATGAAATCCCGTGGCCAAATCCATTTGCGAGAAAACTGATGCGCCTATTAGTTGATCAGAGAAGTCGTCAATCCTCAGATGTGGGTGTCTATTCATCTTGGTGAACTTATTCAGCTCTTTATAATCTATGCATAGATGAAGTGAGCCGTCTTCTTTAGTTGCAAAGATGACTAGAGCTCCCATTATGATATGCTTTGCCTAATAAATCCTTCCTCGAATAGCTCCCCTACTTGCTTGCTGAGCTCCCTCTTCTCTTTGGGAGCCATGTGGTGCACTGGTAGAGCAACTAGCTTCACATTCTCTACCAAGTAAATCCGTAAGTCTATCTCACGCCTTAGAGGTAACCCCTTAACCCCATCAAACACATCCGGATAATCTCTGACTATGGATACAAATCCTCAGTCGTCAACTGAAGTATTAAGAAAACTAGGAAACTGAGCATCACCGACCACCGTGGGTCACAGGAAATTTCGAGAGTTCTAACATGACAAGTAAGAAGTCTAACTACTCTCTTTTTGCAATCAAGAATGGTACCATACATGGCTAGCCAATCCATTACTAGAATCAAACCATAGCCCATAAAGCCCAACACGTATGCATCACATTCAAACATGACGCCCAAGATAGAAATTCTCAAACCCCTACATATCATGAATAAATGAGCCGTACCTCCTATGGGGTTTGAGACTACTAAATGATCAGAGACTATACTAATATTAAGGTGTAGACTATCTACTAAAGAACTGGATATAAACGAATGAGAAGTGCCAGAATCAAAGAGGGTTCTAAGAGGACAGTCAAAAAGGAAAACCAAACCTTCAACAGTGACTTTCCTAACTCGATCAGGTCCACTAGCATCAAGAGCATGTACTTGTCCAGAAGATCCTGCCCCTTGTCCTCGCTTTCTAGGGTATTTCTTAGTAAAGTGTCCCACTTGACCACAATTAAAGTAGGCTTTCTTTGTCTTTCTACAGTCTTTCACAAAATAACTCATAGTTCCTCAACTATGACACTTTATATCTTTCTTGGTCTGGGCCTTGTCAGGCTTCCCACCTTTCTTTTGTGCTCCCTTCTTGGGCCACCACTTTTTTTCTCGCCCTTCGCCTGTGTCTCCTCAGTATTACTGTCTTTCTTCTCATCCTTGCTATTTTTTTGTATTAGAGACATATTAACCCGCCTCTCAAACGTCACCCCCATCAGTATATGAAATAATGCAAGTCCTTGGAGACGTCGATTCAACCCTCTCGCAAACCTAAGAACCTTCTAATGGGGTGTATTCATCATGTCCAGACAAAATCTCGCCAGTTGATTGAACTTATTCACATAATCCTTAACAGATATGTCCCCTTGTTTCAAAGCCAAGAATATCTCCATTTGTAATCCTTCTTCCACCTGAGATAAAAATTTCATCTCAAATCTCTGCCTGAAATCATCCCAAGTAGCTACTGGTTGTCCTGCTTGTGTCACCGCCCACTTGTTGGAAGCTTCATCCTTTAGTTGTCATGAGGCCAAATGTATCTTCCTTCTATCATCAAGCTCAAAAAGACCGAACACGTTCTTCGTATCTCTTATTCAATTATGTGCCTCAACAAAGCTCTGGGTACCACAGAATGGTTTTCCTCCCATAGCGCAAAAGTCTTACATAGCTTAGAAAATTTGTCTTCTCATGGAGGTGGAGATACAACGGTTGCAGCTGGGGGTGGGGCATCTCCTTGAACTCAGGCAGGTGTTGTGGCCTCGTGATACCTACAGAACCATGTCAGTAGTGGAATGCCCTTAGGAAGATTGGGTGCCCCAGACATGTTAAAAAGAGAAGAAACAAAAGGTTCAACAAGAGATCGAGAGAATATTGAATATGTCTTGAGGGGATAGGTTTTTCAAAAATAGGTTTTTATTTAAAAGTACGTTTCTTTTTAAACAAATTTTCAAAACTTTTCTCCGATCTTGTAACCTTCAGCTCTGATACCAAATGTGACACCCCACTTCCGTTAATGTCATTCGTAAGAGAATGCATTAAGTTTCATGAAGCGCAAGCGGTAAACAATACAGAAATTCACAAGACGTATATAAAGTAAGTGTAGTGGCTCGCAAATCCATACCATCCGAGTTGACTAAAACAACACATGTCCAACATAAATTGCATAGAAATATGAGTCATCAGGGTTAAAGAAATAGAAATTAGATAGAAGATGGAACTGAAAGAAACATCAGAATCTCACAGTGGAACTGAACAAAATATAATATCATATATCATAACTTTGAAATACAAATTTGTATTGTATATACATAGCATATCAGAGTACAACACATATACATCACAGCGGAAATAACTCTAAATAACTAAAAGTGAAGCCTCCTGCTTCAAGCTCCCCCAAGTGTATCTGAAAAAGCCTGAAACACTTAATTGCTCGTATAAATTTGGGCACTGAAAAGTTTAGGTTAAAACAAACAAAATAAACTCCGGGTCAATCATGGGACTGGTGTGAGCAAACTCCAACCATATTGTTTAACCTTGAAAAACCTTTTGAAATAAAGGGTAATTGTAAGACCGATCCACACATAAATACAGGTAGTGTTTACCTTACAATAACCAAAACATTTTTGATATCAAAATTCGGTGATATTATAATAATGTCTAATCAAATAAATAAACATTTGGTAGAACGCTTGCATCTCACTCTCTACATACATAGTATAAAATCAAAAACTGCAGGGCGATTATTGGAGATTGGATTCAAACTAGGACAAGGTATGGGACCATCTTCCGATCAGTGTACTCTAGAGGGGATACATTGGGGTTCAACAAGAACATCTTGCAACCCAGGCCAAACATGACCAGTCACTCATTCAGCTTGAGTGTACAGAATGTATTATCACCCATGGTTGTCGGTCGTCCAGCCATTATCCGAAGATGCAAAAACGAAAGAAGAACTAATGAATTTTCTCTAGATCGGATGATAATACACCCTGCTTAGGTATGACCCAACTAGCCATGAAATCTACCCAATTTTTGTCATTTTTCGGCTGATCGGGCTTGAGGTCACGATTATCTTTTATAACAGCACGCCACATTTACTTTGAATGTCACATTGTCAGATCCGTAAATCACCTATTGATTTGTACAAAAACACACTAGGTGTTAAAATAAAGAGAAGTTTCCTTCTCCCCACTAACTTGGTATATTTGTAAAATCAACGGGGCATGATCATTGGAAATACTCTGTAGAAGTTCGTCCATATATGTTAATTCTGTGACTAAACGAAACCGAAGGCACAACTTCAGTTAATCCATCTTTGGCAATTTCTGCCTAGGATTAAGAGAAAAAGCCCATGCACTTCACTCCATCTTCAATAATCTTCAATTTGATTTGATTCGCAATGCTTATGCCAATATGGAGTGGTTTTCGGATAATGAATCCAACCGATCTCTCCATATTGACAACGATGGTCAAAAACTTCGATAGTCGGTTATTTAACTATCAAAGGAAAACAAACATCCATACAAATTTCCAATTGGAATAGGTCTCAAAGCCTAATTTGATCGTATGGAAAAGGTATCAATTTAAATTGACTATTTAAATTAAATTAAATTTAGTTATTTCTAAGCGTTTTAAAACCATATAATCAAACGATAAATTCGAATGTTACCAAAATTGAAATATGATAATAATACACTATTTCGAATCTGATGGAACAGGTTTCATTGAATTCTGAGACTTTGAATAATCACTATTTCTAAGGCTTACATTAAATCGATTAAAATATAGATCAATTTCAAACAATTAAATTCATGGATAATAAATAATTACTATTGTTATTGTTCAAAATGAATTTATATTGATCGAAAGAATCATTTTGATTCAATTTTAACTTGGAATTCAATTGTATTTCATTTTCGTATACGATTATTCAATATATTTGAATTAAATCGTACGTCGATTATTAAGTCGATGACTTCAATAAAAATCCATTTATTATTCTAACTCAATATTTAAAACTAATTTAAATGTTCAATATTAAATGACTAAAAATCCGGGACGTTACATTCCTTCCTCCTTAAAAGAATTTCGTCCCCGAAACTAGTAAGGCAGAAGAAATGCTGCAAACATGTTAACTTTGTAAAAGCCCACCTATATTGAAAATCAACTTTCCATACTTCTACAACCTTTAGTTCTAACCAAAACTCTGGTTTTCATTTATATTACACATCGTATATACTCGTATTCATTTTATTCTAATGGTTTAAAATCCATATATTCACATTCAATTCATTTGCATTCAAATCAATTTATTCATTTCGATCCATTTAACTTACTTAAGTAAAATTTCAGAATTCAAATACCCAGTATTTATTTCAAATTCCTTTTGAAATCATATAAATATATACATATATTTATTTCCATTCCAAATTCAAACATTTTAATTTTCTAAAACAATTTGTTTTCTTTCAAACAAATTTCCATTAAGAATTTTTCCCAAAGTAGCAATCCGTCGCTTTGAAACTCGAAAATGAACACTGATGGTGCTGCAATCATCACCAGAATTATTTTCAGCTATTGAAGTGAGTTCAATGCTCTATCACTTTCAAAATCCATCCAAAATGATTTTTATTCAAAATATTTCCAAAACAAGGCTATATTATTTTAATATACTTTGAAAAATATTTTCCAACTTTCCAGGATCAAAATTGTGGTTTGAATCCAATTTTAGTCCATTTCATTTGTGTATTCATTCTTATACAAATTCTATTTGGTTATCTGTAACCATTCCGATTATATAATCTAATTTGATTATAATCTCGACCAACACATGCGTATATTATAATAATTCCGAAATTTTTTCCTTTTGTATGAAAATATAGTTTTAGGTAAAATTATTTCAATTACCTGGCTTTTAAAACAATACTATGCTGAATTACTCTGCTCAAGTGTTTAGAAACACCTATCGATACAGTTGATCATACTGTACCAACTAGAGTTCAAAAACCACTAGACAAACCAATTAACACAATATAAAATAGTTTTTTATAGTAACTAACAAATACGCTTTCTCATATATATATATATACACACACACACACTCAACTCATTTTTGGGTACTACTTACTCTATCTGTAATGTGTAAACACCCACCAAAGCCTAGGTGTTATCTCAGGCTAAGCTCTAATACCAAATGTAGTGGACCGCAAATCTGTACCATCTGAGTTGACTAAAACAACACATGTCCAACCCAAATTGCACAGAAATAAGAGTCATCAGGGTTAAAGAAGTACAAATAGATAGAAGGTGGAACAAAAAGAAACATCAGAATCTCACAATGGAACTGAAAGAATTATAATATCATATATCATAACTTTGAAATACAAATATGTATTGTATATGCATACCATATCAGAGTACAACATATATACATCATAGTGGAAATAACTCTAAATAACTAACGTGACGCCTCCTGCTTCAATCTCCCCTAAGTGTATCTATAAAAGCCTGAAACACTTGACTGTCCATACAAATTTGGGCACCCAAGAGTTTAGCGAAAAACAAACACAATAAACTCTGGGTCGGTCATGGGAGTGGTGTGAGTAAATTCCAACCATATTGTTTAACTTTGAAAAACCTTTTGAAAGAAAGGGTAATCGTAAGACCGATTCACACATAAATACGAATGGTTTTTACCTTACGATAACCAAAATGTAACAACTTGCATTTTACATATTAAAGGATCATAAAATATTGTAATAACCCTGAAATCTGAGCCAATTTAAAAATTTTATTTTGGCAAATTTAGTGAATTTTGAATATTTAAAATGAATTATTTTAAATAATAGCGACGAGAAATTTATTTTGAATAGAAATAGAACGTATATATTTTTACAGATCATCGTTAGAATATAAATATTTATTTTTAATTATAAAAGGAATTGAAAATGGCGCGGTAGTTCGAAAATTCGATTTCAAATTTCAAATGAATGTACAGGATTCAAATTAAACCGGATTTTAGTGAAACCAAAAATATTTGAATCTAATTGAAAATATCTTTCCAACGAATTCGAAAAATCAATATTTTCATAGCGGGGATAAAAGGTTATGCCCAGTTGAAAATTCAGAATAGTCGCTATGGAATTCTAGCCCTTAAAAATGGACATTTTGCAAATGACCTCGGTTTTTGACGAAACCACTTTTGTTGGATCCGGGATGTCTAGTTATTTCTAGGTTCCAAAATTCATAATTTTCTGAATCAATATGTGAGCGTGGCAAAAGAAAACGTGTTTTGACAGTTTCAGTCAATTTTGGTCGACCAGAAAATGACCATTTTTCAAACGGTCTCAGAATTTGATGAAATTAGTTTTGTTAGGACCGTATCGTCAATACCAAGCTAGAAAATATTTTTCGGAAATTTTTAGAGTCCGTATGTGGCCCCGGTAAATAGTAATGCGCGTAAGAATTCAATATATAGATTTATATTTTGATTTTGACGAAAACTGATCAAAACGGCCAAATCAGCTTACAATACATATCCCATTGTGTTCGGAATGGGGGTAATTAGCTATGGACGACAGGCGGTGGGTTCGATTTCGAGTTCGAAATAAAAAGTTACTTTTTGAAATAAAAATAATTAAATATATATATTATATATATAATTCCTCCTTATACTCTCCCTCTCCCTTCTCACCACTCAGTCAACACTTTTAAAAATAACAAAAAAAAGGGGGAAATCGATCTGCACGTGTCGCCCCCTTCCAGGCGCCACCGCCGTCGAGCGCACCCCCTCCTCCTCCTCCGGCCATTCTCCTCCCCTTCTCCTCCTCTTCTTCCTCCATCTCCTCTGCGCCTCTCCCCTTCTTCCTTGCAACGAAGCGCGATACCCGCCCCCCTTTTTCCCTCCTCGCGACAGCCAACCGAGCCACCATAGTCCACCGCTCCGCCCTGCCACCTTGCGAGCTCGAGAATCGAGACCCCCAAGCCACCGCACCCCATTCGCGAACCACCGTGAGCTGACGCCAGCCGCCCTCCGTCAGATCCGACGAGCCACACACCACTGCGAGCAAACCCCCTCCTTTTCCGAACGATGTGAGCCTCTCTTTCCTATCTTGATTTATGATATTTTATTTTATAAAGAGAATTCTGATTTTAAATCATATAAAATAGGATTTTTACTAAAAAGGTATGAACTTTATATTTAAAAGGATATGAATTTTATAAAATAAAAAGTGTGGTTTTATGAATATAAAGGTGAGATCTTTATACATGAAGTAATATCATAGAGATTTGATTTTTTTTAAGAATAAAAATATGATTTTTATATCATAGGAAGAATAAAAAAATGATTTTTATAGGACGGAGAATATAAAAATACGATTTTTATATATGTTATAGCGAAATAAAAATTCGATTTTTATACGAGTAACGGATTGAATATAGAATTTTTATATATTAGAGAATATAAAAATATAATTTTTATATATGTAGCGAAATAAAAATCTGATTTTTTTATTATATATATAGTGAGATAAAAATGTGATTTTAATATGAACAGCGTGGAAAGGTCGCATTAGAATTTTGGGCATAGCCGAACCGTTCAGAAATAAAGAATGGCGGAGTGGAACCCAAAGGTGAGAACTCCTCAGTTTTATTTTGATTTCTAGTTGAAATATATACTAGGATGCAGACGGTGCTTAGTAGCGCCCGACACCCATCGCCCACAGACCATGGATGGCTTGTTTGTTTGATTGATGTGTTGTGAAATTTTATTGTGTGATGTGCAGTGGAATAAAATATTTTAGTGGAAAATATTTTATAGTTAAAAATATAATTTTTAACGTGTATATAAAATAAATAGTTATAAACAAATCGGACGATTTGTTTATATACACTGATTTGACTGATATTGATTGGGACGATAAATTTTACACATCGCCCAACTGCACAAATAAAAATCTGTGTTTGTTGATGTGAAACCCCACACGGGTGTTGGGATGAAATTGGCCATACAATAGTCCCAATAATTAGCTGTATGTCAATCGATAGATTGACAGGCTGTTATAAGCGTTAAATATTTATATTTGATGCTTATGCAGTGTAGAATGCACTTCTCGTGATGGTTGCCTGTGTTTGATTGTTGTAGTGTACGTGTGTGTATGAAATGCATATAATTAACACTATATGGTAGTTGATTGGGCCTCATTCCAATTTGGAAAATATATATTCATGTGTTGAATAGAAGAAAATTCATGTGTTGAATAAAATATAAATTCATGTGTTGAATAAAATATAAATTCATGTGTTGAATAAAATATGTATTCATGTGTTGAATAAAAGAAAATTCATGTGTTGAATAGAATATATATATTCATGTGTTGAATAGAAAAAAATTCATGTGTTAAATAAAATATAAATTCATGTGTTGAATAAAATATGAATTCATGTGTTGAATAAAATATGTATTCATGTGTTGAATAAAATATATATTCATGTGTTGAATAGAAGAAAATTCATGTGTTGAATAAAATATATATTCATGTGTTGAATAAAAGAAAATTCATGTGTTGAATAAATTATTTATTCATGTGTTGAAGAAAATATTCATTTGTTGAATAGAATAACGAAGTTATTGAAATATATAAAGCCGTGTTGGTTAGATATGTGCCATTTTGATGCGAACGATATTTATATCGATTATATTCGTTTTTATAATGATTATAGAAAAAGAAGTGATTTCAAAATATAACGTTTTGAAAATATTATCATTTATAGATTAATGATATGGAATATTTAATTTTGATTAGAAATTGAATATGAAGTTGAAATCGTTTTGTAAACGAATTTTGAACGATTTATAAAATACGTTTTGAAAGGAAATCGACGAAATATATATTATATATATATATATATATATATATATATATATATATATAATGGCCTGAATAGAACGCGCCGCGCCGCGGTAGTTCGCGAATTTCGACCACTGAATTCGAACGGATATTACGGGAGATCCGACCGTCGGATTCTCCCAAAACTGGAACCGTTGGGTTCGTATCGAAAAGAGCTTTCTAACGAATATTAGAAATTTGAAATCTAACGGTGGGATTTGGAATTATGTCCAAATCAAATTTGGAAAATGTCGCTGTAAGTGCAGTTCGATGGCCGTTGATGGAAATCGACTGTACGGGCCTTGATAAAATTATTTAAAATAGTAATAATTTGTGTGAAATCATAAGAAATGATTTGTGAAGAATTGGGATGAAAAATTCCAAATTTGAAAAGATAAAAATTGATTTTTATCGAAATGAACTAGGTTTGAACTAGAATTATAATCCCATTTATTTTTAAAATAAATAAAGCGGATTTGAAATGGTTTTGAGAATAACTAGAATTTCCAATATATAAAGTGGAAATGGATTTGAATCGAAATTGTCTTTGGAATATTTCGATGTTGGATTTCGTGATTATACAGATATTGTTATGGAAATTTGAAAGATATATTTATATCGTTATTTCCAATACGATATTTGTTGGTCGTAGAATTTGATATTGAATATAAGCCGATATATTTTCTATTCAGAGCCTTGTATTTAGTATCAAATGGGATTTGGGTTTGTCGTGAATGGTGTCTTCATTAACATTGTTCTTAAACCCAGTAGAGAAAAAGATTAAATCTTTTTATTTAGATATAATGAAGTATACCAATTAAATGATGTTTAATTAGAATTGAAATAGAATGTGATTTTGGGTTTATAGTGAACCGTGTTTTAAGTGACAGTGGTTCTTTAACCCAGTTAAAGACAGGATGTGATTTCCCAAGTTAAATAATCATTGATAGTGACTTTTGGGAAGATTAAAACCAAGTGGAGTTTTAATGAATCTTTAATTAGATTGAAATGATTGAGAATGGAGTATCACCAGTTTTGCTCCAGGCGATAGTTAAATCTTTAATTAGATTTGAACGTGAAATGGTAATTGAATTTATTGATAACACCGTGGTGTTAGGTATGAAGTATTACCAGTTTTACATCATGGGATGAATAGGTTGGGATTGGGAAAATAAAATAAATGATTACTTCGGTGTGGTTCGCTAATCCCGACTAGTTTGAATTGATATTCAAAAGAAGATTAAAGAATAAATTTAAAGAGTTTATCTTTGATAAAATTAATGGGAACCTATCCCAAAATATAAGAATATTTGAATAAAAGAATATTCTGAATTGGAATGAGGCGTATGTTGTGTTTGTGTAACACTTGTTTATTATATACGCGAGTTATTCAGAAAGACCGGGTTTATCCCATTCTGAATAACTGATTTGACGATGTGTCGAGGATGAAGACGGTGGTCGAAGACCGAAGGTCTTCACATCGTTTGGGTGATTACTGATGATCTTGATTGGGTTATACACCCAAGAGGAGGGAATCAGTTGGTGATCGTCTAGACGTACTTGGAGATCGATGGATATGCGAGGAATAAGGTTCCTCTAGTTTCGTTCTGACCCAGAACGAACTTGTATGGACTGTGTGTCTGACATTGAATTTTGCTCTGTGTTGATTGATCTCTATTAAATATACATCTGCCTGGTGAAGGGGAATTCATTCCCTTACTTCACCCTTCTCTGAGACGTACGGGATCAGAGGTTGTTTACCGATAGACATCAGTCGCATGGTGTGAATTGCCTGTGTGGCATGCCAAAGTGGCAATTGATCAAGGCTTCTGTTGACTAGAAAAGTCTGGTGGTTGATGATCAAAGCACCGCCTGTGTGGCATAGCTTTGTGTAACGTTGATTCGCGAGCCTCACACCGCGGTTGTGAACCAGAAACGGGAGAGGACTGTAGGGAGGGCATGCGTTTCCTTCTAGCTAGGGTGGTGTCAGTAACCTACCAGCCCTGAAATTTATGTTATTTTCACCTGTGTGGTTGTTGCTGTTGCGAGGCACCTCGGATATATCGGTGACTGTGTGGAGCTGATGGTGTCATTTGGCTCATTTACGCCCCAAAGGGCAGGGAAACGCAGTGTTCAGGCACAATAATCCACATCGGTGGACCGGCCCTGACAATCCAAGGCTTGACTGCGCGCTTGCCTGAGACATGTGCTAGACTGTCTCTAATCGGCTGAGGACAATCCCTTTCCTCGGTTCATAGATGGAAATCCAATTTCCAAATACGTGACTTTGCAGTTTTGGTTGTAGAACCCAGTATAGCGACATGATATATGGTACCCATGCTGTATAGGATTGATACATTTATATTTTAAGTTGTTTTATACACTATGCACTTATAATAATATCAAATGATTTGGTTTTAACGTACCAAGCATGTTTGGCTATTATAAGGGAAAACCCTATCCTCCGGCTTGTGTTGCATTGTGTGATGGGACCTAGGTCTTATAATAGCTTCATTTTTTCAAAAAACATTACGCTGTTTTGTTATATGCACTGATATTCTTGGGAGGAAAACCGTTCTGTGTTATACGGCGTGGTCCCTTGATATATGTGATTTAAAGTAAAGCTTTAAATAATTGTTTTAGTTCTCACACCGGTCACATGACCGACCTGGAGTTTATTGATTTAACCTAAACTATGGGTGCCCTTATTTTGACACGGGCAGCTATTAGTTTTGGTTTTGCAGATTTTTATTCACAGGATCCTGATCTATAGCTGGAACGATATCCGGAAAGCTCTGTACCCGTATATCTCTTTCAGTTGTGTTTTGTATTATTTTTCCGCTACTACGTAATGTATTATAATCTCTGATATTTATTGAATTTATATTATTGATTCATACTCTGTATATTCTTGTATTCTGATTAATTGTTGTAATAAACAATGAAATGTTCATCTGTTTGTGTTCTGATTTGTCGTGTTCTCAAAACAATCTGGGGTTTTGAACGGTCTTGGTCGGTTTAGCGATCGATTTGGATCGAGCGAAATTCCTTTTCATTGCATTTGGTATCAGAGCTTTGGTTTACAGTGCACGGAGAATAAGACACGTTAGAACCAAACGGTAGAATTCATCAGAGATTGGATTAGTAATATCCAATGGGAATGACTCGTTAGAGATGGGATCGGTAGTATCCTAGAACGAGTGTGAAGAGTGTTGCTTTTAAAAATAAAAAAAATGAAAACAATTTTTGTTTTGAAAATTTAAATCGTTTTATATGTATTTGAATATTTATTTCTATTGAATTTGGACAATCCAATATATAAAGATTTTGCATATACGCCTTGCAAACGTGTATTCGAAGTTTTAATGTACTGGATAGTTATAGAATCACAATCTAGTTGCCCAGGGATAATTCTGGTGATGGGGCACCATCGCCAGTATTTATTTTCGAGTTTCGAAAGTGATATTTCTATATATTTCCATTAGACTGTTGTGAGAACCAAAACTAGATAGGGCTTATTGTTGTGATTTGGCATCAAAAATCTGATTTTTTAGATATGTATCAAAGTTATGTGATTGAAAAGATAATCAACTAATTGATTGTTGGTTGTGTTGTTTGATTATTGTTTGTCTATTTAAATGTTGAACCTTTAGCCAAATTGAACCAAATAGTGAATTGTATTGCAAATTAGTCGCATTTGCATGCATATACATGTACTTACATTGAACAGGTCATAGCAAGGAGGCTAGAGCAGAAGAATAAAATTGTTTGCCTGACAAATAGGTACATGTTTACGAATTTATTGGGTTTTGATGATTTTATGAGCCGATTGGGTAGCCGCTTGGCTGTTTCTTTTTCTTTTTGGATTGGTGAGGGCCATGGGAGGCTATTTGAAATATCCCGAAGCTCCCGGTGCAGGGGAGGTTATGGCGAAATTTTTCGAAAATTTAGGGTGTTAGCCAAATTTTTGAAAAATTTGAAAAGTTCTTAGAAACTGAAAAATTGAAGAACTTAAGCCATAATGAAAATACTGGAAGTTGATTTGATCTGTGAAACAACTTTTAGCTTCGTTCCTTTTCGTGGATGAAAAGTTTTAAGTGGGGGAGATTGTAATAACCCGAAAATCTAAGCCAATTTAAAAATTTTATTTTGGCAAATTTAGTGAATTTTGAATATTTAAAATGAATTATTTTAAATAATAACAACGAGAAATTTATTTTGAATAGAAATAGAATGTACATATTTATATAGATCGTCGTTAGAATATAAATATTTATTTTTAATTATAAAAGGAATTGAAAATGGCGCGGTTGTTCGAAAATTCGATTTCAAATGAATGTACAGGATTCAAAATAAACCGGATTTTAGTGAAACCAAAAATATTTGAATCTAATTGAAAATATCTTTCCAACGAATCTGAAAAATCAAAATTTCATAGCGGGGATAAAAAGTTATGCTCAGTTGAAAATTCAGAATAGTCGCTATGGAATTCTAGCCCTTAAAAATGGAAATTTTGCAAACGACTTCGGTTTTCGACAAAACCACTTTTGTTGGATTCGGGATGTCTATTTATTGCTATGTTCCAAAATTCATAATTTTCTGAATCAATATGTGAGCGTGGCAAAAGAAAACGTGTTTTGACAGTTTCTGTCAATTTTGGTCGACAAGAAAATGACCATTTTTCAAACGGTCTCAAAATTTGACGAAATTTGTTTTGTTAGGACTGTATCGTCAATACGAAGCTAGAAAATATTTTTCGCGAATTTTTAGAGTCTGTATGTGGCCCCGGTAAATTGAAATGCGCGTTTGAATTCAATATATAGATTTATATTTTGATTTTGACGAAAACTGATCGAAACGGCCAAATCAGCTTATGATACATATCCCATTATGTTCGAAATGGGGGTAATTAGCTATGGACGACAGGCGGTGGGTTCAATTTCGAGTTCGAAATAAAAAGTTACTTTTTGAAATAAAACTAATTAAATATATATATTTTATGTATGATTCCTCCTTATACTCTCCCTTCTAACCACTCAGTCAACACTTTTAAAAATAAAAAAATAAAAAAAGGGGGAAAATCGATTTGCACGCGTCGCCCCTCCCCCCTCCAGGCGCCACCGCCGTCGAGTGCACCCCCTCCTCCTCCTCCTCCCATTCTCCTCCCCTTCTCCTCCTCTTCTTCCTCCACCTCCTCCGCGCCTCTCCCCATCCTCCTTGCAATGAAGCGTAAGACCCGCCCCCCTTTTCCCTCCTCGCGACAGCCAACCGAGCCACCACAGTCCACCGCTCCGCCCTACCACCTCGCGAGCTCGAGAATCGAGACCCCCAAGCCACTGCACCCCATTCGCGAACCACCGTGAGCTGACGCCAGCCGCCCTCCGTCAGATCCGACGAGCCACACACCACTACGAGCAAACCCCCTCCTTTTCCGAATGATGTGAGCCTCTCTTTCCTATCTTGATTTATGTTATTTTATTTTATAAAGAGAATTCTGATTTTAAATCATATAAAATAGGATTTTTACTAAAAAGGTATGAACTTTATATTTAAAAGGATATGAATTTTATAAAATAAAAAGTGTGGTTTTATGAATATAAAGGTGAGATCCTTATACATGAAGTAATATCATAGAGATTTGACTTTTTTTTAGGAATAAAAATATGATTTTTATATCATAGGAAGAATAAAAATATGATTTTTATAGGATAGAGAATATAAAAATACGATTTTTATATATGTTATAGCGAAATAAAAATTCGATTTTTATACGAGTAAAGGATTGAAAATAGAATTTTTATATATTAGAGAATATAAAAATATAATTTTTATATATGTAGAGAAATAAAAATCTGATTTTTTTATTATATATATAGTGAGATAAAAATGTGATTTTAATATGAACAGCGTGGAAAGGTCGCATTGGAATTTTGGGCATAGCCGAACCGTTCAGAAATAAAGAATGGCGGAGTGGAACCCAAAGGTGAGAACTCCTCAGTTTTATTTTGATTTCTAGTTGAAATATATACTAGGATGCAGACGGTGCTTAGTAGCACCCGACACCCGTCGTCCACAGACCACAGATGGCTTGTTTGTTTGATTGATGTGTTGTGAAATTTTATTGTGTGATGTGCAATGGAATAAAATATTTTAGTGGAAAATATTTTATAGTTAAAAATATAATTTTTAACGTATATATAAAATAAATAGTAATAAACAAATCGAACGATTTGTTTATATACACTGATTTGACTGATATTGATTGGGACGATAAATTTTACACATCGCCCAACTGCACAAATAAAAATCTGTGTTTGTTGATGTGAAACCCCACACGGGTGTTAGGATGAAATTGGCCATACACTAGTCCCAATAATTAGTTGTATGTCGATCGATGGATTGACAGGCTGTTATAAGCGTTAAATATTTATATTTGATGCTTATGCAGTGTAGAATGCACTTTGGGTGATGGTTGCCTGTGTTTGATTGTTGTAGTGTACGTGTCTGTATGAAATCCATATAATTAACACTATATAGTAGTTGATTGGACCTCATTCCAATTTGGAAAATATATATTCATGTGTTGAATAGAAGAAAATTCATATGTTGAATAAAATATAAATTCATGTGTTGAATAAAATATGTATTCATGTGTTGAATAGAAAAAAATTCATGTGTTGAATAAAATATATATTCATGTGTTGAATAGAAGAAAATTCATGTGTTGAATAAAATATATATTCATGTGCTGAGTAGAAGAAAATTCATGTGTTGAATAAAATATATATTCATGTGTTGAATAAAAAGAAAATTCATGTGTTGAAGAAAATATTCATTTGTTGAATAGAATAACGAAGTTATTGAAATATATAAATCCGTGTTGGTTAGATATGCGCCATTTTGACGCGAACGATATTTATATCGATTATATTCGTTTTTATAATGATTATAGAAAAGGAAGTGATTTCAAAATATAACGTTTTGAAAATATTATCATTTATAGATTAATGATATGGAATATTCAATTTTGATTAGAAATTGAATATGAAGTTGAAATCGTTTTGAAAACGAATATTGAACGATTTATAAAATATGTTTTGAAAGGAAATCGACGAAATATATATAATATATTATATATATAATGGCCTGAATAGAACGCGCCGCACCGCGACAGTTCGCGAATTTCGACCATTGACTTCGAACGGATATTACGGGAGATCCGACTGTCGGATTCTCCTAAAACCTGAACCGTTGGGTTCGTATTGAAAAGTTCTTTGTAATGAATATTAGAAATTTGAAATCTAACGGTTGGATTTGGAATTATGTCCAAATCAAATTTGGACAAGGTCGCTGTAAGTGCAGTTCGATGGCCGCTGATGGAAATCGACTGTACGGGCCTTGATAAAATTATTAAAAATAGTAATAATTTGTGTAAAATCTTAATAAATGATTTGTGAAGAATTGGGATGAAAAATTCCAAATTTGAAAAGATAAAAATTGATTTTTATCGAAATGAACTAGGTTTGAACTAGAATTATAATCCCATTTATTTTTAAAATAAATAAAGAGGATTTGAAATGGTTTTGAGAATAACCAGAATTTCCAATATATAAAGTGGAAATGGATTTGAATCGAAATTGCCTTTGGAATATTTCGATGTTGGATTTCATGATTATACAGATATTGTTATGGAAATTTGAAAGATATATTTATATCGTTATTTCCAATACGATATTTGTTGGTCGTAGAATTTGATATTGAATATATGCCGATATATTTTCTATTCAGAGCCTTGTATTTAATATCAAATGGGATTTGGGTTTGTCAGGAATGGTGTCTTCATTAACACTGTTCTTAAACCCAGTTGAGAAAAAGATTAAATCTTTTTATTTAGATTTAATGAAGTATACCAATTAAATGATGTTTAATTGGAATTGAATTAGAATGTGATTTTGGGTTTATATTGAACCGTGTTTTAAGTGACAGTTGTTCTTTAACCCAGTTAAAGACAGGATGTGATTTCCCAAGTTTAATAATCATTGATAGTGATTTTTGGGAAGATTAAAACCAAGTGGAGTTTTAATGAATCTTTAATTAGATTGAAATGATTGAGAATGGAGTATCACCAGTTTTGCTCCAGGTGATAGTTAAATCTTTAATTAGATTTGAACGTGAAATGGTAGTTGAATTTACCTATAACACCGTGGTGTTAGATATGAAGTATTGCCAGTTTTACTTCATCGGATGAATAGGTTGGGATTGGGAAAATAAAATAAATGATTACTTCGGTGTGGTTCGCTAATCCCGACTAGTTTGAATTGATATTCAAAAGAAGATTAAAGAATAAATTTAAAGAGTTTATCTTTGATAAAATTAATGTGAACCTGTCCCAAAATATAAGAATATTTGAACAAAAGATTATTCTGAATTGGAATGAGGTGTATGTTGTGTTTGTGTAACACTTATTTATTATATACGCGAGTTATTCAGAAAGACCGGGTTTATCCCATTCTGAATAACTGTTTCGACGATGTGTCAAGGATGAAGACGGTGGTCGAAGACCGGAGGTCTTCACATCGTTTGGGTGATTACTGATGATCTTGATTGGGCTGTACACCCAAGAGGAAGGAATCAGTTGGTGATCGTCCAGACGTACTTGGAGATCGATGGATATGCGAGGAATAAGGTTCCTTCGGTTTCGTTCAGACCCAGAACGAACTTGTATGGACTGTGTGTCTGACATTGGATTTTGCTCTGTGTTGATTGATCTCTATTAAATATACATCTGCCTGGTGAAGGGGAATTCATTCCCTTACTTCACCCTTCTTTGAGATGTACGGGTCAGAGGTTGTATATCGATAGACATCAGTCGCATGGTGTGAATTGCTTGTGTGGCATGCCTAAGTGGCAATTGATCAAGGCTTCTGTTGAAAAGAAAAGTCTTGTGGTTGATCATCAAAGCACCGCCTGTGTGGCATAGCTTTGTGTAACGTTGATTCGTGAGCCTCACACCCCGTTTGTGAACCAGAAATGGGAGAGGACTGCAAGGAGGGCATGTGTTTCCTTCTAGCTAGGGTAGTGTCAGTGACCTACCAGCCCTGATATTTATATTATTTTCACCTGTGTGGTTGTTGCTGTTGCGAGGCACCTCGGATATATCGGTGACTGTGTGGAGCCGATGGAGTCATTTGGCTCATATATGCCCTCAAGGGCGGGGAAACGTAGTGTTCAGGCATAATAATCCACATCGTTGGGCCGGCCCTGACGATTCAAGGCTTGTCTGCGCGCTTGCCTGAGACATGGGCTAGATTGTCTCGAATCGGCTGAGGACGATCCCTTGCTTCAGTTCATAGATGGAAATCCAATTTCCAAATATGTGACTTTGCGGTTTTGATTGTAAAGCCTAGTATGGCGACATGATATATGGTACCCATGCCGTCTAGGATTGATACATTTATATTTGAAGTTGGTTAATACACTATGCACTTATAATAATATCAAATGATTTGTTTTTAACGTACCAAGCATGTTTGGTTATTTTAAGGGAAAACCGTATCCTCCGGCTTGTGTTGCATTGTGTGATGGGACCTGTGTCTTATAATAGCTTCATTTTTTCAAAAAAGCATTGCGTTGTTTTGTTATATGCACTGATATTCTTGGGAGGAAACCCGTTTCGTGTTATACGGCATGGTCCCTTGATATATCTGATTTAAAGTAAAGCTTTAAATAACTGTTTTAGTTCTCACACCGGTCACATGACTGACTTGGAGTTTATTGTTTTAACCTAAACTCTGGGTGCCCATATTTTGACATGGGCAGCTAGTAGTTTTGGTTTTGTATATTTTTATTCACAGGATCCTGATCTATAGCTGGAACGATATCCGGAAAGCTCTGTACCCGTATATTTCTTTCAGTTGTGTTTTGTATTATTTTTCCGCTGCTACGTAATGTATTGTAATCTCTGATATTTATTGAATGTATATTATTGATTCATACTCTGTATATTCCTGTATTCTGATGAATTGTTGTAATAAACAATGAAATGTTCTTCTGTTTGTGTTCTGATTTGTTGTGTTCTCAAAACAGTCAGGGGTTTCGAACGGTCTTAGTCGGTTTAGCGATCGATTCGGATCGAGCGAAATACCTTTTCGTTACAAATATTTTTTATTTTGTTCCTTGAGGGTTGGATCGTTCTTATGTTTTGATATGTTTCTTATAGGGATGTGAGACATGTCCATACTCATATTTTGATATGTTGCTTATGGGGATGTGAGACATGTCTGTACTCATATTTTGATATGTTGCTTATGGGGATGTGAGACATGTCCATAATTTTTACCAATTTTATTTGTGACCATTTTGCCCTTGTTAGTCTTGTACAGGGCATAACTTTTTACTGGGATCGAATGAGATGCTGAGATCGGTCTCATTGGAAAGGAACGGTGTTACCAATTCCGTAGAGTGGTCACATTAAAGATTGGTTTAGCAGTTTGGGAGGAATCGTTGTTTTCGTGTTTCACAATTTGTTGTTCAGGTTTTTGAACCACTGGTGGGCTGATTAGGAGGGGCCCATTAGTGGGATGGTGGGAGGCTATAAATAAGGGGTTAGAGGCATGAAGAGAGGGTTACTTTCTTCATTATTTCATATGGTTGAGCTCGTGATCCTTCTTGCTCAATAAAATACACCTTTCCACCATTAAAATTCTAGATCTATATAAGAGAATCAAAGATCTACATCGTTTGAAGCTAGATCTACGCAAAGTGAAGAGAGATCTCATCAAATTGTAAGATTTGGAGAGTGTTCTTCGCTGTTCGGAATTCAGATTCACTTTTTTGTGTCGTTTTGGTGAATTGGTGAGTGATATGCATCTCTCACACGGATTCAATCAAGTATATACGTGTTTGATCTTAATTTCATGATTTTCAAGCGTTTCCTCATAAATCTAAGTGTATTTTTATTTGATTCGACATAGGATTCTGGCAACTTAAAATCGGTAATGTAACATCCCAGAATTTTGTCAATTTATTTTAAATATTTTAAAACTGTTTAAATGATTAATTAGAAATTAAAATGGATTTTTATACTTAATTTATCGATTTAATCATCAATATACGATTTAAATTTTAAGATATCGAATTATCGTAATATGGAAAAGGTGAAATAATTGAATCCGCAGTTAAAACTGAATCAAAGCAATTCAAATTATCAATATAAATAATATGGGAATATAAATGATAACAATAGCTAATTATAGACGAATTTAATTATTTGAAATCGATTTATATATTTCAATTGAATTTAATTTAAAGTCATCGATTCAATATCGACAATCTGTATATACGATCAAAATAAATTAGAGAATATTTTTCCGTTAATTTTTGAGTATCATATCAACTTGGAAATGTTGGTTGTTGCACATCAATAGGGGTTCGGAACTGCAAATTATATGATTACAAAATTTAAAGGGATAAGAACAAAATCTAATCAAAATTAAATACACATTTCATCAACCACCCTATATTTCATACGAGGCCAACCTATATTTTAATTCGTAGACCTATTCTTTTAATTCTCGTGCTAAATGTTTCTTCTTCTCGATATCAAGGGAATACCAAATTAATGGTTGTGTACTCGCTGCCTTTCCCTTGGCTATAAAACCATTGTGATATCATCTTTCTATTCACAAATAAAAAACAATCGATTCCTCCTAGAAACCAAAAGCTTCAGACAAACTAAAAATGTCCATCCTCAAATTCTATTTGAAATCAAATAAATTGTGATACTCCGGTCTCCCTCTTTATTTCGTTTAGCTCCAGAGAATAGAAAATTAAAACTGGTTCTCTTCATTCCTTTTCTTTCTTGTCATTCAGAATCTAATTCCTTCGATCCATATTAAAAAAATCAAAGAGGGAATTTGAATCGCAATCGAGGACTGCGATGTTCCTGAAGCTCATCGTCGCTCAACGCGCTCGCATAGGGTGCGATGATGGAGCTTAATTGAATCTGTCATGTTGGGATTTCGAAGTAGTATTAGGGCGTTGGTCTCCTTCTCAGGGGCGACAGGAACGGTGCTGATATGGGTGAACTATGATGATTTAAGGAGTACGACAAGGGAAGGCAAAATGAAAGTTGCGATTGGGGAGTTGCGAGTTGGATGTGTGATAGGTCAACAGGTGATGCGGTGATTTCTGTCAGTGGATAAGGTTGCGGTGAGGGTTTTTGGGTCAAGAGAAATGGGGTGCGCTTGTGTGGAGTTCAGTTTACTGATGATTAAACGGTGGTGAAGTAGGAAAAGTGCAGCAGTTAAAGAGGAGTAGGCAAAGGCAGTTGGTGATCGTGATGGGGAAATTAGACAATAAGGCAATGAAGGTGTTCTGTTGTCAGTTTTGAGGTGAGGCAGTGGTTGTGAATAATGGAGAGGAGATGAAGATCATCCATGAAGTGTTCGATGGAACGTCATAATGGATAGGCAGTTGTATAGCTGTTAGATCATACTTGGTAATGATCAGTAATGTTTGTGGTTATGCTTCGTCAATTAGTCTAGTGGATCGCAGCCGCAATAAGGTATATATTTTAATAGATTTAAATGGCATAGAAAATTTATTCAAGTAATTTATTTTAAATAAATAATTGCTTAATAAATGAATAAAATCGAATAAATCGTAGGTGCGGACTAAATTCATTCAAGTGGATTGGAAGGCGAGATGATAGTGAATTTTAACAGGATATTCAGCAAATCAAGGTGAGCAATCTCACTTAAAAAATTATTTTTATCATTAAAAATAATTTGTTGGTTGTTTTGGTTGCATTGCTATTATTAATGAATTGTGGTTATATATATTTATATATATATTCGTTACATTAGGCTTGGTGGTTGTGGTTATTATATATATTGGATTTCCCGCAGTACCATTAGCGGATGCCCGCACTATCATTAGCGGATGACCCTATCGCCCCACGATATATGAGTGGATGACCTTTTATACTGCGATGTCCTGCCTTAAAGCAGGATTGGTATTATTTATGTTGTTTGACATTTTTGAATGCAGGAAAACAGGTTGGAGGATTCCTCAAATTTATTTACTATTGTTTACATATTTATATGTGTGTGATGCGTGAATTGAATGGATGATCTATTTGTTTGGATATTAGAATATCATTAGCCCTGGATATTTATATTTTAAAATATCAAAAAGGGATATTTGAATTTAAAAAGGGAAATTTGCTTTTTGAAATAGAAAGGGAAATTCAAATGGGTTAGGAAATATTTACTTATTTGAATAATAAAAATAAGGGATTGAATTTATAAAGAATATTTATAAATGGAAATAAATATTATCGTTTGATAATATTAAATTTTAATTTCAAGTTTGAATTTTAAAAGGAAAATTTATTTTCTAGAATGAGAATTGGATTTCAAATGAAATTTGAAATAGAAACTGGTTTCAATTTTTAAAACCAGAAGTGAAATTTATAAACGATGTTTACAAATATAGAAGGGAATTTTCAGTGGATAATTTATAATTTAAATTCAAGTATAGTTTTAAAAAGGCATTTATAATTGAGAATCGTTTCAAAATGAAGTAATGGAATTATTTCTGATGTTCAGAATGTAGAATAAATCCAGCAGATTTATTATTAAAATTCGACTATGTCGAAATTATAATTTCAAATTATTTCAGAAGGGGAAATTATAAATATATTTAGTAGAAATTATATTTTTGAACTATGAATCCTAAGAAGATAATACTTAAATATTTGAATATGAAAATAGCTGCGATGCTTATATTTATAAGTTATAATAATAAAATAAAACAGGAATCAAGTTCCAAATGGAGGTCAAATTGGAAGTTTGTTTTAAAGATATAATATACGGAAAATCATTTAGAAACAATTGTTATAAATGGATGAAGTAATTTTCATCGTGTAATTGGGAAATAAATTTCCAAATATAAGAAATGACAATTAAAAAGAATATTTGTAAATGAAATAGGAAAGGAATTTCGTCGATAAGTAATGTCAGGTTTGTATTACAAACTCTTATTCGTCTCGAGATAAGAACGTTGTCGATCAAGGTTTGAGAGGTAATTAAAATACCCAACTTGAATGACTTCACTATTATCAAGGGATGATATTGGTTTGTAATGGAAGAGAATGTCGAATAAATGGTCTTCCTATAACTGGAATTTATAATTGGAATTCGATTATATCGAATTTTTATAAAATAATTTATGTTCAAGGAAGTTGAATTTGATATAGAAATTGAGTTGTAAATAATTTATGATTGAGTTATGAATTTTTCAACAATTGTGGAAAATCGAGGTATTTAAGTTAGATATGCAAAACAGTTTTAATTTATATTTAAATACATCGAGGAATGAGATTGGAAAACGAAGTTAACATTTATATTTAAATTATAATTAAAACGAACTCGCCGCAGCGCGGTAGTTCATGATTTGACGATTCGAACTTTAATTGAGTATACATAACTCAATATAAGTCGGAAATTTGATGAAACAAGAAACGCCCGGACCTATTGAATAATAGTTTTCTAAGGGAAGAGAAAAATCTGGAATTCGTTATATAGATTTTGAGTTATTTCAAAACCAAATTTTCAGAAAAATAGCGCTATAATCGTTTTAAATCATAACGGTTAATTAAAATAAATAAAAGGATTTTGAGTGGATAAAAATCAGAATTTCCATTAGAAAACCAAGATTTGAGTTGACAAATAAATATGTACTCAAGCGGAATGAATAGAGTGATTTTTAATATAAAAATCCGATTTTAATAATTGAATGAAGTTAACTAATTTGGAAAGAAAAATTAGTTAATGAAATTTTGAATCGAATTTAACTATGGTTAAATAAATCGAATTTGTAAATTAAAATTTGAAACTGAACTTGAAACTCGAATTAGAAATAGAATTTGACTTGTTTATAAGTCAATAAAAATGGAGTTAACAAGATGGATTCCAGTTAAAAAGTGAAACGAGCGAATGTGTTAATTCAAGTATAAATTAGCAAATCGGATAGTGTAAGTGTAAGTGATGGATTGATTTAAATAAATGATGGAATATATATGAGACAGGTATGGGATGAAGAGTATGAAGATTTTAATTTAAATGCCCGACAAAAAGGTACATATTTCAATTACATATGAGATTTTATGAGCCTAATGGGCAAGCCGCTTGGCTTTTTGATTTTCTTTTTGAATGGAAAGGGCCTAGAGAGGCGAGTTGAGGTTTGAACTATTGGCCGGTGCAAAGGAGGTGCTGGCGAAATTTTCCGAAAATTTAAGGAGTTAGAATATTTTTGAGAAATTTGATAATTATAAATCAGTATATCGATATACATAGAATTCGATAAGGATTTGGGAAAATGGTTAATGAACGAATATAAATTAAAAGGGCCAGTGATTTGTTGATGGATGTTTGTTTTCCCTTTGATAGTTAAATCACCGGCTATCAACGATTTTTGATCATCGTTGTCAATGCGGAGAGACCGGTTGGATTTAATATCCGAAAAACGCTCTGTATTGGCATAGACGTTGCAAAATAGATTGTGTTGAAGAAATTGAAGAAGACGAAGTGAAATGCAAGGGCTGATCTGTTTGTCCAGACCAGGACAACTTGTATGGACGAATGTCTAACAGAGTATTCCTAACAAATCACATAAGACGATCTTTTCGAGATATTACGTTTGGTGGTGAAGGAATTCGTTTCTCTTAGCTTTTTATACCCGTATTATTTGGGAAGATCAATTTAATAACCTGGAAAATCCGAGCCAATTTAAAAAAATTATTTTGGCAATTTTAGTGAATTTTGAATATTTAAAATGAATTATTTTAAATAATAACGATGAGAAATTTGTTTTGAATAGAATTAGAATGTATATATTTATATAGATAGACGTTAGAATATAAATATTTTATTTTAATTATAAAAGGAATTGAAAATGGCGCGGTAGTTTGAAAATTCGATTTCAAATTTCAAATGAATGTACAGGGTTCAAAGTAGACCGGATTTTAGCGAAACCAAAAATATTAGAATCTATTTGAGAATATCTTTCCAACGAATCCGAAAAATTGAAATTTCATAGAGGGAATAAAAAGTTATGCCTAGATGAAAATTCAGAATAGTCGCTATGGAATTTTTGACCCTTAAAAATGGAAATTTTGCAAACTACCTCTGTTTTCGACGAAACCACTTTTGTTGGATCCGAGATGTCAAATTATTGCTAGATTCCAATTTTCATTATTTTTGAAATCAATATGTGAGCGTGGAAAAGGAAAACGCGTTTGACTAATTTCAGTTGATCTTAATCAACTAGAAAATGGCCATTTTTCAAACGGTCTCAGAATTCGATGAAATTAGTTTTGTTAGGACCGTATCGTCAATACGAAGCTAGAAACAATTTTTCTGGAATATTTAAAGTTAGTATTTGGCCCCGGTAAATTAAAATATATGTTCAAATTTAATATATATTGATTTATATTTTAATTTAAACGGAAACTGATCGTAACAGCAGAATTGGGTTACGAAACATGTCCCATTGTGTTCGGAATGGGGGTAAATAGCTAGGGGCGACAGTCGTTGGGTCTTATCTGGGGTTTGTATTAAAAAGTTGCTTTTTGAGATAATTAAATATGATATAAATAAATTTATAAAACCCCATATATTTCCTTTCCTCTTCCCCACCGTTGACTTCAGTTTCAAAATAGAAAAAAGAAACCTCAATGTTCAAATCGCGACCACCTCCAGGCCACGCCAGCCTCCATCGCACCCACCGCCGCGCCTGGCCTCCCCTATCCCCTCTCTCCTCTACCCAATTCGAAGCCACCCCAATCCAGTCCCGTCACTGAAGACCCCCACGCCCAAATCGACCGCTACCTCCAACGCAACCACCGCCACCCTCCTCTGGCCGGATTCCGCCCCCACCGCGAGCTCCAGCACCCCGGCGCGATGTTGCCCCCTCCGATGATTTTCAGTAAGTGTTTTTCTTTTTCTTTTTCTTTTTTTCCCTTACTTCTTTTATATATGATTAGCTTTAAAAATAAAAGGGAAAATTTGTTTTCTTTTTACATAGTAAAAATAAAGAATATTATAAAATAAAGATTCATATGTTGAATAGAATAAATAGTCATGTGTTGACGATACTCATGTGTTGAGAATATTCATGTGTTGAAACTTATTATGTGTTAAACGAAATATTTTAACAATAAAATTCACATCTTTATCATATATAAAATTAGAAACTAGTTAAGATGAGTGGTTTCCTAGGTACTGATCTGATGTTGGTTTCGGCCTTCGGGGTTAATACTTAGGGAATCGTTCTCTTACTAATTTACGGTTGGAGTCTGATTAAGAATTAAACGAAAGAATTCATCAGAGATTGGACTAATAATGTCCAATAAGAATAACTCGTTAGAGATGGGATCAGTAGTATCCTAGAGCGAGTCGAAAGAGTGTTATTTTTAAAATAAGAATTGAAAACAAATTTTGTTTTGAAAGTTAAATTCAAATATACGTATTTGAATATTTTATTTGTATTGAATTGGACAATCAAGTATATAGAGATTTTGCATATACGCGTCATGAACGTATATTCGAAGTTTTAAATATACTTGATAGATATAGAATCACACTCTAGTTGCCCGGGGATGATTCTGATAATGCTGCAGCGTTACCAGTATTTATTTTCGAGTATCGAAAGTGGGATATCTATATATTTCCATCAGACTGGTGTGAGAACCAAAACTAGATAGGGCTTATTGTTGTGATTTGGCATCAAAAATCTGATTTTTGGACTATGTATCAAAGTTATGAATTTGAAATGGTTTTAAAAATTACTGGAATTTCCAATATATGAATTGGAATGGATTTGAATCGAAATCATCTTCGGAATATTTCGATATTGGATTCCGTGATTATACGGATATTGTGGAGGGATTTGGAAGATTTATATATATATATATATATATCGTTATTCCAATACGATATTTGTTGATTTCAGAATTTAATATTGAATATAAGCCAATATATTTTCTATTCAGAGCCTTGTTTTTAATATCAAATGGAATTTTGGGTTTGTCGTGAACTGTGGTTAAATGACATTGGTTCTTTAACCCAGTTAAAGCAGGATTAATGTCCAGAAAATTGAACAATCAATAAGAAATGATTTTAGAGATCGAAACCAATTGGAGTTGAATAAATCTTTAATTAGATTGTGAATGTATATATGGTAATTAAATTACCAAAATATGAAATGTGATTAAACCAAATACACTTGGTTGTTGATATTGATTGGGATTGATTGATTGTTTGGATTGTGCTCGACCAGTTTATGAGCAAGATATGCTTTTCCATTTAGCATTGGGTTGGGTAGAAATACTGCTATGCTAACATCATGTGAAACACTTCACGATTTGACTATGAGATGTGTAGCGCTGTGGTAGTGTCCATTTCAAATTTAATGAATGATTTTGAAATGATATTTTTCTTAAGTGAAAAGAACAGTATTCCCGATTTTGGACAGGGAGTGTTTTATAAAAATGTTTTTTAAAACAGAAAGGATTTCGAGGGCTAAAACCCGATGATTTCGAAACGATTTGGAAAAATGTTATGGTTTTACATTGTAGTTCATCACATATTCGATTAGTTGCTATTAATGATGTATCTTTTTGGTGGCGGAGAATTTATTCTCTTGCTTAACACCCTTCTTTGGGACGTACGAGCTCAAAGGTTATGTGATTAATAGTGACTGATCATATGTATGAATTGCTGATTTGAAGTACTATATTTTGAAAGTACTTGTGATTATTATGTTGTGAAATGGTTTTCCCTACTTCGGGATATAAAAATGATTTAGTATGTGGCTAAAGATTCTGGTAACCCGGATGACTAAAAGTATGGGTGAGATAGGCGGTGTATGCTTCCATGCGTGGGAGGTGCATCGTCGGTGTAGCCTGCTCCATAGTGGGAGTTTCACATATATATCGAGTTGCTTAGGTGTGTGCCCTTTTCCTTGTCTAGGGGGAGCCCGATATTTGGTTGCATACTTGTTTGTATGGATTGTTATGTTTTGGAATTCATATTTCCAAATGATTTGATTTGAGATCCCGAAGTGAAATCTACTTTGATATGAGAGTTAGATATGTATTTCAAATGATTTGAAATAGAATTCGGGAAATAAAGTCCAAAGGAATAATTTCTGTGAATTGAATTGATTTGGAAAATCTAAGTGTGGTGATTAATCAAATGGGTAGATTTGGATATCACATGTTGATTGATGCATAGTAGATCCATATATCTATATTGATTGTTGTTTATACACTAGCATTCATGGGGGTAAACCCCTTCCGCGTTAGCGGCGTGGTCCCGTGATTTGCCTTACCATTTTGATAAGTTAATTTTAACTGTAGAGTTTCTCACACCAGTCCCATGACTGACCTGTAGTTGTTTTTCCCTTGCAAACTCGGGTGCCCCAATTTCCCACACGGGCAGTCGAGTAGTTTATTTTGCAGATTTATAAGAAGGATTCTGGAACGAAGCTTAAAGCTATGTCCAGAGCATTGTTAGTTTTCCGCTGTGCATTATACTACATTTATTGTAAATTAATCTTCTGTTGTAATATATGTTTCGATGTACTCTGATATTCTGTACTCTGATGTAACATTATTATGATGTTTATAAAAGTCTTCTGTTATTTGTTTTGATGTGTTGTATGCCCAGAGTTAGCGTATGTGGGGTTCGAACGGCCTTGGTCGATTTAGCGATCGATTAGGTTCGGGCGAAATCCGTATCATTACAATCAACTAGTGATTTGACAGGTTTGACGATGTGACATTCAAAGTGTATGGTGGCCAGATGTTCTAAAAAGATAGACGTAGCCTCAAGCCTCACAACCGGGAAATGACAAAAATCGGGCAGGTAGCAAGGCTAGGTGGGTCGTACCCAAGTAGGGTATATTTGTCACCGATCTAGAGAAAATTCAATATTCATTCTTTTTTCGATTCTGTATCTTACAGATTACGGTTGGACGGCCATCAACCGTGGGTGACAATATATTCGCTACACTCAAGCTAAATGAGTGAGCGGTCATGTGTGGCCGGGTTGCAAGATGTTCTTGTTGAACCCCAGTGTATCCCCTCTAGATTACACTGATCGGGAGGTGGTCCCATTCCTTGTCATTGTTGGAATCCAATCTCCAATAAGCATTTGCAGTTTTTTATTTTATACCATATATGTAGAGCGTGAGATGCAAGCGTTCTACTATTTGATTTTTTATTTGGATAGACATTATTATAATATCACTGGATTTTGATATCAAAAATATTTTGGCTATAGTAAGGTAAAAACCGTCCATGTTTATATATGGCTTGGTCTTACTATTGCCCTTTATTTCAAAAGATTTTTCAAAGTTAAACAATATGGTTGGAGTTTACTCACACCAGTCCCATGACCGACCCAAAGTTTATTTTGTTTGTTTTTCGTAAACTCTTGGGTGCCCAAATTTGTACGGGCAGTTAAGTGTTTCATGCTTTTACAGATAACCTTGGAGGAGCTTGAAGTAGGAGGCTTCATCGTTAGTTATTTTAGAGTTATTTTCCGCTGTATCAAATGTTGTATTGTACTCTGATGATGGTATGACTATATGACATAAAATTTTGTATTTTAAAAGTTTATGTTATATAATATATTTTATTCGTTCTGCTGTGAGGTTCTGTGTTGTTGTTTCCATTCTTCTTCAATCTATTTCTATTTCTTTAAGCCTAATGACTCGTATTTCTGTATTATTTGAGTTGGACATGAGTTGTATTAGTCAGCTCAGATGGTATGGATTTGAGGGCCATTACAGGTAATTTATTTGATCATTCATATGTTTATGCAAGTTAGATCCATCATTTTAGTTTAATTACCGATTTATCATGATTTAGTTACTTTTTTATGATAATTGTCATTTTGATTTTATTAGTGATTTCATGAAGTGTGCATTGTTGGATTTAATGATTTGGATGAGTGGATTTCATCGATATCGTCGTTTGTCGAAGATTTTGTTAAGTTTGGAGCTATTTTGGTCAGATATGGAGTTAGGTCGTTTTTCTTAGGTCGTTGATGACGTGGCATGAGCTTGGGTCATGTCTTGTTACTCAAGAAATGGGTCAGGTTATCTAAAAGTAGGTCGGATCGTTCATCTTCAAATGGTAAGGCACAAAAGTCAGGTCGTTCGGAGTAGGTCAGGTCGTAGGAGCTTCTCTGGCTTCAGGTCGACATAAGGCTTGGGTCGCTCAAGTGTCGGGTCGCTCAAGTGTTAGGTTGCTCAACTGTTGGGTCGGTCCAGAAGGGGAAAAGGCAGGTCATTGTCAAGATTGAAGTGTTGGGTCGCTCAAGTGTTAGGTCGCTCAACTGTTGGGTTGGTCCAGAAGGGAAAAAGGCAGGTCGTTGAGAAGCTTGAAGTGTTGGATCACTCAAGTGTTAGGTCGCTTAAGTGTTAGGTTGTTTGTAACCTAAGAAGTCGGGTCGTTCGTGACCTAAGAAGTCGGGTCATTCGTGACCTAAGGAGTCGGGTTGTGATGATTGCCCATAACCCCCACACTAAACATGAGGAATAATGCGCTGAAGGGTGTGTCAGGCAGCTATGGACGATCATCAAAGTAGGTAAACAACATCGAAACCGGTCGTAGAACTCATAGCGCAAGGATAAAATATAATAGAACATATACAATAGGTACTAGTAATGAGGCATCATATAGCAAGCTTTTGAAAACTTTCTCAACATCCTGAAAGGTTATCCAACTAATACCAAAGTTTGTACATAAGTCCTCACTACAACACTCATAGAGCACTCAACAACAGAAATAGAAATACTAGAAAGTAATAAAACTGGTACGCCAGCCTCCTGCTCGCCTCCGCACAGCAGCATCATCCTCACTAATCACCTATAACTTGCTACTTAGTCTTCCCATCCACAACCAGATGAACATCCTAAGGTAATAAGAGGAGACTTAAAACCTTGAGTCAAACAACAGTCTTAGTGAGCGATAAAATAGCTAACAAACTTCAACAATAAAGTATATGAGAAGGGATAGATAAACATACTAATCTACCCACAACACCAGAGAAGAACTCCACCTTATTTTCCCCACATTATATAGTGATAGCCTTTACTTTAAACAATTCAACTATACATCCCTGAAAACTAGAACACTCATTCAATCATGGCAAAGCACTCATGACATCCAAATTATAGATCTCATGTAAACCATCCTAATCGAACTCAACACCCTTCAAGCACAAGCCCCAGAGGCCTAAACCAATATCAGACAAGCGCCCAAGGAACATCTCCTTCGACGTTGGGCAATCTGCATGAGACGGTTCAAACAAAGCAACTAATCAATCATGACAGACTCTGGCTATCACCACCAATCCTGCTTTGAAACCATCGTTAATTGTATGACGACCAACCTTACCATATGTCAAGGGCTAATGGTAACCCCAGTTCTAGCATAAACTCCATACTCCTTTCAATGATACGTATGTATGTCCAACCTTGACAACTAGGCCTTTCAACGATACCTGGTATACTCGACCTACAACCAGTCTTTTGGGTGGCCCCATCGTACCCCTGCTTTGAGCCTGTTAGAATTTACGACAATGATAATCTCTCAGCCTTCTCATCTCTAGTCATGCAACTTGACAACTTTTCATAGCCTAAGCAACCTTCTCGAGCAACCATTATCCACCAACTCACAACCTTTGAGTTGTCACCTCATTCGTTGTTCTACACCGATCAACGAACACATTCAACACTTCGAATATTCCCGCTTGAATTCTCCTCGAAGTTATCACCATCACCAAGCCAAGTTACACCACTGCGCTGCGGCTTGAGTAGTGTTCGGTGGGTTGCCCCCAAAAAGTATTTTTTTTCAAGCTCTTTTCTTCATATCCAGGCTGTACCCGAAAAATGTACTTTTTCAGAAAATGACTCCATTGAAAACAAATCATCGCACTTAAGCCATCCACCACAACGTGTAGAAGCGCTGCTGAAAACTCCTCGAACTCGATCGATCGGCCAAAATACCCAACCGACCAACCCATTTGGACCCGATCGACCCGTGCCTTCCAACCCAATCGACCCGACTAGCTGTGTCCAACCCCAGATCCTCCTGACCTGGTTATGTCTGACCCGACCTGATGCCCTCACACAGTTCCATCTCGGCCGACCCAAAGGACAACTGACCCAATCAGAATGGACCGACCCGAACCACTTGCTTTCTCAACAAAACATGAACTTCAACCCAACCGACCCGGTAACAACCAACCGACCCGATAGGACCGACCAGGTATGGACCGATGCGACCCAAAAGTTTGACCGACCAATTTTCTGGCTTGTTCCCAGGACAAGTTTTAAACCGGCCCGACGCACTTCTGACCGACCCAAACCCTGACTTGCTCCCCAAGCCACAACTTGACCGACCCGACCAGCTTGAGGCTGACAAGAAACCTGCACACCTCCGTTTCAACTCTGATTTCGACTATAACTTTGCCAAACGATACATTCGATGGAACCAACTCAACTAATTCACCAAATACAATCATAAACATGTCATAACAACGCTAGCAATATAAATATGATGATTATCACTAAAATTATGCAAATTTCACCAAAACCATTAAAATTAATATATGATCAAAATGAGAGGTCTAACTTGCATAAATGTATGAAATAGCCTGGAATTATGGTACAAACTTGCTAAGTAAGATCATAGGGTGATCTCTATGAAAATGAACTTAATATGGCATAGATCTATGGAAAAACACTTGAATTTGATGAGAAACATACATAAACACACATATACTTCATTGAATCCATGTGACAGATGTAAATTACTCACCGATTATCCCAAACTAGCAAAAATCAAAGGAATATGAATCCGAACAGCAAGCACTTCGCACCAAACACCTTAATCTAATGAATGCTTTCCTCAATCGATGTAGATCTAGCCTCCAATGGTTTAAATATATGATTTCCCTTCTTGGATTTTGATTTTTAATGGTGGAGAAGTGTTAGAGGAAGGAGGAGCACAAGAACTCGCAATGACAGAATGGAAAATTTAAACCCTTTCTCATATCCCTTACCCCCTATTTATAGTTTCCACTAACCCCCTAACGGGCCTTCCCAATTCAGCCAACTTTGGCTTACCAAACCTGGACAACCAACTGAAAAACCTTGAAACAATGATTTCTCCCAAACTACTGAGCCAAATCTTTAATGTAACCACTCCACGGAAAGGCAATAATCAACTCCTTTCTAATGGCACAGGTCTCACCCTTTGATTCGACCTGAGTCATAAGTTATGCCCTATATAAGACTGACAGGGGTAAAATTGTCGCAAACAAAATCGGTAAAAATTATGGACATGTCTCACATCCCCATAAGCAACATATCAAAAGATGAGAATGATCCAACCCTCTGGGAATAAAATAAAAATATTTTACGATCTTCCGGTACGTAAAATACGGGCTATTACACGGGTCATTCGTAACCTGATGAGTTGGGCTGAAAAGCTATGAATTGAATAGTGACCAAAAGATGTATGTTTTTGGTTCGATAATGGTGATGACTTCGAGGTGAATTCAATGGAGAATGTCGAAGTGATGTGATGTGTTCGTTGATCGTTGTAATGCAACGAATGTGAAGATGACTCAAAGTAATGAGTTGATGGATAATGGTTGTTCGAGAGGGTTGCTTGAGATATGAATAGTCATCGGGTTGGATGACTAGGGATATTGAAGGCTTAGAGATTATCGTTGTCATAGGTTATAGCAGGCTAAAAGCAAGGGTATAACAGAGATGTCTAAAGACCAGTTGTATGGTCGAGTACTGTAACACCCCACGTCCATTAATGTCACTCACAAAGGGAATGCATTAACTTCCATGGAGGTTTTAAGTGAATATAGAACAGTAAAATTACAACAAGACAGATATAAAATAGTACTTGGAAATTCAAAAACTTTATTTCATTGTAGCAGAAGTCAAAACATGTTTGATTACATCATAACACCACATTCAATGTCAAGTACAATATCTATCTTGATAAAACAAGTACATAATCCCATTACATGAATAGCCATTAAAAAGAAAGATAACAAGCTGGACTTTACTTCAGCAGTCCAAGCTATCCAGAAGATAAGCGATCCAACTAGACTCCACTAGAACTTGGCCCAACCTGCGGACCTGAAGGGAGAAAAAGGATGGAAAAGAGGGGGTCAGACATAAAGTCTGGTGAATATGATAATTCTACAATACTATTACCAAAATAACTGGACTAAGGCATAAGCTGGAAAACAAGAAAATGTCTATGAAGAGCAGATTAAGGACATAGACAATCGCTAAAGGCAACGTTATAGGTGCTCCTAAATACTAAAGGATAAACACTATACTGCACCACACCAGTCACCCTAAAGATTCATCCCACTTAGCTTCACTTAGAAACTTTCCCAATGGCTTTACGTACCCCTAGCTGACTACATAGGTGCCGCCTGCCCCTATCTCCACTAGGTGTACCCTACTTCCCATTATTCGATCGGCTCCCTAACTCGTAGATACCCGTGCTGGCCCCACAGTGGGGTGTATCACTCCCCTAAAGTGGCAACCCGATACAACGGACATGCACGGCTTATACCTACACGATGCAACCACGTCTTACCTACCAGCCCGGGTCCACACACGCATATGAAACCCGTTGGACTTGCGTTGCCACCGCTCCCTGTTTTGGCCTCTTATAGTCAAACCCAGTATGCGTGTCCCGTCCTCGACTTGGGTCGAGCCCACAAAGATACGTTTTGGGATACTGGTTGAAATGGGCCCCCACTATTTACCACAAGCATTCCACCTAAGCTTGTCCCCATTAGTCCATCCCACTTAACCCACTTAGTCATGTTCATTTACATGTGTGTTTGGTTAAGTCTAATCGTATTTCAAATGCCTCTAAAGGCAACCACCAGATTCCTCATGCCACCAAGGCACCTACTTAACCCCCATGTCCCACCTTACATGATTATCTGGTTAAGTATTTCTTAGTTCATTATGGCCATAACCTCATAAAGACCTCTCACATTAGACCGGCATTTATGGCAGCTGGATTTGCCGGGCGGGTCCGGGCAGTCTTACACCATAAAAGAGTCTAACCTCGTGTCTTTACAACTGTTATGCTTTAGTTTGGGCCTAGGACCTCTCACATTGGGCCGACATTTGTGACTACTGGATTTGCCGGGCGGGTCCGGGCAGGTTTACATCACAAACGGGTCCAACCTCGTGTCCTAAGCATTGATTATTAATAATAATCCACTTTCCCCCAATTTTAATAATTCCCTACTTGAATTATTAATTACTTCCAATTTTTAACAATGTCCATAATTGACTCAATTATGGACATTCATTCATGGTATGCAACATCTTACAAAATTGCACCCAATTTATTAATTCCTAATATTACCCCTACCCCACGTTTGAACGTTTATTCGCAAAATATATGTTAGACTCGAATAGCCTAACTCATAGCATAAAAGAGATTATCATAATAACAACATGTATATGTGACCAAATGAATCATAATAAGGGGTGAAACTTGCATATGTCCAACTTGCATAGATTATACATGTCATGGTTCAAAATTCACCTAATATAATCTCAATCAATTTTCATAAACTTACATATGAACATGTGTGAATCAACATCATCTAATTTTTTTTTAACAACATGGTTTTATATGGGTACACCTAACTCAATAGGCAAATTCCCATAATCAAGTTTTATTTAATTATAGTTTCAAGTTTATGGGTACACCTAACCTAATAGGCAAATTCCCATAAACAAGATCCATTTAAATTAAGAAAAAAAAACATAACTTTAAGCATGATCCAACAACATCATGATTTTTCAACATAATATAGCATGATTTATAACATGGCATAGTATGATAGTATAACATAGCTTGACATGATTCTCAACATAGCACGACATAGCATAAGAGAATTTACAACATAGCATGACATAGCATATATAATTTACATCATACGACAACATAATAACATAATAAGAGATCCACAATATATAGAATTTACAATTACAAATCACATCACTTTCTTGTGATCCATTCATAACTGAGTCAAATTAGTTTGTAATAGTCTTGTGAGAATCATCATACTCACCAACAAAAGAAGAGAATTAGAGAAAGAGTTCTTTGGTTTGATTTGTTTTGTTGAGTAGAATTTAGTTGTAGTAGATTAGGCTTCCTCTTCTTAGTTTGTGACGGCTACGCTGAACTCCATGGCAGCAGCATGACGGTAGCTTCTCTAATTTTACAAGTGATTTAGGTTTAGGGTCTACCCACTTATTTATAGATTTTAGAATGCATTTAGGCCATTAGATTTAACCTAGAAATAACCGCAGCCGTTCAGACAAGATGGGGTTTATCTTGTTGACTCAGCAATGAGTCAGAAGTGACTCAGCAAACACTCAGCATATTAATAAACTTCTATTCATGTCATAAATATATATATATTTTCTACAATGTACATATTAGATACATCCCCCTTTACTTATTATTGTTTTTATATACATATTAGATACATCCCCTCTCTCACACACTTATTAATATTTTTATATTCATATTAGATACATCCCCTCTCTTACACACTTATTAATATTTTTATATTCATATTAGATACATCCCCTCTCTTACACACTTATTAATATTTTTATATTCATATTAGATACATCCCCTCTCTTACACACTTATTAATATTTTAGCAACTTTAGTGTTAATAAAAAATTCGGGGTGTTACAAGTACCCTAGGTATCGTTGAAAGGCCTAGATAAGTATCGTTGAAAGGTGTATGATTTTTTTGCTAGAACCAAGGTTACCATTAGCCCTTGACATATGGCAGGTTGGCCGTTATACGATTAACGATGGTTTTGAAGCAGGATTGGCAGTGATAGCCAGAGTCTTGGATGTTGGTTGTTTTATTTGTACCGTCTCCTGTAGATTGTATGATGTCAAGGGAGATGTTTCTTGGGTGCTTGTCTAATATTGGTTTAGGCCTCTAGGGCTTGTGCTTGAGGGATGTTGAGCTCGATTAGGATGGTTTACGTGAGATATATAATTGATTGTTATGATTGATATTATTGGTTACTTCTGATTGCCATGAATGAATGGTTGTCTGGTTGCCATGGATGTATGGTTGAAATGCGTGTTTTGTAAAGGCTATCACTGTCCGATGTGGGTAAGATGAGGTTGAGTTTCTTCTCTACAGAAGTAGGTAGATTGGTTTGATTATCTGCATATTCTCATATACTTCATTGATGATGTTAGTTAGCTTTTTTATCGCTCACTATGACTATTGTCTAACTCAAGGTTTTATGTTTTCCACTTATTACTTTGGTTTGTTCATCCGATTTTTAGATGGGCAGACTAGGTAGCAGGTAACATGTGATAGCTTGGTGAAGACGATGTTGCAGTACGGAGGTGAGTAGGAGGCTGGCGTATTATCTTTTCTACTATATAGTATTTGTTTTTCCGTTGTTTGATGATTTACTATGAGTGTTGTAGTGAGGCTTTATGTACAGACTTTGACGTTATATCCAGTTGATATACGGAAAATCTTTCAGGATGTTTTGAAAGTTTAAAATTTTGGTATATAATGCTTCATTATTATTGCTTGTTGTATATGTTTTTTTACATTTTATCCTTGCACTGTGAGTTACGATAGTTGTGACACCCCACGTCGTTAATGTCACTCTTTAAGAGAATGCATTAAGTTTCGTGAAGCGTTATAGGTGAACAGAAATAGAAATATTACAAGATAGATATAAAATGACAGCGGAATTTAACACTTTATTGAGCAGAAAACATCGTGGTTCAAAACATAGTTACATCATGAGTCTGAAATAAATAAAACCCAGTACATCAACTTAAAACTTATGTCTTGTACTAAAATCATCAGAGTACAATAAACATGATAAGCGTATTCCCTAAAAACATAGTTAAGTAGAGAAGGTACAAAATCAAGCTGTACATCTAAGCAGCTCCAAGAAGAAGGAAAAAAATACTAATCCAGCTTGAGTGTTCCCACCGTGAGAACCTGAGGAGGGGGGAGGACAGAAGAGAAAGAAGAGGAAACAAAATAAGCCAGACATAAGTTTGGCGATTCCAGTTACTTTCAGCATATAAATAAGTAAAAGCATCATGACAGGCATATAAACGGGATAGGAGGGATAACAACATGTAAAACAGGTATGATAAGGTAAACAGGATAAACTGAATAGAACATATAGTGTTTCTCTAATACTTTTCCCTCTATATCTCTCTGCACCAATACTAGTATCATATGAACAAGATGATCCCCAACAAGATGGTATACTTAGACGTAATTCTAGTGAGAGGTTTTACCCCATATAATAACATGCAGCCCAACTGAACATACCGGTGTTACCCCTAAGGATAGTAACGGGCTCCTAAGCAGGCGAGAATAGACGTACCCTAATTACTACCCCAATCGATCAGCTCCCTACCCGTAGATACCCTGTGCTGGCCCCACAGTAGGATGTATCACTTCCTAAAGTGGCAACCCTTCATTTTCAGGATGTGCACAACCATATCAACTGATGTCACAGCGTCTTAGCCTCCCTTGTCCGGACCCATGCACGCACATGACCCCGTCGGAATGCGCCGCCCACGCCGTCCCCTCTTTCGAATCTCTTACAATCAGCTCAGTAAGCATGCCCCGACTCCGATTGTGATGGCCCGCCCTGCACCACCCGACATTTCAATGAAAGTGCGCTGTGCCGATGTCCAACCAACACGGGACGGTCGCCAAAGAAAGGAAAAGAATGGAATTTGAAGCTAAAACTACCAAAGGAACCTGTAGAATGTCTCACAGCGCATGGAATAAAATATAATAGTAACACACTTGACATAAAACAGGCGAGACAGTGCATAAGCTGAAAACTAAACCATAATCATCAAAGCAGCGGAAATTCAAAATACAGCTTATGTTCCACACCATCATTATTACAACTTTTCAAACTGCCTTTAAAGCAAATTAAAGGAAGAGTACATTACTAATGCCCAAAGTAGTGACCATCAGCGACACAAGGAGAATATATATATATCATACGTGGGAGCCTCCTGCTCGTCTCTGGATCAGCTACTCGTGCATAACCAGCTAATCTGTCTCTAGTCTTCCCGTTTAAGAGCACCTAGAGTAATAAGAAGAGACATAAAACTATGGGTCAGAGAAAAGTCTGGTATGAGCGATAAGCAGCAAAACCGAACAATAACAGGTATACTTAACCATACCTGGACCTGCAACCAAAGAGTAAGCACAACAGGATGTACAATACTCTAAGGTAACACAAGCATATGGTGTAAGATAACGGGGTGGGGGTGTGCATGTCATAGTGATGGCAAACAATTAAGCATAGCAACCATCTTCACATCTCTCACTCAGTGCGTAAAGCATACGATATGCACCGCTTTGACCACCCAATTCATTTGCTATGATCACTCTGTCCCATGGAGTCATGACAACTCCATTGCACTTATCCATAGCCACTAATCCCTTGCTATGTCCACTCTGCCCCCATGAAGTCATGACGACTCCACTACGCTGGCTCATAGCCATGCTACTGTCACTTTGCCCCATGGAGTAGTGACTACCCCACTGCACTATTCCATAGCCTAACATCCATCTTAGTGGTGAATCAAAGTTATGGACATCGATAACCCCTTGGCACATGTCCCGCAGCAAAGTCCAACTCATGAAGTTAACTCGTTGGTTCCCAACTGGATCCTGAGTTCTACTTCCTATTTGGACTAACTTTGCATCTCGAATTTTGGTCTCCTCTGGATCGGTCTTCATTTGGTTTGTAGATCATGCCTCGCGTCCAAGCTTCTTGGTTCAGTTCACAGTCTCCTATCTGGTTCGGGTCGGACTATCCATACGGGTCGGGAGATCCTCTTAGGTCAGGTCGGTTCAGGGTCCACCAAACAGTCTCCCACCGGGTCGGGTCGGACTATCCATATGGGTCGGGTCGTGAGATCCTCCTAGGTTGGGTCGGTTCGTGGTCCACCAAATAGTCTCCCACCAAGTCGGGTCGTAATGCTCCAAGCTGGGTCGTGGTGTCACACTGGTTCTTCGGAGTAACGGGCACTCCGGATCGGATCCTCCATTGGCTCGTGGTCGAGCCTTCATCGCTTCCTCGATTCGTGACATTCCACTTGTGGTGCATCAGTTCGGTCGCGCGCAGGGGGTGCTTCACGAGTGGTTCGGGTCGAGCTTCCATCATCGGTTCGTGATACCTGCTTCGTGAGTGGGGAAGGGCGATCCGATCCTTGCACTGTTTCCTGCAACTTTTCCAGCGACTGTTTTACACCACACGACGGCGTTTTCGACCATTATAACTTTTCTAATCAATCACAAAGCATACCATACAGTCATAGCAATATGTATAATCAGCCACAAACACCAAAACAACAATATAACATGTCAAAGTGGATCAAACATACCCAAAAACCCATATTTTTCCCTTAATCATGTTTAAGCATAACTAATGATAGGATTAGCAAAACTTATCCAAATTAACCCAAATTTCTAATAGAGCTCTAAAATAATATTTTAGAATTTTACAAATTTTTCCAGATTTTTCTGAGTCTTAATTTCGCTAATTATCACTAATCACCACCAATTAGCCGTTAAGTAGTGAAAAACAATGCAAATCACTCACGTTAGCCACAAATTACTTATAGAACTGGATGTATCTCCAATATAAGTCGAGTCTCTATGTGTTCCAGCAGCTCTATCCCAAACTTGATGCTAATTTGCCTTGATTTGATGTAGATCTTCTTAATTAGTGATTAGAAGGTGATTAAGGTGATTTTAGAAGGTGGAGGCCATGGCTAGGGTTAGAGAAATGTTTTAGGCGGCTGAGAAAATGAAAATAGATCGTTTCCTAACTGATCCCAGCCTCCCAGTAACCCTAATCCCGAAATGGGTTATGGGTCTAGCTGCTAATCACCCTAATTAGGCCCGGCTAAGCTGTTTTTCATCTTCTAAACTTTATTTCATCCATATCTCCCGAACGGTGAGTCCGTTTGGCTAATATGACCACTCTACGGAAAGGTAAACCATCATCTGAATCTAATGGAAGTGGTTTTACATTAAAACTCCTTATCAATCAAAAGTTGTGGCCGAAACAAGATCAGCTAGGGGCAAAACGGTAATTTAAAAATTGGCAAAAATCGTGAGCATGGGAAATGACCCCAATAGTCGTCCCCCAAAGTTACATGACTATACGACCTCATATGAAAAAGAAATAAATATCCTATGATCCTTCGATACGTAGAATGTGGGTCGTTACACTCTCCCCCCTTAAGAAATTTCGCCCTCGAAATTCCTCAACTAAGAAACAACCAATGGATCATGCATGCCTATCAACCATATACAACAATCAAACATGCAAAACAAGCACAACAAACTACCCTAGCATGCAGTTTACTAACAAGGGAAGAAACTATTACTACTAAAATCTTATCAGGCAGAGAGTTCTGGATACGTCTCCTTAATTCTCTCCTCTGTCTCCCAAGTACAGTCATTCTCATCCCCGCCTCACTGAACCTTGACTATATTCACCGCTTTCCTTCGAAGTTTCTTCGTATCGTGCTCGACAATACGAATCGGCTTGCGGTTACCAACCGCCTCGGGTTCTACTTCGATATCATCCAACTGATTAGGTGAAATAGCCACATCAGTGTCGTGCATGAATTTCCTTAACTGGGAAACATGAAATACATTATGAACTCTCGTCATCTAGTCTGGCAACTCAACTTTATATGCCAAATTCCCAACTTGTTCGAGAACTGGGAATGGACCAACAAATCTTGGTGCTAACTTGTCTTTCCTACCAAATCGAATCACGCTTTTTAACGGAGAAATCTTGATAAACACCAAGTCACCAATGGAGAATTTTAAATCTCTTCTCCTCTTATCGGCATAACTCTTCTGCCTATCTTGGGAATCCTTTATCCTTTGTCGGATAACTTTGATCTTATCTAAGGTTTTTCTTATCACATCTGGCCCAAGCACAAATTTCTCACCGGTTTTCTAACCAACATGACGATGAGTTGCACGGTCTTCTGTACAAAGCTTCAAATGGAGCCATACCAATATTGGATTGATAACTATTATTATACGCGAACTCTACTAGATGCAAATGGTCATCCCATGATCCACCAAAATCTAATATGCAAGCTCTCAAGAGATCTTCTAATACTCGATTCACCCTCTTTGTCTGACTGTCGGTTTGAGGATGGTACATGGTACTGAGATGTAATTCTGATCCTAACGCCTCTTATAAGCTCTTCCAAAATCCACTAGTGAACAACGGATCTCGGTCGCTTATAATGCCTTTGGGTACTCCATGAAATCTCACTACCCACTTCATATACAGTTCTGCTAATTTAGCTATTGTTCTATTTAACTTGACGGGTATAAACCTTGCACTCTTGGTCAATCGGTCCATAATCACCCAAATACTATCATGGCCCGATCTAGTCTTTGGTAACCCATCAATGAAATCCATTGAGACTTGTTCCCATTTCCAATCTAGAATTTCTAATGGTTGCAACAAACCACTAGGTTTCTTTTGCTCAGCTTTAACTATCTAGCAGTTCATGCATTTGGATATAAACTTCCCAACGTCTCTTTTCATTCCTTCCCAGTAGTAGGTCTGCTTCATGTCTCGATACATTTTGTAACCACGGGGATGTATAGTTAGTTTTGAGTGATGACATTCTTTAAGCACTTCATCTCTCAATCCATTGACATTGGGTACAACCAGTCTACCATTCTTTCTAAGCCATCCATCTCGATCAAGCCCATACTTGTTCATCTCTTCGTCGCTTCCCATCTCTAACTTGGAGATGATTTCCAATAGGTTAGGATCGTCCCTCTGACTGGAACCAATTCGCTCAATCAAAGTGGGTTTGATTGTCAAACTTGCTAACATTGTTGGATCTAATTCGCACTTAGGTCAGAAATCATACCCAGCAATGTACTCCAGTTGCTTCCATTCAAGAAACATAGCCCCTAAACTGGCATGTGTTCTACTCAATGCATCAGCTACTGCATTGCCGTTTCCTGGTGTACATGCGATATCGAAATCATAGGAAGCTAAAAATTCTAACCATATTTCCTGTCGGAGATTTAGATCCTTATGAGAGAAAAGATACTTTAACGATTTATGATCGGTAAACAACTCAAATCTTTCTCCCAAGAGATAATGTCTCTACATCTTTAACGCAAATACGATCGCTGTCAATTCCAAATCATGGGTATGATATCTTTTCTCATGCAGTTTCAGTTGCCGACTAGTGTAAGCTACAACCCTACCTCCTTACATCAGTACAACACCTAGTCCGGTACTACATGCATCTGTATATACTATCATCTCTTCATTCCCCTTAGGAATGACTAACACTGGTGCATATGTCAACTTTTCCTTTAGACTCTTGAATGCATTCTCGCACTTTTCGTACCAGACGAAAGCTTGATTCTTCTTGGTCAACTGAGTCAACGGTGCCGCTATCTTAGAGAAGTCTTGGATACTTATTCTTCCTCGTCACCTTATTCAACTCGCGGTAGTCCACACATAATCAAAGGGAACCATCTTCCTTGGTAGCAAACACAACTGGTGCTCCCCAATCAGAGACACTTCTTCTGATAAACCCCTTCTTCAAAAGATCGCTTACTTGCACCCCAAGCTCTTGTTGCTCCCTTGGTGCCATACGACGAAGTGGCATCACCATAGGTCTGGCATCATTCACTAAATCAATATAGAACTCAATCTCTCGGTGTGGTGGAAGTTCGGTCACTTCCTCGAAGACGTCTGGATACTGGCTAGCCATAGGCACATCTGACAACTCATCATGCGGAATGTCGAGGGAATTTAGAAAACTAGTCATTACCCATCACTAGGTAGACCACCAAACACTACCCTCCGCCTATCATCCGCTCTAACTGTCACCAAAAAGCCCTCACAGTCTACCACCACCCCGTACCTTTGGATCCAATCGACTCCCAAAATTATGCCAAACCCTGTAAAGCCCAAAACAAAGCAATCACAAACAAACATACATCCATGACTCGATAAGACCACATTGCGACAAATCATACTAAGGCTAGTCGAACCACCAATCGGGTTCGTCACCGCTAAAGGTCTATCGACTATCTCGGGTTCCAGTCCTAACCTATCTACAAGGTCACTAGATATGAAGGAACGGGAAGCTTCGGTATCAAATAATACTCGAACAGGAACATCATAAACAGAAAGCATACCTTAAATGATGACATTCTTTCATTTCTCCGCCGCAGTTGGGGCATTCGACGAAGAAGGAACAACATTAAGAGCATATGCTTTCACAATCTGCTTCTCTTTAGGAGGTTACGTACATTTATCCTTGTGATGTCCCACTTGGCCACATTTGAAGCACTTCCTGCCCGTAGGCTTTGCTCAACATTCTTTAGCATAATGGCCCTTCATGCCACAACTAAAGCACTCAACATCTTTCTTACTCTTCTTCTGACCATCCTTAGTTTGGTTCTGCTTCCTCTTATTCTGAGAATTATTCTTGCCTCCACCGCTTGCATGCGGCTTTGGCCCTTCTTCAGATGTAACAATGACTTCAGTCTTGGGCTTAGGATAAAGGCTCTCTAACCTCAATGCTTTCCCAACAATCGATTCGAAAGTCTCATCGATATGATTTATAAGCCATTTTCCCAAGTACTGATCTAAGCCATTTATGAACTTCTCATTCTTCTTCTCGGGAGTATCAATAAGGGATAATCCATACTTCAATGAAGTATCGAACTCAGCAATGTACTCCGAGGCTGCCCTACCATTCTTCTTAAGCTCCAGAAATTTCCTAAACAATTCTGATTTTTGAGAAGCTGGGATAAACTTATCACTGAACCGGGCCTTAAACTGATCCCAAGTAACTTGATCCTCAGGGGTAGCTTCCTTAATAGCATTCCACCAATTCATAGCCCGTCCTTGCAGCGGACGAGATGCTAGCTTCCTCTTCATCGCATCCTCGATACCCAAGTCTTCGAAGATACCCACACAGCTATCCAACCAATCCTAAATTTTTGTAGTAGATTCCATTCTGTGGAACGGCTTTCCACCAAGACTAGTGTAATCCTTGCATAGCTTGGCAAAATCGGCCCTAGGCGCCTGCACCGCTGCACCACCACCATTTGCAGCATTAGGAACTGCGCTTTGAACATCCCTAAGCATCTCTCTCATGAAGTCAGTGAACATCATCCTCATATCTGGAGCATTCCCATTATTAGCTCCCCTACCAGTACCCCTTGTGTATCGGCTCATCGTTCAATCTGTAAGGAGAAAACGATTAACCATCTCTTCAGTGCTGCCAGTGCAGTGCGACTCCATCCTTAGATATACTAATAGTATATACATAGCTTTTGAAAACAAAAATATAACAAATACGCGCTCTCATATACGTACTATCTCTCCCTGGTGTCTTTCCCTAGGTTAACTAAGAAACCAAGAGCTCTGATACAAAGTGTGACGGCCCGCCCCGCACCAACCGACATTTCAATGAAAGTGCGTTGTGCCGATGTCCAACCAGCACGGGACGGTCGGCAACGAAAGGAAAAGAACGAAATTTGAAGCTAAACTACCAAAGGAACCTATAGAATGTCTCATAGCGCATGGAATAAAATATAATAATAACACACTTGACATAAAATAGGCGAGACAGTGCACAAGCTGAAAACTAAACCATAATCATCATAAGAGTGGAAATTCAAAATACAGCTTATGTTCCACATCATCATTATTACAACTTTTCAAACTGTCTCTAAAGCAAAGTTAAGGAAGAGTACGCTACTAATGCCCAAAGTAGTGACCATCAGCGACACAGGGAGAATATATATATATATATATATATCATACGTGGGGGCCTCTTACTCATCTCCGGATCAGCTACTCGTGCATAACCAGCTAACCTGTCTCTAGTCTGCCCGTTTAAGAGCACCTAGAGTAATAAGAAGAGACATAAAACTCTGGGTCAGAGAAAAGTCTGGTATGAGCGATAAGCAGCAAAACAGAACAATAACAGGTATACTAAACCATACCTGAACCTGGACCTGCAACCAAAGAGTTAACACAACAGGATGTACAATCCTCTAAGGTAACACTAGCATATGGTGTAAGATACGGGGGTGGGGTTGTGCATGCCATAGTGATGGAAAACAATCAAGCATAGCAACCATCCTCACATCTCTCACTCAATGCGTAAAGCATACGATATCCACCACTTTGACCACCCAATTCCTTTGCTATAATCACTCTTCCCCATGGAGTCATGACGGCTCTACTGCGTTGATCCATGGCCACTAATCCCTTGCTATGTACACTCTACCCCATGAAGTTGTGACGACTCCACGGCGCTGGCTCATAGCCATGCTACGATCACTCTGCCCCATGGAGTAGTGACTACCCCACTGCACTGATCTGTAGCCTAACATCCATCTTAGTGGTGAATCAAAGTTATGGACATCGATAACCCCTTAGCACAGTCCCGCAACAAAGTCCAACTCATGAAGTTAACTCGTTGGTTCCCAACTGGATCCTGAGTTCTACTTCCTATTTGGACTACCTTTGCATCTCGGGTTTTGGTCTCCTCCGTATCGGCCTTCATTTGGTTCGTAGCTCATGCCTCGTGTCCAAGCTCCTTGGTTTGGTTCGCAGTCTACCTTCTGGTTTGGGTCGGACTATCCAAACGGGTTGGGTCGTGACATCCTCCTTGGTCGGGTCGGTTCGTTGTCAACCAAACAGTCTCCCACTAGGTCGGGTCGGACTGTCCATAAGGGTCGGGTTGTGAGATCCTTCCAGGTCGGGTCAGTTCGTGGTCCACCAAACAGTCTCCCACCGGGTCGGGTCGTGATGCTCCAAGCTGGGTCGTGGTGTCACACTGGTTCTTCGGAGTAACGGGCACTCCGGGTCGGATCCTCCATTGGCTCGTGGTCGAGCCTTCATCGCTTCCTCGATTCCTCATAGTCCACTTGTGGTGCATCGGTTCAGTCGCGCGCACGGGGTGCTTCACGAGTGGTTCGGGTCGAGCTTCCATCATCGGTTCGTGGTACATGCTTCACGAATGGGGAAGGGAGATCTGATCCGATCCCTGCACTATTTCCTGCAACTTTTCCAGCATCTGTTTTACGCCACACGATGACATTCTTGACCATTCTAACTTTTCTAATCAATCACAAATCATACCATACAGTCATAGCAATATGTATAATCAGCCACAAACACCAAAACAACAATATAACATGCCAAAGTGGATCAAACATACCCAAAAACCCATATTTTTCCCTTAATCATGTTTAAGCACAACTAATGGTAGGTTTAACAAAACTTATCCAAATTAACCCAAATTTCTAACAGAGCCCTAAAATAATATTTTAGAATTTTACAAATTTTTCCAAATTTTTCTGAGTCATAATTTCGCTAATTATCACTAATCACCCCTAATTAGCCGTAATTAGTGAAAAACAATGCAAATCACTCACCTTAGCCGCAACATACTTATAGATCTGAAAGTATCTCTGATATAGGTCGAATCTCTATATGTTCCAGCAGCTCTGTAATACCCTATATTTTAATAACATACTAGATCATAAATCAAGGCAGAATTAAATTTTAAAATAAGAATCAGGGAAAATGGGTTGCGCCGTTGCGTTCGTCTTGGAATTCTACATGAAATCGAGTCCGAATTTTCAAAAAACGGAGTCCGTATGAGGGAGATATGACCCTCCAAAGTTTCAGGAATTTTCAAAATCGAAAACAACTCGAAATTCGAATTCGAATTTCGAATTCAAATCCCAGCGCAGACTGGGCGGGAATTTTCCCGCCCAGGACCAGGTCGACCTGGGGGTCGACACTATAGTCGACCTCCCAGGGGCCAGGTCGACCTGGTGCCAAAACCCAGTTTTGAGCCTGGGTTCATTCTGATGTTTTTGGTCTCGTTTTCAGTCTAGATTCGTTCGCCTAATCCTATATAAACCCACCTAATCCCCATTCCTCCTCGCACCATTCTTCTCTAACCTTATGCTGCAAAAATTCATGATGGACATGACTTCTTCTTCTTCAAAGATTCAAATAAAAATTAATCAAATCTAGAGTGTTCTTCTACCTTCTTCTTCAAGCAACGCAAGATACGCAAATTGGGGATTTTCAATCAAATTGAGATTCAACGTTCAACGACTGCTTTCTAGAATCAACTTCTGCATCTTAATTTATCAGTCCATGATCTGTAAGTTCTAGTTGCTTTTAGATTTAAATATTTAAATTTAATATTGCCATGGAATAAAGTGGAATTGGATTTAAGTATGTTTATCGATTCAGACCAATTTCTGTTGCTTCTTGAATCTTGAGTTTTGAGACTTGTCTATCTTTTCTCACGTCAAGTTCATGATCTATTCAGCCTGTTGTAAATCAGTTTTCTTGAGTCATGTTGATATTATTATCAAGTTGTAATCTTCATGCCTGTGATGATGTTTTTCTCTCTGATCTTATTTTTATGCAAAATTCTATCTTCCCCTATTTATTTTCTTTTGATGAACCTTGGTCAATTTCGGACTTAGGCCTAAATCGCGATTTGCGTACGATTGAATACGGGGAAATATTGGGATATTACCTATTTGTATATATGTGTTTGGTGGAATTGATGGCATAACATGTAATTGGAAATTTGGGTATTGTCAATATAATTGGAATTGCAAGTTTGGGCATTGGCCTAAGAAATTTGGCATGAAGTGGGCATACATGAATTGGCATGTAAATTAAATCACGAGTTTGAGACAATGTAAATTAAATCAAAAGATTGGGCTTATGTTAATTAGGCATATGTAGAATTGGGAATTTGAACATGAAAGCGATTGTAAACTAGATAATTGGCATAAACATGTATTATGAACTTGGGCAACTGGCATGTATTGTAATAAAAAGATTGTAGTTTGGGATAACTACATCATGAATCAAGATTTGGGTTTATTTGGGTATGAAACTTGATACATGTAATTTTGGCTACAACTTGATATGGGTAAAATGGCATAAACTTGGCATACATGTAAATAGGCAAGAATTGGACATATGTAAACTGACTAGAATTGGGAACATATATTAATGGGCATGTAATTTGGAACTTGGACATATGTTTATTAATATGTAAAGTTGGGAATTTTGACTTATATGACACATATGTAATTAACAATCTAACGGATGCCTTTGACACGAGGTTAGACTTGAGTTGTGGTGTAATTCTGCCCGGAACCGCCCGGCATATCCAGTGACCACAACAATAATAGTCTAATGTGAGAGGTCGTAGGCAAAGACTAGGTTGTGGTGATGCCTAACACGAGGTTAGACTGAGTTATGGTGTAATTCTGCCCGGAACCGCCCGACATATCCAGTGACCACAAGAATATGTCTATTGTGAGAGGTTAGTGCATTGAATGCTTGAACCCGAGGTTGGAATGGGTTTGCGGTGTAATTCTGCCCGGAACCACACGGCATATCCAGTGACCGCAAATAAGTCCAATGTGAGAGGTTGATGCATTAGTAAATAATAAAGGCTAATGAAACCAGTTAAGTATGGTGGGTTAAGTAAACCTGAACTTGATCGCTTGAGAACACTTAACATTTTAAAATGTTAATTAGACAAGTGGGTGCGGTTGAGTAGATTAATAACACTTAACCAACATAACATGACAAGTGGGTGGGTTAAGTTAACTTGAATTGATTGATGACACTTAACCGATATGACATGCTACACTGATGGGTTAAGTTAACACAAGGGAGAACACTTAACCAATATAACATGACGCGTGGCAGGGTTAAGTCAACTTGAACATATAGGTAATACTTAACCAACTTGACATGATACGTGGGCGGGTTAAGTCATGAACCGCTTGAATATAATTAACCAATTTGACACGATGATTTGGTAGGGTAAAGTCATGAACCACTTGAATATACTTAACCAATTTGACACGATGTTTTGGTAGGGTTAAGTCATGAACCACTTGAATATACTTAACCAATTTGACACGATGATTTGGGGGGGTTATGTCATGAACCGCTTGAATATACTTAACCAACTTGACACATGATTCGTATGGCTATGTCATGAACTTGAACGACAACACTTAGCCAATTTGACATGACACTTAGGCGGGTTAAGTCACGAACTTGAATGATAACACTTAACCAACTTGACATGCTAGACTGATAAGGGTTAAGTCACGAATTTAAATGACAACACTTAACCTGTTGGATGCAAACCCTTGTTACGCGGTCCATTTCAGCAGTAACACACTTAGATGTATCATGGTACCCTGGAACTAGGCAGGGTGGGGCAAGATTATTGGGCTGATTATAAGCGACCAAAACGACGGCTGAGTTGGTGCGCCAGTGTAGGTTCAGGCGGACTATGGTCGTGCACGTAGTCCGGAGTTGAAAAAGCAGGCATTGGGCATCAGTAGGTTTACACTATGCGTGCTTGATTCATGTCGGGGGTTGGCACCCTAGGGCTTGATACACCCTATGGTGGACTCAACACAGGTAACTACATTCGTGATAGGGCCATATGACACAGACACATGAACGAGCTAGGACTTGTAAGGAGCCGATCGATTAATAGATCGTTTCGTGGGACCAAGTAATGGGTCATTTCATGACATTGGGCAAGGGATCATTTTATAGTCAACACATGACACGGTTTGGGATACTAGTATGGGTGGTGCAGAGCAAATAGATATCATTGAAATATTTTAATGATGAAGTAGGGAAATCTTGCGATGCTTGATAGAAATCTCATGAAATTATACTTAGTTTATCTTGAATGGGAACCTTGCGATGTTATACTTGACAAAAATCATATGATGTTATCCTTAGTTATCGTGCCTGTAGCTTATCTTGTCATCATGCTTATGTTTACTTTCAGTTTATTCATGCCATGTTATCTTTTCCTATTTTTATGCCGAAAGTCACTAGGACTTACTCAGTCTTTATGACTGACCCATTTTGTTTCGCCTCTTTTTCTTCCGTCCCCCCCCCCCAGGTTTGCAGGGTGGGAATACAACTTAGTTCGGATGTTACCAAACTCCCAGGCTCTTTCATGTACGGCTTGGATCTCTCTTGGCTATGGCTTGCTTTGCTTTATTGGGGAATACTACAATTTATTTTTTTGCTTCTTTGTTTTTGAGCAAGACATATATTTTAGCTATGTTATTGGGTATTGGAAGTTGATGGGCTTTTATTGTAAACAATTATATTTAATAAATGATTTGTAGTACTTCTACTTTACCTTCCGTTGTTTTATATATGTCTGTCTTGTAATATTTCTGTTCCAGTACCCATAATGCTCCATTGAAGTTAAGGCATTCCCATTGTGAGTGACCTTAACGGATGTAGGGTGTTACATTTGGTATTAGAGCAGAAGGTTACCAGACTGGGCAAAAGCTTTTAAAAACCTTCTGAAATTATTTCCAAAACGTTTACAAAGAAGCATTTTTCTAAGAAAAGTTTTTTTTACGAAAGGCATATTCCCCAAAGCCATATGCACTATCTTTTGATTCTCCCTTTGAATCTCCTCTTTCTCTCTTTTGACCATAGTTTTCTAGGCGTACGACACAAGTCGGAGGGCAAAGGAGTGCCCAACCTCCGTCTGTAGCCGCAGTAGTTTTACTTGCGACTAATCTTATTTCAAGCTTTATAGGGTTGCCATGCGATGGAGGTAGCTTTTGAGAAACTTGTCAACAAGCTATACAAGGATAGTAAGAACGAGGATAAAGAAAACAAGCCTAAGGATGAGAAACTTGTTGATATGGCTTAATCAACGAAGGAGGAAAAGGTGAAAGGGAAGAGGCCAAAGTGAAAGAATAATGAAACCCATGACAAGAGAGAGAGAGTATCGTTAGTATGGTAAAAAGGGACATGTAGTTAAGGGTTATAGGACAAGGACAAGGGAAAATGACAAGATCGTCGAGAGGGAAATTGTATACTCTCACTACTAGCGTACCTAAGAGAGGTGGTAACGTTTCTGTTAAAAGTTTAACTTTTCTTTTCTATCATACCGTGGGAACTTTGTTTTTGTACATCGCATCCTTTTAATTCTGCTTCGATAGTTGAGTCTCTGCACCTTAGTACTAGCGTGGTAGAGGATCCCATTTTTGTCTCAAATCCTGTTGGGGAATCGGCTCATTTATTCACGACTTGGTTGAATTTGAGAATGTCTATGCTAAGTGTTGAGTTTAGAAGAAATGCTTATGTTTTTGGGCTATGGGTTGGTTCTAGGGATGGAGTGGTTATCCAGAAATGGTACCATTCTCGAGTATGAAAAGAGGGTAGTTAGACTCTTGACTTGCCTCGGTAATGCCCTCGAAGTCTAGTGTAACCCTTAGGGTTCTGCCATGCTTAGTTACCTAGAATCTCTTGATACATTTATTGATCCGCTCGAGTAGTGTTCGCCACAGAGGCAGATGGTTCATTTCGCTTATGCATGAGTTATAGAAAATCACCATAGTAAGTACATTTGGCAACATGATTGACATCTGTTTATTTTCAAGAGATAGTTCTTCTGCGTGGAATACCTTATAGTGAGTAAACGAGATTCAGGATTCACTAGTGAATTTTGGAGAGCTTGCATGAAACCATGAGTACGCAGTTATGTTTGAGCCGAGTATACTTGAAAAAGAATAAGTGAAAGTGGAACGAGAGGCAACATGAAATGAGTTCCAACTCATATTTTGGAAACAAGAATTGAGAAGCTACGAAATTGTGAAGTTAAAGACGGTCAAAGCACAATGGAGTTAAGCTCAAGGAAATGCGACTTAGAAGATTGAAGACTAGATACGCACATCATATCTCTTTTTAAGAGTATATCCTTGATCCCTCTTTTCCTGTAAAGCTTACTTGCATGCTATCTTTTAAGTATATCCTCTCGGTCCTATTCTCAATCCTATTTCTGTTGCAAACCCCATAGGGAGTTTGACTCATCTGTTAGTAATACATGTGGGGGCTTGAAGGTGTTCGTTGGGTTGACTAAACTTTTTGGGTTTTATAGAATATGGGTTAGTTTTAGGAAGGGATTCCATGTGACCTAAAAGGAGTCCATCATGCTTAGTTTCCTAGAAACATATATATTGGTTGGGTTGAGAAATTCTTTGGGTATCAGTCTGATGTTGATTTCGGTCTTCGGGGCGGGTGCTTAGGGAGTTCTTCTCCTAATTAGTATATATGTGACGTAGATTTCCAGTTTTGACATTTCCTAATGGGCACAAAGTTTTTACTTGCTTCTATCATTCGACTATATCTTTAGTTAGGAACAATTAGGTGTAAATATGTGTTTGAGACATGTTATGATTGATGGTTGCAAGTGGTTGCAAGTGGTTGCTAGTGGTTGCTCGTGGATGCATATACACACACATTAGACACTAGATCGGCTCAGTCACCTTTCATATTGCATATGCATGAGAGTTTATACTTGTTTATAGATGAAATGGAATGTGTTATCATGTGGATGTTGCATATGGATGGATGTTTGTGCACACATATAGTGTTTATGTGAATAGGACTATTTGCATACATGTTGGACTCATGGCACTAAACATATTTTGCATCAAGAAGATCAGTCAAGCCTGACCATTTGCATTAGACAAGGAACATATACACACACTTTCTGCATATGTTCATATAGCATTAGAAATTTTTTAAGGACAATGATTGCTTGTGGATGATGTTTTGAGTAGAAGGATAATGGATGGTAGGACACATTCTTCTGAACTTGGAGATTTCGGGGAGGAAATCCTTTAAGGAGGGGAGAATGTAATACCCTGTATTTTAATAACATACTAGATCATAAATCAAGGTAGAATTAAATTTTAAAATAAGAATCAGGGAAAACGGGTTGCACCTTTGCGTTCGTCTCGGAATTCTGCATGAAATTGAGTTTGAGTTTTCGAAAAACGGAGTCCGTATGAGGGAGATATGACCCTCCGAAGTTTCAGGAATTTTCAGAATCGAAAACAACTCGAAATTCGAATTCAAACCCCAACGCAGACTGGGCGGGAATTTTCCCGCCCAGGACTAGGTCGACCTGGGGGTCGACACTATGGTCGACCTCCCAGGGGCCAGGTCGGCCCTATGGTCGACCTGGTGCCAAAACCCAGTTTTGAGCCTGGGTTCATTCTGATGTTTTTGGTCTCGTTTTCAGTCTAGATTCGTTCGCCTAATCCTATATAAACCCACCTAATCCCCATTCCTCCTCGCACCATTCTTTTCTAACCTTATGCAGCACAAATTCTTGATGGACATGACTTCTTCTTCTTCAAAGATTCAAATAAAAATTAATCAAATCTAGTGTGTTCTTCTACCTTCTTCTTCAAGCAACGCAAGATACGCAAATTGGGGATTTTCAATCAAATTGAGATTCAACGTTCAATGACTGCCTTCTAGAATCAACTTCTGCATCTTAATTTATCAGTCCACGATCTGTAAGTTCTAGTTGCTTTTAGATTTAAATATTTAAATTTAATATTGCCATGGAATAAAGTGGAATTGGATTTCAGTATGTTTATCGATTCAGACCTATTTCTGTTGCTTCTTGAATCTTGAGTTTTGAGACTTGTCTATCTTTTCTCACGTCAAGTTCATGATCTATTCAGCCTGTTGTAAATCAGTTTTATTGAGTCATGTTGATATTATTATCAAGTTGTAATCTTCATGCCTGTGATGATGTTTTTCTCTCTGATCTTATTTTTATGCAAAATTCTATCTTCCCCTATTTATTATCTTTTGATGACCCTTGGTCAATTTCGGACTTAGGCCTAAATCGCGATTTGCGTACTATTGAATACGGGGAAATATTGGGATATTACCTATTTGGATATATGTGTTTGGTGAAATTAATGGCATAACATGAAATTGGAAATTTGGGTATTGTCAATATAATTGGAATTGCAAGTTTGGGCATTGGCCTAAGAAATTTGGCATGAAGTGGGCATACATGAATTGGCATGTAAATTAAATCACGAGTTTGGGACTATGTAAATTAAATCAAAAGATTGGGCTTATGTTAATTAGGCATATGTAGAATTGGGAATTTGAACATGAAAGCGATTGTAAACTTGATAATTGGCATAAACATGTATTATGAACTTGGGCAACTGGCATGTATTGTAATAAAAAGATTATAGTTTGGGATAACTACATCATGAATCATGATTTGGGATTATTTGGGTATGAAACTTGATACATGTAATTTTGGCTAGAACTTGATATGGGTAAAATTGCATAAACTTGGCATACATGTAAATAGGCAAGAAATGGACATATGTAAACTGACTACAATTGGGTACATATATTAATGGGCATGTAATTTGGAACTTGGACATATGTTTATTAATATGTAAAGTTCGGAATTTTGACTTATATGACACATATGTAATTAACAATCTAATGGATGCCTTTGACACGAGGTTAGACTTGAGTTGTGGTGTAATTCTGCCCGGAACCGCCCGGCATATCCAGTGACCACGACAATAATAGTCTAATGTGAGAGGTCGTAGGCAAAGACTAGGTTGTGGCGATGCCTAACACGAGGTTAGACTGAGTTGTGGTGTAATTCTGTCCGGAACCGCCCGGCATATCCAGTGACCGCAACAATATGGCTAATGTGAGAGGTTAGTGCATTGAATGCTTGAACCCGAGGTTGGAATGGGTTTGCGGTGTAATTCTGTCCGGAACCGCCCGGCATATCCAGTGACAGCAAATAAGTCCAATGTGAGAGGTTGATGCATTAGTAAATAATAAAGGCTAATGAAACCTGTTAAGTATGGTGGGTTAAGTAAACCTGAACTTGATCGCTTGAGAACACTTAACCATTTTAACATGTTAATTAGACAAGTGGGTGCGGTTGAGTAGATTAATAACACTTAACCAATATAACATGACAAGTGGGTGGGTTAAGTTAACTTGAAGTGATTGATGACACTTAACCGATATGACATGATACACTGGTGGGTTAAGTTAACACAAGGGAGAACGATTAACCAATATAACATAATGCGTGGCAGGGTTAAGTCAACTTGAACGTATAAGTAATACTTAACCATCTTGACATGATACGTGGGCGGGTTAAGTCATGAACCACTTAAATATACTTAACCAATTTGACACGATGATTTGGTAGGGTTAAGTCATGAACCGCTTGAATATAGTTAACCAATTTGACAAGATGATTTGGTAGGGTTAAGTCATGAACCTCTTGAATTTACTTAACCAATTTGACACGATGATTTGGTAGGGTTAAGTCATGAACTGCTTGAATATCCTTAACCAATTTGACACGATGATTTGGTAGGGTTAAGTCATGAACCGCTTGAATATACTTAACCAACTTGACACATGATTCGTAGGGCTAAGTCATGAACTAGAACGACAACACTTAGCCAATTTGACATGACACGTAGGCGGGTTAAGTCACGAACTTGAATGACAACACTTAACCAACTTGACATGCTAGACTGATAAGGGTTAAATTACGAATTTAAATGACAACACTTAACCTGTTGGACGGAAACCCTAGTTACGCGGTCCATTTCAGCAGTAACCCACTTAGATGTATCATGGTACCCTGAAACTAGGCAGGGTGGGGCACGATTACTAGGCTGATTGTAAGCGACCAGAATGACGGCTGAGTTGGTGCACCAGTGTAGGTTCAGGCGGACTATGGTCGTGCACGTAGTCCGAAGTTGAAAAAGCAGGCATTGGGCATCAGTAGATTTACACTGTGCGTGCTTGATTCGTGTCAGGGGTTGGCACCTTAGGGCTTGATACACCCTATGGTGGACTCAGCACAGGTAACTACATTCGTGATAGGTCTGTATGACACAGACACATGAACGAGCTAGGACTTGTAGGGAGCCGATCGATTAATAGATCGTTTCATGGGTCCAAGTAATGGGTCTTTTCATGACATTGGGCAAGGGATCATTTTATAGTCAACACATGACACGGGTTGGCATACTAGTACGGGTGGTGCAGAGCAAATAGATATCATAGAAATATTTTAATGGTGAAGCAGAGAAATCTTGCGATGCTTGGTAGAAATCTCACGAAATTATACTTAGTTTATCTTGAATGGGAACCTTGCGATGTTATACTTGACAAAAATCATATGATGTTATCCTTAGTTATCGTGCATGTAGCTTATCTTGCCATCATGCTTATGTTTACTTTCAGTTTATTCATGCCATGTTTTCTTTACCTGTTTTTATGCTGAAAGTCACTTGGACTTACTCAGTCTTTATGACTGACCCATTTTGTTTTGCCTCTTTTTCTTCCGTTCCCCCCCCCCAAGGTTCGCAGGGTGGGAATACAACTTAGTTCAGATGTTACCAAGCTCCCAGGCTCTTTCATGTACGGCTTGGATCTCTCTTGGCTATGGTTTTCTTTGCTTTATTGGGGAATACTACAATTTATTTTTATGCTTCTTTGTTTTTGAGCAAGACAGATATTTTAGCTATGTAATTGGGTATTGGAAGTTGATGGGCTTTTATTGTAAACAATTATATTTAATAAATGATTTGAAGTACTTCTACTTTACCTTCCACTGTTTTATATATGTTTGTCTTGTAATATTTCTGTTCCAGTACCCATAATGCTCCATTGAAGTCAAGGCATTCCCTTTGTGAGTGACCTTAACGGATGTGGGGTGTTACAAGCTCTATCCCAAACTTGATGCTAATTTGCCTTGATTTGATGTAGATCTTCTTAATTAGTGATTAGAAGGTGATTTGGGATGATTTTAGAAGGTGGTGGCCATGGCTAGGGTTAGAGAAATGTTTTAGGCGGTTGAGAAAATAAAAATAGATCGTTTCCTAACTGATCTCAGCCTCCCTGTATCCCCAATCCTGAAATGTTATGGGCCTAGTTGCTAACCACCCTAATTAGGCTCGGTTAAGCTATTTTTCATATTCTAAACATTATTTCAGTCATATCTCCCAAACGGTGAGTCCGTTTGGCCAATATGACCACTCTACGGAAAGGTAAACCATTATTCGGATCTAATGGAATGGTTTCAGTTCAAAACTCCATACCAATCAATAGTTATGGCCGAAACAAGATCAGCTAGGGGCAAAACGGTCATTTGAAAATCGGCAAAAATCGTGAACATGGGAAATAACCCCAATAGTCGTCCCCCAAAGTTACACGACTATACGACCTCATATGAAAAAGAAATAAGTATTCTACGATCCTTCGATACGTAGAATACGGGTCGTTACATCGATCTAGTTCAGAGTACGTTTGATACCTATGTATGGGTTACTGACTGAAACAGGTCCCACGCACAAGATGATACAAGCTTCCTCCTAGGCTTGCATTCCCACTACTAAGATTTCCACAGGTTATGCCTACTAGTGTAATAAGATTGCATAACCCAAACAGGTTAAGTTTGTGGGCCTATATATAAATATTACCCACCACCCCAAGATATACTTAACCCTTCCACTATTACAAGCATGTTTACTTAACCCCTACTCAAGTTGACATGTTCATGTAATCCCTACGTGTTCAAACAGGTTAAGTATTCAAGTTCATTACCATTTATTCATTTATGGTTATAATGCGCCAGACCTCCCACATTAAGCCCACAACTTGTGGATGCTAGATATGTCGGGCGGGTCCGGGCAGACTTCTTCCATAAGTCGGACATAACCTCGTGTCTTAACCCATTACGTGTTTATGCACTTAGCCCCTCACATTAGATTCACCACTTGTGGCCGCTGGATATGTCGGGCGGGTCCAGGCAGACTTCTACCACAAGTGTAATTTAACCTCGTGTCTAAGCGCGATTACGGTTTCTAATTACTGTAAATCTAGGCGTTTTCATTATTTAACAATTATCCCTATTTCATTATAGGTTTTCATGCAACTTTTCCAGGTCATATCCATCATGTACCATATGTCCCAATTTAAAATCCTTAATCACAATTTTTGTTTATGCCCCAAATCCATATTCATGTTTTCAATTCAAGTTATACTCCAATTCCCCAATACAAGTCAAGCCTTAATTTTAACATTTTCCCCTCATTCCCAATTTCACGCATTTGCATATTTCAGCGGTGTGCCTAGGCTCGAAGGTAGCCTAGTTATAAATAAAAAGGATAAAGAACAGAAATAAGCCTAATAACAAGATAGACATATGATGGCAGAAATAGGCATAGCAACGGAATAAGCATATAGTGACAGAATTGGGCATAATGACAAGATAGGCATATAGGAACAGATCTGATGAACATGTAATAATGGAACTGATAAGGCATAGTGACATGATTAAGCAACTAGAATAATAGGAACGTCATAAACTGGCATGATGAGATCTAAACAGTGAATTAGATGTACAAATAATGGCAGATCTGTTATGATTCAGATTACTCAATAGGCATAGACTTAGATCCAAACTTATAGGCATGTCAAGATAGCATTTTAATTATTTCTATCTAAAAATAACATAGACTCACTATGATTGGATCTAAAAAACAGGAAACTTGATTGTAGCTATTGAAGAATAGATCTCTGAACTTGAATGTTTGTTGAAGAAGAACAGGCTATTTTAATCTAGGCAGAGGCAACATCTAGTTTTCCATTGTTTAGAATGAGTACGACAATGAGAATGAGGTCTTATTTATTGCCTAGGGTTCACGAATCTGGTTAGAAAACAAGTCCGCATACGCATAAATGAATTTCGCTAGGATCTAGGGGGGCGTCGACATGGGTGGACACCCCCTTATGGTGTCGACCCATAGGTCGACACCCCTAGGGCATGTCGATGCCTAACAGGTCGATCCCCCCCTTAGACTTTCCGCTTTTGTTTTTGAATTATTTTGAACGGTTTTGACTTGGTTAAGTATATATATATATATATATATATCTGCGTATACAAATTTCATACCTTAATATCTTCTTCATATGTTGTCCGTTTTATGCAAACTTGTTGTCTATCTTAAGCATAATTCCGAGACGAACGCAATGGCGCAGTCCATTTCACTTAATTCCCAATATTTAATTAATTATTCCTTAGTTTATCAACTTAATGTGTTATAAATTATGGAGTGTTACATTCTCCCCTACTCAAAGGATTTCATCCCCGAAAACTCCAAGTTAAGAAGAATCTATATCCAAACTTCCATCATCCATCTACTCATCCACCAATCACAGGAATCCATTATCCTTAAAGATTTATAATGCTTATATGAACATATGCAAAGGTATGTGTATATGTCCCTATACTAATGTGAAAGATCAGGCGGTCTACTGATTCAGTCGACCTCCTTAATGCAATGTATGTTAGTGCCATGAATCCAACATGTATGCAAATAATCCTATTATAACATGTAAGTTCTATATGTGTGCGCAGTCATTCATCCAAATGAAACATCCATATGATGATACACTCACTTCCATCCATTAAAAGAAGAAAATTGCACAATCATCCATATGCAGTATGAGAGTGATTGAGCCGTAAGAGTGCCTAATGTGTGTATATGCATCCACGAGCAACCACCAGCAAACACTTGCATCCATCAAACATAACATGTCTCAAACACATGTTTACATCCATTAGATTCCTACCTAAAGGTTGAAGGTTCGATCGATAGGATATACTTAAATGATAGAAACATGCATGAATAAAAAGCTTTGGAAAGGAAGTTAAGAACATACCCTTGAAAAGAAAAGGGTACGAAGCCCGAATCTTGTCTTCAGTCTCCCAAGTTGCATCCTCTTGGTTATTTCCCCATTGAACTTTCATCAACTTGACCTCTCAGTTGCGTAGCTTTTTAATCTCTGATCCAAGAATTCGGGTAGGAACTCGTCTAATTGTAGCCTCATGTTCTACCTTTACTTCCTCAAGCATACTCAGCTCAACTACTTCTGCAGTATAATGCAAACACATCCGTAGACGAGAAACGTGGAAAACATCATGAATACCTGATAGTCTCTTTGGTAGCTTTACTTTGTAGGCCATTTGGCCAATCCTTTCTGTTATGGGAAATGGCCCTACAAATCTTGGAGTCAATTTCCCTACAGATCCAAAGAAAACCACATTCCTCAAAGGTGATAACTTAATGAAAACCATGTCCCTTACATCAAACTCAATGTCAGCCCTTCTCCTATCTGCGTAGGACTTTTGCATATCCTGAGCCGTCTTCATGTGTCTACGGATAAGGTCAATCTTTTCTGAAGTTTCTCTAACCATATCCAGTCCAAGTAGAAGTCTTTCTGTAGACTCCCACCTACAAGTCGGTGATTTATAGGGTCGTCCGTATAATGCTTCGAAGGGTGTCATGCCAATACTTGCTTGATAATTGTTGTAGGCGAACTCTACTAAAGGATGATGCTCTTCCCAAGTCCCTCCGAAGTCTAAGATACATAGCCTTAAAAGATCCTCATGAACTATATTTACTCTTTCCGTCTATCCATCTATCTGAGGGTGATAAGAGGTGCTCAAACACAACTATGTATCTAATGCTTCATGCAAGATCCTCCAAAATTAACTGGTGAAAATGGGGTCACGATCACTTACGATACTGGAAGGTACTCCATGAAGACGGACTATCTCACGAACGTAAACTGTTGCCAACCATGTTGCCGTCCTCTTACTCTTAACCGGAATGAAATGAGCACTCTTAGTAAGTATGTCTACTATAACCTAAATAATGGTGTTTCCTTTGCTCTATCTAGTCAAACCGTCAATGAAATCCATCAAGACACTCTACCACTTCCACTGTAGGACTTCCAAAGGATGAAGTAAACCACCGGGCTTCCTTTGCTTAGATTTGACTTGCTCGAAAACCAAACATCGAGAAAAAAACTCCGCCACATCATTCTTCATCCCAACCCAAAAGAAAACTCCTTCATATATCTATACGTCTTATCATCACCTGGATGAATAGTCATCTTAGAATGATGAGCTTCCTCAAGGAATGTCTTCAACAAACTCCCAACTTGGGGAACACAATGCCTTCCATCTCGTCCCAACCACCCCATATCATCTGTAGAGTATCTACTGAGGTGACTAGAAGTCTCCCCTCTGCTGAGCCTATCCAAAACGTCCGAAATCTTTCGATCCTCTCGCTGCGAAGTTCCTATTTGATCTAAAAGAGTAGGTCGCATCTCTAGTGATGCCAATAAACCGGGTATAAACTCGGTGGAGGGTCTAAAATCAAAAGTCGATATAAACTCCAAGCTTTTCCTCTCCACTAAAAGAGGACTTAAGGCCATCCTCTACCTACTCAATGCGTCCGCCACCACATTACCCTTGCCAGGGGTATAAGCAATCTCAAAGTCATAGGATGCTATGAACTCCATCCATCTTTGTTGCCTTAAATTGAGACCCTTCTGTGAAAACAAGTACTTGAGAGATTTATGATCATTGTACAACTCGAACTTCTCCCTAAGTAGACAATGGTGCCAAGTCTTAAGCACGAATACTATGGCAGCTAGCTCTAAGTCATGGGTAAGGTAGTTCTTTTCATGAACCCTTACTTGTCTACCTCCATAAGATACTACCCTTCCCTCTTGCATCAGGCCCGCACCAAGCCATGTACCATATGCATCCGTATATACTGTAAACACTTTATTCCCATCGGACCAGGTTAAGACTGGGGCTGTTGTTAGAGCCCTCTTCAATCGTCGGAAAGCATCATCACAATCTACATCCCAAGAAAATGTCAGATTCTTCTTCATCATCCCGATGAGTGGGGCTGGTATCTATGCGAAGTCCTTAACGAACTTCCTATAATAGCCCGCAAATCCAAGAAAACTTCTCACCTCCATTGCATTCTTTAGGATTTGCCAGTCTTGAACTGCAACTACCTTCACCGGATCCACTGTTGTCCTATTTCTAGAAACTACATGCCCTAGAAATCCCTCTTCTTTTCCCCAAAAATGACATTTGGAGAGTTTTTTCCTTAAGCTGGTGCGCACGGAGAGTTTTCAAAACCTCCTTTAAATGTTGGGCATGCTTTTCCTCGTTCTTCAAGAAAATCAAGATGTCATCAACAAAGACCACAACGAACTTATTTAGAAACTCCCGAAACACCTTACTCATCAGATCAACAAAATAGGCGGGTGCATTCGTCAACCCAAAAGACATGACGAGCCACTTGAAGAAACCATCTGGAGTTCTAAAAGTGGTCTTGTCTGTACTATCCTCGACCACCCTCAACTGATGAAACCCCGTGGCCAAGTCTAACTGAGAGAAAACAGATGCACCAACAAGCTGGTCAAACAGACCATCTATCCTCAGAAGTGGGTGCTTGTTCTTTTTAGTGAGTTTATTCAACTCTCTATAATCCACACATAAGCGAAGCGAACCATCCGCCTTAGTTGCGAATACCACCGGAGCACCCCATTCAGATATGCTTCGCTTAGTAAACCCTTTCTCAAATAGCTCCCCTACTTTCTTGCTAAGCTCCTTCCTTTCTCTTGGAGCCATGTGGCGTACAGGCAATGCAATTGGCTTTGCATTGTCTACCAAGTATATACGGAAATCGATCTCTCACCTCGGAGGTAAGCCATGAACCTACTCAAAAACATCAGGATACTCACAGACTACCGGTACAGATTGCAGATCATCGATAGATGCATCAACTGACACTTGGAAACTAAGCATGACAGACCCTTTAGGGTCACAGGAAATATCAAGGGTACTTCTATGGCAAGTCAAAAGTCTAATGACCCTCTTCTCACAATCTAGAATGGCACCATACATTGCTAGCCAATCCATCCCTGAAATCAAACCATAGCCCATGAAACCAAGCACATATGCGTCGCACTCAAACTCGACGTCTAACATAGATATTCTCAAACCACGACAAATCATAGACAAATGAGCTATACCACTAACGGGGTTTGAGACAACAACGAGATCCAAAACTATACTAGTACTAAAGTGCAGAGACTCCACCACAGAATCAGAAATAAAAGAATGCGAAGTTCCCGAATCAAAAAGAGTTCTAATAGGATGATTGGAAAGAGAAATCAAACCTTCAATGGAAACTTTCCTACCTCTATCTGGCGCACCGACCATGAGAGCATGCACCTGCCCTCTTGAAGATCCAGCCCTTTGACCTTGTCTTTTGCTTCTTTGGGCACTCCTTAGAAAAGTGTCTGACCTCTCTACAATTGAAACAAGTATTCTTCTTTCTTTTGCAGTCCTTGATCAAGTGACTCTCGCATCCGCAATTATGGCACTCCTCTTATCTCTAGCCTTGCCGTCCTTTCCGCCCTTCTTTTGTTGTTGTGTATTGTCCTTTATTGGGCCACACTTTCTTATTTTATGTTTGCTCAACCTTAGCTTCTTTCTTTTCACCTTTATCTTCTTCATGTATCAATGCCATATTAACAAATTTCTCAAAAGTTGCTTCCATCGGAATATGAGACATATCCAACTCATGGAGGGGTTCATTCAATCCTCTAGCAAACCTTAAAGATTTCTTGTGCGGGGTATTCACTAACTCCAAATCAAACTCGCCAGTTGATTATTATTAACATATTCTTCACAGACTCGCTTCCTCGCTTAAGCGCTAAAAACCCTTCCATTTGCATACTTTTCTCGGCTTGAGAAAGAAATTTCATTTCAAGCCCCTATCGAAAATCATCCCATGTCTTAACTGGACGTCCCGCTTGCGTCACCTCCCACCAGAACGAAGCCTCATCTTTCAGTTGCCAAAAGGCAACTGAATCTTCCTACGATCGCCAACTTCAAAAATTCCAAACAAATCCTCCGTCTCTTTAAGCCAATTCCTTGCTTCTATAAAAGTCTCAATTCCTCAGAAGGGCCTTCCGCCTATAGCACATAAAACTTTGCATATCTTAGAGAAATTATCAGCACATGGAGGAGGAGGAGGAACAACAGGTGCAGTTGGGGGAGGAACGTCTGCTTGACCACCGGCAGGCGTCGTGGCCTCTAGATATCTATGGAACTAACTTGTTATCATAACACCCTTAGGAATATTTGGTTCCCCAAACATGCTGAAAAGAAAAGTTAAAAGGGATTCAAACAGAGAATCGAAAGATATTACATATGGCTTTGGGAAATATGTTTTTCAAAACAGACTTTTCTTTTGAAAATGCTTTCTTTTTAAAACCTTTTTGAAAACAATTTTCAAAATCTTTTATCCGACCAGGTAACCTTTAGCTCTGATGCCAAGTGTGACACCCCACATCTGTTAATATCACTCTTCAAGAGAATGCATTAAGTTTCCTGAAGTGTTATAGGTAAACAGAAATAGAAATATTACAAGACGGATATAAAATATCAGTGGAATTTAAAACTTTATTGAGTATAAAACATCATGGTTCAAAACATAGTTACATCATGAGTCTGACCCAGTACACCAACTTAAGACTTCTGTCTTATACTAGATTCATCAGAGTACAATAAATATGAAAGAAGCATAATCCCCATAAACATAGCCATAGTAGAGAATGTACGAAATCAAGCAGTACATCTAAGCAGCTCCAAGAAGAAGAAAAGAAGAAGGAAAACATCATAACAGGCATATAAAGTGGATAAGAGGGACAACAACATATAAGGTAGGTATGACAAGGTAAACAGGATAAATTGAATTGAACATATATGTATAGCGTTTCTCGAGTACTTTTCTCTCTCTATCTCTCTGCACCAATACTAGTATCATATGAACAAGATGATCCCCAATAAGATGGTAGACTTAGGCGTACTTCTAGTGAGAGATTTTACCCCCATACAATAACATGCAGCCCAATTGAACATACTGGTGTTACTCCTAAGGATAATAACGAGATCCTAAACAGGCGAGACTAGATGTACCCTAATTACTACCCCAATCGATTGGCTCCCTACTCCGTAGATACCCTATGCTGGCCCCACAGTAGGATGTATCACTTCCTAAAGTGGCAACCCTTTGTTTTCAGGATGTGCACAACCATATCTACTGATGTCACGATGTCATAGCCTCCATTGTCTGGACCCATGCATGCACATGACCCCGTCAGAATGCGCCGCCGACACCACCACCTCTTTTGGATCTCTTACAATCAGCTCAGTAAGCGTACCTTGACTCCGAACTAGTTCGGAGTACTCATTTGATACCTATATATGGATTACAGATGGAAACGGGTCCCACACACAAGATGATACAAGCTTCCCCCTAGGCTTGCATCCCCACTACTAGGATTTCCACAGGTTATGCCTACTAGTGTAATAAGATTGCATAACCCCAAAAGGTTAAGTTGGTGGGCCTATATATATATATTACCCACCACACTAAGATATACTTAACCCTCCCACTGTTACAATCAAGTTTACTTAACCCCTACTCAAATTAACATGTTCATGTAATCCCTATGGATTCAAACAGGCTAAGTATTCAAGTTCATTTCCATTTATTCATTTATGGTTATAATGCGCTAGACCTCCCACATTAAGCCTACAACTTGTGGGTGCTGGATATGTCGGGCGGGTCCAACAGACTTCTTCCATAAGTCGAACTTAACCTTGTGTCTTATCCTGTTACGTGTTTATGCACTTAGACCCTCACATTAGATTCACTACTTGTGGTCGCTGGATATGTCGGACGGGTTCGGGCAGACTTCTACCACAAGTATAATCTAACCTCGTGTCTAAGCGCGGTTATAGTTTCTAATTACTGTAAATCTAGGAGTTTTCATTATTTAATAATTATCCCTATTCCATTATATGTTTTCATTCCACTTTTTCAAGTCAAATCCATCATGTACCATATGTCCCAATCTAAGATCCTTAATCATAATTTTTTTATTCCCTATATCCATATTCATGTTTTCAATTCAAGTTATGCCCCAATTTCCCAATACATGTTATGCCCCAGTTTTAATGTTTTCCCCTCGTTCCCAATTTCACGCGTTCGCATATTTCAGCGGTATGCCTAGGCTCGAAGGTAGCATGGCTATAAAATAAAAAGGGAAAAGAAGGAGGGAAAAGAACAAAAATAAGCATAATAACAAGATAGAAATATAATGGCAGGAATAGGAATAACAACGAAATAAGCATATAGTGACATAATTGGGAATAATGACAAGATAGGCATATAGGAACAGATGTGATGAACATATGATAATAGAACTGATTAGGCATAATGACATGATTAAGCAACTAGCATAATGGGAACATCATAAACATGATGATGAGATCTAAATAGTGAATTAGATGTACAAATAATGGCAGATCTGTTATGATTCAGATTACTCAACATGCATAGGCTTATATCCAAACTTAGGCATGTCAAGATTACATTTTAATTATTTCTATCTAAAAATAACATAGACTCACTGTGATTGGATCTAAAGAACAGGAAACTTGATTGTAGCTATTGAAGAACAGATCTCTAAACTTGAACGTTGTTGAAGAAGAATAGGCTATTTTAATCTAGGCAGAGGCAGCATCTATTTCTCCATTGTTTTAGAATGAGTAAAACAATGAAAATGAGGTCTTATTTATAGCCTATGGTTCACGAGTCTGGTTAGAAAACAAGTCCACATACGCAGGAATGAATTTCACCCAGATCTCGAGGGTGTCAACATGGGTGTCGACACCACCCTTATGGTGTCGACACCCCTGGGGTATGTCGACCCCCCAATGGGTCGATTCCCCCCCTCAGACTTCCCGCTTTTGTTTTTGAATTATTTTGAACGGTTTAGACTTGGTTATGTATGTGTGTATATATATATATATCTTATGCGTATACAAACTTCAAACCTTAATATCTTCTTCATACGGTGTCCATTTTACGCAAACTTTGTGTCTGTCTTAAGCAGAACTCCGAGATGAACGCAAGGGCGTTGTCCGTTTTACTTATTTCCCAATATTTAATTAAGTATTCCTTAGTTTATCATCTTAATGTGTTATAAAATTACGGGGTGTTACAACAGGTTCTGCTTGTGTTATTCAACTTTGATGATTGTCCATAGCTGTCTGGCACGTCTTTCAGCGCATTATTTCCCTTTTTAAGTGCAGGAGTTACGGGTGGTCACAACACAAAACATTTTTTATATCAAAATCCAGTGATATTATAATAATGTCTAATCAAATAAATAACCATCTAGTAGAACACTTGCATCTCACGCTCTACATACATAGTATTAAATCAAAAACCATAGGGCACTTATTGGAGACTGGATTTCAACTAAGACAAGGTATGGGACCACCTTCTGATCAGTGTACTCTAGAGAGGATACACCGAGGTTCAACAAGAACATCTTGCAACCCAGTCTAAACATGACCAATCACTCATTTAGCTTGAGTGTACCCAATGTATTATCACCCACTGTTGTCGGTTGTCCAACTGTTACCGGAAGATACAGAAACGAAAGAAGAACAAATGAATTTTCTATAGATCGAGGGATAATACCCCCTACTTGGGTATGACCCAACTAGCCATGCACCTACCTAATTTTTTTCATTTCCTAGCTGATGAGGCTTGAGGTCACGATCATATTTTAGAACAGCACGCAACATTTACTTTGAATGTCACATTTTCAGATCCGTAAATCACTTATTGATTTGTACAAATACACACTGGGTGTTAAAATAAAAAGAAGTTGCCTTCTCCCACCAACTTGGTGTATTCGTAAAATCAATGGGGAGCGATCGTTGGAAATACTCTGTCATATATTCGTCTATATATTTTCATTTTAGGACTGAATGAAACCTAAGGCACAATTTCCATTAATCCATCTTAGGCAATTTCTACCTAAGATTAATAGAAAAAGCCCTTACACTTCACTCCATCTTCAATAATCTTCAACTTGATTTGATTCGCAACACTTATGCCAATACAGAGTGGTTTTCGGATTATGAATCCAACCGGTCTCTCTGTATTGACAACGATGGTCAAAAACTTTGATAGTCGGTTATTTAACTATCGAAGGAAAACAAACATCCATACAAATTTCCAACTGGAATATTATTGACTAAGCATCAAACAATCATTGGCCCTTTCCAATATTTCATTAATTAAATCATTTCCTTATCGAATTCTATATATTTCGATATATTGATTTCTAGTTATCAAACTTCTTAAAAATATTCTAACTCCTTACATTTCTGAAAAATTTCGCCAACGCCTCCTTTGTACGGCTCAATCAGTGCAACTACAACTCACCTTTCTAGGCCCTTCCCATTCAAAAAGAAAATCAAAAAGGAAAGCGACTTGCCCAATACGCTAATAAAAATCTCATATCAAATTGAATGTGTATCTTTTTATTAGGCATTTCAAAATATTCTTCGTTCAGTTTATCCCATACCTGTCTAATATACATGCACCTACATTTTCATTTTATTTCAATCCATACAACTATTTTGATTTAATCGCATTCAATTCCACTAATTAATTCTTGAACTAGTTCAAACATATTTTAATCCACTTATAAATAAATCGAATTTCATTTATAACTCAAATCTCATAATCGATTTGAAATTCTACTTTACAAATCCAATTTACTTGGCCCACGTTAAGTTCCATTCTAAACTCCACTAATTAACTACTTTTACTAATATGTTAATATCATTCCATAATCCAAAATCTGATTTTTATATCAAAAATCACTTCATTTACTCCGCCTGAGTTCATATTTATTTTATAACTCAAATCTGAATTTTTCTAATGGAAATTCGAAATTTTATTAACTCAAAATCCTTTTATTTTATTTAATAAACCGTTATGGTTTAAAAACGATTATAGTGTTGTTTTTCTGAAAATTTCATTTTGACATAATTAAAAATCCATAAGGAGACATCAAGGCTTTTCTCATCCATTAGAAAACTATCATTCAATAGGTCCAGGCATTTCTTGTTTCATTGAATTTTGACTTATATTGTGTTTTATATACCTAATTGATGTTCGAATCATCGAATTACAAACTACCGCGCTGCAGTGAGATCGTTTTAATTAAATTAAATGTAAAGGTTTAAACTTCGTTTACTAAATAAATTCCAACTCCATTTCCAATATTTTAAAATAATTCAAGCCTATTGTCCAAATCTGACTTAACAATCTCGATTATTCAAACTCGTCGATTATCTATTTCCATATTCATAACACAGTTATGAATTTATCCAAAAACCAAATTCTATATTCAATCCATTTGGAGTTAAATTATTTATAAAATTCGATATACTCAAATTTCAATTATAAATTCCTTTTGTGGGAATAATCAATTAATTCAACATCCTTTACCATTACAAACTAATATCATCCCTTGATAATAGTGAAGTCCGTCAAGTTGGGGTATTTTATTTACCTCTCGGACCTTGACCAATAACGTTCTTATCCTGAGATAGATAAAAGCTTGTAATTCAAACTCGATTTAAATCTCACCTTTTATTCCATTTCTTACATTTGGAAATCTATTTCCAAACTACTCTATGATGATTTCTTCATCACATTTATAAATGTTGTTTATAAATTCAGCTACTTGTCTTTATTATTAAAAACAAGTTCATATTTTTCTAGCCTATTCAAAATTAAAATTCTATTTCAGAAAATAAATTTCCTTTTTAAAAACCATAAATTTCTTTTTTTTTTTAAATATCAACACTTAGGGCCAGTGTTATTTAAACATCCAACACACAATAATAATTTATCACTCATTATATAACACGATATATGAAACCATAATAAATAAATTTGGGAGGAATCCAGTTGGATCCCTCCAACCAATTTTTCCTGCATCCACAGATGTTAGACAACATAAATAATACCAATCCTGCTTCAAGGCGGGATATCGCGGTATAGAAGGTCATCCACTCAATATATCGTGGGGCGATAGGGTCATCCTCTAATGGTACTGTAGGAAATATCCAATACACACACACACACACACACACACACACACACATATATATATATAATAGCCACAACCACCAAGCCTAAATATAACTAATATATATTATATATAATAGCTACAATTCATCAACAATTATTTAATGCAATCAATCAAGAAACAACATATAAAAATTATTTTAAATTAAAATTCGTTCACAATAAAATTATAAAGGAATTCCAGAGGGTGAATTTACTCCCCTTGATTTTTCATTTTTGAATATCCTTTTAAAATGCCATATCTCTCAGCTACGTATCTATTTGAATCGACTCAACTGAATCTATCTCGAATCGAGTTATTTTGTACCTATGATTATTTTATTTTTCCATTAAATGATTTTTTATTTAAATTAACTACTAAAAATTAAATAAATAAAGTATAATGTATTTTTAAACTCCGGTAAAATGTATATACCTAACTGCCTAAACCAAAACAATTCAGCCAACGTTGATAACAATCAACCCCGATACTACCATACCCGCTGCGACATTTCAACAAACACTTCGCACCATCAACACTACTGCTACAACTGCCCCACTGACAGTCACAAATCCATCAGCCCATCACTGCACACCACATCCGATCACCCTGCATTAACGTCAACTCGATCAGCTCCTCACTGACCCGAAAATCCTCCTCCATCAATGACCACTTATGTAACAACCCGCATTCTACGCATCGGAGGATCGTAGAATATTTATTTCTTTCCCATATGAAGTCGTATGGTCATGTAACTTTGGGAAATGACTATTGGGGTCATTTCCCATGTTCATGATTTTTGTCGATTTTTAAATGACCGTTTCCCCCTAGCTGATCTTGTTTCGGCCATAACTTTTGATTGGAAAGAAATTTTGACCTGAAACCACTTCCATTAGATTCGTTTGATGGTTTACCTTTCCGTAGATTGGTCACATGTGAGAAACGGACTTACCGTTTGGGAGATATGGCTGAAATAAGGTTTGGAAGGTGAAAAACTGCTTAACCGGGCCAAATAGGGTGATTAGTGAATAGGCCCATAACCCATTTCGGGATTAGGGTTATGGGGAGGCTGAAATGAGTTAGGGTTTCATTTCATTTCAGTTTTCTAGCCTCCACTTACCTCTTAGAAACCCTAAAAATGGCCTCCAACCTCTAAATCACCTCCAAATCGCTTTCTATTTGAAGATTGGGCTTAGCAACATCAAATCAAGAGAGATCATCACCAAATCAACATTAGAGCTGCTGTTTAGCATTGGGATTCGCATCAAATCAGAGATTTATTTCAGATCTAAGTTTCATTTGTGGCTAAGGTGAGTGATTTGCATAGTTCCTCACTAATTATGTTTAATTAGGGGTGATTAGTGATAATTAGCGAATTTATACATTAATAAATTCTGGGAAAATGTTTATAAATTCTTAAATGATGTTTTAGACCTCTGATATGAATTTGGGTTAATTTGGTTAAGTTTTGATAATCTTATCATTAGTTTCACCTAAACATGCTTAAGGGAAAATATGGGGTTTTGGCTATGTTTGATCCATTTTGACTTATCATATTGATGTTTTGGTGTTTGAGGTCACTTCTACTTGTTGCTATGACTGTATGGTATGTTTTGTGATTGTCTAGAAGTGTTAGATTGGTCGAAAACGCCGTCGAATAGCGTAAAACAGTCGCTGGAAGAGTTGCAGGAATTTGTACAGAACCCGGATCGGATCGCCCAATCGCCACCCCGACCCGATCGTGATGAACCCCCTCCGTTTCGAACCCTTCACCACGAACCGACCCGTTCGTGACCCCTATCTGAACCGCCACGTGGAGACTCCAAGCTGATGCACCAGAAGCACGATCCGACGCACCACGATCTGATGCACCACAAGCTGATCCGATGTGATGACGCCGATCCGAACCAGGAGGAGGAGTCACGAGCTGGAGGAGCACGACCCGACCCGCTGGGGGTGTTGACGATCCGAACCGCCATCAGGTGGATACCACGAGCCGATCCATGTTGATGATGGAGAATTGAAGGCCGAACCGAACCAATGGTCAAGAGGGAATACGATCCGATCCGGTGATGACCAATAACCCGAGATGCAAAGGTAGTGCAAGTTGGAAGTTAGAGCTCAGGATCCAGTTGGGAACCAATGAGTTCACTTCATGGTTGGGCTTTGCTGCGGGACATGTGCTAAGGAGTTGTCGACGTTCATAACTTCGATTCACCACTGAAAATGGATGATGGGCTACTTATCAGTGCAGTAGAGTCACTATGACTCGAGGGGCAAGGTGATGGTAGAAAAACTACGTTATCAGTGCAGTAGAGTCATTATGACTCGACGGGCAAAGTGATCGTAGTAAGACTATGAGCCAGCGCAGATGGGGTGAATAACTCCATGGGGCAAGTGGACATAGTAAAAGATTGGTAAGGCTCTGAGCCAGCGCAGATGGGGTGAATAACTCCACGGGGCAAGTGGACATAGCGAAGGATTAGTGGCTATGTATCAGTGCAGTGAAGCCATTTATGACTTCATGGGGCAAGGTGATCATAGCAAAGTATTGGGGTGATCGAAGTGGTGAATATCGTATGCTTTACGCACTGAGTGAGAGATGTGAGGATCGTTGCTATGCTTGATTGTTTGCCATCACTATGACATGCACACCCCACCCCCGTATCTTTACACCATATGTTAGTGGCACCTTAGAGTGTTGTACAGTATGCAGTGCTAACTCTTTGGTTGCAGGTCCAGGTTCAGGTATGGTTTAGTATACCTGTTATTGTTCTGTTTAGATGCTTATCGCTCATACCAGACTTTTTGTCTGACCCAGAGTTTTATGTCTCTTCTTATTACTCTGGGTGCTCACACGAGCAGACTAGAGACAGGTTAGCTGGTGGTGCGCGAGTAGCTGATTCGGAGGCGAGCAGGAGGCTTCCACGTATGATATATAGATATTCTCCCTGTGTCGTTGGTGGTCACTACTTGGGCATTAGTAGTGTACCTTCTTTATCTTGCTTTTGCTTTAGAGACAGTATTTTAAAAGTTGTAATAAGCTGTATTTTGGATTTCCGCTGCTATGATGCTTAGTTCTAGTTTTCAGCTTATGCACTTTCTCACCTGTTTTATGTCAAGTATGTTGTTATTATATTTTGTTCTATGCGCTGTGAGACATTCTACAGGTTCTTTGCTGATTCTTCGTCTTCTTTCTTTCCTTCTGACGACCTTCCCGTGCTAGCTGGACATGTGTACAACGCACCTTTGGAGTAAATGTCGGTTGGTGCGGGTCGGGCCGTCACTTTTGGTATCAGAGCTCTGGGTTGCGTAGTTAACCTAGGGAAAGACACTAGGGAGAGATAGTACGTATATGAGAGCGCGTATTTGTGATTACTTTGGTTTTCAAAAGCTATATATATATATACTATTAGTAGTATAAGAATGAAGTCGTACTGCACTAGCACCACTATAGGGTCGTTAATCGTTTCTCTTTACAGATTGAACGATGAGTAGAGACACCAGGGGTGCTGGTAGAGGGACCAACCATGGGAATGCTCTTGACATGAGGACAATGTTCACCAACTTCATGAGGGAGATGCTTAGGGATGTTCAGGGAGCAGTTCCCAATCCCGAAAATGGTGGTGGTCCAGTAGTGCAGGCGCCTAGGGTCGATTTCGCCAAGTTGTGCAAGGATTATACTAACTTTGGTGGGAAGCCGTTCCACAGAATGGAGTCGGCCACAGATGTTCAGGATTGGTTGGATAGCTGTGATCGTATCTTCGATGACTTGGGTATTGAGGATGCGATGAAGAGAAGGCTAGCATCTCGTCAGCTGCAAGAGCGAGCGATGAATTGGTGGAATGCCATTAGAACATTTACACCAAAAGATCAGGTTACTTGGGATCAGTTCAAGGCTCACTTTAGCTAGAAGTTCATTCCAGCTGCCTAGAAGTCAGTGTTGTTTAAGAGATTCTTGGAACTCAAGCAGAACGGTAGGGCAGTCTCTGACTATATTGCTGAGTTCGACACTTTGTCGAAGTATGGACTATCTCTTGTCGATACTCCTGAGAAGAAGAATGAGAAGTTCATTACTGGTTTGGATGGATACTTGGGGGAAAGGCTTATCAACCACATCGATGAGACTTTTGAATCGATTGTGGGGAAAGCTTTGAGATCAGAGAGTCTTTACCCTAAGCCAAAGACTGAGGCTGCATCTGTAGAAGGGCTGAAACCGCAAGCGGGCGGCGGAGGCAAGAATAACTCTCAGAATAAGAGGAAACAGAACCAATCTAAGGATGGCCAGAAAAAGAGTAAGAAAGATGTCGAGTGCTTCAGCTATGGTAAGAAGGGCCATTATGCTAAAGAATTTCGGGCCAAGCCAGCGGATAGGAAGTGCTACAACTGTGGCCAAGTGGGACATCATAAGGATAAGTGTCCGCAACCTCTTAAGGAGAAGCAGATTGTGAAAGCATATGCTATCGATGTTGTTCCTTTTTCGTCGAATGCCCCAACCGCGGCGGAGAAAGGAAAGAATGTCGTCATTCAAGGTATGCTTTCTATTTATGATGTACCAGTTCGAGTTTTGTTTGATACTGGGGCTTCCCGTTCCTTCATATCTAGAGACCTGGTGGATAGGTTGGGACTGGAACCCGAGATAGTCGATAGACCGTTGGTTGTGACGAACCCGATTGGTGGTTCGACTAACCTTAGTATGATTTGCCGAAATTTGGTCTTATCGAGTCATGGATGTATGTTTGTTTGTGATTGCTTTGTTTTGGGCTTTACTGGGTATGGCATTATATTGGGGGTCGATTGGCTCCAAAGATACGGGGTGGTGGTAGACTGTGAGGGCTTTTCGGTGACAGTTAGGGCGGATGATGGGCGGAGGGTAGTGTTTGGTAGTCTACCTAGTGATGGGGTAATGGCTAGTTTTATAAATTCCCTCGACATCCCGCATGATGAGTTGTCAGATGTGCCCGTGGTTGGCCAGTATCCGGACATCTTTGAGGAGGTGACCGGGCTTCCACCACACCGAGAGATTGAGTTCCGTATTGATTTAGTGAAAGATGCCAGACCTATAGTGATGCCACTTCATCGTATGGCACCAAGGGAGCAGCGAGAGCTCGGGGTGCAAGTAAGCGATCTTTTGAAGAAGAGATTTATTAGAAGAAGTGTCTCCGAGTGGGGAGCACCAGTTGTGTTTGCCACTAAGGCAGATGGTTCCCTTCGCTTGTGTGTGGACTACCGCGAGTTGAATAAGGTGACGAGGAAGAATAAGTATCCTCTACCGCGGATAGATGATTTGTTTGATCAACTGGAAGGAGCAAGAGTGTTCTCCCAGTTGGACCTCGCGACAGGATTTCATCAGCTCCGAGTAGCGGATGAGAGTGTTCCGAAAATGGCATTTAGGACGTCGTCTGGATTCTATGAGTGGTTGGTTATGCCATTTGGGTTGACCAATGCACCAGCATACTTTGTGGATCTTATGAATCGAGTATTCAGAGATCAGTTGAATAAGTTTGTTCTTGTGTTCGTAGACGATATCCTTGTTTACTCAAGGACAGAGGAGGAACACAAGGGACACTTGAGGATAGTGATGGAGGTGTTGAGGAAACACCAATTGAAAGCGAAATTCTCTAAGTGTCACTTCTGGAGGAGGGAAGTGAGATTCTTGGGCCATGTTGTTTCAGAAAATGGTATTGCCGTGGATCCTGCGAAGGTGGCTACGGTACAGGATTGGCCTACGCCCAAGAATGCAACAGATGTAAGAAGTTTCTTGGGGTTAGCTGGGTATTATCGTAAGTTTATCCAGGACTTCTCCAAGGTAGCAGCACCGTTGACTCAGTTGACTAAGAAGAATCAGGCCTTTGTCTGGGTCGGAGTGTGTGAGAATGCATTCAAGAGTCTAAAAGAAAAGTTGACGCGTACGCCAGTGCTAGTTATTCCTAAAGGGAATGAAGAAATGACGGTATACACGGATGCTTGTGGTACCAGACTAGGCGCTGTATTGATGCAAGGAGGTAGGGTTGTAGCTTATGCTAGTCGGCAACTAAAGCCGCATGAGAAAAGGTATCTTACCCATGATTTGGAACTAGCAGCGATCGTGTTTGCGCTGAAGATGTGGAGACATTATCTATTGGGAGAGAGATTTGAGTTGTTTACCGATCATAAATCGTTAAAGTATCTTTTCTCTCAGAAGGATCTGAACCTCCGTCAGCAAAGATGGTTGGAGCTCTTGGCTTCGTATGATTTTGACATCGCATATACACCTGGGAAGGGTAATGCGGTAGCCGATGCCTTGAGTAGGAGACATGCCAGTTTGGGGGCTATGTTTCTTGAATGGAAGCAACTGGAGTATATCGCAGGGTTTGATTTCAGACCAAAGTGCAAATTGGATCCAGAAATGTTAGCTAGTTTGGCGATCAGACCCACTTTGATAGAGCGGATTGGTTCCAGCCAGAGGGACGATCCTAATCTATTGGAAATCATCTCCAAGTTAGAAATGAATATTGACGGTGAGGAGATGAATTTGTATGGGCTTGATCGAGATGGATGGCTTAGAAAAAGCGGAAGACTAGTCGTACCCAATTTGAATGGTTTGAGAGATGAAGTGCTTAGAGAATGTCATCATACAAAACTGACTATACACCCCGGTGGTAACAAGATGTATCGAGACATTAGACAGACTTACTACTGGGAAGGGATGAAAAGAGACGTTGGGAAGTTTATATCCAAATGCATGAATTGCCAGCTAGTTAAAGCCGAGCAAAAGAAGCCTAGTGGTTTGTTGCAACCATTAGAAATTCCCGAATGGAAATGGGAGCAAGTCTCGATGGATTTCATCGATGGTTTACCAAGGACTAGATCGGGATATGATAGCATTTGGGTAATTGTGGATCGATTGACCAAGAGTGCAAGATTTATACAAGTTAAGTCAAACAGAACTATAGCTAAGTTAGCAGAATTGTATATGAAGTGGGTAGTGAGATTTCATGGAGTACCTAAAAGCGTTGTAAGTGACCGAGACCCGTTGTTCACTAGTGGGTTTTGGAAGAGCTTACAAGAGGCTCTAGGGTTAGAATTACATCTCAGTACCGCATATCATCCTCAGACCGACGGTCAGACGGAGAGGGTGAATCGTATATTGGAAGATCTCTTGAGAGCTTGCATATTGGATTTTGGTGGATCATGGGATGACCATTTGCATCTAGTAGAGTTTGCATATAATAATAGCTACCAATCCAGTATCGGTATGGCTCCATATGAAGCTTTGTACGGAAGACCGTGCAACTCACCATCATGTTGGATAGAGACCGGTGAGAAGTTTGTGCTTGGACCAGATGTGGTAAGAGAAACCTCGGATAAGATCAAGATCATTCAGCAACGAATGAAGGCTGCACAAGATAGGAAGAAGATTTATGCTGATAAGAGGAGAAGAGACTTAAAATTCTCTGTTGGTGACTTGGTGTTTGTCACAACTTCTCCGTTAAAGAGCGTGATACGATTTGGCAGGAGAGGCAAGTTAGCACCAAGATTTGTTGGTCCATTCCCAATTCTCGAGCAAGTTTGGAATTTGGCGTATAGAGTTGACTTACCATAAAAGATGGCAGGAGTTCACAACGTATTTCATGTTTCCCACTAAGGAAGTTCGTACACGACCCAGATATGATTATTTCACCTGATCAGTTAGAGGACTTCGAAGTAGAACCCGAGGCGGTGGGGAATCGCAAGCCGATTCGTATTGTCGAGCACGATACGAAGCAACTTCGAAGGAAGGCGGTGAAGCTAGTCAACGTTCAGTGGGGCGAGAACGAGAATGACTGTACTTGGGAGACAGAGGAGAGAATTAGGAAGACGTATCCAGAACTCTTTGCCTGGTAAGATTTACCTTGCGATTTAGTTATTCCGCATGCTAGGATAGACTTGTTTTGCATGTTGTTTTATGGTTGATAGGCATGCGGGACCCTTTGTGTGTTTTGATTAGGGAATTTTGGGGGCGAAATTTCTTAAGGGGGGGGGGGGGGAGAGAATGTAACAACCCGCATTCTACGCATCGGAGGATAGTAGAATATTTATTTCTTTCCCATATGAAGTCGTATGGTCATGTAACTTTGGGAAACGACTATTGGGGTCATTTCCCATGTTCATGATTTTTGTCGATTTTTAAATGACCGTTTTGCCCCTAGCTATTCTTGTTTCGGCCATAACTTTTGTTTGGAAAGGAATTTTGACCTGAAACCACTTCCATTAGATTTGTTTGATGGTTTACCTTTCCATAGATTGGTCACATGTGAGAAACGGACTTACCGTTTGGGAGATATGGCTGAAATAAGGTTTGTAAGGTGAAAAACTGCTTAACCGGGCCAAATAGGGTGGTTAGTGAATATGCCCATAACCCATTTCGGGATTAGGGTTATGGGGAGGCTGAAATGAGTTAGGGTTTCATTTCAGTTTTCTAGCCTCCACTTACCTCTTAGAAACCCTAAAAATGGCCTCCAACCTCTAAATCACCTCCAAATCGCTTTCTATTTGAAGATTGGGCTTAGCAACATCAAATCAAGAGAGATCAACACAAAATTAACATTAGAGCTGCTGTTTAGCATTGGGATTCGCATCAAATCAGAGATTTATTTCAGATCTAAGTTTCATTTGTGGCTAAGGTGAGTGATTTGCATAGTTCCTCACTAATTATGGTTAATTAGGGGTGATTAGTGATAATTAGCGAATTTATACATTAATAAATTTTGGAAAAATGTTTGTAAATTCTTAAATGATGTTTTAGACCTCTGATATGAATTTGGGTTAATTTGGTTAAGTTTTGCTAATCCTATCATTAGTTTAACCTAAACATGCTTAAGGGAAAATATGGGGTTTTGGCTATGTTTGATCCATTTTGACTTATCATATTGATGTTTTGGTGTTTGAGGTCACTTCTACTTGTTGCTATGACTGTATGGTATGTTTAGTGATTGTCTAGAAGTGTTAGATTGGTCGAAAACGCCGTCGAATGGCGTAAAACAGTCGCTGGAAGAGTTGCAGGAATTTGTATAGAACCTGGATCGGATCGCCCTATCGCCACCCCGACCCGATCGTGATGAACCCCCTCCGTTCCGAACCCTTCACCACGAACCGACACGTTCGTGACCCCTATCCGAACCGCCACGTGGAGACTCCAAGCTGATGCACCAGAAGCACGATCTGACGCACCACGATCTGATGCACCACAAGCTGATCTGATGTGATGACGCCGATCCGAACCAGGAGGAGGAGCCACGAGCTGGAGGAGCACGACCCGACCCGCTGGGGGTGTTGACGATCCGAACCGCCATCAGGTGGATACCACGAGCCGATCTGTGTTGATGATGGGCAATTGAAGGCCGAACCGAACCAATGGTTAAGAGGGAATACGAACCGATCCGGTGATGACCAATAACCTGAGATGCAAAAGTAGTCCAAGTTGGAAGTTAGAGCTAAGGATCCAGTTGGGAACCAATGAGTTCACTTCATGGTTGGGCTTTGCTGCGGGACGTGTGCTAAGGAGTTGTCGACGTTCATAACTTCGATTCACCACTGAAAATGGATGATGGGCTACTTATCAGTGCAGTAGAGTCACTATGACTCGAGGGGCAATGTGATGGTAGCAAAACTACGTTATCAATGCAATAGAGTCATTATGACTCGACGGGCAAAGTGATCGTAGTAAGACTATGAGCCAGTGCAGATGGGGTGAATAACTCCATAGGGCAAGTGGACATAGTAAAAGATTGGTAAGGCTATGAGCCAGTGCAGATGGGGTGAATAACTCCATGGGGCAAGTGGACATAGCGAAGGATTAGTGGCTATGTATCAGTGCAGTGAAGCCATTTATGACTTCATGGGGCAAGGTGATCATAGCAAAGTATTGGGGTGATCGAAGTGGTGAATATCATATGCTTTACGCACTGAGTGAGAGATGTGAGGATGGTTGCTATGCTTGATTGTTTGCCATCACTATGACATGCACACCCCACCCCCGTATCTTTACACCATATGTTAGTGGCACCTTAGAGTGTTGTACAGTATGCAGTGCTAACTCTTTGGTTGCAGGTCCAGGTATGGTTTAGTATACCTATTATTGTTCTGTTTAGATGTTTATCGCTCATACCAGACTTTTTGTCTGACCCAGAGTTTTATGTCTCTTCTTATTACTCTGGGTGCTCACACGAGCAGACTAGAGACAGGTTAGCTGGTGGTGCGCGAGTAGCTAATTCGGAGGCGAGCAGGAGGCTTCCACGTATGATATATAGATATTCTCCCTGTGTCGTTGGTGGTCACTACCTGGGCATTAGTATTGTACCTTCTTTATCTTGCTTTTGCTTTAGAGACAGTATTTTAAAAGTTGTAATAAGCTGTATTTTGGATTTCCGCTGCTATGATGCTTAGTTCTAGTTTTCATCTTATGCACTGTCTCACCTGTTTTATGTCAAGTATGTTGTTATTATATTTTGTTCTATGCGTTGTGAGACATTCTACAGGTTCTTTGCTGATTCTTCGTCTTCATTCTTTCCTTCTGACGACCGTCTCGTGCTAGCTGGACATGTGTACAGCGCACCTTTGGAGTAAATGTCGGTTGGTGCGGGGCGGGCCGTCACAACTTACTGCATCCATTCCTCAACTCCACTGCATTGCTCCACATTGAGTAAAAGCACAACACTCCAGTACATCATTTATACAGTCAAACTCCACCGCTTTGAAAATGCGTCGACTCCCTCATTCATGGTCACGCAGCTTCATACATCATTATCAACAATATTCGAATCCCACCACAAATTCGCACCAGAAGATACTCACTATTCTTAAAGCCTGCATACTAGTACTGCTACTCACCCCCAAATTCTATTGCACCCTCGTTTTCCCTCAAAAGAATTCAGAGCCCCAAATCATGATTGCTCGAAATCGTGGTTCGACTGCCTCTTTCATTACGTGACTCCAGCGAGCTTCAGGGAACTCGTAGAGAGATCGCAATTTCTCCTTTCGTTTCTTTTGTTAATAGCTGAATTAGTTTAACTGGAAAAGGGAACATAAGGAAATATGGCTCGAATTGCTTTTGGTTGGTTTCAGAAAATGGAAGAAGTTGCGAAGGCCACAACTCGATTTATAGATGTGAACAAGAGACAAACGCACACACCATTAATTCGATGTTTAACTTCAGCATGAAGAGAGGAAACAATTTCTTCAGCTCGAGAACGGAAATAGGTCTGCTAAAACGAAAGCATAGATCTGCATATATTAAATATATAGGTTGGTTGTATTTGTTATGATTTGATTTTTATAATATAATATTTTAAAAAATATCTCGTGGTAAGAAACACCAATCGAGGCATGACGAATGACATTTTTAGGGTTTACCCACTATTCTAAACACGCCGGAACATGTCTCGAAGCCTAATTTGATCGTATGGAAAAGATATCAATTTAAATTGACTATATTGACTATATAAATTAAATTAAATTTAATAATTGCTAAGCTTTTTCTAACCGCATAATCAAACGATAAATTCGAATGTTACCAAAATTGAAATCCAATAATAATACACTATTTCGAATCATGGAACAGGATTCGTTGAATTCTGAGACTGTTTCTAAGGCTTACATTAAATCGATTAAAATATAGATCGATTTCAAACGATTAAATTCATCGACAATAAATAATTACTACTGTTCAAATTCAAATAGAATTTATATTGATCGATAGAATCATTTTGATTCAATTTTAACTTTGAATTCAATTGTATTTCGTTTTCGTATACGATTATTCAATATATTCGAATTAAATCGTACATCGATTATTAAGTTGATAAATTCAATAAGAATCCATTTATTGTTCTAATTTAGCATTTAAAACTAATTTAAATGTTCAATATTAAATGACTAAAAATCCAGTGCGTTACAGTAAGCAGCGGAAATTTCAACTTTAATATAAAAAATAAAACATCGTCTCAAAACAGGTTACATCATTAGACCACTTACATCAAAAACAAAGAAACTCAAATTTGTCTCATAATGCAAAATAATAGAGTTCCATAATATAAAACCATATCCTTATAGCAAGCCATAATATAATAGAAAGTAAGTCAAAGCGGTACATCTCAGAGAGTCTAGATCCAAGCTGAAAGAGAAAGTCCTAATCACTGAGGAGTGCTACCACTCTGAGGACCTGAGGGGGGAAAGAAGCGAAAGAAAAATAGGTCAAACATAAAGTCTGGCGAGTTCCAATGATTTTCAAATATGCATAAAATAGAGATACAAAGACAGATAAACAAGACTGGTAAGAAAGTACAGTAACATATAAGGAAATAAGTAAACAAGATAAACAGAACAACATGAATAAACAGAAATAATAGGATAAAATAGTGACCGAGTAATGCTACTCATTTATATCCCTAAAATAGGTTATGTCTGCACCAATACTAGTATAATAAGATTAGGCATTAACCTAGTTACTTAATAAAAACAATAGGATTAAACAACAGGATTAGGTGTATCCTCATTACATAACAGGATTAGGTGTTACCCTAATTACATAATAGCAGGATTAAGTGTACCCTAATCAGTATTGATGCAATCGGCTCCTTAATACGTAAATATCTTGTGTCAGGCCCGACAGTAGGGTGTATCACTCCCTAACCCGGCAACTTAAATAACACAGACCTATTTACTAGTGTTACAACGGCTTAGTTTCCCTAATCGGACTCATACACGCTCATGACTCCGCCGGAGCACGCCCGTACCCACCTTCCCTATTTGAACCTCTTACTATCCAGTTCAATAAAGCGTGCCCTGGCCCGTACCTAGTGCGAGACCCTCTAACAAAATACTAACATGGATACTCACTAATATGGGATCCACACAACAAGATTGGCACAAGCCAAACCCCCTAAGCTTATGCCCCTAAGTAAATAGGATTTAAGAGTCCCTAAAACCCGATACATCAGCAGAACGAGGGACCTCTTAGCTTATTAATAATCAGGTTTAACCTAACTAGTTTAAGTTTACTGATAAGCGTGGTTGTAATATTAGATGTAATTATGTGTGTACAACCCTTCCCCAAAGCACCTGCCTAGATGTATGTATAATTACTACAGTGATTCAATTTACTAACCTACATCGGGTACTTACATAAATTTGACATGTCCTTTCACTTAATGTATGTATTAAGTCAAATCTAACATGTTTACACATGTGCATACTATTCCACTTAATTATGTCCCCAAATTACAGCATGTACAAGTTTATGCATATTATCCATTTTTAATACATTTCCAATTTACAACAAGTAAGAGTATATGCATATTATCCCATTACCAAATTACATACAAACAATCCTTAATTTAACAATATGCCCAAATTCGTTTTTTTTCATATCATTTCTTATTATCCCAATTTTACTATACACAAACTTTAACCGGACATGGCCTAGGATTTTAAAGGCCTAAGCTTAGCGTAAACAAAAGGGACAAAAATAAACGAAGGAGAATAGAACCAAATCAGACTATACAGGCATACATGCAAGACTAGAAATAAACTAAAACAGTAGAAATAGGGAAAAGGAAGATATATACACATAACTAATTAATCATCTGATAGTAAAAGCATATATTTTACTTATAACAATGAAATAGGTGAATAACAGTGAAAGAACAGGTATAGAAATTATCTTATAAACGTTGTATGTTCTAAACCTAATTTTATTAACTGCCATGATATAGTTCTAGGTATTAGATCTGAAAATAACAAGGAACTCACAACGGGTCTTGGTGAAGAAGAGATTAGATCTCTTATATATATATATATATATGCAATTGTAGAAAAGTCCACCTCTATCTCTTTTATTGTTGTATGCAGATCTTTGAATTTTGAATTATCTTTGTAGATCTAGGCTTCAACGGCATCTCCCTAATATATATATATATACATATATACATATATATATATATATATATATAATAGATCCATGGAGGAAGAGAATAGAAGAATAATTATGTGTATTGAAACGGGAGAGTGCCACTTATTTATAGATTTACAAAGCTAATCTTAACCTTTAGATATTAGGTTTTCAATCTAATCCATGCACGTAGCACTTAGTCGTGATGGACCTAGCCAACAAAACAGTCAAAATACAAAATTCACCCCTAGGTTGACCCATAGGTCGACCCCACTTGACTTGGGTCGACCCATACGTCGACCCAGGCCCGTTGACGGTCTGTTTATTGCGTTGTTTTCTGATTCGAATTAATTTGAATATATTCATATATAACCCCCTTATATGTATACAAACTTCTTATGCTCATAACATCTTCATACATTATCCGATTTACTTAAACTTGTGGTCCATATGAACCAGAATTCCGAGACGAGCGCAAGGTAAAGCCAGTTTTTCTTTATTCTAAATATTTAATAAATTAATTCCCATTTTATTGTCTTTATAGTATGGTTATAGTGTATTAAATTTTGGGGTGTTACAACAAGCATTGGAAAAAAATTAATTCGGGGAATATATGTTATTAATTCTCTAAAGTAAATATGAATTGAGTACGAAAGATGTTAACAATGATTAATGAGAGTTAATTATTTTTCATTCTCTAATCAACTCAACTCAAGTTAAACAAGAAATACATTTTATACAGTTTACTCCAACGAAGCTGCTCTTTATTGCTTCTTGTAGTAATTTACTCGAATGAGGTCTTTTGTTGCATAAATAATATAGACTTAATCAATTAAAGATGAAAAAAACACAACTCGACGAAGTTGCGACATACTGACTTTCCCGTGGCCTTTGAGTTGACAATCACAACTCACGTCCAACCCAAATTGCATAGAAAAGCAGATAGTTATTAGAAAGAAATTAGAGGGTAAGATAAGAAAGTAAGAATATTAGAATAGCAGAAGAAGAAGAAGAATTAACACAACATAGAATCATAGTCTCACATCGCAACGGAACAAAATATAATATAGAAATAAATCTTTAATTATATCTTGAAAAATATTTACAATCATCAGAGTACATCAACACATCTGGCTAGTTATAATAACCTATCCTCATATATAATCACATAGCGAAATAGATACTATATACCATACATTTGAACACCTCCATCTCGTCTCGGGATTTCGCAGCATCTGCTAACATGGACCTGTACAACCCGGTCTAACCCGAGCATTACAAATGCCAGATCAGTTTGGTGAACCAGAGTGAGAAATACACACTAAGTTTAAAGACATCACACAACTTGATTTTAACGTTAAAATCTTTTCAAAAGAAAATGATAATTGTAAGACCTAATCCATACATAAATACGAACGGTTTTTACCTTACGATGATATAAAAAAAATGAAATCAATATCTTTTCTAATATTGTAGTAGTGTCTAAATACAAATAAATATCAATTTCGTAGAACGCTTGCATCTCACGCTCTACATACATATTATACAATCAAAACCACGGGAGCTTATGAGAGAATGGATTTCCTGGCAAGGAATGGGACCACCTTCCCGACAATGTACCTCTAGAGATGAATACAATGGGGTTCAACAAGAACGTCTTGCAACCAAAGCTAAACATGACCGACCCATTACTTCTCTTGAGAGTACCGAATATATCATTACCATGGTTGAGGGCCAGCCAACCCAACCAATAACATACATAACAGAAACAAAAATGGACAATCGAAGGCATTTGATTTCACCAGATCCGGTAATGATATACCCTTTTGATGGGTGCGACCCACATAGCCATGCAACCTACCCGATTTTGTGCCATTCCTGGTTGATGAAGCTTGAGGTCATACTTACTCTTTTGGAACATCTGGCCACCATTCACTTTGAATGCCACATCGCCAGATCCGCCAGAAAATCACTAATTGACGTCCAAAAAAATACTCTAGTTGTTAAGCTAAGAGAACGAACATTCTCCGCCACAACTATAGTACGTTTAAAGAAATCAACGTACGCGATCCCTTTGGAAATACTCAGTTAGACACTTTTCCGTGTAAGTCATCTAGGAATAGGATGAACCAAAGGTACGCTCTTACTGCATCCAATATAGGAATCACCCCATGGATCGGTAGCCAGAAGTCCTTGCAATTCATATATTCCAACCATGATAGAACCACCGGATTTATTTGGCTGTAGACCAAAGATTATTAGCGATTCTTCCGTTTTATGAAGATCCACGGTCTTCAATTGCTCCATCTCGATCAACATCTTTCACTTATTCGTACTTATTAGTCGAAATGGTTTCCGAATATAGATTCGATCCCGGTCTTTCTATACCAACAATCGTATGGGTCAGATTTGATAGTCGGTTATTTAACTATCAAATAAACAATCATGAAAATAAACAAGGCCATTGGTTCAGTACTCAACATTACCGAACGGTAAATTAAACTTGTAAATTCTTAAACCTTTTCAACACACTATTTACTTCTTATTTTTATACACTAATGTTTCTCAAAAACACTTATTCAAAATACTTAGAAAATTTTGTTATAACATATTCAATTTCCATTTACCTTTCCCTTCAAACATTGTCTACTTCATTCTTCATTATCTACAATTCAGAAATCCATTCAACTTATTCCTCATAAAATAACATTACAAAATCTCTTTTGTTTCATTACTTGAAAACATTTCATTACTTGAAAACAATAACCAATGCTTATTCTTATAGAATAACCCTATTTCAATACTCGACTTTACATTTTCTTTTAATCTCGAAAATATCGTTATATTTTCCCGAAAACCCCTTTATTTTTCTTTACTTTGGAAACATCATTATATATTCTCACATCTTTTTAATTTCCTTTACTATGGGATCCTCATTATATATTCTTCAAATTTTCACCAATAATATCGTAGCATTATTTCTCTAATGGAAAAAATAAATTATTACTAACCTCGTTACCATTACAAACTAATATCATCCTTGGATAATCCGAAAGTCGTTCAAGTTGGGGTATTTTAATTACCTCTCAGACCTTGGTCAATAACGTTCTTATCTTAAGAAAGATACGAGTTGTAATCCAAAAACCGATATTTCATTCTAATATCAATACAATTTCCATTTAACAATATTATTCAAAATACAGTTTCATAAAACCTTATTACTTTTTGAAAATCTCTTTTTCTAATATAACCATTATTTCTTAATTCAATAATTAAGTAGTTTCTTATAAAACACCACCTTTTAACCTCTACCTCTTTAAAACAAATTCATTTTGTAATTCGGATTTGGTTATACAACCCTATGATCCACTTCTTTTACCAAATTCACTTTTACCATAATTTTTTTCTAATCCATTCAACCATTTCCCACTTTGAAAATCTTATTTCAATTTTCCCCCTTTTTCTTAATTCCATTATTAAGTAACGTTAATTTAAAATTAATGCTTTAACACCTAAAACCTCATTTATATAACTCTGATTTAATATAGACCCTTTTTATCTTAATTTCCTTTTTACGTAATTCAGATATTAAGAAAATAATTATTTTACGCTATCGTATTCGCTTAAACCCCTTTTATAACTTTGTTATAAAAACTCTGGTTTTAATATAAAACCGTTCACAAACTCCTTCCACAATTAAATTTCATTTCAACTTCGATTACTTTTTAATTGAATTTCAATTAAAAACTAATTTCCTAAATTATTATTAATTAAAATAATAATTTACTTCAATCATTAACTACTTTAGAAGTAGTTAATTTCTTTATTAACTAAAATAAATAGTAAATCCCTTTTTAAAATCTTATTAAAATTAATATTCGTTAAACTATTTTATTAGATTAATTCAAAACAAACTAATTTAATAATGATTCCTAATTAAAATGGTCGACTTAGTCAACTCAAAACACGGTTATCTCATTAACCGATTCAAATTAGTTCATAGTTTAAATTAATTAATAATATAAAATTAATTTAAATAATTCCACTTAATTGTTTACGTAAAACAATTATGCAAACTTTAACCATTAGGTTAGTTTCCATTCACTTGTTTATAAATCTGATTAACATCAGAATTTACTTTATAAAAACAATTAATAATTAATTATAAACTTAAATAATAAATAATAATTATTTCTTTCCTTGTAATAACCTATTATTCAAATACAGATTTAAAAATCTATCTTCAGTTATAAAATAAATTTTATAACTTCATCCCTGTCGATTTGCCTGACGGTAAATCAACATTTATAAAACGATTGATTTTGTAGGCCATATGCTGCCAAATACTCAATTAATACTGTACACGGGTTAAAACAAAAACAAACGTTGAATTATGGCTCAACAATTAATAAACAAATCAATCATCTAATCAGGTTGATCGAACAGTTCATATAATTGTAATATGAAAATAAACAATAAATTTTGAGGAATCTAGTTAGAGCCCTCCAACCTGTTCTTTCAAGCATTCAAATGCGGTTACTTCAAATAAAATTTATTCAGTAAGAATTATCAAATATTTAAACTAATAATTTCTATAACAACCAATAATAAAATTTAACACATAAACTGTAACACCCCACGCCCGCTATGGTCACTCTCTAACGGAATGCCATAACATCGGTGGAGTATTTGAGTGAATATAGAACAGAGTAATTACAGCAAGACAGATATAAGTAATACTTTTAAAACATCATTTGAATTGCAGCGGAAAATAAAACATGTCTGGTTACATCACAAAACCATAATAGAAGTCAAGTACAAATATCCATCCTGCTAAATAAAAATACATAATCCCAATACATGAACTGATAGCCATAAAAGAAAAGGGTAAGCTGAGCTCTACATCTAGGGTCCAAGCTCCAAGAGAGTAATAAAAGCAGCCTGATCAAAGCCCACTCGTGCTGGGCCCACTCTGAGAACCTGAGGGTTGGGAAAAAGATAAAAACAACGGGGTCAGACATAAGTCTGAGCGAGTCCTACAACTTTAACAATGTAATCATTAAAGTAATAAGGATATGATATAATTTGGTACGGTGTGACTGGGGATAAATGACTACACTCAGTAGCCAATCAGACTTAGAGTGAACTAAGATAACGATAAAAACGCATTTACCCTCCCAAGGATAATTACTACACTGCACCACACCAGTCATTCCTACTTAAAGGTTGATCCCTCCCAAGGACTTAGAAAATTTACCCAGTAGTTTCGTATACCCCTAGCTGACTACATAGGTGCCGTCTGCCCCTATCTCCACTAGGTGTACCCACTACTCCCAAGCGATCGGCTCCCTACCGTAGATACCCGTGCCAGCCCCACAGTGGGGTGTATCACTCCCCAAAGTGGCAACCCGATATAATTAACGGTGCACGGCTTATATCTACACGATGCCACAACGTCTTACCTACCAGCCCGGGTCCACACACGCATATGAAACCCGTTGGACTTGCGTTGCCACCGCTAACCCGTTTTGGCCTCTTATAGTCAAGCCCAGTACGCGTGTCCCGTCCTCGACATGGGTCGAGCCCAATAAGATACATATGGGTTACTGGTTGAAATGGGCCCCCACAAGCTACCCACCTAAGCTTGTCCCTTTTTCTAGTGCATCCCACTTAACCCTTTAATCATGTTTAATTACATGTTTCCACTTGGTTAAGTATTCTAATCGTATTTTCTATTGCCACCCAAGGCAACCCACTAGATTTACACATGCCACCCAAGGCACCCACTTAACCCCTCATGTCCCTCTACATGCTAATATGGTTAAGTGTTTCTTAATTAATTAATTAATTAAGATCATGACCTCATAAAGACCTCTCACATTAGACCGTCTTTTATGACTGCTGGATTTGCCGGTTGGTTCCGTGCAGACTTCTGTCATCAAAAGGGTCTAACCTCGTGTCTTTACTTTAATCACGTATTTAATTTATGACTAAGACCTCTCACATTGGGCCAATCATTTGTAGCCGCTGGATGGCCGGTCGGTTCCGGGCAGACTTCCGCTACAAAAGGGTCCAACCTCGTGTCTTAGTTGATTAATTACACCTAATTAATCACCCCCATAATTTGTATTAATTATCCCTAATTAATTTCATTTTTAAGAATATGGGTAGACCTAACTCAATAGGTAAATTCCCAATTCCATAGTATGGGTAGACCTAACTTAATAGGTAAATTCCCAACTCCATAATATGGGTAGACCTAACTTAATATGTAAATTCCCAATTATGTCCATTCATTTTATGTTATGCTTAATCATAACAACTTTACATATTTATATTAACATGCATATTAACCCCATCGTTTCCCACGTAATTCGTTTACATAACATGTCATACATAGGGGCAACTTTGCATATTATATGCACATCATAAAAAGAGACAAACTTGCATATGAACTTGCATGAAACTTGCATATGAACTTGCATAAAACTTGCATATGAACTTGCATAAAACTTGCATATAAACTTGCATATGAACTTGCATAAAAACTTGCATATGGACTTGCATAAAACTTGCATACCATGTCATATCACAAAGGCAAACTTGCATATGTCATGCATATCATAAAAAGAGACTAACTTGCACATGAACTTGTATATATCATGTCATATCACAAAGGCAAACTTGCATATATTATGCATATCATAAAAAGAGACTAACTTGCACATGAATCATGTCATATCACAAAGGCAAACTCGCATATGTTATGCATATCATAAAAAGAGACTAACTTGCATATAATCTTACATATAAACTTGCATAAAACTTGCATATGATCTTACATAACACATCATATCATAAAAAGAGGCAAGTTTACATATGAACTTATAACATATGACAACCACAACTTGCATAATCCACATTTACATCCATAGCCTCCTAATATCCTATCCTAATTAGTTTAGCAATTACTTGCTAAAGGCATAGGAACTCACCAAAACCAAGATTAGCAAACTTAGGAAGTAGAACTAGTTGCTAAATATGAAGAAGATGATGATTAGAGGTTGATTAGCTTACAACTTCCTTCATAAATTAGTGGAGGCTCCTCTTAAGTTTGATTTTGGCGGCATGAGGCCATCATTTCTATTTTTAGTATGGATTAGGCTTGCATTAGGGTGTATTTATAGGATTAGGGTGTGTTTTAGACCATAGGATTAACCCTAGGTTAAATTAGGTCCGTCAGATTTAGGAAATCTCTAGAACACAGCCCAGCCCTAGCCAGAAAACCAGATCTGGTGCACCCAAGCCAACTGGCTCGACACCCTGTGTCGACAGGCAAGTCGACAGGGCAGTCGACTCCCCAGTCGACAGGCCTGTCGACAGCCCTGTCGACATGGGTAGGGCGGGAAGTTTCCCGCCTGGCCCCCTGCTGGCTCCAATTTCGAAATCTGATTTTTAATTTTTAAATCTGTTTTTAACTTTGAATTTTCTGCAAACTTCATTGGGCCATAACTGGGCCATACGGACTCCGATTTACAAAATTTCGGACTCTATTCTGCGTATTTTTCCGAGACGAACGCAATGACGCAGCCCGTTTCCCCTAATTCTCACATTTGAGATTATTTATTCTGCAATTAGTGAATTTAGCATTAACCGAAATTCGGGGTGTTACATAAACAATTCAAACAATTCATTATAATAAACACGTTTATTTTATAAACGTGACCAACAAGGTAAGTCACCTTTACTGGGTCCAATCGTTAAAATAACGATTTGGTTTTCCACTGAAATTAAACAACGTTTGATTTCATTGGTTCAATCAATATATGACTACATATTTAACAAACAGTCAACCATCAGTAGTCATAACACACAATTATATAACCTGACTTATATGAAATATTAGTGGGAAAAAACAGTTTGACTTTAACTCACTTTGATTTGATCCATTTTATCGATGTAGCGGTTCGGTTACTGTTAAATTAAACAGTTTCCATCTCCATCCAAATTTGCTCCACACGATTGTGTTCTTCACCTTGATTCCAGCAAATCTCATTTCGCTAAATTCTGGCAACACGATACAAAGTTATATACAATTTAGTTAATACAGGTTTAATTAAATAGTAAAAGTTCCAAATTAATATGAATTAACAAAATTATTATATTAATTACGTTTGAAAACACCTGCCCTATTCCACTGCTACTTCGTTTGTTTCAAAAACTCCACCCACGAAACCCACTAAATGCCAAAATCAAAACTTCTTGCTTCAAAATATAAAAAGAGCCCACCTTTTCACTTTTCTCCATCCCATAAACGCTACAGACGAAACAATTCCTCCTTTTTAAAACTCATGCTCCTCGTCCCTTGTTTCAGAAAGCTGATAGGCATTTCATATTTCAGTTAAATCCATTTTTAATTATAACTTAATTAGTTCTTAATGACTTCGATTAGCTTAAATTAATTACATGATCAAAGGAAATGGGCCGAACTACTTCGTGAATTCCTCTTCGTTAATTCTTCTTCGTTATTTCGTACTACTTCACTGGAACCCAATGCTCGACCAAAAATATGAACCGTCGCACCCTCTCGCTTTCACCTGAGCGCGATCAGAGATCGCCAGTGGCTCCGTCGCTGCCTCGCCCCCATGCACTCTAAACCCTACCCTGCCCGATGCTGACATCTGCCTCCAATATACGTCGATCCTTGAGCACTTTCTAGCTGGAATCTGGCCATACCAGATCGCCAAAATTGATCACAGTCGATCAGCTTCCACGTCTCAACTAGATGAACGACTATGTAGTTTGAAATTTTAGGTATAGATCAATGGATTTCGTGCTTTGAGAAGAGAAAGAATAGATCATTTCTGATCATCGGTTTTAGATGGAGGCGCAGAAATAAAAGTGGTGAACCAGGAAACTTAATTGACCAATGCGAATTAGGGTTAGAGCTGCCCTATTTATAGCCAAAATATGTATAATAAAATATTATATAACCAAACTTCATCATGAAGTAACATGATAAAACCACTACAAACAACCTCTGATCGAGATGAAAATCCTAATTCTAGCACAGAAAAATATTCCGGACATGATGGGATAGGTTTTGTCGAATTCCAAGGTCATTTGTAAAAAGTCCTTTATAAATCACAGGCTAAAAATCATGCGTTTAAATTTCCCATGATCACAAAATAAATCCAATCAACTTGAAACTTTGAAATTCTACTAGACCTTTTTCCTTACGGATCAATGAAATTTATTTTGTTAAAATCGGAGTTTATTTGGCTAGTCGTTTATTCTCTTAAAGTTACCTCTGTTTAAATTGGCCAAAATAAAATAAATGATTAAACAACACAATGGCGTTTGACGCTGCCATGATCACATGGTTAATCAGTTTGCTACTAAATTTGAAACGTAACAATAACTTACTAGTACTGATCCAATAAAATTCGTTTGGTCGAAATCCGACTCCATTTTGAAAACGAAAGTATTTTATAATTTAAATTGTTTGTCAGTTTACAATTAAATTCCATACGCTCACATATTAACTTCGTTTGTGTAACGTCCCAGATTTTTGAACGTTGATTACGAATATTTAAATCTATTTAATTATTGATTTGGCGATATTAATGAATTTTATATCAAATTTATTTAAAATGGAGTTCGAATATATATTTATAATATAATTAAAACGAGCTCGAAGCGCCACGGTAGTTCGTAATTTTCGTTCTGAACTTTAATTGAATATACGGGATCCGATATAAGTCGGATTTCTGTGAAACAAGAAACGTTTGAACCGATTTGATTATATTTTTCTAATAAAGGAGAAAAATCATGATTTCATCGTATAGATGGTAAGATATGCCTAGATTAAAATTTCCAATGGTTGCTATAGAATCGTTCATCGACCGTAACAGTTATTTGATATAACTGCATACTGGATTCGAATCTGGACAAGATTCTTTTGAGACGTAGTTATGATTTAATTTTTAGAATTTTACTGTAATTTTTAATAAATTAAATATATACTTTTTTATTTGAAGTATTTTGCACCCTATATCAATATTTTAGGATTTCACAATGTGAGTTAACCTACCGATATTGTTATATTTTCGGGACCATGACACCTCGCTGGACACAACTGTGTCTTTGCTTCTGTCCGTAGCGGTCTATAAATAAATAGAATTATACGGTACCATATAAACATCGGTAAATAAATATAAACCCTTAATCTTCTATATATATGCCTAGATACTACCTATCCTATACAATGAAATATATATATCTCACGTTGCCTGATTGCAATGGAACGAGGAGTGTGTACATTACAGTCCACTTATCTTGGACATACATTTTTGGATAATATAAAATCTACACGGTAGTTTATTGCATCCAAACTTTTCAATTGCTTGCGCATCAAACAAATCCATCCTATACTATACCGTGCCAACCAAGGAATGCCTTGTAATGTGCGAACCATGCCATCCAAGGTACCAAAATAAATGAAATAAAAAAATGATTTCAATAGCGTGCTCCCCACACAAAAAGCCTTCACCCCCACGTAATCTTCTTATATAAATACCGTTGCTTTCCTTCAGCAAAGCGAAATGGCGTCTCTCTTCAGTAGAACAAAATCACCAAACCCATTTGTTTGAGAAAAAAATCCGACGCAAGGGAGCAGCAGCATTTCTGGTTGTGGGCGAAAGAATTAAAAGGGGTTGCTGTGTTGTTGTTTGAGGTGGGAAAGGCCAATGCGTTGGGCGGGAAAACAGAAGTAGCAGGTGGGAGGAAAATAAGGAGGGGTGAGTTGTTTACATTGATGTGTGAGGTTTTGCTAGACAATGATATACGGGGTATCACGATGGAAACAAAAACTGAAATCATGTGGTACTGCATGGTGCGAAGGAGAGAATGGCACGATCTTTAAGGAGGAAGTGGACATGTTGAGTGGGCAATTTGGTGCGTAAGTTGATGGGAATCATGGTGAGGCAAGCAAATGAAAGAAAGAAAGAACTGGGGAGGAAGTCACGTTTGATAAAAAGAAGTAGATGGGAAAGAAAAAGGAGTGATAATAGTAAAGTTTCATGTATGGTAGTGGATGCGTGAAAAACAAAAGTGGGGAGGAGAAAAGCAGGAAGTTGGTTATATTTTGGGAGGAAGGGAAGTGCAAAAACGTGGGCATTTTCTTCCAAAATATATTAAAAAAACCAAATGTAGAAGCACAGTTTCGAATTTTGGAGAGAAGGTAGAACAGTTGAGCATAGTGGAGAAGGGAAAACATTGGTAGAGCAAGCTGCATGCAAGCATGCGCATGGGGGGATTGAAGTAGAGTGGAAGCACGACTTTTGGCCTAACGTGTTACATGATGGAAAATGAAGAAAAAAAAGAGAGAAAGAAAAGAAAGAAAGCTCACGGTTGGACAGTGGAGGGGAGAGGACAGAGCGTTGGGAAGGAAGTATGTATGAGGAGAAGTGAAATAGGAATAACGTGGAGCAAGCTTTGTTTTCGGTGAAGTAGACTTGCGGTTCGGGAAAATACACAGGTGATAAAGTTCGGCTACTATAGTAAACAAAAAAAAAAAGGGTAGGCGAACGTTAATAAGCTAGGAAGGGGACTCGAAGCTCCTTGGACCTTGTTGGTGAGTGATGCGAACGGTTGAAAGGTGTGAACAGTGGATTGCACAAAAGGGACATGGTACGTATATAATAAGTTCTTAGTTCAAATTAATTTTTTTTAGTTAAGATTTTAATTATACTAATTTAAAATCGTAACTTAGATTATTATGGATCTTTTATACATTAACAAAATCCGGTCAAAGCGGAAACGATGACACCATATTAAAAAGCAAGTAAATATTTAAGTGTTAGTTATTTTAATTAATAACTATGTAGCTTATATAATATGAAATTAATTCAAACATGTCTGACATTTCTTTTAAAATGCCGAGTACAGTAATCCTAATCCAAGTTTTCATTTTATATTAAAACCATAAGTTGTGATCTACGTTATATAATTAACATAATATATAGCCCGGGTATTTTAGTTGGTGAGCTGAGTATAATAACGTGCCTAACGAATGGTTTTAATGCCTAATAGCTAGTACACATTTAGTTAACAATTTTCGTGACCAGGTATAGATGTGACACCGTACATATATAGTAATTAAGTTTATAATATACCCAGTAGTGTTTAGACGGTAAATCGTCACTAATATATTATAATAGGTGAACGGGACCAAATAGAAGGCTTTCATTTGTGCCAAATGGCCAACGTTCAGTTTATAACCTACAGAATGGTAATTTATGTACCAAGTTAAATATTTATACCCGACCGGCAGGGTTTTAAACCTGCCAAATGACCCAATCAAACGTACAATTAATTAGTGTTAACTTTGTTAAGTGATAAATTAATATAATTTTAAAAACCATGATCGTATAATTTTAATGTGCACGTATATTGACAGAATGGATGGAAACAAGAGGCGTCAGAACTGTATCGACGAGCACAAAACGGCGAAGATGGTTTGATCAGAGGTGGCAGCAACCGGGATGTTTAATTAAATTAAACAACTGTTTGATTTAATTAGAATGAACTATTTTCGTGGCAAACGAATCAAGGTGAGTTCAACTCACTCAGTTTATCCAGTTTATATTTTATATAAGCTAGGTTTTTATTTTGTGTGCAATGTTTGCTAATGGTTGATGGTCGAATGACTGATTTCATGTATGTTGAATATTATTTAATATTCGTAGATTAAATTAAGCGTTCGTTTAATTTGATCGGATTAAATCGTTATTTTAACGATTAAATTCCAAATAGGGTAACTTACCTTGTTGGTTACGTTTATAATAATAAACGTATTAAACAAATCATTTGATGCTTGAATGGCCGTTACAAATTGTTTGTTGACTGTTATTAGTTGAACTGTTTATTGCGTTGAAATTGAGGTAACCCATTGTGATGCAGGGACGGACAGGTTGGAGGAATCCAACCGGATTCCTCAAATATGTTGTTTACTTATATGAACTGTTAATCAGTTTGATTGATCATTGATTGCTGAAACAAAATTCAACATTTGTTTGATATTAACCAATGGTTGATATTGGTTGGGTAATTATCGGCAGATGGCCTGTAAATGAAATTATAGAGATTGATTTACCGTCAAGTAAATCAATAGAAAAGAGTTATAAAATTTGTTTTATAACTAAAAACAGATTTTTAAATCTATTTTATATAGATTATTTTTAAATAAAGTTATTAAAGAAAATAAATAATTATTTTTATCGTGTAATTATAAACCGAGTATATAAAGCAAGATTCGCATGTTAATGAGTTTTGAGGCAAATGAGCAGCAATCAACCAAATGTTTAAGGTTGAATTTAGTTGTTAAATGGGATTATTTAATTAGATTGTTAATTAAATCTAAATGAAATATTTAAATTAATTTTATTTAAAAGAAAAACTAAGTAGAAATGGTTAACAAAGTAACGTTGTTTGAGATGACCAAGTCGACCACTTGAACGAGAATTGATTATTAAGAAATATTATAGGATTGTTAATTATTATAAAGTTAAATATCATTTTAAAATAACCCTTTTAAGAAAGATTAAGTATTTTATTGGATATGAAGGATATTAGACGAATGAACAAAGATTTGACTGTAAACGGGATTTTAAGATGAATGCTTAAAGTAACTTGATAGACGAGTTTTGAATATAGATAATAGTGTTTTCATATGATCCCAAGTTGCTTTTGATATATCGAGTCGAGATTTCTTAACTTTTAAAGTAAATCATATTTGAAAGTAAATATGTTGAAAATGAAATATTAGTAAAGGAAATTGGGTTAAGTAAGACCCTGTTTATTATTAAAAAGGAATTTTAAATAAGTTTTACTCATATCCATATGAGTCAGAACCTTGATTTATATCATGAAAGGAATTCCAAGGAAAAGGAAAGTTTCAAACAAGATTTAATATGAATTAAGATCAAACAAAAGCTTAAGTGGATGGAAGTTGATTTTCAAAGTAAAGAACTAACGATGATATCTAAAGATAAGTAATTTAGATGTGAAATGAAGTTATTATTTAAATTGGATTCTAAATTAAATATAAGTAATGAGGAAAAAGTGATAGAATGAGATTTCGTTAATAAACATCTATCTATTCTGAAGAAAAGATTGTTGTCGATTCAAGGTCTGAGAGGTAAATAAAATACCCCAACTTGAACGATTTCACGATTATCCAGAGATGATATTAGCTTAGAAACGAAGTTGGTTGAGGAGATTAAAATAATATTTTCAGGGAGAATATTATAAACTATAATTCGAAGAATTATAAGTTGAATAAATGGAATTGGAAATAAGAATTGAGAAAGCGATATTCTAAATGTTGAAAGATTTAGAAGTGTGATTAACAACTGTTTAACTGAAAAGGCCAAGTGATGCTGCATTCTGAACCAATGAACCCATTTGATTTTTCTATGAATGATGGTTGTTTATTTTGATAGTTAAATCACCGACTATTAAATCACCGACTATCAAAATCTGGCCAAATCGATTATTGGTTCGGAAAGATCGGGATCGAATTTATATTCGAAAACCATTCCGACCAATAAATATGTAACCATGAAGATATCAAAAGGGGGTCGAGATGGAGCTTTGAAGACCGTGAATCTTCATAAGCGAAAGTATTACTTGTCGAATATTCTCTGGCTAGCTACCAGAGGTATTCTGACGTGATTCGGTCGTGGTTGAGATTTTGCGGATTGCAAGGACTTCTCGCTACTGATCCTTTGGATGCGGCAGGAGGGTACCTTCAGTTCATCCTGTTCCTGGTTGACTTGTATAGACGAGTGTCTGACAGAGTATTTCAAGATGATCACGTATGTTGATTTTTACAAACGTATTTCTGTTGGTGGCGGAGAAGACACCTTCTCTTAGCTAAAACCAGTATATTTTTGTGGACGTCAATTAGTGATTTCACGGATCTGACGATGTGTCATTCAAAGTGATGTGCTGATAAGTAAACGTAGCCTCAAGCCTCACAACCGGGAAATGACAAAAATCGGGCAGGCAGCATGGCTATGTGGGTCGCTCCCATTAGGGTGTATAATCACCTATCTAGAGAAATTCCTTTTACTTCTTTAATCTACTGATGCTGTCCCTTTTCGGGAGACGGTTGCTGATCCCAACCGTTGGTGATATACATTCGATACACTCAAGCAAAATGAGTGGTCGGTCATGTGTGGGCCAGGTTGCAAGACGTTCTTGTTGAACCCAGTGTATTCGCCTCTAGAGATACACTATCGGCAGGTGGTCCCATACCATGTCATAGTCGGAATCCAATCTCCAATAATCGCCCGCGGTTTTTGATAGTATACTATATATATGGAGCGTGAGATGCAAGCGTTCCACTAGATTGTTATTTACTTGTATTTAGACACTATTATAATATCAGAATAAGATATGATTTCAAAACTGTTTTGGGTTATAGTAAGGTAAAAACCGTCCGTGTTTATGTGTGGGTTGGTCTTACTATTATCCTTTTCTTTCGAAAGAGATTTGAACTTAAAAATCAAGTTGGATGATTCCCCTTAAACTGTGCGAGTTATTCTCACTCTGGTTCACCAGACTGACCCTGTATTTGTAATGCTCGGGTTAGCCCGGGTTGTACAGGTCCAGCTTATCGGATGCTGTAAAGTCTAGAGACATGCTGAAAGAGTTCAGACATATGATTATATCTAGTATATTCCGCTGTGTGATGTATATGAGGATAGGTTGTTATAACTGTCCAGGTGTATTGATGTACTATGATGTTGTAAGTATATTCCCAAGATCTCAATAAAGAATATTTCTATATTATATTTTGTTCCGCTGCGATGTGAGACTCTGATTTGTGTTGTGTTTTCTTCTTCCTATTTCTTCTATTCTAAAATTTCTTTCTTTCTTATCTCATCCGCTAAATTCTTTCTATTGGCATCTGGGTTTCTAGTATCATTTGGGTTGGATTAGTGTTGTTTGGTCAGCTCAAAGGATACCGAAATTCGGGTCGTCACAGTTTGGCCCCAAAATTTTTAAGACGTTATGTTTTGACATTCCAAATCCAACAAAATTTGTTTCATCGTAAATGGAGGTCATTTGAAAATTGGCTATTTCTAAGGCCTTTAAAATATCGATAAAATATTAATTAAATTCCAAAATAATCAATAAAATAATAATCAATTATTATCATAAATATCCAAATAAAATATTATATATAGCTTCAAATATAAACAGTATGGATTTTACAACTCAATATTGACATTTCGAGTTAACGATATCTAAACTATATTGAAATTTCTATTAAATTAATTTAATAAACGTTATCAATTACAAACGAATTCCATAGCGACTATCTTAAAATTTGTATTGGACATAACTAACAATCTATAACACGAATTCGCAATTTTTCTATTTTATATGAAAATTATAATAAAAAAGATTCAAACGTTTCTTGTTTCACGGAATTCCGACTTAAAACGGATTTTGTATATTCAATTAAAGTTCAAAACTCAATATTATGAACTGTTAAGCCATTTTGAGCTCGATTTAAATTATATATAAACTTAACGTTCAAACGTCGTTTTAAATAAACGAATTCGATAATAAAATCCATTAATACTCCAAATATAATATTTAAAATAATAAATTAAATTAAATATTTGACTACAAAAATTAAGGGACATTACATTCTTCCCCCTCAATAGAATTTCGTCCCAGAAATTTCTATGGTGGGAAATGTGCTAAAATTCCATTAATTTCCAAATCTAATTTATTTTAAATAAAAAACAAATTCAATAACATAAATTAATATTTTTCAAAATATCGAAAATTTTCTAACACATTAAATTCTCGAAAAAATTCGGCAGAGTCTCCACTGTACGGAGTGACTTCTGCGATATCGTAGGAACAAATAATGCAAATACATCGACCCACACGGTCAAAAAACAAAAACCAAAATTTTAAATTTTCGTGTAAGCGTACCTTTTAAGAATGCTTTGAGCATACTTGCTCAACTTACGCGCAACTTACGCAACCACAACCAATTTCATAGTCTTCTGGTACCTATACTTAACTCCACTCAATGTAAGTAACAATTACATGTAATTCTAAATAACATTCTTTTAATTAACCAGAATAACTAAATAAACACACACAATCAAATATATATAGCATCATTCAAGTGTAAATACAGGGTTGAATCATTTGGTTTTCAATTAATATGTCATTCTATTCCAACTGAAATTCATTCCTTATCCTTTAATTAATTAAAATGTTATTAAACCATTAATGAATTTGATTCAACCAATTCAACATACAATTACAATCAATGCACAACCAATATAAACAAACCATCCAACTTTTTATTAAATTCAATTTATATTTAATCTTAATATTAACTTGGTTATCTTCACTTTGGTTTACATACTGGAACATCACTTGGTTAATATCCAATTGATTTCCATAACTATTGTTCATTAATAAATTTTCAAACTTATTTAATTCGTTTCCAATATCCATTCTTAACTTCAACCAACCAAGTTAATTCCAATTCATATTCAGTTGACTAATTTATTTCAAAATTAGTTTACTTCTATTTAAAAATCCAAATATTGATTTTTATCTCAAAAATCATCCATTTTCACTTTTATTCTTATTTAACTTATCATCAAGTTAAATTTTTGATTCATTTTAATTCCAAATTAAAATTCCCACTCACAAATTCCATATGTGAAATCTCTTCGGGTTATATTGAACCGTTCAAATTTTTAATCCAATTTGAATTCTATTCAAATCAATCAAACAAATCAATATCTAAATAATTTCATAAAATTATTTCTTTTGTATACAAAATATACTTTGGGGAATTATTTCATTTACCCTCTTTACAAAACAATATCGTATCAGTCGGCAGTTCTAAATCGACCCGATGAAATAATGCAATACAAAACATTTGTATATAAAATCTACAAATACGCTCTTATATATATATATACACACACACTCAAATCAATCTAAGATATTACAAATCCCATCTCTATCGAGTTACGCAACGAAGCCAAGGTTATTACTAAACCAATATCTCTGATACCACTGTGACATACTGACTTTCCCATAGCCTTTGAGTTGACAATCAAAACTCACGTCCAACCCAAATTGCATATAAAAGCAGATAGTTATTAGAAAGAAATTAGAGGGTGAAATAAGAAAGGAAGAAATATTAGAATAGGAGAATAAAAAGAATCAACACAACATAGAATCAGAGTCTCACATCGCAGCGGAACAAAATATACAAACGCTGGACAACTATAATAACTTGCCCTTATATACAACCACACAGTGGAATAGATACTATATATCGTACTCTGAACACCTCCAGCTTATCTTTGGATTTCGCAGCATCCGCTAACCTGGACTTGTACAGCTAAGTCTAACCCAAGCATTACAAACGCTGGATCAGTCCGGTGAACCAGAGTGAGAAAAACACACGTCTAAGTTTAAAGACATCACACAACTTGATTTTAATGTCAAAATCTTTTCGAAAGAAAAGGATAATCGTAGGACCTAATCCATACATTAATATAGACGGTTTTTACCTTACGATAACCCAAACATTTTTGAAATCAATATCATTTCTAAGATTATAATAGTGTCTAAATACAAGTAAATATGAATCTTGGAGAACGCTTGCATCTCACGCTCTACATACATAGTATACAATCAAAACCGCAGGCGCTTATTTGAGAATGGATTTCCTGGCAAGGTATAGGACCACCTTCCCGACAATATACCTCTGGAGATGAATACATTGGTATTCAACAAGAAAATCTTGCAACCCAGGCTAAACATGATCGGCCCCTCATTTCTCTTGAGAGTACCGAATATATCATTACCACGTTTAGGGGCTAGCTAACCGAACCGATAGCATACATAACAGAAATAAAAAGGGACAATCGAAGGCATTTGATTTCACCAGATCAGGTAATGATATACCCTTTTGATAGGTGCGACCCACATAGCCATGCAACCTACCCGATTTTGTGCCATTCCCAGTTGATGAAGCTTGAGGTCATACTTACTCTTTTGGAACATCTGGCCACCATTCACTTTGAATGCCACATCGTCAGATCAGCCAGAAAATCACTAATTGATGTCCAAAAAAATAATATAATTGTTAAGCTAAGAGAACAACCACTCTCCGCCACAACTATAGTGCATTTGAAGGAATCAACATACGTGATCCCTTTGGAAATACTCAGTAAAACACTCGTCCAAACAAGTCATCCAGGAACAGGATGAACCGAAGGTACGCTCCTACTGCATCCAATATAGGAGTCACCCCATGGATCAGTATCGAGAAGTCCTTGCCATCCTAGATTCCAACCATGACAGAACTACAATATATCTTTGGCTGTAGACCAGAGATTATTAGCGGTTCTTCCATTTTATGAAGATCCACGGTCTTCAATTGATCCATCTCGATCAGCATCTTTCACTTATTCGTATTTAATGGTCGAAATGGTTTCGAATATAGATTCGATCGTGGTCTTTCTGTACTAACTATCTTATGGGTCAGATTTGATAGTCGATTATTTAACTATCAAATAGATAATCGTGAAAATAAATGAGGTCATTGGTTCAATACTCAACATCACTTGGCCTTTTTAATTAAAATATTAGTGAATGGTAAATTAAACTTGTATATTCTTAAACCTGTTCAACATAGTATTTACTTCTTATTTTATATACTCATGTTTCTCAAAACCAGCTCTTTAAAATACTTAGAAAAATATCTTACAACATATTCAATTTCCATTTACCTTTCCTTTCAAACATTTCTACTTCACTCTTCATTATCTATAATTCGGAAATCAATTCAACTTATTCTTCGTAAAATAACTTTACAAAATCTCTTTTGTTTCATTACTTGAAAACAATAACCAATGCTTATTCTTATATAATAACCCTATTTCAATACTCGAATTTACATTTTTTTTAATCACGAAAATATCATTATATTTTCCCAAAAAACCCATTTATTTTCCTTTCATTTGGAAACATCATTATATATTCTGACATCTTTTTTATTTCCTTTACTCTAGGATCCTCATTATATATTCTTTAAAATTTTGCAAATAATATCGCATTATTATTTCTCTAATGGAAATAATAAATTATTACTAACCTCTTTACCATTTCAAACTAATATCATCCTCAGATAATCCGGAAGTCGTTCAAGTTGGGGTATTTTAATTACCTCTCAGACCCTAATCAACAACGTTCTTATCTTAAGATATATACGAGTTGTAATCCAAAAACTGATATTTCATTCTAATATCAATACAAATTCCATCTAACTATTTTATTCAAAATATGATTTCATAAAACCTTCTTACTTTCTAAAAATCTATTTCTTTAATATAACCATATTTCTTAATTCAATAATTAATTAATTTCTTATAAAACACCACCTTTTAACCTTCACCTCTTTAATACAAATTCATTTTATAATTCCGATTTGGTTGTACAACCCTATGACCCACTTCTTTTACCAAATTCACTTTTACCATAATTTTCTTCTAATCCATTCAACCATTTCCGGCTTTGAAAATTTTATTTCAATTTTCCCCCATTTTCTTAATTCCATTATTAAGTAACGTTAATTTAAAATTAATGCTTTAACACCTTAAACCTCATTTATATAACTCTAGTTTAATATAAACCCTTTTTATCTTAATTTCCTTTTTACCTAATCCAAATATTGAGTAAATAATTATTTTAGGCTATCGTATTCGCTTTTATAAATTCGTTATAAAAACTCGGGTTTTAATATAAAACTGTTCATAAACTCCTTCCACAATTCAATTAGATTTCATTTCAACTTCGATTACTTTTTAAATGAATTTCAATTAAAAAGTAATTTCCTGAATTATTATTAATTAAAATAATAATTTACTTCAGTCATTAACTACTATAGAAGTAGTTAATTTCTTTATTAACAAAAATAAATAGTAAATCCCTTTTAAATTTTTTATCAAAACTACAAAAAATATTCGTTAAACTATTTTATTAGATTAATTCAAAACAAACTAATTTAATAATCAATCCTAGTTAAAATGGTCGACTGTCAACTCAGAACATGGTTATCTCATTAACCGATTCCAATTAGTTCTCACTTTAAGTTAATTAATATTATAATTAATTTAAATAATTTCATTTAATTGTTTACTTAAAACAAGTATCCAAATTTTAACCATTAGGTTAATTTCCATTCACTTGTTTATAAATCTGATTAACATCAGAATTTACTTTATAAAAACAATCAATAATTAATTATAAACTTTAATAAATAATAATTATTTATATCCTTTTAATAAACTTTTATTCGAATACATCTTTAAAAATCTATCTTCAGTTATAAAATAAATTTTATAACCTTATCCGTGTCGATGTGCCTGATGGTAAATCAACATTTGTAAAATGATTGATTTTGTAAGCCATATGCTGCCTAATGCTCAACCAATACTGTCCATTGGTTAAAACAAAAATAAACATTGAATTATGATTCTACAATAAATAAATCAAAGGTTGGCCGAACAATTCATATAATTGTAATATGAAATTAAACAATAGATTTTAATGAATCCAGTTGGATCACTCCAACCTGTTCTTCCTTGCATTCAAATGCGGTTACTTCAAATAAAATTTATTCGGTAAGAATTATCAAATATTTAAACTAATAATTTCTATAACAGCCAATAATAAAATTTAACACACAAACAGTTCAAACAATTCATTGTAATAAACACGTTTATTTTATAAATGTGACCAACAAGGTTAGTTACCTTCATTGGGTCCAATCGTTAAAATAAAGATTTGTTTTCCACTAAAATTAAACAACAATTAATTTCATTATTTTAATCAATATATGAATATATATTTAACAAACCGTCAACAATCTGCAGTCATAGTACACATTATGAAGGCCGACTTATATAAAATACAAGTAGGAAAAAACTGAGTGAGTTTAACTCACTTTGATTTGATCCATTTTATCGCTGTAGCGGTTTGGTTACCATTTAATTAAACAATGATTAATTTAATTGTAATTCCCGACTGTTTCCATCTCGGTCCAAATTTATTCCACACGGTTGTGTTCTTCATCTTGATTCCAGCAAATCTCGTTTCGCTAAATTCTGGTAACACCATACAATGTTATATACAATTTAGTTATTACGGGTTTAATTAAATAATTAACGTTCCTAATTAATCTGAACTAACTAAATTATAATATTAATTACGTTTGAAAACATCTTCCCTGATCCACTTTTCCACTGCTACTTCACTGATTTCAAAAACTCCACCCATGTAATCCACTAAATGACAAATCCGAAACTTCTTGCTTCAAATATAAAACGTGCCTAACTTTTGACTTTTTTCAATCCCATAAATGCTACAGACAAAACAATTCCTCCTCTTTAAAACTCCTGGTCCACGTCCCTTGTTTCAGAAATCCGATAGACCCTGCAGCATTTCATATTTCCAGTTAAATCCATCTTTAATTATAACTTAATTAGTTTCTTAATGACTTTGATTAGCTTAAATTAATTACATGATCAAAGGAAACGGGCCGAACTACTTCGTGAATTCCTCTTCATTAATTCTTCTTCGTTATTTCGTAATACTTCACTGAAACCCAACATTTGACCAAAAACATGAACCGTCGCACCCTCTCCTTCCACCTGAGCATGATCATAGATCGCCAGTGGCTCCGCCGCAGCCTCGTCCCCATGCGCTCTAAACACTACCCTGCTCGATGCTGATATCCGCCTCCAATATATGTCGAACACTGAGCACTTTCTAACCGGAATCTGGCCATGCCAGATCGCCAAAGTTGATCATAGCCGATCAACTTCCACGTCTCAACTAGATGAACGACTATGCAGTTAGGAATTTTAGGTATAGATCAACAGATTTCGTTCTTTGAGGAGAGAATGGATCATTTTGATTGTCGGTTTTAGATGGAGGCGCAGAAATAAAAATGGTTGACTAGACAACTTAATTGACCAATGCGAATTAGGGTTAGCGCTGCCCTATTTATGGCCAAACTATGTATAATAAAATATTATATAACTAAACTTAATCATGAAGTAATGTGATAAAACCACTACAAACAACCTTCGATCGAGATGAAAATCCTAATTCTAGTATAGAAAAATATTCCGAACACGGTGGGATATGTTTCATTGTATTTCGAGGTCGTTTGTAAAAAGTCCTTTGTAATCACACGCTAAAAATCATGCGTTTAAATTTCCCATGATCACAAAATAAATCCAATCAACTTGAAACTTTGAAATTCTACTAGACCTTTTCCTTACGAATCCAATAAAATTTATTTTGTTAAAATTGGAGTTCATTTGGCCAGTCATTTATTCTCTTAATGGCACCCCTATCTAAATTGGCCAAAATAAAATAAATGATTAAACAAAAACAAGGGTTTTGACGCTGCCACAATCACATGGTTAATCGGATTACTACTAAATTTGAAACATAAAAATAACTTACTAATACGAATCCAATAAAACTCGTTTGCTGAAATCCGGCTTCGTTAGGAAAACGATGGTATTTTCTAATTTAAATTGTCTGTCTGTTTACAATTAAATTCCATACCCTCACATATTAACTCAATTTTTCCCAAAATTTGCAGAACGTTGTTTTGATGTTCCGGATCCAACAAAAATAGTTTCATCGTAAATGGAGGTCATTTGAAAATTGGCTATTTCTAAGGCTTTTAAAATATCGATAAAATATTAATTAAATTCCAAAATAATCAAGTAAAATAATAATAAATTATTAACATAAATATCCAAATAAAATATTATATACAACTTCAAATATAAACAGTATGGATTTTACAACTCAATATTGACATTTCGAGTTAACGATATCTTAATTATATTGAAATCCCTATTAAATTAATTTAATAAACGTTATCGTTTATTAACGAATTCCACAACGACTATCTTAAAATTTGAATTGTACAAAACTAACAATCTATTACAAGAAATCTCAATTTTTCTCTTTCATTTGAAAAGTATAATCAACAAGATTCAAACGTTTCTTGTTTCACGGAATTCCCACTTAAAACGGATTCTGTATATTCAATTAAAGTTCAAAACTAAATATTACAAACTGCCACACCATTTCGAGCTCGATTTAAATTATATACAAACTTAACCTTCAAACGTCGTTTTAAATAAATGAATCAATATTAATATCCGTTAATATTCCGAATATAATATTTAAAATAATAAATTAAATTAAATATTTGACTACCAAAAATACAAGTTGATTCCTCAGTTGAACCAAAATCATCGCAAACCTTAAGACAAAGTAAAACCAGAAAACGAGGTTCTTCTACATCACCTTCTCGATGACCTTAGGACCTAGATTCCTCAATTGAGCAAAGTTTTTGTTTCAAACCATTTTTCACATTGTAGGAAAATGAAATGAAGAGGAATAAAAATAACGTAAGATAAAGTGAAAACGAGATGGTTAATTTTTTAAAGTGGGGGTGAAACATAAAGCACGTGTTTATTCTTTTTTATGGTATGCACTCTTCGTAATAATTCAATTTTGGTTGGAGTGAACACAAAAATTTCCTTGTGGTAACCATTTTTGGAGTGTATCAATTCTTATTGAAAATTAACATTAGATAGTACCACTAAGTGTATTCCTAAAAGAAATATAAAATTAAGAGATTTTTCTTTGACTTGCTTTTATCTGCGTCAAATTATAAGTAGTAATAAATAAATAAAGTGCACCAAAAGAGTAGATGTAGATCGATCAATCCAACCACATAAAATGAAATTTACTTACTCTTCTTGTCTTTGATTGCTATTTGATATCATATTAGAAATAGAACTAAATAAAATTTCTACCTAAAAAATGATCGTTCAGCCTTAAATCATTTAAACAATCTAATATCATAACATATGTCAAGCATATAGTCTCAACATCAAATTTACCAAAACAATACCAATAATAAGAATTTCGTAAATTAAGTTGCCATTAATAAAAATGAATGCCAAAAATCATCTGAATTCAAATGCATTAGCCTAAAGTTGGTAGCAAGTTCGCAAAGTCGAGAGCAAGAGTTAGTGCCTGATGCCAAATAGATTCCGCTGAAGTCAAAGTGGGGTTACAAGTAAAGTTTTTTTTCCTTCAAGCATCGGCTGAATGAATAAGCGTTGAGAAGTGGATCGAGGTTGTAGTTGAAAATGCTCATTTCCCCATTTTGGGTCCAACAACTTTTCACTAAATTTCAATTCAAATAGATTTACCAATGCAAAATATGCATTACCAATAAACTAATTGTAAATGCGTTTTTTCGATGATGCTTTTTAGCTTAGCGATGGATGTTAGTGTAATCAACCTGCAAAAAAAGAAAAAGTTGATAACTTGTATAAATAGATGTTACAAAATAACTATTATGGTGTAGTTATTATATATGTGTGTATATATATATATATATATGTATGTACATATGCACGCACGCACACATACACACTTTTTTTTTGAAAATTGGTATGCTTTATTTAAAACCAATCATATAATTCGTTTATATGCCTCATCAAAACCTTATAACCCTATATTAGGTACTTTTCAAGGAAAAAGAGTACAAGAAACACCTTCCTGAATCATGAAGGCCAGTATGTATAAATTGAAGATAAAAAGAGTACATCAAATTGCAATATGTAAAGCATAAACAAAGGAATAAAAATTACAATCAAAAGAAGGAAAATAAAATATCTTGCTTCTCTCTCCATCACAAAAATCTTCATACCTTCCTGAATCATGAAGGCCAATACCTCATTGTTGCAGCAACTCAAAATTTATGGTCAACTGTTCTAATTGCTTCCATTATCACGCACCAGGTACCAAACTTCTTTGATAATATGTTTTAGTTTAGTCAAAGAGTCAAGTCTTTTAACTGCAAATAGCCAAGAATTTTTTTTCGTGCCATATAATGTAAAGTGTAAAAGTGAAAGTACCAAAGGAAGTAACTTGAATTTGGTCCTTTTTTTTGAAAACTGATCAGATATGAATGGCCTCTTCCTATAATGAGTGTAATAAAGTAGGTCTGAGACTAAGTTTACTTTTAATTGATCACATTATAGTGTGGAATAATCACAACTAAAAAATAGGTGACTAGATGTTTCTACCACTTTTTCATAAAGAGGACATAAGGTGTTTGAGAGAATACCAAATGAAAATAATCTAGCCTTGGTATTTAAACGATAAAGCATCATTCGATAGCATATGAAAGTTATTAGAATGCCATAATACTTTGTAGTGGGATTTGTATATAACTTAATCCTTAACCTTATTCCAAGCCTTTGAAAAATAGAATTGACCGCCATCACATCATTCATAGAAATCGAATGGTTTATTATGTTGAATCATAATGTGTTGAATTTCATTTGCAACCTCTCTTATAGGTAGATGTTGCATAGGCCTCAAACAATCACCCCGTATAAAGGTGGAGACCAGATCATTGTTGTGGCTAATAGCCTAAAGTTAATGCCTAGCAAATCCGCATGACATCTGCAGTTGGTTAGTGGATCATACCGCAACGAAATGTTTGAGCCACTGGAAATCACCTTATTAAATAATTGTTTAGTTGTAGATCTAAATCGAACAATGTATTTCCATGTGCTATATGCATTGCTACCAACATGCGTATTACAAAATTGTTTTCCCAAACAATTCTTATTCCTCATCCATTCAAACCATAAATTGTTATGCATAGAAAATTTAATATTATTTTAATAAAAAGCATCCTTTTTAGACCTAGAAAGTACTTTAGACCAATGCCACCTTCCATTTTTGGTTTACATAATGATCTCCGTGCTACTTTATGTTTACTTCCTCCTAGAAAAAAAATCTACACATAAAGTATTAAGTTTTTCCAATGTAACTCTAGCTTTTGGTAGATACATAACCAATATGACACAATTAAAGTAACTACAGTATGTATAAGCTCCGCCCTTCTAGCAAAACCTACTATTTTAATCTCCCAACCTTGAAGTTTCATTCGAACCTTGGATAGTAATGCTTTATAGTTCGAGTAATAAGATAGTTTCAAGATAGTGGAACTCTAAAAATTTAAAGGGGAGGCTGGCAATATGAAAACCAAGAACATATTGTATTTGAGCAGTATTACAAGATATAGCACTGGAAAGTAGTTTAGATTTGGAGTTGTTAATATCCAAACCCGTATAATAGCCAAGCTTATGGAACACAGAGTGTATAGATATTACACAACTTGTAAATGATTTACCAAAGACCATCAAATCATCTACATACAAAAGATGAGTGATAATAGGAGATACTTTGGAAATTGGTGAGAAAAGATTTATAACTATGACCTCATTCATTAAGAAAGTAAAGTATTCCATGACCAAAGTGAATAAGTAAGGAGAGAATGGCCATTTGACGAACGAATTTATTACTTGTGATAAATACTTTTGGAATGACTTGTATTAGAATGGAGTTAGTAGATGTAGTAGATATACATTCATAAATAACATTAGTAAAATGTTGTTGAAATCCCATTATGGACATAATATAACAAATAAACTTCCTTTTAATAGAATCTTATGTCTTTCTAAGGTCCACTTTAACACAAAATTTAGGACCTTCAATCTTTTTGAAGTCTTAACAACTCATGTACCAACAATATGTTTTCACTAATGAATCTCCCTAAAATAAAAGCACATTGATTTTCATATATCAAGCGAGGTTGAATATTTTGAGTCTGTTACAAAGCACTTTACTAAACACTTTGTAACATATATTGCAGCAAGATATGGGTCTATACTTAGTAACATTTTTTGGTCTCTCATATTTAGGAACAAAAGCAATGAATATATGATTTATTCTTTCTGGCAATTTAGTCGAATTAAAAATGTCTTGTATTGTAGATAGTAAATCAAACTTGACATCTTCCTAGTGAAGTTTGAAAAAAAATAGTATTTAAATCACCTATCCAGTGCTTCTATCATCATGAAAAGAGAATACCACAACTTTAACTTTAGATAATGTGATGTCTTGTAGGAGAGATAAATGACCCTGATCATTAATAGTAAATAAAGATTGAAATGGAGGGAAAGTGTATCTAGTATTCCATTGAATAGTTGACTAAAATAACTAGTTGCCTCATTTTCAATATCTTTTGGTTTGTAGAATAAGTCCATATTATCAGTGATGAAGGCCTTAATATCATTTCCAAATATACGACTGGACACTCTTGAATAAAAGAACTTGGATTTCATATCCCCTTATTGCAACCAAATTACTTTTGAATTTGTTTTAAACCCATGCTTTAATTTTATGTAATATCTATAATTGGTGCTTAGCATTAAGAATATGATTATATAATTCTAGATTCAGAGGATCCTGATCCACAACAAATTCAAGATCATATAGTATTTTTTAGATTCTTAGATGCACTCATTTTTTTTAGTTCTACACTTGTTCCAAATTTATAGTTCTAGCATGCATGCATTCAGTTTAGATTGGAAAATATAAGAAGGAAGTCCCTAAGAAATCATTTGAATCTCACATTGCATTGAGTCAAAATAGCCTTGTTTATAATGCCAATCATTTTGGTATCTGAAAGGAAAGCCCATGGATTAGGTAGTGGGGACCAAATGTAATAATAATGGAGTATGATCATAAGACATTTGTGCAAAAGAAAGGGCTTTCTTATTTATGAATTTATGTAGACATCTATTATTAATTAATATTTTATCAATATTGGTAGTTGATCCCCTCCTTCTCCAAGTTTAATTGTAACCAAGAGGCTTCATTTCGATTAAACCTAACTGATATATGCAGTTATTAAAAGCACGTAAATATTGAATAGGGATAGGCCCATTTTATCTAAAAATGATGAAGCATTATTAAAATCACCTATAAGGATCCAAGAATCATTTAACATTGGAAGATTCATCAATTATATATTTCCATAAATTCTTTCTTTCCTGATAGGAGTTACTTGCATAAATTATTATGAAAACCAATGAAGGTATCCTAGCATTATTAGTAAAACCCATTAGATGTTGAGGAGAAGTTAGTATAGCAGTAACTGCAACGATCCATATTTTAGGTATTAAAGGATCGTAAAGTAATTATATTTAATTCCCTAGGAGTCGGATCATTCTCATATTTTAATATGTTGTTCATGAGGATGTGTGACATACCCGTGATATTTACCAAATCGATTTGTGACCATTTTACCCTTGTGAAATTTTGTTTTAGTTATAACTTCTGATAGAGATCAAATCAGGTGCTGAAATCGGTCTTATTATACTGGAATGGTGGTTGATCTTTTTGTAGATTGGTCACATTTAAGATTTGGCTTAGTGGTTTAGGAGGAGTCAAAGTTTTAAATTATGCTTCTGCTAAATAGGCTAATTAGCTGTTAATGGGCTGATTAGTGAAGTCCATTAGGCTAATGACTAACTGCTATACATAGAGGGGTCTGGGGAGAGAATTAAGGTTTGTCTCCTCATTCAAACATAAATTTTGTGTCTATGATTCTCCGGAATAAACCTAAACGCTAATCTCTTCATCTCTTCATTCTAATTAATCCTTAGTTGCATCCAAGGACAAGGTCAACATCCGGGAAGATTAGATTCCATCATATTGCATTGATTTTGGGATTTTCGTCCCTATCCAAATTTGGGTTCATCGGATTTGCATTGGATCTTGAATTAGGTGAGTGATAGATATCTCTCACATGGTTACTATAGATTATATAAGTTAGATTAGGATTAATTCATGTTATGCATGTTAATTTCACTAGAGATTGATCATATATGTTTAATTCAGATTTAGATGTTCTAGGTTAATCAAGTTTCACCATATAAACCGACAATTTGTTTGATAAATCATTTTGTGTATGTTTAGATCCAAATCATGTTAGATCCATTTTTTATGATATGTTTAATGTATATGCATGTTTGTATGGTCAAGATCGGATGAATCTCTATTTTTCTTCGATTGGATTGTATGCACTGCTTGAATTGTTCGTTACAATTGTTTGTTGTAGAACCTACGATCGAAGAACATAGAAAATCGGGGGTTCAGATGATCGGATTCAACAAAACTTGTCCGGAAGCTCTGATGGACACTAGGACAATGCCCAAAAATGTCAAGGAAAAAAATACACTATCTCTGAGGACTGGCACCGATCCGTGCTTGATGGATCGACTCCGATCCATTAGGAAAGTGTGGGTGATGACGAATATTAGTGCCTGGACTTGGGAGGTGTAAACACGGCTATATGCAAAGTTTGAAGTGATTTGGATGGGTCGGAGTGGAATTGTTCGAGATCTCATTGATGGACCAGCAGGAAAAATCATTGGAAAGGAATTTGGCTATGAGGTTGGACCTGTAGGAAGCTCTTGGTGAAGGGAGTTTGGAGGTCCAGACACTTAGCTTATGTTGGCTAAGTGTGAGGACTGGTACCGATCCATAGACGATGGATCAGTACCGATTCATTAGGTGTCGTGGATGAGAGCTCAATTTTTGTGAGCATAATGTGAGGATTTTAGGTGATTGTTGGTGGAGTTCGGTGAACATAGTGTTGATTCATGAGATTTTTGATTCACGACAACAAAGAAATTAAGATCGATTGAAGAGTTAGTTTATAGATTATTGTTAAAATCTATCCTCATTTATTATAACACAAATGCACAAAACACACACACACACACACACACAAACACACACACACACACACACACACACACATATATATATATATATATATATATATATATATATATATATATATATATATATGAAAATGGCATGAAACAACCATTACTTAGCTTTTGCCCCTGAACCAGTCAACTTGTTCTTTTTCTACCAGTCGACTGGTAAAGGAGAAAATGCCCAGTAATGGTTATTTTATGTCATTATTCAAATATGTATATGTTTTATATATTCTACCAGTTGACTAGTGATTTTTATACCAGTTGACTTACTCGATAATAACAACCATATTTATGAAAATTCACCTTCTTTGATGAAGAGATTCCTTTTCATTTCTAATAGAAATGGTTTCTACTCTTTGTTGAAACTCTTCATGAAAGTTGAATACTTTTTAACCATTATATATACATCACAAACTTGATTTACAAATCACCGATTCTTACCAATTCTTACTGATTATTATTCTATATCTTGATCTTTCTTTCTAACATTCTTGCATTCTATAAGCTTGCTCAAACATTCAAATTGCTTTTGAATCCTTAAATATATTTCATACTTCTTTATTCAATAGCAATCTACTTCCTTCAAATCTTCACAAACATGTTATATACTTGAGAATAAGATTATAGGAAAGATGTGCTCAAACTATTGGCTACTCAGTGTTATTCTAGAACAAAAATCAAAGCCAAACTCGAATTGTTGAAAGTCCCGTTCGGTTGCTTGGGTGCGTTGTGAACCTGTTCCTCCAGGTGAAGAGAGGGCGTTGATAGTTGAATTCCAAAAGGGGTCTGGGACTGAACGTAGGATAGTGCTCCGAACTAATACAAAAATTCTTGGTGTCATTTTACTTTATTTACTACATTACTTATCTGTGATATCTTATATTGTTTAATATTTACTTGCATAACTATTGTATAAGATAAGTTAGATTATCATATACACTTCTGCCTATTCCATATAAGTTGATCCTACTCTAAGTTACTTGACTTTCTTTCAATTGGTATCAGAGTCTTTTATTCTAGAGACCGTAACAACACCTTAGAACAATTGGCTATAAGGAGATCTAGTCAAGGCATTAAAAAAATAGAAGAACAACAAAGAAGAATCAAAGTAGCAGGCAAGTAAATGTCTAATGACTAAAGTCAGATCACAATCGGTATGTGTGGATTCATTATATAAAGATCTTTTGTTAGACCATGAAAAATTATTAAAAGATTTTAAAAGTTTGGGTAAACTTAATGCAGTAATTTTAGCCAAATCAAAAGATTGTGTGAAAGAAAATTCCAAATTAAAAGAGGAAAACAATTTTTTACTAAAACAACTAAATATTTTGAAAATGCCTTAGAAGAGCTTGTTTTTCAAAAGGATTTCCTTCAATAAGACAACGAGCGATTAATAGATAAAAACAATGATCATTTAAAGGAAATCGATGGTTTACAAAATAAAAATACATCATTAGAAGATTCTTTAAATAATTCTAGTTCTTTAATTTTGTCTCTTGAATAAGAGAATAAGGCTTTAACTAAAAAGATTTTAAAATTATCTAAAGAATGTGATATTTTAAAAGAAAATAATAATATTTTGCAAGAAGCAATTTCTGACTCAGAAGAAAATTTTGAAAAATTACAATCTTTAAATAATTCAGAATCTCAAATTTTTGGTCTCAAAAATGAGATTAGTACTTTAAAAGGGAGAATTCTATATTAAATAAGGAAAATGCTACCTTAACCAGCAAAATTTCTTTTGGAGATGTCAATCCCGACTTTGGTATCAAACATGAAAAATGTACAAGTAGATTCATGAAATTTAATAAAGGTTAAAATGATTTAAATATGATTTTATCTAGATCTCGACCTTTACACGACAAAAGTAGTTTAGGATATAATAATACTAATTATAGAAATAGTACTAGATATGCTTTTATGTACGATAAAAAATATCACTGCTAATACTAAGGCACGAGTAAATTCAAGGTCCAATTTTTATAGAAATTTGAATACTTCTATGACTAGAAATTTTTATAATAAATCTACAAATACGAAAAGAAATATAAATGGAAATTATTTAAGTATTTGGGTTCCTGTAAATTGGAAAAACAGAGAAAAATATATCGATGATTATTTTGATTCAGTAGTTAATAATAAAAAAATTTATCCTTAAAGGTTCCATTAAACCCTCTTGGGTATGGTTACCTTCCATCCGATCCCTGGACCCTAACAAAGCAAGTGGGTACCAAAGTATATATATATATATCATATTTTTTGCAAGTACACCACAACAAAGAGAAGACTATTTTGGTATCTCTATAACTTTTATTGGGTGTGTAAGAAATGTTCTCGTACGCATTAAGTACTTTATGGTTGCTGCTTGTTCTTAAATTCTATCTATGCTTCATGAACTTTATGTATTATCTACTTATATCCTCTGCTATGCTCAATTGTTGTTTTATCATGATGTATATTCAATCGATGACAAAGGGGGAGAAAATAATGAGTATATATGTATTATACACTAACATTTTGTTGTAGAGAAGCAAAAAAGGTAAGTATATATTATATAAAACAAAATGTTGTATAAAAGCTTTACATTCAGGGGGAGATGAATTTAAGCAAGCATACTTTCATGGGGAGAAAATAAAATTTTCTACAAGATTGCAAGGGGTTTTCATCAATCAAAAAAGGGGGAGAATGTTGATTCATGAGATTTTTTATTCTCGGCAACAAAGAAATGAAGATCGATTGAAGAGTTAGTTTATATATATATATATATATGTGTGTGTGTGTGTGTATGTGTGTGCGTGCATGCGTGTGTGTGTGTTTAGTGTGTTAGATTATTGTTAAAATCTATCCTCATTTATTATAACACAAATACACAAGACACAAAAACACACACACACACACACACACACATATATATATATATATGTATGTATGTGTATATATATGTATGTATGTATATGCAAATGGCACGAAACAGCCACTGTTGGGCTTTTACCCCTGAACAAGTCGACTGGTTCATTTTCTGCTAGTCGGCTGGTAAAGGAGAAAATCCCCAGTAATGGCAATTTTCTATCATTATTCGAGTATATACCCGTTTTATATATACTATTAGTTGATTGGTGAATTTTTTTAATCAGTTGACTGACATGACAATAATAGCCATATTTCTGAAAAGTCACCTTCTTTCATGAAGGGATTCCTTTTCATTTCTAATAGAAATGGTTGCTTCTCTTCATTGAAACTCTTCATGAAAGGTGACTGCTCTTCAACTATTATATATACATCACAAACTTGATTTACAAATCACCGATTCTTACCAATTCTTGCCGATTCTTATTCTATATCCTGATCTTTATTTCTAAACATTATTGCATTTAAAAAGCTTGCTTAAACATTCAGATTGCTTTTGAATCCTTGAATATATTTCATACTTCTCGATTCAATAACAATCTACTTCCTTCAAATCTTCACAAACACATTATATACTTGAGGATAAGATTATAGGAAGGGTGTACTCAAACTTTTCGTTACTTAATGTTATTCAAGAACCACAAATCAAAGTCAAACTCTTGTTGAATTGTTGAAAGTCCTGTTCGATTTCTCAGGTAGTGAAAATCCCATTCGGTTGCTCGGGTGCGTTGTGAACCTGTTTCTTCGGGTCAAGAGAGGGTGTTGATAGTTGAATTCCAGAAGTAGTGTGGTACTGGACGTAGGACAGTACCCCGAACCAGTATAAAAATTCCTATTGTCATTTTAGTTTATTTACTGCATTACTTATATGTGATATCTTATATTATTTAATATTTACTTTCATAACTATTATATAAGATAAGTTAGATTATCATATACACTTCTGCATATTCCATATAAGTCGATCTTACTCTAAGTCACATGACTTTCTTTCACAAAGGACTTCAGATGTCGGAAGTGCAACTCAAAGAGGATCAATGCTTCGATCGTGAACTCAAGGCAGGTTGGTCCAAGTTGAATTGATGTAATGCTCATCATGGGATAATGCATGATGCAGTAAGATCATAGATTGACTCAGGTGGGAGTTGATCATGGAGGATAATGAATTTTTAGGAGAAGTGGTTTGAACTAAAGGATGGAGTCGTCAAGGTAGATGGCTTGCTAGATTGCAAGTTCTAAGGAATCATTGTAAATTCATAGGTTCTAGCGGACTCAAAGCAGGGGTATCGTGAGGACACCTGTGAAGATTAGATGGATCGTGTGCCCAAGATCAAGATGGATTTAGTTGTCTCAGACGGAGGAAAATATATGTCAGGCGACATATTCCCTTGATGGACGGCAATGGGCGGTCATTCGATGATCGATATATTTAGAGCTTTAGTCGGTGATAGCTAGGATATTGTTTTCTATGGATGCTGTGGTTGTTGTATGATTTCTTCTCTATTTCTCTAGGTAAGCTATCACCGTAGGTCATCATAGATAAGCGATATTGAGGGAAACCGTTTTCCTATTCTAGAGTGGCATACTATAGATGATTATTGTAACATCCCGCATTTTACGTATCAAAGGATCGTAAAATATTTTTATTTTATTCCCTAAGGGTTGGATCATTCTCATATTTTAATATGTTGTTTATGGGAATGTGAGACATGTCCATAATTTTTACCAATTTTATTTATGACCATTTTTTCCCTATCAGTCTTGTACAGGGGATAACTTTTGACTCGGATTGAATTAGGTGCTGAAGTCAGACTCATTGGAATGGAAATGATGTTTCCCAATACGTAGAGTGGTTACATTAAAGATTTGGTTCAGGGGCTTGGGAGAAATCGCTATTTTTTTTGCTACACAATTTTTTGTTCAGGTTTTAAGCTATTGATAGGTTGATTTGAGGAGGCCCATTAGTGGGCTGGTGGGAGGCTACAAATAGGTGGCTAGGGACATGGAGTTGGGGTTACTTCTTCATTCTCTCATTTGGTTAAGCTTGTGATTGATCATTGCTCAAACAAATACACCTTTCCACCATTAAAGTTCTAGATCTACGAGTAAAGATTGAAGATCTACATAAAAGAAAGCTAGAACTATATCAAATAAAGATAGATCGCATCAAACCGAGAGATTTGAAGATAGATCTTCACTGTCCAGATTCATATTTCATCAATTTTGAGCCAGATTGAAGATTTGTGAGTGATATGCATCTCTTGCATGGATTCAATCAAGTATATGGATTGTTTGATCTCATGTTCATCATTTCACGTTGTTTTTGCATAGATCTAATCGGCATAAGTATGGTTTTTAACTCAAATCACCATCGGATCTAATTAGAACCCTAAATCGATAAGTTTTCTATGTTATTGTAACGAAAATCTTTGTTTGAATGATTGTTGTTTTGATGTGATTTGTTGATGGTTGAAAAACATTATTGAAAAGCATATATGGAAGTGAAAATCATTGATCGAGCGAGATCCATGATGGATCGTTGTTGTATAGGCTTTGGCGTGGCTTAAGTAGTGGCAAAGGAGTAGATCGACCAAGAAAAAGTGAAAGAATCGGCCAAAAGTTGAAGAATCGGCCAACAATCAAAATATGGAAATCTATAGCGTTGGGAAACGATATAGAAAGTCATGGATCGAGCACAAATCCTAGAATGGATCAGTGACCAAAAATGGTGAATCAGCGCGAAAAAATGATGGATTAGGCAAGTTTTGATGAATCTGGCAAAAGTTGAATTTTCTGGCAAAATATGGAAAAAAAATGGAATCTACAGCGTTTGGGAAATGTTGTGGCAGGTGGATGGATCGGCTAGCTTGGGGAACACGACAAGCACGGATCGTGCATGGCACAAATGGGTGGATCAGCCTTGAAAACGTGATGGAACGTGGCATTTTTCTTGGTCTAGCAAAGAGGGTGGATCGCTGGCTTTAGATAGCGTTTTGACAAACGCTGTAGAAATGCATGGATCATGCAAACGACGGTGGATGGATCGCCCAGAAGCCATGATAGCATTGTAGAAATGTTATAAAAAGGTGTTTTAAGTGCAAACAATCCATAGGGGTGGATGGACTGCCCAAAAGCAATGATAGCGTTCCAAAAACACTATGAAATGTTGTTTTCATGTTTTGCTTAGTTTTTCACACCAGAATGATGCAGAATTGAACCAGGTGATATAATAGCATTTCTGAAGCATTGCAAAAGGCTGTTTTGACATTGTGTCCCGCTTTACATGGCGAAAAAGCTAGAAATGCTATGAAATGCAGTATCGACCAAACGAAGCTTGTTTTTTAGTCGATTATGGTTCTAGCTTCGAAGCGAATTCAAGGAGGAATGTCTGAAGCATAGCAAAGTGTTCGTTCATCGTTGTAATGCAACGAATGTGAAGACGATTCAAAGGTTGTGGGTTGATGGATAGTGATTGCTTGAGCTAAGAATAGCCATCAGGAAGGAGGACTAGAGATACTGAAGGCTAAGCGATTATCGTTGTCGTAGGTTCTAGCGAACTCAAAGCAGAGGTACAATAGAGATGTCTAAAAGACTGGAAGGTTGCTAGTCGAGTACCGTTGTCTCTGGGAGGCTAATGTACATTGGACGTGCAGTAGTCTGGCTAGAACCGGGATTACCATTAGCCCTTGACATATGACAAGGTTGACCGTCCTATGATTAACGATGGTTTCGAGGCAGGATTTGGTGGTGATAGCTAGAGTCATGGATGATTGTTTGCTTAGCTTGTACCTTCCTACGTAAATTGTTCGAGGTCGAAGAAGATATCTCTTGTGTGCTTGTCTAATGTTCATTTCGGCCTTCGGGACTTGTGCTTAAAGGGATGTTAATCCTAATTAGGGCGGTTTATGTAGGACTTAAACTAGTTGCTATGATTGCTGCTACTTGTACGCTTTTGCTTGTTGTAAAGGCTATCATGTCGGATGTGGGGAAGACAAGTTTGGGATTTCTTCTCTAGTGATGTTGGTAGATTTGGTTGATTTATCTACCTATTCTCATATACTTCATTGATGACGTTAGATAGTTGTTTTATCTCTCACTAAGACTGTTGTCTGACTCAAGGTTTTATGTTTCCTCTTATTACCTTGGGCTGTTCATCTACGGTGTTGTGGATGGGAAGACTGAGTAGCAGGTTGTAGATGGTAAATCTTAGTGGACGGAGCTATTGATCGAAGACGAGCTGGGGGTTTGTGTATTCTTTTTACTACTATACATATTGGGTGTTTCCTCTATTGTTCTATTTGATGCATTCTCTTATGGTTATGTAGTAAGGCTTTATGTACAGACTTCTAAAGTGTATTCCAAAGTTGTATGGATATTTTCAGTTAGATATGAAAGTTTGAATTTCTGCAATGTGATGATCCACTATTTCTACCTGTTGTATATGTTCTATTATATTTTATCCTTCCATTGTGAGTTCTATGACAGGTTCTATGTATGTTTACGTACATTGATGATCGTCCATGGCTGCCTGGCACACCTTACAACATATTATTCCTCTTGTTAAGGGCGGGGTTATGGGCGGTCATTACATTTGGTATTAGAGCTCTAGTTAATGATTTTAGCCAAAGTTCGAGGACATAATTACATAAGAGAGACGTACTTGTAGATTTTTGATGGATGCATACTATATAGTAGTATATAGTATAATAGCTTTTAAACTCCATTTGCAGTATTCCTCGAAGGTGGCTAATAATTCTATATTACAGATTTAGAATGAGTCGCATATCATCAAGACACACCGCTAAGGAGGGGGCTATTCCTGGAGGGGGTAATGGCGGTGCACCATAATACCCAGCCATGTTCGAAGCCATGATGGCAGCGGTCATAAGAAGGGTACCCGCTCCAGGAGCAGCCGTGGTTAATGTAGGAGTTCAAGTGCAGGTTCCGAGAGCTTTAGACTTCGCAAAGCTATGCAAAGATTTCACTTCTTTTGGAGGAAAGCCGTTTACAGGTACAGAGCCGACTGAAGAGGTTTAGAGATGGATGGATGCTTGCATAAGGATCTTTGGTGACTTAGGAATAAATGATGCAACTAAGAGAAAGCTTGCATCGAGGCAGCTATAAGGTAGAGCCATGGACTGGTGGAACTCCGTTACGCTTGAGACTCTAGAAGAGGAGGTCACATGGGAATATTTCCAAGTCAAGTTCGAAACGAAATTTATCTCTATTTCTCAGAAGTTTGTTTTGTTCAAGAAGTTTGTGGAGCTAAACAGAATGGTCGACCAACGCTACAGTATATTTCAGATTTTGAAGCCTTGTCTAATTATGCTCGCTCATACATTAATACTCCATACCAAAAGAATGAGATGTTTGTTATTGGCTTGGACAAGCACATTGGAAAACCATTGAGGGGTCATCTTGATGATATGTATGATAAGATAGTGGAGAAAGCTGTTCGACATGAGAGCTTATTTCCAAAGGAGAAAGAGACTGTTGTTGCTGCAACCAAGGAAGCTCTGAAATCACAGCAGGGTGGTAATAACAACAAGAAGAGGAAGCATCAACAGTAGAAAGGATAGGATGGCAAGAAAAATCCAAAGAGTGAGGTGGTTTACTTTAATTTCCAATAGAAAGGTCATTTTGCTAATGAGTGCAAGAATCCAAGGTTGAGAAGAAGTGCTTCAAGTGTGGAAAACTTGGATATGAGAAGAAGGAATGTCCAGAATTGGTGAAGGGAAAGAAGGTTGTGAAGACTTATGCTTTGGAAGCCGTTCTATCTTCATCGAGGGCTCCTACTGCTGAAGAGAAAGGAAACAATGTCGTCGTTCAAGGTACTCTTTCAGTAAGAGGTGTTTTAATTCGAGTGTTGTTTGATACTTGAGCATCGCATTCTTTCATTTGTAAAGAGCTTGTGTGCAGCTTGGGTTTGGAACCCGAGATTTGTGATAGACCATTGATCGTGACTAATACAGTTGGGGGTTTGTCCAATTTGTGTATGCTTTGTTGTGGTCTAGTGTTATCGAATCATGGTTGCTCTTTTGTGTGTGATAGGTTTTTTTTAAACTTCGTTGAGTTTGGGATTGTCTCGGGCATGGATTGGCTCAAGAGGTATGCAGCAAGAGTGAATTGTGAGAGCTAAAATTGAGGATGTGGAAGGGCGAAAGGTTTTGGTTCGATGTAATCCCGAAGATAATGTTTTCGTAATCTTTTTATATTCTCTTGGATTCCACATGAAGAATTGTCATCTGTGTTGATCGTAAATGAGTTTGAAGATGTCTTTGACGAGGTCAAAGGGTTGTCATCGCGTTATGAGATCGAGTTTAGGATCGATTTGGTCGAGGGTGCTAGACATGTCATTATACCTCTTAGGCGGATGGCGCCTAAGGAACGACGAGAGTTAGAGGTGCAGGTTCCTGACCTTTTGGGAAAAGGAATCATTTGGAGGAGCATGTCCGAATGGGGTGCACCAGTTGTGTTTGCAACCAAGGACGATGGATCTCTGAGATTGTGTGTAGATTATCGTGAGCTAAACAAAGTGACCAAGAAGAACAAGTATCCATTGCCGAGGATATATGACTTGTCCGATCAGCTTCACGAAGCCAAATTGTTTTCTCAGATGGATTTTCCAATGGAATTTCACCAGTTGAGAGTGAAGAAGGATAGTGTGCCGAAGCCAGCTTTTGGGACACTATCAGGATTCTTTGAGTGGTTGGTGATGCCATTCGGATTGACTAATGCACTAGCGTATTTCGTAAATCTTATGAATAGAGTTTCAGGGATCAATTGAACAAGTTCGTGCTTGTGCTTGTGGATGATATTCTAGTTTACTCTAGGAATGAGGAAGAGCATAAGACGCACTTGCTAGTTGTTTTGGAAATCTTGTGAAAGCATCAGCTGAAGGCTAAGTTTTCGAAGTGTCACTTCTAGAAGAGGGATGTGAGATTCTTAGGCCATGTTATTTCTGGAAATGGAATAGCGATTGACCCCGATAAGGTGGCAGCAATCCAGGACTGGGATAGACCTAAGAATGCAACGGACATGAGAATTTTTCTTGGATTGGTAGGTTATTTTTGATGGTTTATTAAGGATTTATCCAAGACAGCTGCTCCATTAAGAGGATTGACAAAGTAGAACCAGGGGTTCACATGGAATGTAAAGTGTGAGCAAGCTTTCAGAATCATGAAAGAGAGGCTGACGAGTGCTCCTGTTTTAACGATTTCAAGTGGGAATGAAGAAATTGTGGTATATACCGATGCATGTGGTACTGGACTTGGAGCAGTGCTGATGTAGAAGGATAAGGTTGTGGCATACGCGATTCGACAGGTGAAGCCACACGAAATGAATTATCAAAATCATGATTTGGAGTTAGTAGCGATCGTGTTTGATCTGAAGATGTGGAGACATTACGTGTTGGGGGTTCGATTCGAGTTGTATACGGATCACAAGTCATTGAAGTATCTTTTCTCCCAAAAGGATTTGAATCTTCGGCAACAATGGTGGTTAGAGTTTCCGGGATCATATGATTTTCATATAGCCTATACTACAGGAAAAGGTAACGTAGTTGTAGATGCGTTGAGTCGAAGACATGAAGGATTGGGAGCAATGTTTTTAGAATGGAAGAGCCTTGAGTTTTTGGCAGGGTTTGATTTCAGGCGAAGGTATGAGTTGGAAGATGAAATGTGGGCAAACTTGTCGATAAGACCTACTCTTATCGAAAGGATTGGCGAAAGCCAAAAGCAATATGCAAACTTGTCGAGTTTGTCCAAAAGTTGGAACTAGAGAATAAAGAGTTCGAGGCCGATTGAGAGGGATGGCTTTGAAAGCAAATATGACTGGTTGTTCCTGATATCAACAGATTGAGAGATGAGGTTATGAGGGAATGTCATCACTCGAAGTTGACGATTCATCCTGGTGGTAATAAGATGTATCAAGACATGAAGCGAATCTACTACTGGGAAGGGATGAAAAGAGATACTGGAAAGTTCATTTCCAAGTGAATGAACTGTCAGTCGATGAATGCAGAACAGAAGAAGCCGAGTGGGTTTCTTCAGCCATTGGAAGTTCCTACGTGGAAGTGGGAGCAGATATCGATGGACTACCTGGAACTAGGATAGGAAACGAAGGAACTTGAGTCATCGTGGATCGCTTGACCAAAAGTGCAAGGTTTATTCCTGTCAAATCAACTAGGATAGCATCAAAGTTAGTTAAGATTTATATTAAATGGATAGTTTGATTCCATGGTATCCCAAAGTGCATAGTAAGTGACTATAATCCGTTGTTCACAAGTGGATTTTGGAAAAGTTTGCAAGATGCTTTGGGAACCGAGTTATGTTTGAGTACATCTTATCATTCCCAAACTGATGGTCAAACCAAGAGGGTTAACCGAGTTTTGGAAGATCTCGTAGAGCTTGTGTATTGGATTTCAGGGGATCATGGGAAGACCATATACATTTAGTTGAGTTTGCGTATAATAATAGCTACTAGTCGAGCATTGGCATGGCACCATATCAGGCGTTGTATGGTAGACCATGTAATTTTCTATCATGTTGGTTAGAAAATGGAGACAAGTTGATAAGCGTCGTAAGGATTTAGAATTCGACGTAGGTGACTTGGTTTTTGTGAAGATTTCTCCTCTACAGAATGTTGTTCGGTTCGGAAGTAAAGGAGAGTTAGCTCCAAGGTTTGATGGGCCGTTTCCGATAGTCGAGCGGATTGGGAAGCTCGCATATAGACTGGATCTAACCGAGAAGACGTCGAGTGTGCATAATGTTTTCCATGTGTCATTTCTACGGAAGTGCGTGCACAATCCGAATGTGGTGGTACCTCCAGATCAGTACGAAGACCTAGAGGTCGAGTCCATAGTTGCGAAGCCTCATAGGTCGCTTCGCGTTGTGGGGAATTACACGAAATAACTTAGGAGGAAAATGGTTAAGCTAGTCAAGGTACAATGGAGTGAGGATGATGAGGATTGTACGTGGGAAACAGTAGGGAAGATGAAGTCGATCCATCAAGTACTCTTCGTTTGTATGACCCATAGTTGTCATGTTACTCTTAGCCCATTGTAGCTTGTACTCTTGTGGTTATTGTTGTGGTTGATAGAATTATGCGTGCTAAGATAAGGCAATGGATGCATGGTTGATGGCTTCTAGTCTACGTGATAGAATTGGCTGCAAATGGGTGACAGGCATGCAGAATTTAGTTGCTTATGTATGTTAAGATTTTGGGGGAGAAATTCTTAAAGGGGGGAAGGAGAATGTAACCGCCCGCATTTTACGTATCGGAGGATCGTAAAATATTTTTATTTTATTCCCTAAGGGTTGGATCATTCTCATATTTTAATATGTAATTTATGGGGATGTGAGACATGTCCATAATTTTTACCAATTTTATTTGTGATCATTTTGCCCCTGTCAGTCTTGTACAGGGGATAAATTTTGACTCGGATCGAATCAGGTGCTGAGGTCTGTCTCATTGAAATGGAAAAGATGTTTCACATTCCGTAGAGTGGTCACATTAAAGATTTGGTTTAGCGATTTGGGAGAAATCGCTGTTTTATAGCTACACAATGTTCTGTTTAGGTTTTAAGTGTAACAACCCGAAAATCTGGGCCAGTTTAAATTTTTTATTTTGGCAATTTTAGCGAATTTTGAACATTTAAAATAGATTATTTTAAATAATACCGACGAGAAATTTATTTTGAATATAATTCGAACGTATATATTATATACGTCGTCGTTAGAATATAAATAATTATATATAATTATAAATAGAATTGAAAATGGCGCGGTAGTTCGATAATTCGATTTCAAACTTCAATTGAATGTACCGGGTGCAAAACAATCCGGATTTTAGTGAAACCAAAAATAATAGGATCTATTTGGGAACATCTTTCCAACAAATCCGAAAAATTGAAATTTCATAGCGGGAATCAAAAGATATGTCCAGTTGAAAATTCTGAATAGTCGCTATGGAATTCAGGCCCTTAAAAATGGAAATTTTGCAAACGACCTCGGATTTCGACGAAACCACTTTTGTTGGATCCGTGATGTCAAATTATTGCTAGGTTTCAAATTTCATAATTTTCTGATTCAATATGTGAGCGTGGCAAAGGAAAACGTGTTTGACCAGTTTTAGTTGATTTTAATCGACTGGAAATTGGCCATTTTTCAAACGGTCTCAGAATTCGACGAAACTAGTTTTGTTAGGACCGTATCGTCAATACGAAGCTAGAAAATATTTTTCTGTAATTTTTAGAGTTCGTATGTGACCCCGGTAAATTGAAATGCGCGTTCAAATTCAATATATAGAGTTATATGTTGATTTTAACGAAAACTGATCGAAACGATCGAATCAGCCCACGATACATATCCCATTGTGTTCGGAATGGGGGTAATTAGCTATGGACGACAGGCGGTGGGCCTCGTTTCGAGGTCGAGAATAAAAGTACCTTTTTGAAATTAAAATAAATAAATAAATAACTATATAAAGCCCCCTCCTATAATTTCTAAACCTAAATCAGAATCTCGAGGCCCCCTTTTCAAACCAAAAACCCACCGTTCACCCAACCACCCTCCCCTCTCTCGAAGCCACTCGCCACCACCCACTACCGGAGGCGCTCCCCTCCACCAGCTCCCCGCCGTGACCGCCTCCTCCTTCTCCTTCGTCTCTCCCCCTTCTAACCTCGAACCCGTCAGCCCCTTTCGTTTGAAACCCTAAATCGAACCCTCCGCCACCATCTGAAGCCCTCCGCGCCACCGTAGTCAACCCTCCCCCCTTCACCTCGAGCCAGCGCCCCTTCGATGCTCCTCCGCTTCCAGTCGACGCACAGACGAACCCCCCCCCTTCGCCTTTCGCTGTAAGTTTTAATATTGGTTTTATTTTTATTTTCTCTTCCTTTTTCTTCCTTCTCTCCTTTTAGTTATTTTTAAACTGAAATATATAGAATTTTTAAACTGAAATATATAGAATTTTTAAACTGAAATATCATTGTTTTTAAAACGATAAAGGTTGGATTTATTTTTAACTATGAAAAGATAATATTTTTGAATAAGAAAGGTAATGGTTTATATCATAGTAAAGTAACAATTTTTAATGTAGAAAAGTATGATTTTTGCTAAGTATAAAGGTTTGATTTTTAATTATAAAAGGGGTATGACTTTTCTCTTATTAAAAATATGATTTTTATACAATAGAATAATAAAAATATAATCTTTATTAGGAGGAGAGCAATATAAAAGTATTATCTCTTTATATGTAGCGAAATAAAAATCTGATTTTTATATAAGAAGTAGAAATATAAAAATATAATTTTTATATAGAAAGGAGCGTTGTAGATATATAAAGAAGAAGAAATAAAAATATGATTTTTATTTATTAGAATGAAGCAATAAAATTATAATTTTTATTTGAACAGAGTGAAAAGAACTGCATAGGAATTCCAAGCAGATCCAGACGATTCAGCAGTTCAACAGCAAAGCACGGCGGAGTGGAACCCTCTGTGAGAACTTCTCACTCTTTAATTTTTCTAGTTATAAATATATACTAGGATGCAGACGGTGTTTAGTAGCACCCGACACACGTCGTCCACAGACCATGGACGGCTTGTATGCTTGTTTGTTTGATTTTGCTATGTAGTTGATTATGTGATGTGATGTGAAATGAAATAAAATATTTTATAATGGAAAATATTTTATAGTTAAAAATAGAATTTTTAACGTGTATATGAAATGAAATAAATATTTATAAACAAATCGGAGATTTGTTTATATACACTGATTTGATTGATATTGATTGGGATGATAAATTTTACACATCGCCCAACTGCACAAATAAAATCTGTGTTTGATTGTTTGAAACCCCATACGGGTATTGGGATGATATATGACATACACTAGTCCCAATAATTAGCTGTATGTCGATCGATTGATTGACAGACTGTTATAAGCGTTAGATATTTATATTTGATGCTTATACAGTGTAGAATGCACTTTGGATGATGGTTGATTATTTGTCATCGTTGATATATACATGTGTTGTAGAAAAATCCATATAATTAACATTATATGGTAATTGTTTGGGCCTCATTCCAGTTTTGAAAAAGAAATATTTGAGTAGAAATATTTGAAAAAGAAATATTTGAATAGAAATATTTGTAAAAGAAATATTTGACTATAAATATTTGAAAATAAAAATATTTGAAATAGAATATTTGAAATAGAATATATGAAGCCGGGTTGATTAGATTGACGCCATTTTGACGTGAACGATATTTATATCGATTTTATTCATTTTATAATGAATATCGAAAGTGATTTCAAAATCTGATATTTTGAAAAGAATTGAAATTCGAATTAAATTGAATATAAATGAATTCGAATTAAATTGAATATAAATGAATTCGAATTGAAATTGAATTGAAAACGAACTGAAATTGAATTAGAAATCAATTTGAATTGAAATCGATTTGAAATGAATTTAAAACGAATTTATATTGGGATATTAAATTTTGATTTGAAATTGAATATGAAGTTGAAACCGTTTTGAAAACGAATTTAAAACGATTTATAAACTACATTTTAAAAGGGAATCGACGAAGTGTATATTATATATAATATATTGGCCTGAATAGAACGCGCCGCGCCGCTGCAGTTCGCGAATTTCGACCATTGACTTCTAACGGATATTACGGGAGATCCGACCGTCGGATTCTCCTAAAACCAGAACCGTTGGGTTCGTATCGAAAAGAGCTTTCTAACGAATATTAGAAATTAGAAATCTAACGGTTAGATTTGGAATTATGTCCAAATCAAATTTGGAAAAGGTCGGTGTAAGTGCAGTTCGATGGCCATTGATGGAAATCGACTGTACGGGCCTTGATAAAATTATTAAAAATAGTAATAATTTGTGTAAAATCATAAGAAATGATTTAGAAAGAATTGGGATGAAAAACTCCATATTTGAAAAGATAAAAATAGATTTTTATCGAAATGAACTAGTTTTGAACTAGAATTATAATTCTATTTATTTTTAAAATAAATAAACTGGATTAGAAATGGTTTTGAAAATAACCAGAATTTCCAATAATTATATTGGAATGGATTTGAATCGAAATTGTCTTTGGATTATTTCGATGTTGGATTTCGTGATGATACAGATATTGTAATGGGAATTTGAAAGATATATATATATATATATATATATCGTTATTTCCAATACGATATTTGTTAGTCGTAGAATTTGATATTGAATATAAGCCGGTATATTTTCTATTCAGAGCCTTGTGTTTAATATCAAATGTGATTTGGGTTTGTCGTGAATGGTGTCTTCATTAACACTGTTCTTGAACCCAGTTGAGAAAAGATTAAATCTTTTTATTTAGATTTAATGAAGTGTACCAATTAAATAATATTTAATTGGAATTGAATTGATATTGATTTTTGGGTTTATCGTGAACAGTGTTTTTAAATAATTCTTGTTCTTTAACCCGATAATTAATGGAATGGGATTTTGGGTTTATCGTGAACTGTGTTTTAAATGACACTGATTCTTTAACGTAATCAAAGATTAAAACTAAGTGGAGTTTTAATGAATCTTTAATTAGATTGAAAAGATCGAGAATGGAGTATCACCTGTTTTACTCCAGGCGATAGTTAAATCTTTAATTAGATTTGAACGTGAAATGGTAATTGAATTTACCGATAACACTGTGGTGTTAGATATGAAGTATTACCAGTTTTACTTCATGGGATGAATAGGTTGGGATTGGGAAATTAAAACAAATGATTACTTCGGTAAGTTTCGTTAATCCCGACTAGTTGAATCGAAATTCAAAAAGAAGATTAAAGAATAAATATAAAGGATTTATCTTTGATAAAATTAATGGGAACCTTTCCCTATGAATGTGAAATTTAGAAACTAACTGTCGGTTAGCTAAGCAGAATGGTTTCCTGGATATTGATCTGATGTTGGTTTCGGCCTTCGGGGTTAATATTTGGGGAATTATTCTCTTGATTAATTTACGGTTAGGGACTGATGAATTGGAATGAGGCGTATGTTGTGTTTGTGTAACACTTATTTAAAATATACGCGAGTTATTCGGGAAGACCGGGTTTATCCAATTCTGAATAACTGATACGACGATAAGCCGAAGATGAAGACGACGGTCGAAGACCGGAGGTCTTCACGTCGTTTGGATAATTACTGATGGTCTTGATTGGGATGTACACCCAAGAAGATGGAAACAGTTGGTGATCGTCCAGACGTACTTGGAGATCGATGGATATGCGGGGTACTAAGTGCCTCCGGTTTCGTTCAGACCTAGAACGGACTTGTAAATGGACTGTGTGTCTGACATTGGATTTTAGTCAGTGTGATTGATTTCTATTAAATATATATCTGTTTGGCGGCGGAGAATTTATTCTCTTGCTTAACGCCCTTCTCTGAGACGTACGAGCTCAGGGGTTATATACTGATGGATATCAAACACATAGAATGAATTGCCTGTGTGGCATGCCTAAGTGGCAAATGATCAAGGCTTCTGTTGAAAAGCAAAGTCTTGTGGTTGATGATCAAAGCACCGCCTGTGTGGCATAGCTTTGTGTAACGTGAATTTGCGAGCCTCACACCCCGGTTGTGAACCAAAAACGGGAGAATGACCTCAGGGAGGGCATGCGTTTCCTTCTAGCTAGGGTGGTGTCAGTGACCTACCAGCCCTGACATTTATATACTTTTCACCTGTGTGGTTGTTGCTGTTGCGAGGCGCCTCGGTTAGATCGGACGATCCGGGTCCGAGGAGCCATTCGTTGGCCCACTTACGCCCCAAAGGGCGGGGAAACGCAGTGTCTAGGATTTAAGTTTAATCCACATCGGTGGACCGGCCCTGTCGCTCCAAGGGTCACTCGAGCTCTGATCCTGAGACTCGGGCTAGACAGTCTCGAATCGGTTGAGGACTATCTTTTGCCTCGGTTCACAGACGGAAATCCAATTTCCAAATACGTGACTTTGCGGTTTTATTTGTAAACCTATTTATGGCGACATAGTGGCATGGGATGCTCATGCCGCCTATGATTGATACTTATGATTTGAAGTTGTTTTATACACTATGCACTTATAATAGTATCAAATGATTTGTTTTAAACGTATCAAGCATTCTTGGCTATTATATGGTAAAAACCCTATCCCCCGGCTTGCGTTGCATTGTGTGATAAGACCTGGGTCTTATAACAGCTTCATTTTTCTTTATTTAGCATTGCGCTGTTTGTTTTATGCACTGGTATTCTTGGGAGGAAACCCGTTCCGTGTTATACGGCGTGGTCCCTTGATTTACCTAACTTTAAAATAAAGATTAATAACTGTTTTAGTTCTCACACCAGTCCCATGACTGACCCGGAGTTTATTGTTTTAACCTAAACTCTGGGTGCCCTCATTTTGACACGGGCAGCTAGTAGTTTTGGTTTTGCAGATTGATATTCACAGTATCCTGGGTTACAGCTGGAATGATATCCGGAAAGCTTTGTATCCGTATATCTCCTTCTAGTTGTGTATTGTATTATTTTCCGCTGCGATGTATTTAAATGTAATTTAAATCTCTGATATTTCTGTGTAATATTTGCTTATACTCTGTATATTCTTGTAATCTGATGCATTGTTGTAATATACAATGAAATGTTCTTCCGTCCGCGTTCTATTTTGTCGTGTTCTCAAAACGATCAGGCGTTTCGAACGGTCTAGATCGGTTTAGCGACTGATTCGGATCGAGCGAAATTCCTTTTCGTCACATTAAGCTATTAATAGGAAGATTTGAGGAGGCCCATTAATGGGCCGGTGGGAGGCTATAAGTAGAGGGTTTGGGACATGGAGAGGAGGTTATTACTTCATTCTCTCATTTGGTTGAGCTTGTGATCGATCCTTGCTCAAGCAAATACACATTTCCACCATTAAAATTCTAGATATACGAGTAGAGATTGAAGATCTACATCAAAAGGAGCTAGATCTATATCAAAAAAAGATAGATCGCATCAAATCGAGAGGTTTGATGATAGATGTTCGCTGTCTGGATTCATATTTCATCGATTTTAAGTTAGATTGAAGATATAGTGAGTGATATGCATCTCTCGCACGGATTCAATCAAGTATATGGGTTGTTTGATCTCATGTTCATCATTTCAAGTTGTTTTTACATAGATCTAATCAATGTATGTATGGTTTTTAACTCAAATCGCCATAGGATCTATTTAGTAACCTAAATCGGTAAGCTTTCTATGTTATTCCAATATAATCGTTGTTTGAATGATTGTTGTTTTGATATGATTTATTGACGGGTGAAAAAACATTATTGAAAAGCATACATGGAAGTGAAAATCATTAATCGAGCGAGATCCGTGATGGATCGGTATTGTAGAGGCTTTGGCATGGCTCAAGTAGTGGCAAAGGAGTGGATTGACTAAGAAAAAGTGAGAGAATCGGCAAAAAATCAATATTTGGAATAATCTGAAATCTATATCATTGGGAAATGCTATAGAAAGTCATGGATCGAGCACAAATCTTAGTATGGATCGGTGACCAAAAATTGGTGAAAGCTCGAAAAAATGATGGATCGGGCAAGTTTTGATAAATTTGGCGAAAGTTGAAAATCATGGCAAAAACTGGAATCTGTCGCTTTTGGGAAATGCTTGTTAGGTGGATGGATCGGCTGGCTTAGGGAACACGACAAGCATAGATCGCGTAAGGCAAAGATGGGTGGATCGGCCTTGAAAACGTGATGGGACGTGGCATTTTTCTTGGTCTGGCAAAGAGGATGGATCGCTGGCTTTAGATAGCGTTTTGACAAACGCTGTGAAAGGTTGTTTTCGGCAAAAACGATCCATAGGGAAGGATGGACCTTCCAAAAGCAAGATAGCAATCAAAAAACATTGTGAAAGGCTGTTTTAAGCTAACACGATCCATAGGGATGGATGGACCGCCCAGAAGCAATAATAGGGTTCCATAAGCGCTGTGAAAGGCTGTTTTAAGCAAAAACGATCCGTAGGGATGGATGGACCACCCAGAAGGAATGATAGCGTTCCAGAAGTGCTGTGAAAGGCTGTTTAAAGCAAAAACGATCCATATTTATGGATGGATCGCCCAGAAGCAAGGATAGCATTCCAGAAACATTGTGAAAGACTATTTTAATGTTTTACTTAGTTTTTCACGCCAGATTATTGCAGAATTGAACCAGCATATATGATAGCATTCGAAAAACGCTGTGAAAGGCTGTTTTGATGTTTTACTTAGTTTTTCACACCATAATGATCCAGAATTGGATGTAGAGATATGGTAGCATTCCAGAAACACTACGAAAGGAAGTTTTGACGTTGTGCTTAGTTTATCATTGAAAGAAAGTTGTAAATGTTATGGAATGCAAAATCGACCAAACGGAGCTTGTTTTGAGTCGATGATGATTATAGCGTCGACGCGAATTCAAGGTGGAATGTTCATAGTGATGTGAAGTATTCGTTGATCGGGGAGATGCAACGAATGTGAATACAACTCAAGTGTGTTTTAAGTCGGTGGATAATGGTTTCTCAAGGGTGTTTTGAGCTTGTGAATAGTCGCAGGTGTTGACAACTAAAGGCGCTGAAGGATGAGAGATTATCGTTATCATAGGTTATAGCAGGCTCAAAGCAGGGGTACAATGGAGACGTCTAAAAGACCGGTTTTATGGTCGAGTACCCTGGGTATCGTTGAAAGGCTTAGATACGTATCGTTGAAAGGATTATGGAGTTTTTGCTAGAACCAGGGTTACCATTAGCCCTTGAATGTTTATGGCAAGGTGTTTAGCCAGTCATACGATTAACGATGTTTTCAAAGCAGGATTGGAAGTGATAGCCAGAGTTAGTCATGAATGTTGTTTGTTTTCTTATACATCTCACGTAGAATGTCTGACGTCGAAGGGGGTATTTCTTGGGTCCTTGTCTGATACTAGTTTAGGCATCTAGGGCTTGTGCTTGAGGAATGTCGATCTCAGTTAGGATGGTTTACGTGAGACATAATCGATTGTTCTGATTGCCATGGATGTATGGTTGAAATACTTGCTTGTAAAGGTTATCACTGGCCGATGTAGGGAAGATGGGGTTGATTTCTTATTTGGTGTTTTGGTAGATTAGTTGCTTATTTACTTGTTCTCGTATACTTCATTGATGATGTTAGATAGTTGTTTTATTGCTCATTAAGACTGTTGTTTGACCCAAGGTTTTATGTTTCGTCTTACTACCTTGGGTTGTTCATCTACAGTGTTGTGGATGGGCAGACTGAGTAGCAGGTTGTAGATGGTAGATCTTAGTGGACGGGGCTGTTGATCGAACACGAGTTAGAGGCTTGCGTATTATTTTTACTACTATAAATTTTGGGTGTTTCCACTGTTGTTCTATTTGATGCACTCTCTAAGGGTAATGTAGTGAGTCTACATGCACCGACTCAAAAGTGTATTCCAAAGTTGTATGGATATTTTCAGAATGATATGAAAGTTTGAAGCTATGTGATGCTCCACTATTTCTACCTGTTGTAAATGTTCTATTATATTTTATCCTTTCGTTGTGAGTTCTATGACAGGTTCTGTGTATGTTTACCTACATTGATGATCGTCCATGGCTTCCTGATACACCTTACAACATATTATTCCTCTTGTTAAGTGCAGGGGTTATGGGTGGTCGTTACATTTAGTATTAGAGTTCCAGTTAATGATTTTAGGCAAAGTTCGAAGATGTAATAGCGTATGAGAGACGTACTTGTAGATTTCAGATAGATGCATACTATATAGTAGTATATAATATAATGGCATTTGAACTTCATAGCAGTTTTCTTGCATGTGGGCTAATCATTCTATATTATAGATTTAGAATGAGTCGTAGATCAGCGAGACACACTGCCTAGGAGGAGACTATTCCTGGAGGGGGCAATGGATGTGCACCAAACTACCCAGCCATGTTTGAGGCCATGTTGGAAACATTCATGAGAACGGTACCCGCTTCAGGAGCAGCCTTTGATGTGAGAGTTCAAGGGTGGTACCGATAGACATGGACTTCAAAAGCCGTGCAAATACTTTACTTCTCTTGGAGGAAAGCCGTTTAAAGGGACAGAGCGGACTGAAGAGGTTCAGAGATGGATGGATGCTTGCATAAGGATCTTCGGTGAGATGGGAATTGACAACGCAACTAAGAGAAAGCTTGCATTGAGATAGCTATAGGGCAGAGCCATGGATTGGTGGAACTCTGTCATGCTTGAGACCCCAGAAGATGTGATCACGAGGGCTCAGTTCCAAGTCAAGTTTGAGACAAAGTTCATTTCGATCGCTTGGAAGTCGGTTCAGTTCAAAAAGTTTGTGGAGTTAAAGCAGAATGGTCGACCAGTGTCGGAGTATATTTCTGATTTTGAAGCCTTGTCTAAGTTATGCTCGCTCATACATTGACATTCCTTGTCAGAAGAATAAGAAGTTCGTTATAAGCTTGTGTTCCGCTAGGGTTTAGAACCCGAGATTTATGATAGACCATTAATCATGACTAATCCAGTTAGGGGTTCATCCAGTTTGTGTATGCTTTGTCGTGGTCTAGTGTTATCGAGTCATGGTTGCTCTTTTGTGTGTGATTGTTTTGTTTTGAACTTCATCGGTTTTGGCATCATCATGGGCATGGATTGGATTAAGAGGTATGTGACATGAGTTAATTGCGAGAAGCTTGAGGTGAGAGTCGAGGATGTGGAAGGGTGAAGTGTTTTGATTCGATGTAATCCCGAAGATGATGTCTTTATGATCTTTTTGTATTTGCTTGTGATTCCACAAGATACTTGTCATTTGTGTTGATCGCTAACGAGTTTGAAGATGTCTTTAAAGAAGTCAAAGGCTTGCTGCTACCTAGTGAGATTGAGTTCAGAATCGATTTGGTTGAGGGTGCTAGACCTATCATTATGCCTCTTTGGCGGATGGCACCTAAGGAACAATGAAAGTTAGAGATGCAAGTTCGTTACCTTTTAGGGAAATGATTCATTTGAAGAAACATATCTTAATGGGGTGCACCAGTTTTGTTTGCAACCAAGGCAGACGGCTCATTGAGATTATGTGTGGATTATCATGAGCTGAACAAGGTGATTAAGAAGAAAAAGTATCAGTTGCTGAGGAATGATGACTTGTTCATCAGCTTCACGAGGCCAAAGTGTTTTCTCAGATTGATTTGGCAACAGGATTTCACCAGTTGAGGGTAGCGAAGGATAGTGTGTCGAAGATTACTTTTAGGACATCATCCAATTTCTTTGAATGGTTGGTGATGCCATTTGGGTTGACTAATGCACCAACGTATTTCGTGGATCTTATGGATAGGGTTTTCAAAGATTAGTTGAACAAGTTCTCGCTTGTGTTTGTGGACGATATTCTGGTTTACTCTCGGAATGAGGAAGAGCATAAGACACACTAGTGAGTTATTTTGGAAATCTTGCGAAAGCATCAGTGGAAGCCGCACAAAAGGAATTATCCAACTCATGATTTAGAGTTGGTAGCGATCGTGTTTTCTCTGAAGATGTGGAGACATTACCTATTATTAGTTCGATTCGAGTTGTTTATGGATCACAAGTCATTGAAGTATCTTTTCTCTCAAAAGGATTTGAATCTTCGGCAACAATGGTGGTTAGAGTTTCTGGCATCATATGATTTTGGTATAGCCGATACTCTAGGAAAAGGTAACACAGTTGCAGATGCGTTGAGTCGAAGACATGAAGGATTGGGAGCAATGTTTTCAGAATGGAAGAGCCTTGAGTTTTTGGCAGGGTGTGATTTTAGGCTAAGCAGTGAGTTGGAACCTGAAATGTTGGCAAACTTGTCGATAAGACCTACTCTTATCTAAAGTATTGGTGAAAGCCAAAAGCAAGATACAAAAGCTTGTCAAGTTTATCCAGAAGCTGGAACCAGAGAATAAAGAGCTCGAGGTCGATCGAAAGGGATGGCTTTGAAAACAAGGGCGACTAGTTGTTCCTGATATCAACGAATTGAGAGATGAGGTTCTGAGGGAATGTCATCACTCGAAGTTGAAGATTCATCCTGGTGGTAATAAGTTGTATCAAGACATGAAGCGAGTCTACTACTGGGAAGGGATGAAAAGGGATATTGGAAAGTTTATTTCCAAGTGCATGAACTGTCAGTTGGTGAAAGCTGAACAGAAGATGAGTGGATCGTTTCGTCCATTGGAAGTTCCTAGCGGAATTAGGAGCATATATTGATGGATTTTATTGATGAACTAGCCAGAAACAGGGCAAGAATCGAAGGAATTTGGGTTATCGTGGATCGCTTGACCAAAAGTGCAAGGTTTATTCCTGTCAAATCAATTAGGATAGCATTGAAGTTGGTTGAGCTTTATGTTAGATGGATAGTTCGATTCCATGGTATACCAAAGAGCATAGTAAGTGACTGTGATCCGTTGTTCGCAAGTGGATTTTGGAAAAGTTTGCAAGAAGCTTTGGAAACCGATTTATGTTTGAGTACAACTTATCATCCCCAAACTGATAGCCAAACCAAGAGGGTTAACCGAGTTTTGGGAGATCTCCTAAAAGCTTGTGTATTGGATTTTTGTGGATCATAGGAAGACCATATACATTTAGTTGAGTTCGCGTATAATAATAGCTACTAGTTGAGCATTGGGATGACACCATATGAGGCATTTTATGGTAGACTGTGTATTTCTCCGGCATGTTGGTTAGAAACTAGAGATAGGTTGATACTTGAGCCTTAGACGATTAGAGAGACATCGGATTGTATCGAGATCGTTTGGCAACGAATGAAGACAACCCAAGATCGTCAGAAGAGTAATGCCGATAAGCGTCGTGAGGATTTGGAAATCGACGTAGGTGACATGGTTTCCGTGAGGATTTCTCCTCTGAAGAATGTTGTTCAATTCGGAAGTAAAGGGAAGTTAGCTCTAAGGTTTGTTAGGTCGTTTTCGATTGTCGAGCGGATTGGGAAGGTCGCATATAGACTAGATCTACCTGAGAAGATGTCAAGTGTGCATAATGTTTTCCATGTGTCGTTTCTACGAAAGTGCGTGTACGATTCGAATGTGGTGGTACTTCCAGATCAGTACGAAGACCAAGAAGTCGAGTCTGTAGCTACAAAGCCTCGTATGCCGCTATGCGTTGTGGGGATTGACATGAAATAGCTTAGGCAGAAGACGGTTAAGCTAATCAAGGTGCAATGAAGTGAGGATGATGACGGATGCACATGGGAAATGAAAGAGAAAATGAAATCGATCCATCCAGAACTCTTCGTTGGTATGTCCCATAGTTGTCGTGTCACTCTTACCCCATTGTAGCTTGTAATCTTGTGGTTGTTGTTGTTGTGGTTGATAGAATTTTGCATGCTAGGATAGGGCAACGGATGCATGATTGATGGTTGCTAGTCTGGGTGATAGAATTGGCAGCTAATGGGTAATAGGCATGTGGAATTGTTTTAGTTGCTTATGTCTATTGGGATTTCGGGGGGGGGGGGGGGCAAAATTCCTAAAGAAGGGTGGGGGAGGGAGAATGTAACAGCCTGCATTTTACGTATCGGAGGAATGCAAAATATTTTTATTTTATTCCCTAAGGGTTGGATCATTCTCATATTTTATTATGTTGTTTATGGGGATGTGAGACATGTCCAAAATTTTTACCAATTTTATTTGTGACCATTTTTCCCCTGTCAGTCTTGTATAGGGGATAACTTTTGATTCAGATCGAATCAGGTGCTGAGGTCGGTCGGAATGGAAATGATGTTTCCCATTCCATAGAGTGGTCACATTAAAGATTTGGTTTAGGGGTTTGGGAGAAATCGCTGTTTTATTGCTACACAATTTTCTATTTAGGTTTTAAGCTATTAATGGGCTCATTTGAGGAGGCCCATTAGTGGGCTAGTGGGAGGCTATAAATAGGGGTTTAAGGACATGGAGTGAGGGTTACTTCTTCATTCTCTCATTTGGTTGAGCTTGTGATTGAACCTTGCTCAAACAAGTACACTTTTCCACCATTAAAATTCAAGATCTACGAGTAGAGATTGAAGAATTACATCAAAAAATGCTAGATCTATATCAAACGAAGATAGATCACATCAAATCGAGAGTTTTTGAAGATAAATCTTCGCTGTCGAGATTCATATTTCATCGATTTTGAGCCGGATTGAAGATTTGGTGAGTGATATGCATCTCTCGCATGGATTCAATCACGTATATGGGTTGTTTGATCTTATATTCATCATTTCAAGTTGTTTTTGCATAGATCTAATCGATGTAATTATGGTTTTTACTCAAATCATCATAGTATCTAATTAGCAACCTAAACCGATAAGCTTTCTACGTTATTGTAATGAATATTGTTGTTTGAATAATTATTGTTTTGATGAGATTTACTGATGGTTAAAAAAACATTGTTGAAAAGCATACATGGAAGTGAAAATCATTGATCGAGCGAGATCCTTGATGGATCTGTGTTGTAGAGGCTTTGGCGTGGCTCAAGTAGTGGCAAAGGAGTGGATCGACCAAGAAAAAGTGAAAGAATTAGCCAAAAGTTGAAGAATCGGAAAAAATCAAAATGTGCAAAAATCTGAAATCTATAGCATTGGGAAACGCTATAGAAAGTCATGGATCGAGCGCAAATCCTAGTATGGATCGATGAACAAAAATTAGTGAATCGATGGGAAAAAATGATGGATCGGGCAAGTTTTGATGAATGTCGCGAAAGCCGAAAACCCTGGCAAAATCTGGAAAAAAAACTGGAATCTACAACGTTTGGGAAACGTTGTACTAGATGGATGGATCGGCTGGCTTGGGGAACATGATAAGCATGGATCGCGCAAGGCAAAAATGGGTGGATCGTCCTTGAAAACGTGATGGAACGTGGCATTTTCCTTGGTCTGGCAAAGAGGATGGATCGCTGGCTTTAGATAACATTTTGACAAACGCTGCGAAAAGATGTTTTAGGCAAAAACGATCCATAGGGGAGGATGGACCGCACATAAGTAATGATAGTGATCTAGAAGCGATGTGAAAGGCTAATTCAAACAAAAACGATCCATAGGGATGGATGGACCTCTAGAAACAATGATAGCATTCCAAAAGCAATGTAAAAGGCTGTTTTAAGCAAAAACGATCCATAGGGATGTATGAACTACCCAAAAGCAATGATAGTGTTCCAGAAGTGCCGTGAAAGACTGACAATCCGTTGGGATGGATGGACCGCCAAAAAGCAATGATAGCATTCCAGAAACACTGTGAAAGGCTTTTTTGATGTTTTACTTAGTTTTTCACACCGGATTGATGCAGAATTGTACCAACATATATGATAGCATTCCAGAAACGCTGTGAAAAGTTGTTTTGATGTTTTGCTTAGTTTTTTGTACCTGAATGATCCATAATTGGACGTAGAGATATGGTAGCATTCCAGAAACACTGTAAAAGGAAGTTTGACATTGTGCTTAATATATCATAGAAAGAAAGCTGGAAATGCTATGGAATGCCGAATCGACCAAACAGAGCTTGTTTTGAGTGGACGACGATTATAGCTTCGACGTGAATTCGAGGAAGAATGTTTGAAGTGATGCGAAGTATTCGTTGATCGAGGAGATGCAACGAATGTGAAGACAACTCAGTGGCTCAGTGGTGTTTTCAGTTGGTAGATAATGGTTGCTAAGTGTGTTTTGAGTTTGTGAATGTCGCAGGTGTTGATGACTTGAGGTGTTGAAGGCTGAGAGATTATCGTTGTCGTAGGTTCTAGCGGGCTCAAAGCAGGGTACAATAGAGATGTCTAAAAGACTGGTTGTATGGTCTTGTACCCTGGGTATCGTTGAAACGCCTAGATACGTATCGTTGAAAGGCGTATGGATTTTTTGCTAGAACCAAGGTTACCATTAGCCCCTAACAGTTAATGGTAAGGTGTTTAGCCAGTCATACGATTAACGATGGGTTCAAAGCAGGATTGGCGGTGATAGCCAGAGTCAGTCATGAATGTTGTTTGTTTGCTTGTACCGTCTCACGTAGATTGTCTGATGTCGAAGGAGATGTTTCTTGGGTGCTTCTCTGATATTGGTTTAGGCCATTGGGACTTGTTCTTGAGGAATGTCGATCTCGGCTAGGATGGTTTACGTGAGATGTAACTGGTTGTTCTATTGCCATGGATGTATGGTTGAAATGCTTGTTTGTAAAGACTGTCACTGTCCGATGTGGGGAAGATGTGGTTGAGTTCTTCTCTGGTGTTTTGGTAGATTTGTTTGTTTATCTACCTATTCTCATATACTTAATTGATGATGTTAGAAAGTTGTTTTATCGCTCACTAAGACTGCTGTCTGAGTCAAGGTTTTATGTTTTCTCTTATTACCTTGGGCTATTCATCTACGGTGTTGTGGATGGGTAGACTGAGTAGCAGGGTGTAGATGGTAGATCTTAGTGGACGGAGCTGCTGATCAAAGACAAGCGGGAGGCTTGCCTATTATTTTTACTACTATACATATTGGGTGTTTCCACAGTTGTTCTATTTGATACATTCTCTGAGGGTTATGTAATGAGGCTTCATGTGCCGACTTCTAAAGTGTATTCCAAAGTTGTATGGATATTTCACGATGATATGAAAGTTTGGATTTCTGCTATATGATGCTCCACTATTTATACTTGTTGTATATGTTATATTATATTTTATCCTTGCATTGTGAGTTCTATGACAGGTTCTGCGTATGTTTACTTACCTTGATGATCGTCCATGGCTGCGTAACACACCTTAAAATGTATTATTCCTCTTGTTAAGTGCGGGGGCTATGGGCGGTCGTCACATTTGGTATCAGAGCTCTAGTTAACGATTTTGGCCAATGTTTGAAGACGTAATAACGTATGAGAGACGTACTTGTATTTCTGATGGATGCAGACTATATAGTAATATATAGTATAATGGTGTTTGAAATTCATAGCAGTTTTCTCGCATGTGGGCTAATCATTCTACATTATAGATTTAGAATGAGTTGCAGATCATCGAAACACACTGCTAAGGAGGAGGCTATTCCCGGAGGGGGCAATGGCAGTGCACCAAACTACCAAGCCATGTTTGAGGCCATGATGGATGCATTCATGAGAAGGGTACCAGCTTCAGGAGAAGCCGCGGTCGATGTGAGAGTTCAAGGGAGGTACTAAGAGCCATGGACTTCACAAAGATGTGCAAAGACTTTACTTCTCTTGGAGGAAAGACGTTTAAAGGGAAAGAGCCGACTGAAGAGGTTCAGAGATGGATGGATGCTTGCATAAGGATCTTTAGTGACTTGGGCATTGACGATGCAACTAAGAGAATGCTCGCATCGAGGCAGCTACAGGGTAGAGCCATGGATTGGTGGAACTCTGTCACGCTTGAGACCCCATAAGATGAGATCACGTGGGCTCAGTTCCAAGTCAAGTTTTAGACAAAATCATTTCGATCACTCAGAAGTCTATTCAGTTCAAAAAGTATGTGGAGTTAAAGCAGAATGGTCGACCAGTGCTGGAGTATATTTTTGATTTTGAAGCCTTGTCCAAGTAATGCTTGCTCATACATTGACAATACTTATCATAAGAACGAGAAGTTCATTATAAGCTTGTGTGCCGCTTGGGTTTGGAAACCGAGATTGGTGATAGACCATCGATCATGCCTAATCCAGTTGGGGGTTCATCCAGTTTGTGTATGCTTTGTCATGGTCTAGTGTTATCGAGTCATGGTTGCTCTTTTGTGTGTGATTGCTTTGTTTTGAACTTTGCCAGGTTTGGGATCATCTTGGGCATGGATTGGCTTAAGAGGTATATGGCATGAGTTAATTGCGAGAAGCCTGAGGTGAGAGTCGGGGATTTATTCGGAGAAGCATATCCGAATATGGTTTACCAGCTGTGTTTGCAACCAAGGTAGATGGCTCTTTGAGATTGTGTGTGGATTATCGTTAGCTGAATAAGGTGACCAAGAAGAACAAGTATCTGTTGCTGAGGATTGATGACTTGTTCGATCAGCTTCACGAGGCCTTGGCAATAGGATTTCACCAGTTGAGGGTGGCGAACGATAGTGTGTCGGAGACTGCTTTTAGGATACCATCTGGTTTCTTCGAATGGTTGGTGATGCCATTTGGGTTGGCTAACGCACCAGCGTATTCTGTGGATCTTATGGATAAGGCTTTCAGAGATTAGTTTAGCAAGTTCGTGCTTGTGTTCGTGGGTGATATTCTGGTTTACTCTAGTAATAGGAAGGGCACAGGACACACTTGCGAGTTGTTTTGGAAATCTTGCGAAAGCATCAGCTGAAGTTGCACGAAAGGAATTATCTAACTCATGATTTGGAGTTGGCAGTGATCGTGTTTGCTCTGAAGATGCAGAGACATTACCTATTGCGGGTTCGATTTGAGTTGTTTATAGATCACAAGTCGTTGAAGTATCTTTTCTCCCAAAAGGATTTGAATCTTCGGCAGCAACGATGGTTAGAGTTTCTGGCATCATATGATTTTGGTATAGCCTGTACTCCAGGAAAATTTAACGCAGTTGCAGATGCTTTGAGTCAAAGACATGTAGGATTGGGAGAAATGTTTTCAAAATGGAAGAGCCTCGAGTTTTTTGCAGGGTTTGATTTCAGGTTAAGTATGAGTTGGAACCTGAAATATTGGCAAACTTGTCGATAAGATATACTCTTATCGAAAGGATTAGTGAAAGCCAAAAGTAAGATGCATAACTTGTCGAGTTTGTCCAGAAGATGGAAACAGAGAATAAAGAGTTTGAGGTCGATCGAGCGGGATGGGTTCAAAAGCAAGGGCGACTTATTGTTCCTGATATCGACGGATTGAGAGATGAGGTTCTGAGAGAATGTCATTACTCGAAGTTGACGATTCATCCTGGTGGTAATAAGATGTATCAAGACATGAAGCGAGTCTACTACTAGGAAGGGATAACAAGGGACATTGGAAAGTTTTTTTCCAAGTGCATGAACTGCCAGTTGGTGAAAGCTGAACAGGAGAAGCCGAGTGGATCGCTTCAGCCACTGGAAGTTCCTAGTGGAAGTTGGAGTAGATATCAATTAATTTAATCGATGGACTACCTAGAACCAGGGCAGGAACGAAGGAATTTGGGTCATCGTGGATCGCTTGACCAAAAGTGCAAGGTATATTCCTGTCAAATCAATTAGGACAGCATCGAAGTTGGCTAAGCTTTATATTAAATGAATAGTTTGATTCCATGGTATCCCAAAGAGCATAGTAAATGACCATGATCCGTTGTTCACAAGTGGATTTTGGAAAAGTTTGCATGAAGCTTTGGGAACCGAGTTATGTTTAAGTATAGCTTATCATCCCCAAAATGATGGCCAACCGAGTTTTGGAAGATCTCCTAATAGCATGTGTATTGGATTTCGATGGATCATAAGAAAACCATCTACATTTAGTTGAGTTTGTGTATAATAATAACTACCAGTCGAGCATTGGGATGGCACTGTTAGGTTTTTTAGTGATACAATATTCCATATTTTGTGGATCTTGGATATATTTGAGTCTATATGGAATCGTGACTCGAATTGATTGTCTATTTTATAGGTTTCCTACATTTTGTAGATTGATTCATTGCATTTTTAATTATATTTGTACATTTTATGGAGTAATTAGTTGCCTCTTTTGTTGCATTAGAAAAGGCAACAAATTATCTACATGGGAAGACTTATGGAATTATTTAGTGGCTTTTTAAAGAAGATATTTTGTCAATCCTATTATAAATAGGCATTATATTGTTCATTATATATATATATATAAATATATATATATATATATATATATATATATATATGGGAGAAAAGGTTGTTTCCTCCTTAAGTTTAAGGATTTGAGATATCTCTCAATTTTAGTTTTTTTTCTTGTATTCTTTTGGTGGTTTAATAAAAGTTTTATTAATGGAATTATTTTATCATTATTTTTCTTCACTTCTTATCTCTTCTAAAATCTAATTGTGTAGAAATCCTAGGAAAATTTCTAACAATTTGGTATTAGAGCCTACTACATTTTTTTGAAGAGAAGTTAATTTTGGTGAAGATATTGATGATAATGTCCAATGTGTAGACACAGATAAAAGTAAAGATTGGATACTTGATTCAGGCGCTTGTTTCCATATAAGCAATCAAAGAGAATCATTTATTGATTATGAAGAACAAACTGATAAAGTGGAATCTGCCGATGGTGGGCATTTGCATGTTAAACGCATAGGCTCGATTAGGTTAAGGATGAATGATGGAAGGGTAGTGAAGCTAACAGGAGTTAGGTACATCCCAGAAATTAATAAGAATCTTGCTTCAATAGGACAATTAGAACAAAAGGCTACAACTTTTCGACTAGAGGTGGAGTCACAAGAGTTTGGAGGGGTAATAAAGAGCTTCTACACGCAAAAAAGGGAAATAATAAAATATATAAATTGCATGGGAAAATAATAAAGAATGAAGGAACTTCTCATGACGATGGTGAAAATTCAAATTTGTCAAAATTAAGGTGGAGCCAGCAATAGCTGTGAAGACCACATGGAGGCCATTGTGGTATTACAAGCAGTTCTGATTTGTTAACATGCATATCTATTTTGGTGCATGCATTATTTTTTTGGTGATTTGAAGGTTATTTAGTTTTAGAATGACGATATTTGTTCCCATTGTATTATTAGATACTATTTTGAAGCTTCGGTTCTAGGTGGAGCTTGGATGACATATATATAGAATATAGTATCAAGGTGGAGATTGTTAGGTTTCTTGGTGAGACAATATTCCATATTTATGTGGATCTTGGATATATTTGAGTCTATATGGACTCATGACTAAAATTCATTGCCTATTTTATAGGTTTCCTACATTTTGAAGATTGATTAATTGCATCTTTTAAAGATATTGGTAGATTTTATGGAGTAATTAGTTGTCTCTTTTATTGCATTAGAAAAGGCAACAAATTATCTACATGGGAAGACTTATGGAATTATTCAGTGGCTTCTTAAAGAAGATATTTTGTCAATCCTATTATAAATAGGCATTATATTGTTCATTATATGTATGTGGGAGAAAAGGTTTTTTTCTCCATAGGTTTTAGGATTTGAGATATCTTCACAATTTTAGTTTTTTTTCTTATAATCTTTTGGTGATTTAATAAAAGTTTTGTTGTTGGAATTATTTTGTCATTATTTTTGTTCATTTCTTATCTCTTCTAAAATCTAATTGTGTAGAGATCCTAGGAAAATTTCTAACAGGCACCATACGAGGCATTGTATGGTAGACCGCGTAATTCTCTAGCATGTTGGTTAGAAACTTGAGATAAGTTGATAGTTGGGCCTGAGATGATTACAGAGATATCAGATTGTATCGAGATCGTTCAGCAACGAATGAAGGCAGCCCAAGATCGTCAGAAGAGTAACGCTGATAAGCGTCGTAAGGATTTGGAATTCGACGTACGTAGGTGATATAGTTTTCGGGAAGATTTCTCCTTTAAAGAACACTGTTCGGTTCAGAAGTAAAGGGAAGTTAGCTCCAAAGTTTGTTGGGTCAATTCCAATAGTCGAGCGGATTGGGAAGCTCACATATGGACTGGATCTACCCGAGAAGATGTCAAGTTTGCATAATGTTTTCCATGTGTTGTTTCTACGGAAGTGCATGCACGATTCAAACGTGGTAGTAACTCCAAATCAATACGAATCCCTAGAAGTCGAGTCCGTAGCTGTAAAGCCTCGTAAGCCGCTTCACGTTGTGGGGAATGCCATGAAACAGCTTAGGAGGAAGACGGTTAAACTAGTCAAGGTGCAATGGAGTGAGGATGATGACGACTATACATGGGAAACAGAAGAGAAGATGAAATCAATCCATCTAGAACTCTTCGTAGGCATGACCCATAGTTGTCGTGTCACTTTTACTCCGTTGTAGCTTGTACTCTTATGGTTGTTGTTATGGTTGATAGAATTCTACATGCTAAGATAAGGTAATAGATGCATGGTTGATGGCTGCTAATCTGGGTGATAGAATTGGCTTCTAATGGGTGATAACCATGTAGAATTGTTTTAGTTGCTTATGTCTGTTGGGATTTCGGAGGCGAAATTCCTAAAGGGGGAAGAATGTGACAGCCCGCATTTTACGTATCGGTGGATCATAAAGTATTTTTATCTTATTCCCTAAGGTTGGATCATTCTAATATTTTAATATGTTGTTTACGTGGATGTGAGACATATCCATAATTTTTACCAATTCTATTTGGGACCATTTTGCACCTATCATTCTTGTACAGGGGATAAATTTTGACTCGGATCGAATCAGGTGCTGAGGTTGGTCTCATTGGAGAGGAAATGATGTTTCCCATTCCGTAGAGTGGTCACATTAAAGATTTTGTTCAATGGTTTAGGAGAAATCATTGTTTTATTGTTACACAATTTTCTGTTTAGGTTTTAAGCTATTAATGAGCTCATTTGAGAAGGCCCATTAGTGGACTGGTGGGAGGATATAAATAGGGGGTTAGGGACATGGAGAGGGGGTTACTTCTTCATTCTCTCATTTGGTTGAGCTTGTGATTGATCCTTGCTCAAACAAATACACCTTTCTACCATTAGAATTCTAGATCTATGAGTAGAGATTGAAGATCTACATCAAAGGGAGCTAGATCTATATCAAACGAAGATAGATCGCATCAAATCGAGAGGTTTGAAGACAGATCTTCTCTATTCGAATTCATATTTCATCGATTTTGAGCTAGATTGAAGATTTGGTGAATGATATGCATCTCTCGCACGGATTCAATCAAGTATATGGGTTTTTTGATCCCATGTTCATCATTTCAAGTTGTTTTTGCATTGATCTAATCGATGTAAGTATGGTTTATAACTCAAATAACCATAGGATCTAATTAGCAACCTAAATCGGTAAGCTTTCTATGTTATTATAATGAAAATCATTGTTTGAATGATTGTTGTTTTGATGTGATTTATTCATAGCTGAAAAAACATTGTTGAAAAGCATACATGGAAGTGAAAATCATTGATCGAGCGAGATCATTGACGGATCGGTGTTGTAGAGGCTTTGGCGTGGCTCAAGTAGTGGCAAAGGAGTGGATCGACCAAGAAAAAGTGAAAGAATCGGCCATAAATTGAAGAATCGGCCAAAAATCAAAATCTAGAAAATTTTTATATCTATAGCGTTGGGAAACGCTATAGAAAGTCATGGATCAAGCGAAAATCATAGAATGGATCGATGACCAAAAATCGGTGAATCGGCGTGAAAAAATGATGGATCGGGGTAGTTTTGATGAATCTGGGGAAAGCTAACAATCCGGGCAAAACTTTGAAATTACTGGAATCTACAGCGTTTGGGAAACGTTGTGGTAGGTGGATGGATCGGCTAGCTTGGGGAACACGACTAGCATGGATCGCGCAAGGCAAAATGGGTGGATTGGCCTTGAAAACGTGATGGAACATGGCTTTTTTCTTGGTCTGGCAAAGAGGATGGATCGTTGGCTTTAGATAGCTTTTTGACCAACAGCATTCTTCCCTCCCGAAAGACCGGAGGGGACACCTTCTTTTGGAAAAGATGATTCAGAATCGCGGATAATATGGGATCCTCCTATCTCATAACCACTCTTAATAGAATCGCGGAAAGCTTTGGCACCCAAAAGAGGACCGTTTCTATCCCAACCATGTTTATCCTGGCGGCCACTACCTCCAGAACCACCGTCGTCATTTTCCCCATCGTTGTCAACAAAAAAAGTCTCCCCTTCTTCAACTAAATCATCAGAAAGATTGTCAATATATAAAAGATCCTCGACTTTAGATTCACCCTTCTGTGGTATCTAAACATCTCGTTTGCCGAACTTAATCCTTTCCATAACTTGATTCCTGACGAAAGGAGGAACTTTGGTGGTTCGGATCTCATGAAAACTTTGAAGGTTACCGAAAAGAAGGTGGAATAAGGCATCTTCATAGCAGTCGGACTTAATCTGCGGAAGATGAATTTGCAAGAAATTAGAAATCATGTCTTCAACTGCATAGATTATCTGCGCAGTGTGTGAAAGCTTCTCATCCTTCTTCTGAATCTCATCGGCATGAGTAACCACATCTTCCGCTATTTGATGTTCTAAGGCCGACACTTTATCAGGGGTTACATCCTTAGTCTGCCTTTCTCTCTCTAAAGCTGCCTTAGAGTTTTCTAGGGAAGCTTTCAACCTATCACATTCATCACTCAAAGCTTCGTTTGCTTCTCAAAGCCGAACGATTTCAGTGGCATAGGAAGAAGGAATTGGCTTAGACAAGAGCCATCCCTTGGTAATCTTGGAAATTAGAAGCATTCAGTATACAATCGCAATAGATTAAAAGTCAAGATTAAAAGAAAATTTTTGTACCTTAAGCCGTCGGGTGATCAAATGCTGGTAGAGATCCACCATGTTTGAAGAAGAGGAGGGTAAAGAGATGTCAGAAAACTCCAAACCTGAAAGAACAAGCTTCACAAAATCATTAAAATCCGTTGAAGGATCGAGAGGCCTCGAAGGCTCAACGGACTGAGAAGTTGGAATACACAGCGTAACATCTACACCCACTCCTGATGTATTTGGAAGGGATGACGGTAAAACACTACCTCTAATTTCTCTACCGAAAGCACCCTCAGAAGTTACAGAAGCAGGAAAATCAAGCTTTAGCTTCTTAGCTGGCGGGTAGACAGGCAATTCAGCCAACTTCTTAACAGCAACAGCAGTAGATCGATTCAAAACGTCGGTGAGGGTCGAAACTTTCGAAGCCAAAACTCCTAGTCAAATGAAAAACCAAAGAAAAATTCAAGAATGCGGAACTTGGGTACCAAAGAGACTTCGATGCAGAAACTATCGAATCAACAAAACATACTAGGAGATAAGGGAGTAGAGGAAGCAAACACTTCTGGGCCTAACAATAAACGCTTAGAGCCTGGAAAACGAATAGGTGGACGCCCCAAAACCTTCTGTCCATTAGGAAGAAGATCATAGTGACATAACTTGTCCTTGGTTAATAGAACAGACGGACCTAACGGCTTTTCGAGTAGCTTCAAAATGAGCTCAAATACACGGGATTCGCTTTCCCTTGAAGGAACTCTCTTAGAAGCAGGATCAGAAGAAAAATGACCAAAATTAGGTCACCAAAAAAAGTAATCACTCACAAAAGGTTGAGGGATTCACCATAATCAGAAAATTTGCCTGAGATACCAACAGGGCATTTGATGAAGAAGAACTAGTATTCCCAAGATATACCTTATCAGCACCATCACTAACGATCTTCCGCAAAAGGGTAGAGTGGAATACAGGGAAGTCGACCTTTTAAAAAACGTACCAAGTGTTGGATAAGGTTAGAAGTAAGAGAAGCCTGACCCAACTCGAGAGCAAGTATTTCAAGGCATAGAAGTAGTGTATAAGTGCTGGGGAGGAGTTGAATAGGAGCAACCTCCAAATCCTATATAAGTCGAAATATAAAAGATGGAAAAGGGAAGAAGCCCCCATGCTAGATATGTGAAGCTAAATATGCAAAATAGCCTTCGGGAGGATTCATAATATTATCACGATAAGTAGCAGGAATAGCCTCCACATTATCCATTCCAAATCTGACAAGAATGGAGTTTACTTCATCTTGAGAAGTAATCAAAGATTTCATCAAGGCGAAAGGCTTCCTCTTCCGAGAAATACCACAAACACTAGTTGGTGATGGACCGAGATTCCTTTTATCAGACATAATGCTGCTAGGTGATATTATTCCATAAGTACATAAATTCATATCATACTCATTAGAATACAATGGAGTAATAGCACATAAACCTACCAGTGGTAAATAGTAGAGATAGTGGATTTTAAGATAATTCGAGTACTGGTTTAGATAAGGCGCATTACAAATATCACATTTATTAAAGAACAGTCAAGCCCTTAGTAATGACGGAATCATTTTATTTTCCTGGGGATAACACTTAGAAGGTTCAGAAGAAAAGGTAACGGTTGAACCACAACCAGGCAACTGTAAGTTAACACCATAAGACCTAGTTGGTTCTCGGAGCCAGAAATTGGTAATGACGATGGTACCATGACCGTTACTTAATCATAAAAACAGGTTCTTTTTGTGTAACTTGCACATCTCAAACCCTAGAAATTAATATTTTTGGGGAAAAACTGTATGTGTAGCTCACCATGAATCGAAATCCAAATCACGGGCATTCAAACAATTTATAGCCAACACACAAGCCCTTAATTGGTTTGGATAGAGCGATTTGATTCCTACTTAGGGTTCAAAGCAGAAATATTTACCAGAGATTCTGTCAAGAAATCCTCGAAGTAAGCTTCAAATCCTCAATAAACAAATAATCTGGTTTGAGAAAATTAATGTTGCAGGTAAAAAGTGAAGAAGAAGAAGAAGGAGCAATGGTAATTATGCAAAAAATACCTCTAATCCACATCATACAAACGAAGACCAATCAACGGTTCCGATTGAGGAGGATCAAAAGACACAGAAATGACACTTCGGAAAAGACAAAAAGATTGACTTGAAAAGTCGAAAACACCCCTTCACTACGGGGGCAAATGTTACTACCAAAATTATCAAAGCAACTAACAGTGAAGGGGTATCGGAGGAACAAAAACACAGAAGAACCTTCTGAAAGTGAAAAGCCAAATGATAGGAAAAGCTGAGAGCAGTAAAGAATGATCTGAGAGTAGCATAAACCGATAGCCTCCAGGGAGAATGGAGCTCAAAGCCTACAAAATGCCAGCAAAGTCTATCCGGCAGGGCCTATCCGACTGGGTTCATCAGGCAGGATCTGTCCGGCTAGGAATTCCATGATGAAAGGTTGTCTAGACCAGAAACCAAGAAAGTAGGAGATAAGAGCTCTGCCAATTGAAACCCGGAAGGGCCATTGGTATTAACTCACTTAATACCAATACATCAAAAGACGGAAACGTCAAAAGTATCACACCAGAAGTACATAGAGATTATCTGTAACCAGCTGCAGAAACATCTGCTGCATAAATACCGAAAGGTCACATTGATGGATAACAACACATCACCTGGAGCTACCTTTCGGAAGATCACCAGACCATCCTAAAAGCTCCACCGGAAGGCCAACCGGAACCCTAGCGGAGATATAGGCTATCCATACTAATCTACTTACTAAAGACACCGATAGCGGTTTCGAACTGGCAGCTATCCACATACGTCGGGAGGACTAGCTCCTCTAAGTATACGCAAGAAAGCCAGGGGCCTACATCTGAAAGCTTACGTCCGAGAGCCTACACCCGGGAGATACACCGGAAGTTCAAATATCATCCGAATGTCACCACGTCGACAAGCTCATCTCATTCTCAAAGAAGCCTTAACTGATCAGGACCTTCCCTTCGGAAGCTATAATCTGCACCACAAAGCGGTCGAAAGCCAAACATCTGAGACCAAGGAGAAAAGCGTTTGCTTGAGGCTCCTACAAGCCCAACAACCCAACAGCAGAAGGACCCCCGAATTCTCTATAAATAAGACCTCATGGGTCACATTTAAAGTGGGGCTCTGATTCTAACTCTTTTACTCTTCTCTAAACCCTAATACTTAGACCAGTTCAAGGTTTTCTTCTATTCTGTTCATGTATTCCAAATCAAAGATTAATAAAGAGCGAATCTATACTTATGGTATCTTCTTATGAATTTATCGTGATATTTCTTAATTATCGTTGCTACAATTTGTTGTTTGTTTCCTACACCAGTGTGAATCCTTGCCCAAGCCTTGCCGCAGATCGAATGAAACATCCCCCTTTTTATATGTTCAAGCCCTACCTACAAGCTTAAACCTTTCCTACGAGGTTAGATCTTTTCAATAAGTTTAGTGCAGAAATACTGTCTACCATACGTTAGGTCTTGTATCAAGGATTGAGTTTAGTGATCCTTCTCCCCTAAAGCTTTGGTATTTAGGGAAAGTGATCTAACACAAACTTGGAACGGCCTAACAACCTATTTTTCCTTTAGGTCCATCCCATTAACATATCTCCGTTGTTGACGAAAAATATCGTTAACATAACTATAGCCTCATATTTTAATCATAGCTATTACAAAGTTTTCTTTAAATATGTGGTTATATTCATGACATTCCCTAAATAAGTACAATAACGAACTTCATAAATAATTACATAAAAAGTCACATTTGAATGCTAAAATTAAGTTCCACATAAACTTATATCTAAATGACATAGAAAATATCATACGAAATAACACAAATCAATTGTTTCTATTTAGTTTATGCTAACCTATGCATAAAACGGAAACGTATTTTCAATGAGTAAAGTCACAAATATTTATATGATAATAAAATGCATCAAATGATAAAATATATGCCTTTCCGTTTATAACTTGCTCCACCATTAATTTAGTATAACCGAAACAATTGACGCATTTATGACAATTAATTAATTGATTTATTATCGTATCACCCACATTTAACGCAGTTATTATAGAAATAAATGCAATTGGCCATTATGTGGATCAAATAATAATGTAAATTAGTGTCATCAACATTTATTTCAATGATAAGAAGATACACAAATATTTTAAAGGAGCAAGTTTAATTCTATTCAACCAAAATTTCACAAAAACATCATACGAAATTTCAATTATCACGAATTATGATTATGGCTGTTGCTGGAAAAGAAGCAAAAAATGTAAAAATTCACAAAAGAGCGATGATTCTCAGAGATCTTGTTGTTTTCAATCAGCTATAAAATTTTCATTCAATTCTGACACAAAAGGCATGTTTTGGCTTATTAGTGATATAAAAAAAAGAATAATAGACCCAATATAATTATTGCATCATAATCATAATAAATTGCTAAACTAGTTAAGAAAAAATAATAATAATATTAACATGTAATTTGAATAAGCATAATTAATACATGACATTATACAAGAATCAAGCAGATTAATTGCGGAAAAACATAATACCAGCATGATTCTACTATGAATTTGAACTAAGAATACGACCAACAACTTGCTCTGATACCACATGTAAACATAATAACAAGTAAATTTGATTTTTAATCAATATTGTATTTTTGTTTAAGATCTTGACCATGCTCTTAGTTACAAACAATACATAAATCATACCTATAGACATTGATTGAGAAGAAGATAATGAGATGTAGATCTATAAGTTGTACATCTAGAAATTGCCTTCTCTCTTAGCCGTACTATTATTTCGTGATGTCTTTTAGATAAGACTAATGATGAATATTGGGTTATATTTATATGCAAAGAGAGGGGCAAATTCCATTATGGATATAATCTCAACCGTTCGTCAAGGTTGACCGTTAACAGAGAATATCAATATTTAAAGGAATATACCTTCTATTTCAATCTTATCCTATCAAATCAATGCACTCCATAAATGACCACATAATGACATTTAATTTTAAATTAATAATTCCAAATTTGTTATATGGACCACATAATGAGTTGTATAAAAATTATTACATCATAAGCACTATATATTATATTATCATAAATTAACAACTCGTCATTTTAAACAAATTAAACACAAGGGATTTCGAAGTGCATTTACACAAACTCTTTTGTTTCATACAATTACACGCATACTTCCACACTCCATAAAACCAAACCAACATGAAAAATGCAAAGTCAAGGCCAAGTTAGATGTTATGATGGGTAATAGGAGCGAATACACATAATATATTCATAGTTAACTTTACTTTATATTTACATAACATATACATACATAAGCACAAACAGTTAATTTTTCAATGGTGAGTTAACTTACCTCAAAACATACTTAAGCCTTAAGAACATTTTTTACCATCACCCAAAAGCAAGCCACTAACTTCCCTTGCCTTTAAAACTCACAAACCACATCCTCTTCAGCTGAATTCACAAGGACATTCATTAATGTTCTGGTTATGCCTCCTTTCTTCAACCTTTGACCTAATATTCCATTTTTTTCATGTTATGAAAGACCTTTTAAAGAGTTTGATGAGATTTGGAGAGTAACAACGTTTGGATTGGAGCGATTACTACAAAGGGAAGAGGCAGAAGAGATTATGTTTTCCACATTTATATCTTGCAAATAGACTTCATAAATACTATGATGAGGTTAATTAATAGCCTATAAAAGCCCAGCTAAAAAAAATCTTGGTCTAGTACAGAAAGCATCACCCCTCTATTCTACTTTACACGCCACTTCTCCCTTTCTTAGATATTACATTTTACCCAAGTAAGTTATACCCTATAACATTACTAGTTTCATTTTGTTAAAACACCATAATATTTTTGCTCCCTAATTAATGACTCATTGTATGCTAGACATGTCCAAAATGCGGAAATAACTTATATCGAGTAAAAAATCCTTACTCGATGAGATGAATTTTAGCCATTTTATCGTTATTTCATCAAACAAACGTTTTAGTAAAAAATTAAAAAAAACAAATTTACCTGCATGTTTTATTAATTAAAAGGGTTTTTATGATGGTTTCAAAATTAAATTTATCACATTAAATAAAGATTCAGATATTTAAATGCATAACATTCAAAATAACGAGTTGTTGTATATCTATTATTTGTGTTTGCTTATTTTGTGATATTTCGTTTCTATTTGTTCCACCACAACATCAACGTGGTACTTTATTTTGGGTATTGTTATTGGCACTCCAACTATTGTTAAGGGGAGGCCCTTTTTTAAAAACACTTCACTCTTTGAAAAATTGTTAAGGGACTACACAAACATATTATTTCATACTACTCAATATTCCTGGATTGCCCCTTCAAATTAGATTAAAAAACTTATTCAATAAGGGAAACAGAATTAAAATAAGCAGTTCGTCACCACTGCACCAAATGCAGCACATAATCAATTATATATGTATTCGACAGTGATATGTCGAAAATTAATAATCATTTCAGTGCATTGCCTCCATAATTGTAAAATTCAGCATATTAATGTCAACCAAAAAAATAATTGTTTGATCCTATTCCTCCGACAACGCTTATCCTTTCGGGTTTAAAAAAAATCAAGATATGCGAATAAAAAAAGTACTAAGGCCCTTGCAATATTTGTTAAGGTAAAATTTCCTTTCTTTGTTAAGGGGCTAAATGGGTAGTAACGTAAAATTACATTTATTTGTTAAGGGGTTATGTTCCTCATTGGTACTCCACTTAACAATTTTTGAAGAAAAAAAATTAGCCCTCCCTTAACAATATTTGGAGTGTCAATAACAATGCTCTTTATTTTTGCTCTGTAAGGGGCATTTATCCTTATTTTCCCTAAGAAACCCTATAAGAATACATCTTTGCCATTTAGTTACAAGATGAGCTATAATAAATAGATGGGAGTTTTATCAATCATTACAAAGTGAAAAAAAGAAAATAAAAAGGATTTGATAAATTTACATTTCCTTCACTAGAAAATTTTTGCTCCTAATTTACACATGAAAACTACATTAGATCTTCATCCTGTTATAAAGTTTATTAAACCGTGAGCTGACTTTATATTATTACTATTCATGTAATTTACAATTGGATATTTAGGTGGAACTAAATGTAAAACATTGTGTGTATACTACTATATTATTATTATGTATTTAATATTTTTTGTTATCGTTTTCATTTTGAAACAATGCAAAATAATAAACTAAAAGGATCGCTGTGACGGCCCGCCCCGCACCAGCCGGCATTTCCTCCGAAAGTGCGCTGTACACATGCCCGACTAGCACGGAACAGTCGCAAAAGAAAGGAAAGAAGAAAATGAACTAACAAGGAACCTGTAGAATGTCTCACAGCGCATGGAACAAAATATAATAATAACATAATCTTGACATAAAACAGGCGAGACAATGCATAAGCTGAAAACTAAACCAACATAGCAGCGGAAATCCAAATACAACTTATTACAACTTTCCAAATTTACTGTCTCTAAAACAAAAGAAAGCTAAAGTAGAAGATGCATTACTAATGCCCAAGCAGTGATCTTCAACAACACAGGGAGAATACTATATATATCATACGTGGAAGCCTCCTGCTCGTCTCTGGATCAGCTACCCGTGCATACCCAGCTAACCTGTCTCTAGTCTGCTCGTGAGAGCACCCAGAGTAATAAGAAGAGACATAAAACTCTGGGTCAGACAAAAAGTCTGGTATGAGCGATAAGCAGCTAAACAGAACAATAACAGGTATACTAAACCATACCTGAACCTGGACCTGCAACCAAAGAGTTAGCACTACATACCGTACAATACTCTAAGGTGCCACAAAACAAATGGTGTAAAGATAACGGGAGTGGGGCGTGCATGTCATAATGATGGCAAACAAGTCAAACATAACAACCATCCTCATATCTCTCACTCAGTGCGTAAAGCTTACAATGTCCACCACTGTCAATCACTAGACCCATCGAAGTAGTGGCGGAGTTCAACTTGTACAACTACTGCTACTACCAAGCTTACCACATGGAGTCATGACCAAATCTTTACAAATGACCCCACTTCATTGGTCTATAGCCCTTTAGTCGTACCTAGGCCATTGTGGCCCTGAATCCGTTCACGTACTCCCTACACATAGTGATTCAAAGTTAAAGACATCGACAACCCCTTAGTACACGTCCCACAGCAAAGCCCAATCATGAAGCTCACTCATTGGTTCCCAACTGGATCATGAGTCAAAGCTCCTCATTTGGACTTCCTTTGCATCTCGGGTTTTGGTCGAATTGGAGTTGGTCTTCAAAATGTCATCCCGTATTAGTAATAACACACGTACGGTTCGGTTCGGTGGTCCTAGTCCATGCTTGGATCAGTGCTCCATCCCTCCTCGGTTCGGTTCGGAAGTATAGTGCCCATCCTCTGTTCGGTTCGGTGGTTGCTCCCTTCTAGGTTTCCCGATCCGATCCCATCCTTCTCCATTCGCCCGATCCGATCCCCTTTCTGGTCTCTCCGATCCGATCCCCCCTTTTGTCTCTCCGATCCGATCCCCTACCCAACTCCAACTCTAAGCAAATGGCCTTCCTTCTCGCCAAGCTCCTTATGCTAGGTTCCAATCCGAATCAGGTCCCCTTGCCCAGTTCTCCTATCCGATCCGAGCCCAATTATCCGATCCGATCCGGTTCGAAACCCTGCATATTTCCTGCGACTTTTTTACGCCATACGACAGCGTTTTCGACCAATCTATCAGTTCTAATCAATCACAAAACATACCATACAGTCATGGCAACATGTGTAATCAACCACAAACACCAAAACAACAACCATAGCATGTAAAAATGGATCAAACATACCCAAAATCTCATATTTTCCCTTAAGCATGTTTAGGAAAAACTAATGATATGGTTAGCAAAACTTAATCAAATCAAACCAAATTCCTAATAGAGGTCTAAAATATTATTTAAGAATTTATAAATATTTTTCCGGAATTTATTAGTGTATAAATTCGCTAATCTTCACTAATTACCCTTAATTAACTGTAATTAGTGTCAAAACAATAATCACTCACCTTGGCCACAAATAAAATTTTCAGAACTGAAACCTCGCTGATTTGGGCGAATACTGATGTCTAACAGCAGCTCTAATACGGATTTGGTGAAGATCTTCTTTGATTTGATGTAGATTAAGCCAAAACTTAATTAGAAAGTGATTAGAAGTTGATTTGGGTGTTGGAGGCCATTGCTAGGGTTCTAAGAATGAAAGTGGCGGCTGAAAGAAATGTTTTATAACCCTAATCAGCCCCTATACATCTCTAATCCCGAAATTGGTCATGGGCCCTCTTGCTAATCACCCTAATTAGGTCCGGTTAAGCTGTTTTTCACCTTCTAAACCTTGTTTCAGCAATATCTCCCAAACAGTGAGTCCGTTAGGCTAATGTGACCACTCTACGGAAAGGTAAACCATCATCCAGAGCCAATGGAAGTGGTTTCAGGTCAAAACTCCTTTCCAATCAAAAGTTATGGCCAAAACAGTACCAGCTAGGGAAAAATGGTCATTTAAAAATCGGCAAAAATCATGAACATGGGAAATGACCCCAATAGTCGTCTCCCAAAGTTGCATGACCATACGACTTCGTATATTAAAGAAATAAATATTCTATGATCCTGCGATGCGTAGAATGCGGGTCGTTACACACTCCCCCCCCCCCCCCCCTCCTTAAGAAATTTCGTCCCCGAAATTCCTTAACCCAAAACATACAAAGGATCCCGCATGCCTACCAATCATGTACAACAATCAAACATGCAAAACAAACAAACAAGCCTATCCTAGCATGCGGAAAGACTAAATTGAAGCTAAAATCTTACCAGGCGAAGAGCTCTGGATACGTCTTACTAATGCTCTCCTCTGTCTCCCAAGTACAGTCATTCTCATTCTCGCCCGACTGTACTTTGACTAGATTCACCACTTTCCTTTGAAGTTTCTTCGTATCATTCCCAATAATACGCATAGGCTTGCGGTTCCCAACCGCCTCGGGTTCAACTTCGACATCATCCAACTGATCAGGTGAAATAGTCACACCTAGGCCGTGCACGAACTTCCTTAACTGGGAAACATGAAATACGTTGTGAACTCCTGCCATCTTCTCTGGTAGTTCAACTTTATATGCCAAATTCCCAATTTGCTCAAGAACTGGGAATGGACCAACGAATCTTGGTGCTAACTTGCCTCTCCTGCCAAATCGTATCACGCTCTTCAACGGAGAAATCTTGACAAACACCAAGTCGCCAATGGAGAACTTTAAATCTCTTCTCCTCTTATCGGCATAACTCTTCGGCCTATCTTGGGCAGCCTTCATTCGCTGTTGGATAACCTTAATCTTGTCTGATGTTTCCCTTATCACATCTGGTCCAAGCACAAACTTCTCACCAGTTTCTAACCAACATGACGGTGAGTTGCATGGTCTTCCGTACAAAGCTTCAAACGGAGCCATACCAATACTGGATTGATAGCTATTATTATATGCAAACTCTACTAGATGCAAATGGTCATCCCATGATCCACCAAAATCCAATACACAGGCTCTTAAGAGATCTTCTAATATACGATTCACCCTCTCTGTTTGACCGTCGGTTTGAGGATGATACGCGGTACTGAGATGTAATTCTGATCCTAACACCTCTTGTAAGCTCTTCCAAAATCCACTAGTGAACAACGGATCCCGGTCACTCACAATGCCTTTGGGTATTCCATGAAATCTCACTACCCACTTTATATACAGTTCCGCTAACTTAGCTGCCGTCCTTCTTGACTTGACGGGTATAAACCTTGCACTCTTGGTCAATCGGTCCACAATCACCCAAATGCTATCATGGCCCGATCTAGTCCTTGGTAATCCATTAATGAAATCCATTGACACTTGTTCCCATTTCCATTCTGGAATTTCTAATGGTTGTAGCAAACCACTAGGTTTCTTTTGCTTAGCTTTAACTAGCTGGCAATTCATGCATTTGGATATAAACTTCCCAATGTCTCTTTTCATCCCTTCCCAGTAGTAGGTCTGCTTCATGTCTCGATACATTTTGTTACCACCGGGGTGTATAGTCAGTTTTGAGTGATGACATTCTCTAAGCACTTCATCTCTCAATCCATTGACATTGGGCACAACTAGTCTTCCATTCTTCCTAAGCCATCCATCTCGATCAAGCCCATACATGTTCATCCCCTCATCGATACCCATCTCTAACTTGGAGATGATTTCCAATAGATTAGGATCGTCCCTCTGACTAAAGCCGATCCTCTCAATCAAAGTGGGTCTGATCGTCAAACTTGCTAATATTTCTGGATCCAATTCGCACTTTGGTCTGAAATCATACCCAGCGATGTACTCTAGTTGCTTCCATTCAAGAAACATAGCCCCCAAACTGGCATGTCTTCTACTCAATGCATCAGCTACCGCATTACCCTTTCCTGGTGTATATGCGATGTCGAAATCATAGGAAGCCAAGAATTCTAACCATCTTTGCTGTCAGAGATTTAGATCCTTTTGAGAGAAGAGATACTTTAACGATTTATGATCGGTAAACAACTTGAATCTTTCTCCCAAAAGATAATGTCTCCACATCTTTAAATGCAAACACGATCGTTGCCAATTCCAAATCATGGTTAGGGTATCTTTTCTCGTGCGGTTTCAGTTGCCGACTTGCATAAGCTACAAGCCTACCCCCTTGCATCAATACAGCACCCAGCCCCGTGCAACATGCATCCGTATATACTGACATCTCTTCATTCCCTTTAGGAATGACTAACACTGGTGCACATGTCAACTTTTCCTTTAGACTCTTGAATGCGTTCTCGCACTTTTCGTCCCAGACGAAAGCTTGATTCTTCTTGGTCAACTGAGTCAACGATGCTGCTATTTTGGAAAAGTCTCGGATAAACTTACGATAATATCCGGCTAATCCCAAGAAACTTCTTATGTCTGTTGCATTCTTGGGCGTAGGCCAATCTTGCACCGTAGCCACCTACGCAGGATCCACGGCAATACCATTTTCTGAAACAACATGGCCCAAGAATCTCACTTCCCTCCTCCAGAAGTGACACTTAGAAAACTTCGCTTTCAATTGGTGTTTTCTCAACACCTCCATCACTATCCTCAAATGTTCCTTGTGTTCTTCCTATGTCCTCGAGTAGACCAAAATATCATCCACGAACACAAGGACAAACTTATTCAACTGATCTCTGAATACCCTATTCATAAGATCCACAAAATATGCTGGGGCATTGGTCAGCCCGAATGGCATGACCAACCACTCATAAAATCCAGACGGCGTCCGAAATGCCGTTTTAGCTATACTCTCAGCTTCCACTCTAAGCTGATAAAAACCTATCGTGAGATCCAACTGAGAAAATACTCTCGCGTTACTCAATTGATCAAACAAATCATCTATCCGCGGTAGAGGATACTTATTCTTCCTCGTCACTTTATTTAACTCGCGGTAGTCTACACACATACGAAGGGAACCATCCGCCTTGGTAGCAAACACAACTTGTGCTCCCCATTCAGAAACACTCCTTCTGATAAATCCCTTCTTCAAAAGATCGCTGACTTGCACCCCGAGCTCTCGCTTCTCCCTTGGTGCCATACGACGAAGTGGCCTCACTATAGGTCTGGCATCTTTCACTAAATCAATACGGAGCTCAATCTCTCGGTGTGGCGGAAGCCCGGTCACTTCTTCGAAAACGTCCGGATACTGGCCAACCACGGGCAAACCTGACAACTCACTATGCGGGATGTCGAGGGAATTTAGAAAACTAGCCATTACCCCATCACTAGGTAGACAACCAAACACTACCCTCTGCCCATCATCCGCTCTAGCTGTCACCAAAAAGCCCTCACAGTCTACCACCACCCCGTATCTTTAGAGCCAATCGACTCCCAAAATAATGCCAAACCCAGTAAAGCTCAAAACAAAGCAATCACAAACAAACATGCATCCATGACTCGATAAGACCACATTACGACAAATCATGTTAAGGTTAGTCGAACCACCAATCGGGTTCGTCACTACTAAAGGTCTATCGACAATCTCAGGCTCCAATCCCAACCTATCTACCAGGTCACTAGATATGAAAGAACTGGAAGCTCCGGTATCAAACAAAACTCTAACAGGAACATCATAAACGGAAATCATACCTTGAATAACAACATTCTTTCCCTTCTCCGCCGCAGTTGGGGCATTCGACCAAGATGGAATAGCATAAAGGGCATATGCTTTCACCATTTGCTTTTCTTTAGGGGGTTGCGGACACTTGTCCTTGTGATGTCCCACCTGGCCACAGTTGAAGCACTTCCTATTCGCTGGCTTGGCCCGACAATTACTAGCATAATGGCCCTTCTTACCACAGCTGAAGCACTCAACATCTTGCTTATTCTTTTTCTTCTGGCCATCCTTAGTCTGATTCTGCTTTCTCTTATTCTGGGAACCACCCTTGCCTCCACCACTTGCTTGTGGCTTTGGCTCCTCTGCAGATGCAACCTCAGTCTTCGGCTTAGGGTAGAGACTTTCTGACCTCAATGCTTTCCCCACAATCGACTCAAACGTCTCATCGATGTGGTTAATAAGCCTTTCCCCTAAGTACTGATCCAAACCAGTTATGAATTTCTCGTTCTTCTTCTCGGCAGTATCAATAAGAGATAACCCATACTTCGACAATGTGTCGAATTCAGCAATATACTCCAAGATAGCTCTGCCATTCTGCTTGAGCTCCAATAATTTCTTAAACAACACCGACTTCTGAGTAGCTGGAATGAACTTCTCACTAAAGCGAACCTTAAACTGCTCCAAGGTAATCTGATCCTCGGGAGTAGATGCCTTTATAGCATTCCACCAATTCATTGCCCGCCCTTGCAGCTGACGGGATGCTAGCCTTCTCTTCATCGCATCCTCGATACCCAAATCCTCGAAGATACGTTCGCAACTATCCAACCAATCCTGAACATCCGTAGCCGATTCCGTTCCGTGGATCGGCTTTCCACCAAGACTAGTGTAATCCTTGTTCAGCTTGGCGAAATCGGCCCTTGGCGCCTGCACTATTGGACCACCACCATTACCATTATTGGGAGCTGCCCTCTGCACATCCCTAAGCATCTCTCTCATGAGGTCAGTAAACATCGTCCTCATGTCAGCAGTATTCCCATTATTGGCTCCTCTACCGGTACCCCTTGCGTATCGGCTCATTGCTTAATCTGCACAGAGAAAACGATTAACCATCTCCATAGTGGTGCTAGTGCAGTACGACTTCATCCTTATACTACTAATAGTACATATATATAGCTTTTGAAAACCAAAGTAATCACAAATAAGCGCTCTCATATACGTATATTATCTCTCCCTGATAACTTCCCTAGGTTAACTACACAACCTAGAGCTCTGATACCAAATGTGACGGCCCGCCCCGCACCAGCCGGCATTTCCCCCGAAAGTGACCAGCCGACATTTCCTCCGAAAGTGCGCTGTACACATGCCCGACTAGCACGGAACAGTCGCCAAAGAAAGGAAAGAAGAAAATGAACTAACAAGGAACCTGTAGAATGTCTCACAGCGCATGGAACAAAATACAATAATAACATAATCTTGACATAAAACAGGCGAGACAGTGCATAAGATGAAAACTAAACCAACATAGCAGCGGAAATCCAAATACAGCTTATTACAACTTTCCAAATTTACTGTCTCTAAAACAAAAGAAAGCTAAAGTAGAAGATGCATTACTAATGCCCAAGCAGTGATCTTCAACAACACAGGGAGAATACTATATATATCATACGTGGAAGCCTCCTGCTCGTCTCCGGATCAGCTACCCGTGCATACCCAGCTAACCTGTCTCTAGTCTGCTCGTGAGAGCACCCAGAGTAATAAGAAGAGACATAAAACTCTGGGTTAGACAAAAAGTCTGGTATGAGCGATAAGCAGCTAAACAGAACAATAACAGGTATACTAAACCATACCTGAACCTGGACCTGCAACCAAAGAGTTAGCACAACATACCGTACAATACTCTAAGGTGCCACAAAACAAATGGTGTAAAGATAACGGGGGCGGGGCGTGCATGTCATAATGATGGCAAACAAGTCAAACATAGCAACCATCCTCACATCTCTCACTCAGTGCGTAAAGCTTACGATGTGCACCACTGTCAATCACTAGACCCATCGAAGTAGTGGCGGAGTTCAACTTGTACAACTACTGCTACTACCAAGCTTACCACATGGAGTCATGACCAAATCTTTACAAATGACCCCACTTCATTGGTCTATAGACCTTTAGTCGTACCTAAGCCACTATGGCCCTGAATCCGTTCACGTACTCCCTACACATAGTGATTCAAAGTTAAAGACATCGACAACCCCTTAGCACACGTCCCGCAGCAAAGCCCAATCATGAAGCTCACTAATTGGTTCCCAATTGGATCCTGAGTCAAAGCTCCTCATTTGGAATTCCTTTGCATCTCGGGTTTTGGTCGAATTGGAGTTTGTCTTCAAAAGAGTCATCGCGTAGTAGTAATAACACACGTACGGTTCGGTCCGGCGGTCCTAGTCCATGCCTGGATCAGTGCTCCATCCCTCCTCGGTTCGGTTTGGAAGTATAGTGCCCATCCTCTGTTCGGTTTGGTGGTTGCTCCCTTCTAGGTTTCCCGATCCGATCCCATTCTTCTCCATTCGCCCGATCCGATCCCCTTTCTGGTCTCTCCGATCCGATCCCCCCTTTTGTCTCTCCGATCCGATCCCCTGCCCAACTCCAACTCTAAGCAAATGGCCTTCCTTCTCGCCAAGCTCCTTATGCTAGGTTCCAATCCGAATCAGGTCCCCTTGCCCAGTTCTCCTATCCGATCCGAGCCCAATTATCCGATCTGATCCGGTTCGAAACCCTGCATATTTCCTACGAGTTTCCAGCGACTGTTACGCCATACAACGGCGTTTTCGACCAATCTATCAGTTCTAATCAATCACAAAACATACCATACAGTCATGGCAACATGTGTAATCAACCACAAACACCAAAACAACAACCATAGCATGTAAAAATGGATCAAACATACCCAAAATCCCATATTTTCCCTTAAGCATGTTTAGGAAAAACTAATGATATGGTTAGCAAAACTTAATCAAATCAAACCAAATTCCTAACAGAGGTCTAAAATATTATTTAAGAATTTATAAATATTTTTCCAGAATTTATTAGTGTATAAATTCGCTAATCTTCACTAATTACCCTTAATTAACTGTAATTAGTGTCAAAACAATGCTAATCACTCACCTTGGCCACAATTAAAATTTTCAGAACTGAAACCTCGCTGATTTGGGCGAATACTGATGTCTAACAGCAGCTCTAATACTGATTTGGTGAAGATATTCTTTGATTTGATGTAGATTAAGCCAAAACTTGATTAGAAAGTGATTAGAAGTTGATTTGGGTGTTGGAGGCCATTGCTAGGGTTCCAAGAATAAAAGTGGCGGCTGAAAGAAATGTTTTCTAACCCTAATCAACCCCTATACATCTCTAATCCTGAAATGGGTCATGGGCCCTCTTGCTAATCACCCTAATTAGGCCCGATTAAGCTATTTTTCACCTTCTAACCCTTGTTTCAGCCATATCTCCCAAAAGGTGAGTCCGTTTGGCTAAGGTGACCACTCTACGGAAAGGTAAACCATCATCCGGAGCCAATGGAAGTGGTTTCAGGTCGAAACTCCTTTTCAATCAAAAGTTATGGCCAAAACAGTACCAGCTAGGAGCAAAATGGTCATTTAAAAATCGGCAAAAATCATGAACATGGGAAATGACCCCAATAGTCGTCACCCAAAGTTGCATGACCATACGACTTCGTATAAGGAAGAAATAAATATTCAACGATCCTGCGATGCGTAGAATGCAGGTTGTTACAATCGCGCAAAAAACAAGCACGTATCCATGTAATCATGATCCAATTTGAATGAAATTGCCCTTCATATGGAAAGAATTAAGAAAATGTGAAAATAATAATCTAAAACCAAATTTAAAGAAAAATTTCGTTTGTAATAGAAAAATAATTCAATATATTTCTTGTTTAGATTGAACATACAATTTTTTAAAAAGAAAAAAAAGAATTTGTTTTGTTTGGAACATGAAATAGTAGAAATGAACGAAGAAGAATATTTTAAGTGGTAGTACAAAACCCATATGCTAATATAAAAATTGTCAAATATTTTAAGAAGTGATTTACAAATTATCATATACATTCATTAACTAATAAATCAAGACAAGACAAACAAAATATGACACTCAATGTTTTATTGGTTCCACTTGCAAAAAAACATTGGTGCGCTTCTACTCATTTGAAATTAGCAACCTCACTTTATTTACTCCATATAAGTCAGAAATAACATTCTAAATTCCAGTGGTAATTAATCGATTCACTTATTTATCCATCAATTATAGTTGATATAAAACTAAATTCAACAATAATTTCTTCTAATTCGTTGTTTCAAAGTTAAGCTCGATTAAAAGGGAACATAAATGACCTATTTTTCAATTGTTACATTAGGCTTAAACTTCATGGGTATAAATTATGGAAATTTAAAAACGAGGTCTGGTTATTGACATTTTTTCTTATATGTTTTAAAACTTTTTATTAGAACATGACTATATTTGGACAAAATTATCCCTATATTAGGTGCTTTTTATAATCGAGTATAAATTTAATAATATTTATCTATATTTCCACTATTGTCAATGTTTTATTATATACAATTCAGCAGGCAAGTAGTTCAGAAATTCTTTCACATCCGTATATCATGGAAGGTAGTTGAAAATTGAATATAAATGATCTAACATTCAACATTCAACAGTGCGTAAAAATGAGTATTTGTCGACTATCCATTTCTAAAACAACAATATACGTTAGGTAAGCTTTTATTTATCAAGTAGTTTAATTAGTAACCCACAGTTCAAATTTTGCCTAGTTGTTTAACTTAATTTTGTGTAAGTTAGTCTACAGTGGATTAACTATTTTTTTTTATATGGAAAACATGTCATTTTTGTTTAAGATTTATTTCTTTTTATCTTTGTTGTTTTTCTTTCAAGTAAACATATAGTTCTTTATTATTCTTATGTGCATTACTATTGAGAATTTAACATCAAAACATTGTTGTAAATACCATAACACCAGTTAGAAACTCATTGTTACTACATACTGGATGAAAATAAAATTCTTCCATGTGTGATATAATGCCCAAAGAGGAGCATATTCTTATGAATCTTCCATCCTTAACACCGAATAAGAATCCCGTATGGTAATATTACCTTCATGTGTTTTTCTGTCACCAACCCACAAAAGTTGGCATGACCAGTGAAGAGTTTTCAATTCATCGCCCTATCAATATAAGGCATATCGCACCACAGTTGAATAAAGTGTTGATGACTAACAAATTCTTTCACTATAGGACTTGACATGTCCTAAATCTAGTGCACACTCAAACAAGTCAAAGGTTTGCGACTAGTTGTGCCTTCTAATGCTTTGAGTAGCTCTTTACTGCTATAAGCTAAAGCTTAATTTTCTAAAAGAGAGTTATCTTAATAGTCCTTTGTAAGGGAAAGAGGTAACAATGCAATGATAGTGTACATAGAAAATTGGGAGAATGAGATGCAATTGTAGTAGAGTTTGAGGTTGTCTATATGAACACATAGGTCGTTCATTTTATAGCGAAAACAAAGAATTTTGCAAGGTGGATATTTGTGATTACAAGTGGATATGAACTTGTGAACAACTGTGTAGAGATGTATGCTCTATTCCTTATTTAGATAAATTTCAATAGATTAAAATTGTTCATTTTGCCTACAGTTGTGGTATTCTAACAAGTTATTGTATTTGTAAAAGAAGTTGAAACATGTGTCATTAATTTCAAAAAAAGTACAACAAAATAAATGGTGGATAAACCGAACAATTTACAATATAAAATAATCCTCCAAATCTAGGTGGATTAGCTAAATGAAACTGTGGATAAGAATAAAACTTACCTACACGTTACTCACAAGCATCTAAATGTCTCAATAACATGCAAACAAATGTGAAACTACATGAAAATATCCTTTGTTCCTCACAAGTATGATTACATGAGTTATATGTAATAAAGCAAGCAAACATACGACCACTATTTCAATATTATGCTTACTGGGCTTAACCTATTATGTACATAACTTATACTATAAGTTATCATGTCTTGTATATATATCGGTAGCTTGTATAGTTTATTTTACTACATTTTGTAACATTACTTTTCATCAAATAAATGAGACTTAACTCTTCTTTTGCAAATCCTTTTATGGTATCAAAGCACACCACTGCCAAATGGCATCTTATAATGATCCTGCAATTTCTTATCATCTACCACTAGTTGTAGGTGTCTCTGCCGATAGAAGGGGTTGTGGCCATATCGATTCTCTCCTTGGTTTAGTTTCATTACCGGAGATGATCCCCATTTCTCAGCATAATACCATTCAAATTACTTCTTTCCATCAACTACCTCGCTGAAGGATTGAATCAGTCATTTTCTAACCATTTTTCATCCTTGGCTCCAGTTTTGACTATCTGACACTCGTGTTATCATCTGGTCAGTGATTATGGTAGCAAGAATCACATTTTTTGTGCAAATCCTGTTGTCCAATAACATCAACTACCACGATGTTTGTTTCAGATTTGATTCACTTCTTTACCTTCTTGCATTTTTCATCATTTTCTCACTATGTCAGGCAACAATGACATTGCCAGTTCTGCCACATCAACAATCGATGTTACTGATACCTCTTCGTTGTAACAACCCGGAAATTTTAGAACCAATTTAAAATTTTTATTTTAACAATTTTAATGGATTTTAAATATTTTAAATAATTTATTTTAAATAATAACGACTAAAAATTTATTTAAATCAAAGTTAGAATGTATATATTTATTTTAATTATAAAAGGAGTCAGAAATAGCGCGGTAGTTTAAAATTTTGAATTTTGATTGAATGTATAGGATTCAAAATAAATCAGATTTCAGTAAAACCAAAAATATTAGAATCTATTTAAAAAAATATCTTTCTATCGGATCTGAAAAATTGAAATTTCATAATAGGAATAAAAAGTTATGCCCGGTTTAAAATTCAGAATAGTCGCTATAGAATTTGTATATATATTTTTTTATATAATATATAGCCATTTTGCAAACGACCTCCGTTTTCGACGAAACCACTTTTGTTGGATCCGGAATGTCAAATTATTGCTAGATTCCAATTTTCATAATTTTTGGAATTAATATGTGAGAGTGGCAAAGGAAAATGTGTTTTGTCAATTTCAGTCAAATTGGATCGACCAGAAAATGGGCATTTTTCAAACGATCTCCAAATTCGACGAAATTAGTTTTGTTAGGACCGCATCGTCAAAGCATAGCTGGATTTATTTTTCGGGAATTTTTGAAATCCATGTGTGTCCTCGGTAAATTAAAATGTACGATCAAATTTAATAATTAAATGTTTTATATTTTAATTTAAAGAAAACAAGCTGAAAATGATCGAATGGGCTGATGAGACCTAGCCCATTGTGTCCGGAATAGGGTATTTGGCTAGGGCAACTCTAGTTGGGCTGAATTTGGAGCTTGGAATTATAGACAAGTAATAAATGGATTAAATGTTAATTTAATTATATTATATATGTACCCCCACTAGCAAAACCCTAATCAACCCTAGCACTAAATCAATCAGCCGTCGCCACTTACAATTGATGGACAAAATTGCTCTTGATTAAATTCCTCAAAATCGTTCAATTCAATTCAAATTAGCCTTAGACTCTAAACAGAATATTGTAGAACTTTCCTTCATCTTCAAGACCGTATGGTTAAGATCGAAATTTGTGTTGCGTTGGAGGAGAAAACTGAGCAGAAAGGCTCAACATTTGAGCGGTTTTTCCTAGGCGCCTGGGCCACCAAATTGGCCACCATGACTGGTGAAGGCGGCGCAGGGGGGATGCTATCTCGTGGTGGCGACCGATCGTCGGTCAGGCGACGGAGTGGGGGCGCGCAAGTGGATGTTCATATCGATGTCGGGTTCCTAAATATTGGCCGACAGAAGGAGGAGGCTTAATTAAAATGTGGATTAAATGGTTAAGTTAATTTATTAATTAATTATTATTATTCGTTAATTTATGAATCAAATGTTTAAAATTGTATAACTTTGTCATAAAGAAACGAAATCGAACAAAACGAAATGCGCTAGTATTAGAGCTTTGGTTAATTGAAATCTTTGGGGCACCATGTCATCTTGGATTGATACATTTATTTTGAAAGTGTTTTAAAATTGACTAGACACTAATAATAATACTAAATATTATTTTATACGTATCAAGCATGTTTGATCATTATAAGGTAAAACTCTATCCTCCGGTTTGTGTTGCATTATGTGATGGGACTTGAGTCTTATAATGATTTCATTTTTATAAAAAGCATTGCGTTGTTTTGAATAAAAGATTTACTTATTTTATGCACTGGAAATCCAATGGAGTAAACCCGTTCCGCGTTAGCGGCGTGGTCCTGTGATTTGCCTTACCATTAGATAGGTTAAGCAAAGATTTCTCATACCAGTCCCATGATTGACTCGTAGTTTGTTTCACTTGCAAACTCGGGTGCCCATATTTTTCACACCGGCAGTCGAGTAGCTTATTTTGCAGATATATTGAGCAGGATTCTAGATCGAAGCTTAAAGCTATGTCCAGAGCAATGATAGTCTTCCGCTGTGTTAGTTTAATTGTTCCGCTGTGCATTGTATTACATTTATTGTAAATTAATCTTTCGCTATACTATTATTTATCAATGTACTCTGATATATTACTCTGATGTAACAATATTATAATGTTTGTAAAAGTCTTCTGTTATTTGTTCTGATGTGTTGTATGCCCAGAGTTAGCGTATGCGGGATTCGAACGGTCTTGGTCGATTTAGCGATCGATTAGGTCCGAGCGAAATTCGTGTCATTACATTCCTCCTCTCACATGCTAATTAAACCCAAGAGTCATGTAATCACCATCCAACTTAATGAAGATAATTACATGTTGTGGAAGTATAAGGTGGAGACAACATTAAGAGGTTATGGTCACCAAGAATACATCAATGGCACTATGGTGATACCACCTGTTATGATACAAGATAAAGAAAGGAACTTTGTTAGTAATCAAGATTACATCAGATGCCAAAAGCAAGATAGCCTATAAGCATCATGGTTGATATCCTCTGTAAGTGCGAATTCGATGTCTCAAATGATTGGTAATAACACTATTTATGAAATATGGAGTGCTATAAAACAAATTTTCAGCTCGCAGTCGACAACATGGTGGTGCGTTATAGACAACAGTTACAAAGTATAAAGAAAAATAACATGCCTATGAGTGAATACCTTAAAAAGATCAAAAACATATGTGATAGATTGGCTGCAACTGGTCATAGAATATCTGAAAATGAGCGTCTTTATACATAACTAGCGGCTTAGAGGATGAATACGAGTCATTGGTGACTTATATTGCCTCACAAAGAACTATTTCTAACCTTCAATATGTTCATTCAACCCTTCTTGCTCATGAAGGAAGAGTCGAACAAAAGAATTTGACACGGTCCGGCTACTAAATCAATTATGCTTCTAGTTCAAGAAACAAGAACTAACGAAGGGGTATCCAAATCAAACTAGCAAGCAAGAAACTCAGTTTCAAAAGGGTAATAACATTCAGGGAGGCAGAGCCAGAGGGAGTAGATGGAACTCTAACAGCAGAATCAAATGTCAAATGTGTTAAAAATTTGGTTACGTAGCCAACAAATGTTATTTCAGGTTTAATACTGAGTACAATGTGAATCAATTAAGCTAATCAATTCAAAGGGGACCTAATCTAAATGTATCACAACTAGGGCAATCAAGAATCGTTACAAAAAACATAAGAATGCAGAATGATGACTCTAACAAAACATAACAACTAAACTTGGATGAGTGGTACCTAGATTTATGTGCAAAAAATCACATCAAAAGTAATCTTTAGAACTTAAATCTTGAGAATAAAGGCAATTTAGGTGCACGTTGTATTAGTTTGGGTAATAGTGAAACAATAAAGTATCTCACACATTGGTAGAGGGTACATTAAAGGAAAAAAGGAACTTTATCACAATAGTTTACTAAGACTACCTAAAATGAGAAAGAATTTGACAAGTGTGTCAAAATTTGCTAACGATAATCACGTGTAGGTTGAATTTCACCCAAAGTTTTGTCTAGTTAGAGACTTACGGAATAAATACATATTGCTACTGGGAAAACTAGACAATGTTGTCTACAAGTTTAGCAACGTCAAGTCAAGAAACGTCACTGTACTGGAAGTTCATGTTATAATGTAGAAACTAATGCTATTAGCAAAACGAATGTAATTGATATTTGGCATTGAAAATCAGGGAACCCTAGAATTAGTGTTGTAAAACATATATTGAACGATAATAAAATTGCTTTTGAATATATACATGAGCCTTACACTTGCACACACTACCATATTGACAAGAGTCACAAACTGCCATTCAGTGACTCTAACACTATATATAGTGCACCGCCAGAATTAATTGCAGAAGATTTGTGGGGGTCATCTCTAATAAAATCAGACCATGGTTATATGTATTATCTTTCTTTTGTTGATGCTATTACTAAATATATTTGGATTTATTTTTTCAAAGCCAAATCAGAAGAATATGATGCAACCGTGCAATTTGTTACATGTGTAGAAAAAAAATAAACAACACTGTTACGATCATACAAACAGAAGGTGGTGCCGAATTTAAGCCACTTAAAAAAGGTTTTTTTAATAGTAAGGGGCTCATGCTTAGAATGACATGTCCTCACGCATCGGAACAAAATGGCTTAGTGACGAGAAATCATAGGCATATAGTAGAGACAGGTTCGTGTAACGACCCAGAAAATCTGAACCAATTTAAAAAAAATTAAATTGGTTCAGATTTTCTGGGTCGTTACAGTCTGACACTAATGTCACAAGCGTCCTTACCATTAAAATTTTGGATAGAGGAATTTGCAACAATAGTGTATTTAGTAAACAGACTCTCTACTAAAGTTTTAAAGAATAAAAGCCCACACGAAATGATGTTTGGTATCAAGAGAGGTTACTATGAAATTAAAACCTTTGGATGACTATGTTTTCCTTGTCTAAGGTCATATAATAAACACAAATTATGTGAAAAATCCACACCATGTACCTTTTTGGGTTACGCAAGTAATTAAAAAGTTTACGAATGTTAAAGTGGTAGTGGCAGACTTTTTGTCTCTAGACATGTCAAATTTAATGAACATGCTTTTCCTTTTGTAGAAAAGGAAATTAATAACTACCAAAAGAATTACCAGTCCTTAAACCATAACTCTATAACCACCCAGCTAATCTGAAGGGATCATACACAGTAACCAACATGAACACAATGAGGTTGCAATTGAAAATTTCAGTGCTTCAAGCATGGATCAAGCTACAACACAATAGAGTCTGTTAATAATGGCAGTTACTCTGACAACAATGAAGCAATACAAGAAATATTGGTACACAAGCCACTAACCATGATAGTGATGGGACATCAAGCCCTAACACACAAGCACAGAATCAAGTGACAACCAAAACACTCATCACATGATGACAAGGGAAAACATGAGAATATTAAAGACAAAAATATATGTCACCAGTTTAAGTCATAGGGAACCAGTCATTTCCAAAGAGGATACTAAGGATGCAAATTGGAAAAATGCTATGGATGAGGAATACAATACTTTAATAAAGAACAAAACATGGAATTTGTGTCAGCACCAAGGTCACAAAAACATTATAGGGTGCAAGTGGACTTATAAATCAAAAACAAATCCAGATGGGATTGTTTTAAAATATAAGGCAAGGCTCATGGGTAAGGGATACTCACAAGAATTTGGATTCGATTTCAATGTAACTTTTTCATCTATAGAAAAACCCACAACCATCAGAATCATTATCACGATTTCCTTACACGAACAGTGGAGTATAAGGTAATTAGATGTAACGACCCATATTTTTGAAGTCAAATATTTTATATAATTTATTAATTTAAATATTTTATTTATAATATTAATGGATTTAATATTGAATTCGTTACTCAGACGAAGTTTGAACATTATATATTTATATAATTATAAAACGAGCCGAAATGACGCGGCAGTTCGTAATATGGAGTTTTGAACTTCAATTGAATATACATGATCTGATTTAAGTCGAATTTCTGTGAAACAAGAAACGTTGGAACCGTATTGATGATAATTTTCATATGAAAGAGAAAAATCCAGATTTCGTGTTATAGTTAGTTAGTTATGGCCAAATCAAATTTTGAAATAGTCGCTATGGAAATCATTATTTAAAATATAAGCCTTTAAAATAACCATTTTGCAGACAGACTCCGTTTTCCATGAAATTAGTTTCATTGGGACCGTAACGTTAAGTTATTGTATGCTATTAAATTACGTGGCAAACCGATGTCGCATGTGACCATGACAGCCATAAATGCTCGTTCATTTTCTATAAAGTGTAATTAATTTAATTTAATTTAATTCAATAGAAGGGTTTTTGTGTGTAACTTGAGCAGATGATCGAATTAGGCCACGAAACCAGTTCCATTGAGGTCGTTCATCGATTATAGTTAGGATAGATATATAGTTTGTTATTTTTGGGGACCGGGTAATTTGGTGTCCAAAATGGCATTGCGGTGCGTGTAAAAATAATGTACAAGAAAATAGTCTCAGAATGCGAGGAAACTGGTGCCATTGGATTCATATTAATTAATTATTGTGGAATTCCAATTTTCGTGTCAGTCGGACTTACAATGTGATCGTAGCAATAATATAAGCCTTAATCAATTCTATTATATTGGTCAATTCAGACAAGGGTAACTTTAAACAAATAAACGACTGGCCAAATGAACTCCGATTTGGAAGAAACAAGATTCATTGGATCCATAAGGTAGAGGTCTAGTGAAATGTCAAGATTTCAAATTTATTGGATTTTTCTGTAATTATAGAAATTTTAAACGCTTGATTTTTCATCGATAATTAGAAAGGACTTTTCACAAACGATGTCGGAATTCGACAAAACCTGTCCCATTAGGTCAAGAATATTTTTTTATGCCAGGATTACATTTTTTTGTTAAGAACAGAAGTCGTATGATGTAGTTTTCACGTGAAGCTACCAGTGTAAGTTTCACTAAAATAAAATAATATTAAATCATTCTAATCCCCTATAAATAAGACGTTAATGGGTCAAAACCCTTGCTTTTCGTTTCTACGTGGTTAATGAGGTATTTGCGCCTCCATATTTCATTCTTAATAGCAGAGAATGAACCGATCTACTCTCGCTAACTACTCAAAATCCACTCACCAATTAAATGATTTCTCAGCTACAACCTTGTCGGGGACGTCAAGATCTAGGTGGCCAACGGGTTCTGGAGTTTTGTGGTAGCGGGATCAAGGGCTGAAAGTGTTGAGGGTTCAAAGGGATTGGGCGTTGAGTGGGGGCACTTCATCATGACCTGTTTCTGGCGTAGGTAGAGAAGGTTGGGGCGCGTTGATCTTCGTTCTTCAATGGTGTTCTGGTGGTTGAGGTTGTGTACGGTGGTGGTGCAAAGTTGTGGAGTGGGGACGGTGAATGGGTTTGTGAAGTCATGGCTTCAGGAAAATGAAGCCTGAGAAATGAAAAATCCAAAGTGAGGAATTAAATGGGTCGTCCGTTTCTGATGTTAACGTAATTAAACCGTTTATATTATACTAATTAAGAAACTAATTAAGTATTATATTTAGTGGAACAGGATCGGCATAATTTGAAGGAGCAGCTGCTAACATGGGTTTGGGAATAATCAAAAAGGTAGTATGGAATTAACATGAGACCGTGTTTTCAAACTAAAGAGATACTAGCCCGTTCTAAACGGGAACAGCAAACAATAGAAAACAAATAAAGGAAAGAAGAGAGAATACAAGAATGGAAGGCACGTGAGTCAATCAGGTAGGGAATTATAGGTGGAAAGAAATGTGTCCATCATATTTTTTTCAACTCAGAGTGAATCAACACGTTTTGATTAGTAATATACATAATGTTAATTAAGATAATTAATTTTATTTAACTTAAAATTTTTGTTAGAACTTAGGGTTAATAAAACAAACAGAAAATGAGAATGAAAATATACAAGCTATGATGATTTAGGTGATGATTTTGGTTTTCAAACTGGTAACAAAAACAGTAAAGACAATCGATCCATGCATTATTAAAAACATAATTAGGCTAATGATTATATTGATTAGCGGTTAATTAATTATTTTAAATTGTTTCAACTTAAATGCTAATAGCTTGTACATCTCTGATTAGAATGGAACAAAAACAAAGCGATGCAAGGACCGCGTGGATGAGATCTATAATCTGAAACTGCGTTGGACAGAGACAGAGATGTCTGGAGTACACAGTTAAATTAAACGTTGTTTATTTTAACTGTAACCAAACCTATTCAATGATAAATCAGATCAAGGTGAGTTAAACTCACTCAGTTCTCCCCATTCACATTTTAGAAAAATTGGGTTTTTATTTTATGTGCTCTGGTTGCTAATGGTTAACTGTTTGCTAATTACATATTTATTTGTTGATTTAATCGATGAAATTAAACCGTTATTTAATTTCAGTGAATTAACAAATCGTTATTTTAATGATTTGATCCAATAGAGGTAACTTACCATGTTGGTCACGTTTATAAAATAATTGTGTTTAATGGTTTGAATTGTTTGAACTGATTGAATTGTTTTTTTTATTGGTCGATGTTAAATGGTTGTTGTTTATTGTTATCTGTTAAATGGAATTGAATGATCTAATTTGTGATAACCAATTTGGATTTAGGGAAGAACAAGTTTGAGGGATCCTACGGGATTCCTCAAATATATTATTTATTTTCATATTATCTTATATGAACTGATATGATAGGGTGATAGATTTGAATTGTGATCATTGACTAAAAATTCAACCGGTGTTTTTTTTAACCAATGGACAATATTGGTTGAGTAATCGGCAGTAAATGGCCTAAGAATAAATTGTTTTGTTTTATATTGATTTACCGTCTGTTGGATCAATAGAACCGAAGTTATAAAATTTGTTTCATAACTAGAAATAGATTTTGAAAATATATTATTTTGAATAAAAGTTTATAAACAAGAAATAAATATTTATTATTTATTTAGGTAATTTATAATTAATTATTAATTGATTTGATAAAGTAAATTTTGACGTCAATCAGATTTATAAACAAGTAAAGAGAAATTAATCTAACAGTTAATTTGGATAATTGTTTGGTTAAGAAACAATTAAATGGAACTATTTAACTTAATTATATTATTAATTAATTTAAAGTGAGAATTAATTGGAATCAGTTAACAAAATAACCGTGTTTGAGTTGACTAAGTCAACCGCTCTAATTGGGATTAATTATTAAATTAGTTGTTTTGAATTTCGTCTAATAAATAGTTTAAAGAATATTTGTTTGATTTTAATAAGATTTTAAAAAGGAATTTACTACTTATTTTAGTTGATTAAGGAATTAAGTACAGAAGTAGTTAATGATTGAAATATTTTTTTTAATTAATAATAATTTAGGAAATGCTTTTTAATTGAATTCATTTAAAAAGTAATCGGAGGTGAAATGAAATCCAATTGAATGGTGAAGGGAGTTGATGAGCAAGTTTTATTTTAAAACTGGGTTTATAACAAAGTTATAAAAGAAGTTTTAAGCGGATACTATAGCGTAAAATGAATGTTACTTAAATATTTGAATTAAGTGAAAGGAAATTAAAAAAAGGGTTTAAGATAAACCAGGATCATGTAAAAGAGGTTTGAGGTGCTATATCGTTAATTCTAAATTAACGTTACTAAATAGTGGGATTAAGCAAAAGTGAGGAATTGAAATAAGATTTCCAAAGCGGGAATGGTTAATTGGATTTGAAAAGGAATTGGTGAAAGTGAATTTGGTGAAAGAAGTGGGTCATAGGATTTTGTAAATAAATCCAAATTATAAATGAGTTTGGCTAAATAGGCAGAGTTAAGAGTGGTGTTACTTTAGTATTGAACTAGTAAAGAATGGTATAGTCGAGAAAGAGTTTTTCCAAAGGATAAGAAGGTTGTATGAAACTGTATTTTGAATAAAATGGTTAAATGGAATTTGAATTTATATTAGAATTAAATATTGGTTTTTGGGATTTCATCTTGTATTTATCTCCAGATATGAACGTTGTTGATCAAGGTCTGAGAGGTAATTAAAATACCCCAACTTGAACGACATCAGGATTATTTACGGATGATATTAGTTGAAATGGTAAAAGAAGTTAGTAAATATTTATTATTTCCATTTGATAAATAAAAGTGCAATGATTAATGGAAATGTGGGGAATATATAACGAGAGTTCAAAAGTAAAAGGGAAATAAAAAGGGGTTGCCGGAAATATAATGATATGTTCGAGTTAGAAGGGAAATAGAAAGTTGAGTTTTATTATACAAGAATAAGCATGGATTTTGTTTCAAGTAATGAATAAAATATATTTTGTAATGTTGTTTTACGAATAAATAAGTTGAATTGATTTCCTTAATATTAGATAATAATGTGGCTAATGTTTTGAAAATGAAAATAGGAAACTGGATATATAAAAGTGAAATTGTTTAAAGAAAAATCTTAGCAAAGAACTATATTTATAATATCGAAATATTGAAAAGTTTTAAATTTACATTTGTTTTAAATTAAAAGGCCAATTGATGTTGAATAGTGAACCAGTGAACTCGTTGGATTTTCATGATTTAACCACTGTTTATTTTGATAGTTAAATCACTAACTATCAAGTCTATCCAATACGATTATTGGTACAGAAAGATCGGGATCGAATTTATATTCGAAAACCATTCCGACCAACAAATATGGGAAGATATCAGAAGATGACCGAGATGGAGCATTGAAGACCGTGGATCTTCATAAACGGAAGAACCACTAATATTCTCTGCCTCGCAACTAGAGATAAATTGTGATTCTGTCGTGGTTGGAATCTACGGGTTGCAAGGACTTCTCGCTACTAATTTATAGGTTGATTCCTTGGATGTGGTAGGAGGGTGCCTTCGGTTCATCCTATTCCTGGATGACTTGTATGGACGGATGTCTAACAGAGTATTTCCAAAAGGACCGCGTACGTTGATTTCTCCAACCATCCCATAGTTGATGGCGGATGAATGGTTTTTCTCTAGCCAAATAACTAGAGTATTTTAGTGGACGTCAATTAGTGATATCTGATGGATCTGACGATGTGGCATTCTAAATGAATGGTGACCAGATGTTCCAAAAGTTAATTCTGACCTCAAGCCTCATCAACAGAGAAATGACAAAAATCGGGCAGGCAGCATGGCTGTATGGTTCGCTCCCATTAGGGTGTAAAATCACCTATCTAGAGAAATTCCTTTTACTTCTTTAAATATATTTCGATGCTCTCCCTTTTGGGAAACGGTGGTTTGAGCCCAACCGTTAGTGATATACATTCGATACACTCAAGCGAAATGAGTGGTCGTTCATATGTGGGCCAGGTTGCAAGACGTTCTTGTTGAACCCAGTGTATTCCTCTCTAGAGATACACTATCGGCAGGTGGTTCCATATCTTGTCATAGTCAGAACCCAATCTCCAATAAGCGCCCGTAGTTTTTGATTGTATACTATATATGTGGAGCGTGAGATGCAAGCGTTCCGCAAGATTGTTATTTACTTGTATTTAGACACTATTATAATATCAGAAAAGATATTGATTTCAAACCGTCCATATTTATGTGTGGATTTGGTCTTGCGATTACCCTTTCTTCTGAAAAGATTTTTGAACTTTAAAATCAAGTTGGATGATCCCCCTTAATATTGTACAAGTTTTCTCACACTGTTTCACCAGACTGACCCGGTGTTTTGTAAATGCTTAGGTCAGACTGGGGTGTACAGGTCCAGGTTATTGGATGCTGCGAAGTCCGAAGACGAGCTAGAGGTGTTCAGACATATGAGATTATATGGTTGTCCATTGTGTATGAGGACAAGTTATTATAACTGCCCAAATGTGTAATGTACTCTGATATTGTAAGTATTTTTAAAGCTCTCAATAAAGATTTATATCTGTATTATATTTTGTTTCGCTGCAATGTGAAACTCTATGTTGTGTTGTTTCTTCTTCTTCTTCTATTATAATATTTATTTATTTCTTATCTCACCCTCTAATTTCTTTATATTAACTATCCATTGTTTTCGATGTTTGGAAGGTCGACATGAGATATGGGAATTGTATTTATGTCGATTTTCGAGGCCGAAAATCCTTGGGTCATTACACTGGTATCAGAGCTATTGGTTGAGTAATAACCTTGGCTCTGTGGTGTAACTCGACAGAGATTGGGTTAGTAATACCCTAGATCGAGATTGAGTGTATATATATATATGAGAGCGTATTTGTAAATTTTATATTTAAATGTTTTGTATTGTGTTGTTGATCGGTTCAAGTGTTAAAAAGCATTGAACTGACAATGAATACAATATTGTTTTGTAAAGAGGGTAAATGAAATAATTTTACCCAAAATATATTTTTGTATAGAAAGGAAATAATTTTATCAAATTATTGAGATATTAGTGTGTTTGATTGATTTGAATGGAATTCAAATCGGATTGAAAAATTGAATTGAAATTTAATTTGGTTAAGCGTAATTAAATTCAGAATGATATTAAAATTAAATAAAACAGATTTGGAAATTTGTAATTGAATAAAAAAATAATAATTAAATGGAAATCAATCAGATATTAATTGATTGATGTTCAAATATGTGTAGCCAAGATAAAATATTAATATTGAAAATTCAATTGATTTGGTTGTGTATTGGTTGTTGATTGTGAATTGCTTCTTATTGGATGATAGTTTGCTTGAATGGAATAATCAACAATTAAATGGAGCTAAATGAATTAAAACCAAAGAATAATTTCCGTTATAATTAAACTGGAATGAAAATACATATGAATTGGAAAATATGATTTAACCCTGTATTCGATAATGAATTGATGTTGTGAGTTTGATTTTGGAATTAGTGTAGTTATACCAATTGATTAGTGAAATATTATCCCAGAATTTCATATATCCGTTACTTATATGTGAACTGAGTTAAGTACAGGTGCCAGATGGCTAGGCAGATTGATATTGGTTGAGTAAATCGCATATACGTTGAGCAAGCATGCTCAATATCGCTCGTAAAAGGTACGCCTATGCGGAAATATAAAATTTTGAGTTTTGATTTTTGTTTTCCGACCGTATGGGTCGATGTATATATATTATTTGTTCCTGCGATATCGTAGATGTCACTCCGTACATGGGAGACTCTGCCGAATTTTTCTGGGAATTTAATGTGCTAATTTTTTTTTGATATTTTCGAAAATATTTATTTACAATATTGATTTGGTTTTCGGTTTAAAATAAATTGGATTTGGAAATTAATGGGTTTGTAACGTCCTTTCCTACCTTAGCAATTTCGGGGACGAAATTATTTTAAGGGGGGAAGAATGTAACGACCTGTATATTTACAATCAAATATTTTATTTAATTTATTATTTTAAATATTTTATTTAGAATATTAATGGATTTATTATTGAATTCGTTTCTCAGACGAAGTTTGAGCGTTATATATTTATATAATTATAAATCGAGCCGAAATGGCACGGCAGTTCGTAATATGGAGTTTTGAACTTCAATTGAATATACATGATCCGATTTAAGTCGGATTTCTGTGAAATAAGAAACGTTGGAATCGTATTGATGATAATTTTCATATGAAAGAGAAAAATCCAGATTTCGTGTTATAGTTAGTGAGTTATGGCCAAATCAAATTTTGAAATAGTAGTTATGGAAATCGTTATTTAAAATATAGGCCTTTAAAATAGCCATTTTGCAAACGAACTTCGTTTTCCATGAAATTAGTTTCATTGGGACCGTAACGTTAAGTTATTGTACGCTATTAAATTGCGTGGCAAACCGATGTCGTATGTGACCACGTCAGCCGTAAACGCTCGTTTATTTTCTATAAAGTGTAATTAATTTAATTTAATTCAATAGAAGGTTTTTGTGTGTAACTTGAGTAGACGATCGAATTAGGCCACGAAACCAATTCCATTGAGTTCGTATCGTCGATTATAGTTAGGATAGGTATATAGTTTGTTATTTTTGGGGACCAGGTAATTTGGTGTCCAAAATGGCATTGCGGTGTGTGTAAAAATTGCGTACCGGGAAACAGCCTCAGAATGTGACGAAACTTGTGCCGTTGGATTCGTATTAATAAATTATTGTATAATTCCATTTTTTGTGTCAATCAGACTTACCATGTGATCGTGACAACGATACACGCCTTAATCAATTTTATTATATTGGTCAATTCAGACAGGGGTAACTTTAAACAAATAAACGATTGGCCAAATGAACTCCGATTTGGACGAAACAAGATTCATTGGATCCGTAAGGTAGAGGTCTAGTGAAATGTTAAGGTTTCAAATTTATTGGATTTTTTCTGTAATTATTTAAATTTTAAACACTTGATTTTTCATCGATAATTAGAAAGGACTTTTCACAAACGATGCCGAAATTCGACGAAACCTGTCCCATTAGGTCCAGAATATTTTTTTATGCTAGGATTACATTTTTTGTTAAGAATAGAAGTCGTTTGACGCAGTTTTTACGTGAAGCTTCTAGTGTAAGTTTCACTAAAATAAAATAATACTAAATCATTCTCATCCCCTATAAATACCTCGTTAATGGGTCAAAACCCTTGCTTTTCGTTTCTACATGGTCAATGAGGTATTTGCGCCTCCATATTTCATTCTTAATGGCAGAGAATGAACCGATCTTCCCTCGCTAAAAACTCAAAATCCACTCACCAATTAAATGGTTTTTCAGCTAAAACCTTGTTGAGGACGTCAAGATCTAGGTGGCCAACGGTGACGATCAGTTCTAGAGTTCTGGAGTTTTGTGGTAGCTGAAAGTGCCGAGGGTTTGAAGGGATTGGGCGTCGAGTACGGGCACTGCATCATGACCTGTTTTTGGTGTAGGTAGAGAAGGTTGGGACGTGTTGATCTCCGTTCTTCGATGGTGTTCCGATGGTTGAGGTTGTGTACGACGGTGGTGCAAAGTTGTGGAGTGGGGACGGTGAATGGGTTTGTGAAGTCACGGCTTCAGGAAGATGAAGCCTGAGAAGTGAAAAATCTAAAGTGAGGAATTAAATGGGTCGGCCTTTTCAGATGTTAATGTAATTAAACCGTTTACATTATACTAATTAAAAAACTAATTAAGTATTATATTTAGTGGAACAGGATCGACATAATTTGAAGGAGCAGCTGGTAACATGGGTTTGGGAATAATCGAAAAGGCGGTAGGGAATTAACGTGAACAACATACAATAGAAAACAAATAAAGGAATGAAGAGAGAATACAAGAATGGAAGGCACGTGAGTCAATCAGGTAGGGAATCGCAGGTGGAAAGAAATGTGTCCGTCATATTTTTTTCAACTCATAGTGAATCAACACATTTTGATTAGTTATGTACATAATGTTAATTAAGATAATTAATTTTATTTAACATAAAAAATTTGTTAGAACTTAGGGTTAATGAAACAAACAGAAAATGAGAATGAAAATATATAAGCTATGATGATTTAGGTGATGATTTTGGTTTTCAAACTAGTAACAAAAACAGTAAAGACAATCGATCCATGTGTTATTAAAAACATGATTAGGCTAATGATTATATTGATTAGCGGTTAATTAATTATTTTAAATTGTTTCAACTTAAATGCTAATAGCTTGTATGTCTCTAATTAGAATGGAACAAAAACAAAGCGACGCCGGGACCGTGTGGATGAGATCTACAATCTAAAACTGTGTTGGACAGAGACAGAGATGTATGGAGTTCACAGTTAAATTCAACGTTGTTTATTTTAACTGTAACCAAACCTATTCAATGATAAATCAGATCAAGGCGAGTTAAACTCAATCAGTTCTTCCCATTTATATTTTATATAAATTGGGTTTTTATTGTATGTGCTCTGGTTGCTCATGGTTGACTGTTTGCTAGTTATATATTTATTTGTTGATTTAATAGATGAAATTAAACCGTTTTTTAATTTCAATGAATTAACAAATCATTATTTTAACGATTTGATCCAATAGAGGTAACTTATCCTGTTGGTCATGTTTATAAAATAAACGTGTTTAATGGTTTGAATTGTTTGAACTGATTGAATTGTTTTGTTTATTGGGCGATGTTAAATGGTTTTTTTTTTATTGTCGTCAGTTAAATGGAATTGAATGATCTAATTTGTGATCACCAATATTGATACAGGGAAGAACAGGTTGGATGGATCCAACGGGATTCCTCAAATATATTATTTATTTTCATATTATCATATATGAACTGATCTGATAGGGTGATTGATTTGAATTATGACCATTGACTGAAAATTCAACCGGTGTTTTGTTTTAACCAATGGGCAATATTGGTTGAGTAATCGGCAGTAAAAGGCCTAAGAATAAATTGTTTTGTTTTATATTGATTTACCGTCTGGTAGATCGATAGAACCGAAGTTATAAAATTTGTTTTATATCCGAAAATAGATTTTGAAAATATATTATTTTGAATAAAAGTTTATAAACAAGAAATAAATATTTATTATTTATTTAGTTAATTTATAATTAATTATTAATTGATTTTATAATGTAAATTTTGATGTCAATCAGATTTATCAACAAGTAAAGAGAAATTAATCTAACAGTTAATTTGGATAATTGTTTGGTTAAGAAACAATTAAATGGAATTATTTAACTTAATTATATTGTTAATTAATTTAAAGTGAGAATTAATTGGAATTGGTTAACGAGATAACCGTGTTTGAGTTGACTAAGTCGACCGCTCTAATTGGGATTAATTATTAAATTAGTTGTTTTGAATTTCGTCTAATAAATAGTTTAAAGAATATTTGTTTGAATTTAATAAGATTTTAAAAAGGAATTTACTACTTATTTTAGTTGATTAAGGAATTAACTACAGATGTAGTTAATGATTGAAATAAATTATTATTTTTAATTAATAATAATTTAGGAAATTCTTTTTAATTGAGTTCATTCAAAAAGCAATCGGATGTGAAATGAAATCCAATTGAATGGTGAAGGGAGTCGATGAGCAAGTTTTATTTTAAAACTGGATTTATAACAAAGTTATAAAAGAAGTTTTAAGCGGATACTATAGCGTAAAATGAATGTTACTTAAATATTTGAATTAACTGAAAGGAAATTAAAAAAAGGGTTTAAGATAAACCAGGATCATATAAAAGAGGTTTCAGGTGTTATATCGTTAATTCTAAATTAACATTACTAAATAGTGGGATTAAGCAAAAGTGAGGAATTGAAATAAGATTTCCAAAGCGGGAATGGTTAAATGGATTTGAAAAGGAATTGGTGAAAGTGAATTTGGTGAAAGAAGTAGGTCGTAGGATTTTGTAAATAAATCCAAATTATAAATGAGTTTGGTTAAAGAGTCAGAGTTAAGAATGGTGTTACTTAAGATTGAATTAGGAAAGAATGGTATAGTCGAGAAAGAGTTTTTCCAAAGGATAAGAAGGTTGTATGAAACTGTATTTTGAATAGAATGGTTAAATGGAATTTGAATTTATATTAGAATGAAATATTGGTTTTTGGGATTTCAACTTGTATTTATCTCCAGATATGAACGTTGTTGATCAAGGTCTGAAAGGTAATTAAAATACCCCAACTTGAACGACATCAGGATTATTTTCGGATGATATTAGTTGAAATGGTAAAAGAGGTTAGTAAATATGTATTATTTCCATTAGAGAAATAATAGTGCAACGATTAATGAAAATGTGGGGAATATATAACGAGATTTCCAGAGTAAAAGGGAAATAAAAAGGGATTGGCGAAAGTATAATGATATGTACGACTTAGAAGGGAAATGTAAAGTTGAGTTTTATTATACAAGAATAAGCATGGATTTTGTTTCAAGTAATGAATAAAAGATATTTTTTAATGTTGTTTGACGAATAAATAAGTTGAATTGATTTCCTTAATATTAGATAATAATGTGGCTAATGTTTTGAAAGTGAAAATAGGAAATTGGATATATAAAAGTGAAATTGTTTAAAGAAAAATCTTAGCAAAGAACTATATTTATAATATTGAAATAGTGAAAAGTTTTAAATTTATATTTTTTTAAAATTAAAAGCCCAATTGATGCTGAATACTGAACCAGTGAACTCATTGGATTTTTATGATTTAACCACTGTTTATTTTGATAGTTAAATCACCAACTATCAAATCTATCCAATACGATTGTTGGTACGGAAAGATCAGGATCGAATTTATATTCGAAAACCATTCCGACCAACAAATACGTGAAGATATCAGAAGATGATCGAGATGGAGCATTGAAGACCGTGGATCTTCATAGACGAAAGAACCACTAATATTCTCTTCCTCTCAAGCAGAGATAAATTGTGATTTTGTCGTGGTTGGAATCTACGGTTGCAAAGACTTCTCGCTACTAGTCTATCGGTTGATTCCTTTGATGTGGTAGGAGGGTGGCTTCAGTTCATCCTGTTCCTGGATGACTTGTATGGACGGATGTCTGACAAAGTATTTCTAAAGGGATCGCGTACTTTAATTTCTTCAAACATACCATAGTTGATGGCAGAGGAATGGTTTTTCTCTAGCCAAATAACTAGAGTATTTTTGTGGACGTCCATTAGTGATATCTGATGGATCTAACGATATGGCATTCAAAGTGAATGGTGACCAGATGTTCCAAATGTTAATTCTGACCTCAAGCCTAATCAACCGAGAAATGACAAAAATCGAGCAGGCAGCATGGCTATATGGGTCGCTCCCATTAGTGTGTATAATCACCTATCTAGAGAAATTTCTTTTACTTCTTTAAATCTATTTCGATGCTGTCCCTTTCGGGAAATGGTGGTTTGAGCCCAATTGTTGGTGATATACATTCGATACACTCAAGCGAAATGAGTGGTTGGTCATGTGTTGGCCGGGTTGCAAGACGTTCTTGTTGAACCCAGTGTATTCCCCTCTAGAGATACACTATTGGCCGGTGGTCCCATACCTTGTCATAGTCAGAACCCAATCTCCAATAAGCGCCCGCAGTTTTTGATTGTATGCTATATTTATGGAGCGTGAGAAGCAAGCATTCCGCTAGATTGTTATTTACTTGTATTTAGACACTATTATAATATCAGAAAAGATATTGATTTCAAAAATGTTTTGGGTTATCGTAAGGTAAAAACCGTCCGTATTTATGTGTGGATTTGGTCTTACGATTACCCTTTCTTTTGAAAAGATTTTTGAACTTCAAAATCAAGTTGGATGATCCCCCTTAATATTGTACGAGTTTTCTCACTCTGGTTCACCAGACTACCTGATGTTTTGTAAATGCTCGGGTTAGACCGGGGTGTACAGGTCCAGGTTATCAGATGCTGCGAAGTCCAGAGATGAGGTGGAGGTGTTCAGACGTATGAGATTATATGGCTGTCCATTGTGTATGAGGAAAGGTTATTATAACTATCCAGATGTGTGATGTACTCTGATATTGTAAGTATTTTTAATGCTCTAAATAAAGATTTGTTTCTGTATTATATTTTGTTCCGCTTCGATGTGAGACTCTGTGTTGTGTTGTTTCTTCTTCTTCTTCTATTCTAATATTTCTTTCTCATCTCACCCTCTAATTTCTTTCTATTAACTATCCAGTGTTTTCAGTGTTCGGAAAGTCGACATGAGATATGGGAATTGTATTTATGTCGATTTTCGAGGACGAAAATCCTTGGGTCGTTACATTAGATGTCTACAATGCCTTCTTAAATAAGGATCTTCAAGAAGAAGTTTACATACAACGACTAAGAGGGTATAGTCATGGGAATGAAAAGAACCAGGTTTGTAAACTACACAAGGCCATATATGATTTAAAGAAAGCATTGAGGGTTTGGTATGACAAACTCATGGACACTTTTGGAAAACTTTATTTTACGACTTTAAAAATCTGAAGTACACTCCATATTAAAAGAAAAATGGTAATGTAACATACATACTTGTGTATGTTGACTGTGACACCCCACGTCCGTTAATGTCACTCACTAAGGGAATGCATTAAGTTTCGTGAAGCGCTATAGGTAAACAGACATAAAATGGTTACAAGACAGATATAAATAAGGCCACAACGGAAATTTTAAATTTTTATTTCAATTATAAAGCATAATACTGTGGTCCGCAATTTCATAAGTCACAAAAACGATTACAATAAGATAACTTATTTCTTGCATCATCAAAAGTACATAAGAATGTGAAAAACATAATTTTCCCCAAATTTAAAGAGTAAAGCCATAGTAGAGACAAAAACTTGAGCCATACTTCAGAAGTAGCTCCTAGAAAGATGAGATATGATTCCTGATTAAGTCTGAGTGTTTCCTCCCTGAGAACTTTGGGGGGGGGGGAGGGACGGAAGAAAGAAGGAGAAACAACAGGGTCAGACATAAAGTCTGGCGAGTCTAGTTACTTTTAGCCAGTAGATAAATAAAACAACATGATAGGCATATAAAGTGGATAAGAGAGATCACTACATAAATGGAAGGTATGACAAGGTAAGCAAGTTAAGGTGTATGTGCCTCACTAGTGATTACTCTGCATTATTACTAGTATAACTGAATGAGATGACCCCTTCCACTATGAGTTGGTAGGCTTAGGTCATACGTCCAAGTATACCCTAACCACTACCCTAATCGATCGGCTCCCTACCATGTAGATATCCTATGTTGGCCCCACATTAAGAGGTATCACTTCCTAAAGTGGCAACCCAAGGTGTGCATAACCATATCTACTGGTGTCATAGTCGTCTTAGCCCCCTCTGCCCGGCTCATGCACGCACATGTCCCCAGTCAGTTTGCGCCGCCCACACCATCCATCTCGTTTGGATCTCTTACAATCAATCAGTAAGCGTGCCCCTTCTCCGCCTAGTACGGAGTTCTTTACTTAATACCAACTCCGGGTTACTGACTGAAATGGGTCCCACACAATATGATACAAGCTCTCCCCCTTGTCTTGCATCCCCACTAGGTTTTCCACTGACCATGTATTCCCTTAGGTGTCTTTAATTACATAGCCCTATACCAGTTATGCTTACCCTAAAGGGTGTCTTTAATTACATAACTTCATTACATTATCTATCGATTATGTATACCACTAGGTGTCTTTAATTACATATCCTTATTACATTATCTACCGGTTATGTATACCACTAGGTGTCTTTAATTTCATAACCTTATTGGGTTAAGTTCGTGGGCCTATATGTAAATATTACCCACTCCCTCTAATTTACTTAACCCACTCACTACCCATCCAATTTTACTTAACCCTAACTTAAGTTCATAGCCATACAATCTTTATGTATTAAATTAGGTTAAGTAGTCCAATTCTTTACCACGTCCATTTATGGTTTTATAATGGGCTAGATCTCCCACATTAGGCCTACAACATGTTGATATTGGATATGCCGGTCGGGTCTGGGCACTCTTATTCCATAGTTGGGCCTAACCTCGTGTCTTAGCCCAATTCGTACTTGCGTACTTAGACCTCCCACATTAGGTTCAACATTAGTGGCTACTGGATATGCCGGTCGGGTCCGGGCAGACTTCCACCACTAATGTAACCTAACCTCGTATCATAAGTACAATTTACAATTCCTAATTGTAAATTACTAGACATTCCAAATTAATCCAAATCTACCTATGTCATTATAGGTAACTATTTCTATGTTTTCCCCATTTGAATTACATGCCCCATTTCATAAAAATATTACATAAATTATGCCAATTATAATCCCTTTTTTCCCATTTCCTTCCTAATGTACTCGTACGTATTTTGGCGGCATCTAGGCTATAAAGTAGCCTAGATACAACAACAAAAAGGGAATATGACGAAGGTGATAGTTTCAACCTATCTTGGCATAAACATAAACATAAACTGGTATGAGAACAAGGTGAATGGTCATGTAATCGTCATGGCAAGGTAGGCACAAAAGTGACGAACTTGTAGTAACTATGATGTCAACGCAACATAATGAGATCTAAATTAACCTTAAGGTGTCCAATTATTTAGATCTAGCATAGTTAGGGTGACATAGTAACATGTTTAGATCTAAAGATGGATTCACATGTCAAGTTTATAACATATCTCAATGGATAACAATATGACAGGTGAAAGGTGATTATAATAAAGATCTGGATCTAAGTAATGTTGCAACTGTCCAAATTAATAGATGTACATCCACCATAACATGGTTACAAGTAAAGATCCGCATAAGCAACATAATCGAATAACCACAATTTTATTAGATCTAGGATAATAGATCTGTCATGACATAGTATAGGATTTCACATTAACACAAAATCATAATTTACAACATATCCAATTCATAGTCTTTCAAAATATACTTTTATTTACCTAAACCTAAAAACAACTAGAACGCACAGAGTTAGGTTTAGAGAATTGAGGAAAAACGGATCTAGAATTTCTGAATTGGGTTTGTAGAATATGTTTTTTTAGAAAACGGTTCAGTTCGCACTCCATCAGCATATGGCCTCCAAGACTTCCAATGAAGAAAATATGAGAAATATGACACATATATATAGTTGCCAAACCCCCTGAAACCGAGTGCCACGTCAGCCCTAGGGGTGTCGACACCCCTGTGGGTGGGTCGACCCCTAGGTTGACACCCCTCTAGGGTGTCGACCCCCTAGAGCAGGAATTTTGATGCTTAGAGGAATTTTTCGAATTTGAATCCTTTGGATAGAATTTTGACTCATCTCTGACTCGACTCTGACTCATGCGTGTATATAATATATTTCTGTGTGTATACAGACTTAAAACCTTCATAATTTCTTTATACGGTGTCTGTTTTATGCAAAAAATGTCTATCTTGGCCAGAATTTCGAGACGGACGCAACGTCCTTTTTCAATTTTCTTTCCCTCTCTTTTCTTTTTATTTCCTTCCATTATTCCATAAGTCCCATAAGGTTTGGTGATCCCGTAAAATCTGACCCATTTTCTCATCGAGCGAGGGGTACGAAATAAATTTGTAGTTCGTTTCCTCTAACTATGAATATTAAATTAATTATTATTTAATTTATTCTCTTTAATGTCGGTACGAATTCGGGGTGTTACATTCTCCCCTACTCAAAGGATTTCATCCCGAAATCTCTAAGTTAAGAAGAATGTATGTCCTACCATCCATCATCCATCTACTCATCCACCAATCACTGGCATCCATTGTCGTTAAATATTTCTAATGCTTATATGAATATATGCAAAGGTGTGTGTATATGTCCCAACACTAGTGCGAAGATCAGGCGGTCTACTGATTTAGTTGACCTCCTTAATGCAATGTATGTTAGTGCCATGAATCCAATATGTATGCAAATTAACCAATCATATCAAATTAATTCTATATGTGTGCACATTCATTCATCCAAATGCAACATCCATATGCTAACTCATCCATTTCGATTCATTAAACAAAATGCAGACACATCCATATGCAATATGAGAGTGATTGAGCCGATCTTAGTGCCTAATGTGTGTTTATATGCGTCCGTAGGCAACCACTAGCAAACACTTGCATCCATCAAACATAACATGTTTCAAACACATGTTTACATCTATAGGATTCCTATCTAAAGGTCGAACATGTGATGTATAAGATATATTCTATTGACATAAACAAGAACCAATAATACTTAGAAAAAGGAGTTAAGAACATACCCTCGAAAAGAAAAGGGTACAGAGCACGAATCTTGTCTTCGGTCTCCCAAGTCGCATCTTCTGGGTTATCTCCCCGTTGAACCTTTAGCAACATGATTTCCTTATTGTGCAACTTCTTAACTTCTGAACCAAGAATACGGTTAGGGACTCGTCTGACTGTTGCCTCCAATTCCACTTCGACTTCTTCCAACATGCTCAGCTCAACAACTTCTGCAGTGTCATGCAGGCACTTCCGCAGATGAGAGACATGAAAAACGTCATGAACACCAGATAGATTTTCTGGGAGCTTTACTCTGTAGGCCATTTGGCCAATCCTCTTGGTTATGGGGAATGGTCCCACAAACCTAGGTGCCAACTTCCGTACTGATCCAAAGCGAACCACATTCCTCAAAGGTGATATTTTGATAAAAACTAAGTCTCCCACTTTGAATTCGATGTCAGTCCTTCTTTTGTCTGCATAGGATTTCTCCCTATCTTGAGCTGTCTTCATCCGTCGTTGAATAAGGTCAATCTTTTCGGACGCTTCTCTAACCATATCTGGTCCAAGTAATAATCTTTCTGTAGATTCCCACCAACAAGTTGGCGATCTACAGGGTCGTCCGTACAATGCTTCGAAGGTTTCCATGCCGATGCTAGCCTGATAACTGTTATTATATGCAAACTCTACTAAAGGAAGATGCTCTTCCCAAGTCCCTCCGAAGTCAAGGATACATAGCCTTAAAAGATATTCCAAAATTCTGTTCACCCTCTCCGTCTGCCCATCGGCCTGAGGTTGATAAGCAGTGCTTAAATACAACTGTGTACCTAATGCTTCTTGCAAGCTCCGTAAAAATTCACCGGTAAAGATGGGGTCATGATCGCTCACGATGCTGGAAGGTACTCCGTGAAGACGAACTATCTCTCGGACATAAATTGCTGCCAACCATGATTCCGTCCTCTTACTTTTAACTGCAATAAAGTGAGCACTCTTAGTGAATCTATCCACTATCACCCAAATACTGGTTTTACCGTTCTTTGATCGAGGCAAACCATCTATGAAGTCCATAGAGATGCTCTCTCATTTCCACTACGGAACCTCCAACGGGTGAAGTAATCCACCGGGCTTCTTTTGCTCAGCTTGGACTTGCTGGCAAACTAAACATTGAGAAACAAATTCGGTAACATCCTTCTTCCTCCCAGCCCAAAAGAAAACCCTCTTCATATCCCTGTACATCTTGTCACCCCCCGGATGAATGGTCATCTTAAAATTGTGAGCTTCTTCTAGGACTGCCTTTATTAAGCTTCCAGTTTGAGGAACACAAAGCCTTCCATCTTGTCGCAACCATCCCTTTTCATCTATATCATACCTACTGAAGTGACAAGAAGTCTCCCCTCTTCTGAGCTCATCCATGATGTCTAGAATCTATGAGTCACCATGTTGCGAAGCTCCTATCTGATCCACAAGAGTCGGTCGTATCTCCAAGGATGCAAATAAATCGAGCAAAACCTCGATGGATGGTCTAAAATCAAAAGCTGATATGAACTCCAAGTTCTTTCTTTCCACAAACTGAGGATTCAGGGCCACCCTCTGCCTGCTTAGTGCGTTTGCCACCACATTACCCTGGCCAAGGGTATAAACAATTTCAAAATCATATGAAGCTAAGAACTCCATCCACCGTTGTTGCCTTAAGTTTAGATCCTTCTGTGAGAATAGATACTTGAGATATATATGATCGGTGTATAACTCGAACCTTTCTCCAAGTAAATAATGATGCTACGTCTTTAACGCGAATACTATGGCGACTAGCTCTAGTCATGGGTAGGGTAATTCTTCTCATGAACTCTCAACTGTCTACCTCCATAACATATTACTTTCCCTTCTTGCATCAAAACCGCACCGAGCCCTGTACCGCATGCATCGGTGTAAACAGTAAACAGTTTACTTCGATCAGGCAAGGTCAAGACTGGGGCTGTTGTCAGAGCCCTCTTCAGTCGTTGGAAAGCAACGTCATAGTCTATGTCCCATAAAAATGCCAAATCCTTATTTGTCAGCCTGGTGAGAGGGGCTGATATCTTCGCGAAGTCCTTAATGAACTTCCTATAATAACCTGCCAATCCAAGAAAGCTTCTCACCTCAGTTGCGTTTTTAGTAATCTTCCAATCTTGTACTGCAACCACCTTCGCGGGATCAACATCTATCCCTTCTTTGGAGACTACATTCCCCAAGAATCTCACCTCCTTCCTCCATAAATGGCATTTGGAGGACTTTCCTTTTAGCTGATGCTCACGGAGAGTTTTCAAAACTTCTCCTAAATGTTGGGCATGCTCTTCTTCACTCTTGGAGAAGATCAAAATATCATCAACAAAGACTACGACAAATTTGTTTTGAAACTCCCGAATCACCTTACTCATCAAATTAACAAAATAGGAGGGTGCATTTGTCAACCCAAAAGGCGTAACTAGCCATTCAAAGAAACCTTCTGGAGTTCTGAAAGCAATTTTATCTATGCTGCCCTCAGCCACCCTTAACTGATGGAACCACGTAGCCAAGTCCAACTGAGAAAATACCAAGGCACCAACAAGCTGATCAAATAAATCATCAATCTTCAGTAGCGGGTGCCTATTCTTCTTGGTGAGCTTATTTAATTCTCTATAGTCAACACACAAACGAAGTGATACATCCGCTTTAGTTGCAAATACTTCTGGAGCACCCCATTCTGATATGCTTCGTCTGATAAACCCTTTTTCAAGTAGCTCCCCTACTTGCTTACTCATCTCCCTCCTTTCTCTTAGAGCTATGTAGCATACTGGTAATGCAACCGGCTTTGCATTGTACACTAGATATATGCGGAAGTCGATCTCATGCCTTGGAGGTAAACCATGTACCTCATCAAAAACATTGGGATAATCTCGAACCACCGGAACAAATTGCAAATCATCTATGGATGCATCTAGAGACTCTAGGAAACTAAGCATAACAGACCCTTGAGGGTAACAAGAAACTTCAAGGGTCTTCCCATCACAAGTCAGGAGTCTAACAACACTCCTCTCACAATCCAGAATGGCCCCATACGTGGTAAGCTAATCCATTCGTAGAATCAACCCATAGCCCATAAACCCGAGCACATACGCGTCGCATTCAAACTCGATGCCTAACACAAATATTTCAAACCCCGACAAATCATCGATAAATGAGTCGAACCACCAATGGGGTTTGAAACAACCACGGGATCTACTACCATACTAGTAATTAAGTGCAGAGATTCAACCACAGAACTAGATATAAACGAGTGTAAAGCACCAGAATCAAATAGTGTTCTAACTGAATGGTTTGAAAGAGAAACTGAACTTTCTACAAAAAAAATTCTACCTCTTTCAGGAATAGTGATCGCGAGAGCATGCACCTGCCCTCCAGAAGTCTCTACTCTTTGACCTTGTCCCTGCGATCCCTGTTTCTTCGGGCACTCTTTAGAGAAGTGTTTGACCTCTCCGCAATTAAAGCAACTGGCCTTCCTTCTTTTACAATCTTTGATCAAGTGACCCTCCTTTCCACAATTGTGACATTTTCTCTTATCCCTGCCTTTGTCGTCTTTCCCTCCTTTCTTCTGTTGTTGCTGCTGTTGCTGCCCTTTCTTGGACCACACCTTCTTATTCTGCGATGTCCCCTCAGCTTTTATTTCCTTCTTTTCTCACTTGTCCTCCTCATGCATTAGGGCCATATCAACAAGCTTTTCAAAGGTGTCCCCCATTGGAATATGGGACATAGCTATACCATGCAGAGGCTAATTAGTCTCTTTAGAAAACTGCAAAGCCCTTTTGTGCGTTGTGTCTACCAACTCTAGCCTAAACCTTGCGAGCTGCTTGAACTTGTTCACATACTCCTTTATCGTCGAATTTCCTTGTTTGAGTGTTAAGAACCTCTCCATTTGTATGCTTCTCTCAGCTTGGGAAAGAAATTTCATTTCGAATCTCTGTCTAAAATCTTCCTAAGTTTCCACTGGACGTCCAACTTGGGTGATTTCCCACCGAAATGAGGCTTTGTCCTTTAACAGCCAAGTAGCTAACTGGATCATTCTTCGGTCCTCTACTTCAAATATTACGAATAAGTCCTCGGTCTCCTTAAGCCAGTTACGAGCTTCTACGAATGTCTCATTCCCATGGAATGGCCTTCCTCCCATAGCCCGGAAGTCTTTCCAGATCTTGGCAAAGTTGTCAGCTTTTGGCGGGGGAGGAGGAATAACTGGTGCTACTGGGGGAGGAACGTCTCTTTGGCCTTCGGCCAGCGCCGTGGCCTCCAAATACCTACGGATCCATCCGGGTATTATGACGCCCTCTGGGATATTAGGGATGTTTAGTTCCCTCGACATGCTGAAAAAAGGGAAAAGGAAGAAATTTAGATAAAGGACCGATGGATACTACATATGGCTTTTTGGAGAATGTTTTTAAAAATAGACTTTTCTTTTGAAAACACTTTTCTATTAAAACCTTTTGGAAAATAATTTTCAAAGACTTTCATCTAATTTGGTAACCTTCAGCTCTGATAACAAGTGTCACGCCCCACGTCCGTTAATGTCACTCACTAAGGGAACGCATTAAGTTTTGTGATGCGCCATAGGTAAACAGACATAGAATAATTACAAGACAGATATAAATAAGGCAACAGCGGAAAATTTAAATTTTTATTTCAATTATAAAGCATAATACCGTGGTCCACAATTTCATAAGCCACAAAAACCATTACAATAAAATAACTTCTGTCTTGCATCATCAGAGTACATAAGAATATGAAAAACATAATTTTCCCCAAATTTAAAGAGTTAAGCCATAGTAGAGACAAGAACTTGAGCCATATTTCAGAAGTAGCTCCTAGCAAGATGATATCTGATTACTGATTAAGTCCGAGTGTTTCCTCCCTGAGAACCTGAGGGGAAACGGAAGAAAGAAGGAGAAACAACAGGGTCAGACATAAAGTCTGGCGAGTCTAGTTACTTTTAGCAAGTAGATAAATAAAAGCAACATGATAGGCATATAAAGTGGATAAGAGAGATCACTACATAAATGGCAGGTATGACAAGGTAAGCAAGTTATGGTGTATGTGCCTCACTAGTGATTACTCTGCATTATTACTAGTATAACTGAAATGAGATGATCCCTTCCACTATGAGTTTGTAGGCTTAGGTCATATGTCCAAGTTTACCCTAACCACAACCCTAATCGATCGACACCCTACCCTGTAGATATCCTGTGTTGGCCCCACAGTAAGAGGTATCACTTCCTAAAGTGGCAACCCATGGTGTGCACAACCATATCTACTGGTGTCACGGTCATCTTAGCCCCCTCTTCCCGGCCTATGCACGCACATGTCCCTGGTCGGTTTGCGCCGCGCACATCATCCGTCTCATTTGGATCTCTTACAATCAATCAGTAAGCGTGCCCCTTCTCCGCCTAGTAAGGAGTTCTTTACTTGATACCAACTCCGGGTTATTGACTGAAATGGGTCCCACACAATATGATACAAGATCTCCCCCTTGTCTTGTATCCCCATTAGGTTTTCCACTGACTATGTATACCTTAGGTGTCTTTAATTACATAGCCCTATACCAGTAATGCTTACCCTAAAGGGTGTCTTTAATTACATAACTTCATTACATTATCTATCAGTTATGTATACCATTAGATGTCTTTAATTACATAACCTTATTACATTATCTACCTGTTATGTATACCACTAAGTGTCTTTAATTACATAACCCACCCAATTTTACTTAACCCTAACTTTTGTTCATAGTCATACAATCTTTATGGATTAAATTATGTTAAGTTGTCCAATTCTTTACCATGTCCATTTATGGTTTTATAATGGGCTAGACCTCCCACGTTAGGCCTACAACATGTGGATGCTGGATATGCCGGTCGGGTCCAGGCAGCCTTATTCCACAGTTGGGCCTAACCTCGTGTCTTAGCCTGATTCGTATTTGCATACTTAGACCTCCCACATTAGGTTCAACATTAGTGGCTTCTGGATATGCCGGTCAGGTCCGGGCAGACTTCCACAACTAATGTAACCTAACCTCGTGTCATAAGTACAATTTACAATTCCTAATTGTAAATTACTAGACATTCCAAATTAATCCAAATCTACTTATGTCATTATAGGTAACTATTTCTATGTTTTCCATATTTGAATTACATGTCCCGTTTCATATAAATATTAGATAAATTATGCCAATTATAATCCCTTTTTCCCCATTTCCTCTCTAAAATATTTGTACGTATTTTGGCGGCATCTAGGCTATAAATTAGCCTAGCTACAACAATGAAAAGGATATATGATGAAGGTGATAATTTCAAAATTTCTTGGCATAAACATAAACTAGTATGATAACAAGGTGAATGGCCATGTAATCATCATGGCAAGGTAGGCATAAAAGTGATGAATTTGTAGCAACTATGATGTCAACGCAACATAATGAGATCTAAATTAACCTTAAGGTGTCAAATAATTTAGATCTAGCGTAGTTAGGGTAACATAGTAACATGTTTAGATCTAAAGATGGATTCACATGTCAAGCTTACAACATATCTCAATGGATCACAATATGATAGGTGAAAGGTGATTAACATAAAGATCTAGATCTAAGTAATGTTGCAATTGTCCAAAATAATAGATGCACATCCACCATAACATGGTTACAAGTCAAGATCCACATAAGCAACATAATAGAATAACCACAATTTTATTAGATCTAGGAAAATAGATCTGTCATGACATAGTATAGGATTTCACATTAACACAGAATCGTACTTTACAACATATCCAATTCATAGTCTTTCAAAATATACTTTTATTTATCTAAATCTAAAAACAACTAGAACTCACAGCGTTAGGTTTAGAGAATTGAGGAAGAACGGATCTAGAATTTCTGAATTGGATTTGTAGAATATGTTGTTGTAGAAAATGGTTCAGTTCGCACTCCAGCAGCATATGGCCTCCATGACTTCCGATGAAGAAAATATGAGATATATGACACTTATATATAGCTGCCAGACCCCCTGAAACCGAGTGCCACGTAAGCTCTAGGGGTGTCGACACCCCTGTGTGTGGGTCGACCCCTAGGTCGACACCCCTTCAGGGGGGGGGGGGTTGACCCCTAGGTCGACACCCCTCTAGGGGGGTTGACCCCCTAGAGCGGGAATTTTGCCATTCAAAGGAATTTTTCGAATTTGAATCCTCTGGATAGAATTCTAACTCATCTATGACTTGCCTCTGACTCATGCGTGTATATAGAATATTTCTATGTGTATACAAACTTAAAACCTTCATAATTTCTTCGTGCGGTGTCCGTTTTACGCAAACTAAGTGCCTATCTTGACCAGAATTTCAAGATGGATGCAATGGTGCTGTCCGTTTCCTCTAATTATGAATATTAAACTAATTATTATTTAATTTATTCTCTTTAATGTCGGTACAAATTTGGGATGTTACATTGACGACATTTTGATAACTGGAAGTGATAGTGTTGAAGTGAATGACAAAATTAGCTATCTTAACTGGGCTTTATGTATAAAGATTCTAGGGAAATTAAACTATTTCCTAGGCATACAAGTCATACAAAAGTCAAAGTCAGAAATTCTTCTATCACAAAAGAAGTATATTTCAGATACACTTATATGTGCAAATATGGGTAAAGCAAAACCTTTACCAACACTCATGACCAGTGGCTTTAGGTTATCCAAGCACAAAGGTGAACCAATAAAAGATATAAAACACTACAAGAGCATAGTGGATGCTTTACAATATGTGACTGTCACTAAACTAAGATTGAGTTTTAGTATAAACAAGGTTTACCAGTTCATGCAAATCCCTCTAAGTGAACACTGGTGTACAGTAAAACGCATTCTTCATTATTTAAAAGAAATAATGGACTATGATCTAGTTTTAAGAGCAAGTAGGGAATTACAAATTCGTGCTTACAATGATGCTGATTGGTCGTTAGATCCAGACGATTGTAGATCCTTGACCGGATATTTTGTTTATATAGGATCCAATCCTAATTCTTGGTGTTTAAAAAGCAGTCAACCATCTCTCTTCAAGCACTGAAGCCTTGTATCAATCAATGGCAAGTACGACAGTTGAAATTATATGGATCATTTCACTTGTCCACAAACTAGGGTATCAACTGAACAGGCCACCAATGATGAGGTGTGACAATTTGAGCACCGTATCACTCTAAGTCAACCTCATTTAATATGCATTCACCAAACACATAGATATTGATCTCTATTTCGTGCATGAGCAAACGGTGCTGGAAAATTAAATGTGAATCATATTCCTGCCTTCTTCCAAAAGGTGGATTTACTCACTAAAGATCTTGCGATTAAGATCCAATTTATGTATTGGTGATGGAGGCGGAGAAAAGGGGGTTGCGGAAAACCCTAGATCTTATTGAAGGGGCATAATAAAGCAAGTAGATATTCGACCAATATTTCAATATTATGCTTACTGGGCTTAGCACGTTATGCACATAACATATATTATATCCCATCGTGGCTTATATATATTGGCATCCTGTATAGTTTATTTTACAACATTTTGTAACATTACTTTGCATCAAATAAAAGAGACTTCGCTCTCTTTTCTGCAAATAACTTAAATTGACCAACTGTGAATAAGAAATAAATAATTAGAATGGGCCACATAGCTACTGCGACTTATCAATATTGGACATATGGATCTACTTTGTACAACAATAAGCCATTTCATGTTACTTAACATGATGACCCAAATACTCACGGATATTTAGGTTGATTTTCTTGTTAATTTTTTACATTGTGCCTTCTCATACTTGTACCTTACTACCTTGTGAAATGTGGAGAAATAGTCCTCTTACTCTGCACTATGCATGCACCATAGAATTTGCAAGCAATTTTATTGATGCCTCAAAATTTTCATGGCATTACCATAGCTATTTATATACTTATACAATTTATTCATTTTATCCTTAAGTTTACACTATATGTATACATATTCTTTGGAGTTCTAAAAGGAAAAAAATATGTTTATTGGAAGCTTTCGAACTTCTTAGGGTTTGCATCATTTAGTTTGAATCCTAATGTCATTTCCTTGAAATTATGCAAAATAATACACACAGTCCCAAAGAAACAACAAAAAAATTAGTTAGCTGTAATAATTAACATAGATAGTAGCGAGAAATATAGATAATTAGATAGCGAATAACATATAGTATACATCAATATACCATAAATATTAGTTTCTTTTCAAAGCTTATTCATGGTGTATATTTTGCTTATTTACTTGGATCCTTATACAAATTATCTAACATAATTTTTTATTAGGATTCGCAAGGGGATAATAAGCTAACTATCCATCCATTTTCAAAACATTTTACATTAGAATAAATTATGTGCATTTTTGTACACAAAACCGAAGAAACAAAAACTAAACTAGCAGTGGTAATGAACCATTCTATGAAATGTGCTACCCTACCTAGAAAAATTCCATCATTTTCCAAAAGATGCTTTTTTGGTTCCACTATCCTAAAGCTTCTACACTTGTAGTTCATAACAAGAGAATAATGTTATATATGGGGAAATAATACAACTACAAGTATAGAAACCACATTACAGTAACAAACAAATTGTGGTGATTCCTAGAAACAAATTAAAGAAATGAGATTCTGAGGCTTGCCTTAGAGATTTGCTTAAAACATTTATTTTTAAAGTTTCCCAAGATACACCAGAATATTTCTGCATGAGATTGTAATGATTATGTCAACTCTTTATTTGATAATAGAGGCAGCAACGAGAGTGAAGAAGAGAGAAGGAAGAAGACAGAAATAATCAAATGGAAAATGTGATCAGTATTCTCCCATATTTATATTCGTCTGCCACCCCTTTGAACAGCCGTGTCTGCCTATCATGTCGCACCCTATGCCTTTTTTCGTTGTTGTTCTTAAAGGGTCGCACTCGGTTGTAGGTTTTCTTTGCTGTTATCTTAATGGATCCCACCCGCATGTCGCTACCTTCTAACGGGTTCTACCTGCTTACCTATTACCTTGTCGTTTGCCAAAGGATATGAATGTCTGCTGAACCCGCATCTATTCAGGATAAACTCATGCCAGAAACTATTTAAAAACTGACCCAATTCAAAAATAAGATCATTTTAGACCCAAACCCGAGCCGAGCCCGGGCCGGGTAGGCACCGCGCATGTTTGGTTCATGAGATAAACGTCCCGCCTCACATAAAATTACCTGACTTTAAGGGCGAATATAGGAGTTGAGAGTATGATATATATCCGTTGAAGCGCAAATGTTGGCAGAACATCCAATGAGTTCCAAGACAATGGAACTAAATATCCAGAGTGGAAACAATTCAAGAAATTAAACGACACAATGTTTATAGTTGTTTGGCTCGCGAAGGCCTAGGTCCACTTTAAATGGCTTTGCTCTTTTATTATGCTCTTTATTCAAGTTTAAAATGGTGGGTACAGTAGTTCTGTGTCATTACAATAGCCATAGTGGAAACAAGGTTCTTATGTATACAAAATGGAGGTAAGCTCCTTGTTCTCAAAATGCTATATAGCCCAAAAAGCTCCAAATGTCCAAGAAGTAGCTTCTTCTTCCTTCCGGAATCATGGAGTATGCTTGGGAGGTTGTAGGAAGGTCTTCTTCTACCTAAATTGCTCAAAGAGCATGGAGCCATCACTTATCATGCTGTAAGGTTGAGGCTATTTGTAGGAGAGTTGGAGTAAGTGGAGCAGGTGAGATCAAGAGATGTGTGGGCCTATGCCCACTTTTCGTACCCTGGGATCAGTATCGATCCCAAGATAGGTACGTATCGCAGGGTCTCATATTCCTTGCCATTTCCTTCGTATCTTCTTGATCTTTGCTAGTATATGGACTTTGTATCCTATATGGCTTTATGACTTCATATCCAGGAACATCCTCCGTGGTTTCGTATCCAAGAGTCGTCATGCTTGCACTGATCCCAAGACTTCGTTGGATCTTGGAGTTGTGTTTGGGGATCCAAAAACTTGGCATGTGAGGGGGATACAAAATTGTGGTAAGGAGATAGTGGGATACAAAAAGTAAAGGGATACCGAGATATGACAATGGGAAGTAGGATGCAGGATACGAAGTGTGGATGTAAACATTGGGATACAAAATTGAGGAGGTGATGAAATTTTGATGAGTTCGGAGGCAGGGATATGAAATTTGCAGCAAGGCTAAATACCTATCCTGAGAGTTGGTTTATTATTGAGCAGTTTTGATGAACCATGATGATGGTTCTTGCATGACTCTAATTGGGCTTGGTCTATTGGTATCTTGGCAACACTTCCGGCACGTTAAGCCACGCTATGGGCTAAGTCGTGTGGACTTGGACTGCTTTGGATACTCAGGCCAAAAGGTCAGTTAACACTTACCCCCAAAGGATGTCTTGTGATAACATGACGTGCTTTGAGGTAAAACAGGCTTCTTAAAAGTTGGAAAGATCTCCACGTCATGTCGAGTAACTGGTCGTGACCTTTCCGTTGAGCAGCCATAACGCTTTGTCGCAGTTTGTCGATGTAAGTGTGAAATTCCAACATTGTTGAGGTTTTTGATTACTCGGACTGGAATCTTGATCGATTGCTTAAGCACATGCTTATTTCCTATTGACTCAAGAAACTAAACATTAGTCGCTGACGTTCTCTTACACCCAAGTGCAAATGAGTTGTTGTCGGCATAAGGTCACGTATGCACTCACATGTTTACACATGATTTTGTGTGATGTGATCGAAGTATGAAATAAATGGTATGTCGTAGGCGTGTGATCGCGCAAGTCAGCTTTCGAAATGTTGCGGAATTAGGACTTGATTGTGACGGCCCGCCCCGCACCAACCGATATTTCCTCCGAAAGTGCGCTGTACACATGTCCAGCTAGCACGGGACGGTCGTCAGAAGAAAGGAAAGAAGAGAATGAACTAATAAAGAACCTTTAATAGGTCTCACAGCGCATGGAATAAAATATAATCATAACATATACTTGACACAAAACAGGTGAGACAGTGTATAAGCTAAAACAAACTACCATAGCAGCGGAAAATCCAAAATACAGCTTATGATCCAAAGCTAGCATTATTACAACTTTTAAAACTGTCTCAAAACTAAACAAGAAAGGTGCACTACCAATGCTCAAGTAGTGACCACCAACGACACAGGGAGAATATATGTAGAAATCATACGTAGGAGCCTCCTGCTCGTCTCTGAATCAGCTACTCGTGCATCACCAGCTAACCTGTCTCTAGTCTGCTCGTGTGAGCACCCAGAGTAATAAGAAGAGACATAAAACTCTGGGTCAGACAAAAAGTCTAGTATGAGCGATAAGTAGCAAAACATAACAATAACAGGTATAATCCAATCATACCTGAACCTGGACCTGCAACCAAAGAGTTAGCACTACATACCGTACAACACTCTAAGGTGCCACTAACATATAGTGTAAAGATACGGGGGAGGGGGTGTGCATGTCATAGTGATGGCAAACAGTCAAGCATAGCAACCATCCTCACATCTCTCACTCGGTGCGTAAAGTATACGATATCCACTACTTTGGTCACCCAATACTTTGGGCCATGACGGAATCCAATCCTGTGTAACTATCACTACAAGCCCACTATCCATCTCTAAGTGGTGAACCAAAATTATGAATACCGACAACCCCTTTGCACACGCCCCGCAGCAAAACCCAATCATGAAGTGAACTCATTGGTTCCCATCTGGATCCTGAGCTCTAACTTCCATTTGGACTACCTTTGCATCTCGGGTTATTGGTCATCACCGGATCGGTCTTCTCCTCCTTCCTTGGTTCGGTTCGGATTGCTTCATCATCTCGGATCGGATCGAGTTCCTCAAGTCCCTCCATGATGCACCGGATCGGGTCGGGTTGTGCTCCATGCTCCAAATCATGGTGGTTCGGATCGTAGCCAAGCTCCGGATCGGTTCGGATACAACCCAGGTCGTGCTTAACATCTCAGTTCGTGACAAGTTCCTTCGAGTCGAATCGGAGGATGCCATCGGGTTCGGGTCAGAGAAGAATACTCCACGGGCGGTTCGGTTCGCGAGTTGCACCTCCTTGGCCACCTGTTCACGAGCTTCCAGGCGGATCGGGTCGGTCTCCATCACCACAAGCGGATCGGGTCGGATCGTGGAGAGTGGTTCGGTTCGGATAAAGGGGATCTGATCCGGTCCCTGTCTGCAGTTCCTGCACTTTTTCCAGCGAGTTGTTTACGGCATTCGACGGTGTTTTCGACCATTCTAACTATTCTAATCAATCACAAAGCATACCATACAGTCATAGCAACATGTATAAACATCCAAAAACAGCAAAACAACAATATGGTATGTTAAAACGGATCAAACATAGCCAAAATCCCATATTTCCCCTTAAGCATGTTTAAGAACAACTAAGCATAGGATTAACAAAACTTAGCCAAATTAACCCAAACTTCCAACAGAGGTCTAAATCAATATTTTAGAATTTCTGAATATTTTTCCAGATTTTTAACATGCATAAATTCGCTAATTTCCACTAATCACCCCTTAATCCCCCAAATTCCGGGATTTGCAAAATTAGTCGAAATTAACCCAAATTCATATCAGAGACATAAAATGATGTTTTAGAATTTTAGGAATTTTTCAAGATTTTTCTGAGTCATAATTTCGCTAATCTTCGCTAATTACCACAATTAGCCGTAATTAGTGAAAAACAATGCAAATCACTCACCTTTGCCACATAGTAAACTATAGATCTGAAATGATTCTCTGATTTGGTGAAGATCCCAATGCAAAACAGCAGCTCTAATCTTGATTTGGTGAAGATCTCCCTTGATTTGATGTTGCTAATCCCAATCTTCAAGTTGCTAATGATTTGGAGGTGATTTAGAGGTTGGAGGTCATTTTTAGGGTTTCTTAGAGGTAAGTGGAGGCTAGAAAACAGAAATGAAATGAAACCCTAACTCATTTCACCTCCCCATAATCCTAATCCCGAAATGGGTTATGGACCCAATTACTAATCATCTTATTTGGCCCGGTTAAGAAGTTTTTCACCTTCCAAACCATATTTCAGCCATATCTCCCAAACGTTAAGTCCGTTTTTCGCATGTGACCACTCTACGGAAAGGAAAACCATCAAACGAATCTAATGGAAGTGGTTTCAGGTCAAAATTCCTTTCCAATCAAAAGTTATGGCCGAAACAAGATCAGCTAGGGGCAAAACGGTCATTTAAAAATCAACAAAAATCATGAACATGAAAAATTACCCCAATAGTCGTCCCTCAACTCTACATGACCATACAACTTCGTATGAGAATGAAATAAATATTCTACGACCCTCCGATGCGTAGAATGTGGGTTGTTACATTCTTCCCCCCTTAAGAAATTTCGCCCCCGAAATTCCCTAACCAAAACTCACAAAGGATCCCGCATGTCTACCAACCATACACAACAATCAAACATGCAAAACAAATAGAACCATTCTGCCCTAACATGTGGTTTACTAACAAGGGAAGAAACTATCACTACCAAAACCTTACCAGGCAAACAGTTCTGGATACTTCTTCCTTATATCTTTCTCTGTTTCCCAAGTACAGTCTTTTTCATTCTCACCCCACTGGACTTTGACTAGTTTCACCGCCTTCCTTCGAAGTTGCTTCGTATCGTTCCTAACAATACGCATAGGCTTGCGGTTCTCAACCGCCTCGGGTTCAACCTCAATATCGTCCAACTGATCTGGTGAAATAGCCACATTAGGGTCTTGCACAAATTTACTTAACTGGGAAACATGAAATACGTTGTGAACTCCCGCCATCTTGTCAGGTAGCTCTACTTCATACGCCAAATTCCCAACTTGCTCGAGGACTAGGAATGGACCAACAAATCTTGGTGTTAACTTACCTCTCCAACCAATCCGAATCACATTCTCAATGGAGAGATCTTGACGAACACCAAGTCATTAACGAAGAATTCCAAATCTCTTCGTCTCTTATCGAGATAAGTCTTCTGTCTATCTTGGGTAGCCTTCATTCTCTGATATACAATTCACTCAAATACCATCATGACCTGACGTAGTCCTTGGTAAACTATCAATATAATCCATTTGAGACTTGTTCTCATTTCCATTTAGGAATTTCTAATGGTTGTAACAAACCACTGGGCTTCTTTTGCTCAGCTTTAACTAACTGGCAATTTATGCATTTGGACATAAACTTCCCAACGTCTTTCTTTATCCTTTCCCAGTAGTAGATCTGCTCCATGTCTCAATACATCTTGTTACCACTGGGATGTATAGTCAATTTTGAGTGATGATATGCTCTAAGCACTTCATCTCTCAGTCTATCTACGTTGGGTACAACTAGTCCTCCATTATTTTGAAGCCATCCTTCTCGATCAAATCGTTGCTTGATCGTTCTCTTTCCATCGATACCCATCTCTACCCTAGAGATGATTTCCAATAGGTTAGGATCGTCCTTCTAACTGGAACCAATCCACTCAATCAAAATCGATCTAATCGTCAAGCTTACTAGCGTTTCTGAATCCAATTCACTCTTGGGTCTGAAATCATATCTTATGATATACTCTAGTTGCTTCCATCCTAGAAACAAAACACCTAAACTGGCATGTCTCCTACTCAATGCAACTATTATCGCACCCAAATCCTTTACTATGATCACTCTGCCCCATGGAGTCATGGCGACTCCACTGCACTGATCCATAGCCACTAGTCCTTTGCTATGTCCACTCTGTCCCAAGAAGTCATAACAACTCCACTGCACTAGCTCATAGCCTTACTAATCCTTTACTATGTCCACCTTGCCCCTCGAGTCATGACGACTCTACTGCACTGGCTCATAGTCCTACTACAGTCACTTTGTTCTCCATCGCTGGAACCCTACAGGTGATAGTCTACTCAAGAGAAGAAAGATAGGAACAAACATAGCAACCATAACATCCATCAAACAAATCCTATCTATCACCTGCTAAAGTCATAAACACATCGACACCTACATGACTGGTCTAACCAATCCCAGCATGTCGATTCTAGTATGTACGGTCCAACCAACATCAATAACTAATGGAAGCCCAGCCTCCATACATACACCGATGCCTACTTAAATGGTCCAACCAATCCCAGGCCAATGGAAACCCCGCCTCCCTACGGACTACCGTACGTCCAACGTGCGTTTATCCTCCAAGGATAACTGGATCACGTCCAACGGATCCAGGGTAACGGGCGTCCCCAGATACCCCTACTTTTAGTCCACCTGAAATACTTCAGTTCAACCCAAGTCTATCCATTATCTTGCAGCCCTCTCGAGTCCAACTCAAGCCGAATCCAATTCCTTGCAGCCTTCTCGAGTCCAACTCGAGTCAATCTATAACTCAGACCCAGTCTTGAGTATCCATTGCCGACAAACTCTAGTCCAATGTGAGTCGTCGTCTCCTTATTCGTTGCATCTCCAAGATCAACGAACACCCATTTTCTTTTACGAGTTCAAGTCCAACTTGAATCGCCCTAATCTTCGTTGTATCTTCCATGATCAACGAGCACATCCTGTTCCTTCAAAATTCTACTATCCAATAGAGAACATCAACATAGGGTCCTAAACAATCCATTACTTTGCATCTTTCTCGAGTCCCAGTCGAGCAATCTCATAACCCTATCGAGTCTAACTCTGGACAGTCTATACCATTGAACAGTCTTATCATGTTCCGTCTGCCCATCACTCCTCGAGTAAACCAAGATATCATCCAATGAAAAATCACAACAACTATTTACCCCTCATGCAAACCATCCTAGTCGAAATCGACATTCCCCAAGCACAAGCCCCAAAGGCCTAAACCAATATCAGACAAGCACCCAAGGAACATCTCCTCCGAGTTCGGACAACCCACGTGAGGTGATACTAGCAAAACAATCTAGCACTGGAGTACTCATTTGCCTCCCAGAGACAACTAGAACTTATTACAATGATAACCTCTTAGCTTCCTTAACTCCAGTTACTATCGCCATCACTAGGTAGGTACCTAATACCACCCTATTCCTTTGGAGTAGATCGACTCCCCAAAATAATGCTAAACCCAGTAAAGCCCAAAACAAAGCAATCACAACAAACATACATCCATGACTCGATAAGACCACATTACAACAAACCATGCCAAAACTAGTCGAACCACCAATCGGGTTCGTCACAGCTAGAGGTCTATCTACTATCTTGGGTTTGTCAAACAATACCCGAACAGAAACATCTTAAATAGAAAGCATACCTTTTATAACGACACCCTTTCCCTTCTGCGCCGCACTTGGAGCATTCGACGAAGAAGGAACAACGTTGATAGCATACACTTTCACAGTCTGCTTCTCCCTAGGAGGTTGTGGGCAATCATCCTTGTGATGCCCCGCCTGGCCGTAGTTAAAGCACTTCCTCTCCCCAGGCTTTTCTCGACAATCTCTGGCATAGTGGCCCTTCTTGCCACAACTAAAGCATTCGCCATCTTTCTTATTTTTCTTATTCTGACCATCCTTGGTCGGGTTCTGCTTCCTCTTGTTCTGAGAATTCTTCTTGCCTTCACCGCCTGCTTACGGCTTTGGCTCCTCTGTAGATGCAATAGCAACTTCGGTCTTCGACTTAGGGAAAAGGCTCTCTGACCTTAATGCCTTTCCTACAATAGACTCGAACGTCTCATCGATATGGTTTATAAGCCTTTCCCCCAAGTACCCATCAAAGCCAGTTATGAACTTCTCGTTCTTCTTTTCGACTGTATCGATAATGGACCATCCATATTTCGATAAGGTATCGAATTCTGCAATGTACTCCGAGACTACCCTACCATTCTGCTTAAGCTCCAAGAACTTCCTGAACAATTCTGATTTATGAGCAGCTGGAATAAACTTATCACAAAAGCGAGTCTTAAACTGATTCCAAGTAACTTGATCCTCTGGAGTAGCTGTCTTAATGGCATTCCACCAATTCATCGCTCGTCCTTGCAGCTGACGAGACGCTAGCCTTCTCTTTACTGCATCCTCGATATCCAAGTCTTCGAAGATACGATCACAGCTATCCAACCAATCCTGAACATCTGTGGCCGACTCCGTTCCGTGGAACGGCTTCCCACCAAGGTTAGTGTAATCCTTGCACAGCTTGGCGAAATCGACCCTAGGCGCCTGCACTACTGGACCACCACCATTACCGGCATTGGGAACTGCTCCCTGAACATCCCTAAGCATCTCCCTCATGAAGTTAGTGAACATCGTCCTCATGTCAGGAGCATTTCCATTATTGGTCCCTCTACCGGCACCTCTCAAATTTCGGCTCATCGTCAAATCTGTAGAGAGAAAACGATTAACCATCTCCATAGTGGGGCCAGTGCAGTACGACTTCATCCTTAGCTATACTAATAATATATATAGATATAGCTTTTGAAAACCAAAATAATCACAAATACACGCTCTCATATACGTACTATCTCTCCTTAGTATCTTTCCCTAGGTTAACAACGCAACCTAGAGCTCTGATACCAAATGTGACGGCCCGCCCCGCACCAACCGACATTTCCTCTGAAAGTGCGTTGTACACATGTCCAGCTAGCACGGGACGGTCGTCAGAAGAAAGGAAAGAAGAGAATGAACTAACAAAGAACCTGTAATATGTCTCACAACGCATGGAATAAAATATAATCATAACATATACTTGACACAAAACAGGTGAGACAGTGTATAAGCTGAAACAAACTATCATAGAAGCAGAAAATCCAAAATACAGCTTAATATCCAAAGCTAACATTATTACAACTTTTAAAACTGTCTCAAAACTAAACAAGAAAGGTGCACTACCAATGCTCAAGTAGTGACCACCAACGACACAGGGAGAATATATGTAGAAATCATACGTAGGAGCCTCCTGCTCGTCTCTGAATCAGCTACTCGTGCATCACCAGCTAAGCTGTCTCTAGTCTGCTCGTGTGAGCACCCAGAGTGATAAGAAGAGACATAAAACTCTGGGTCAGACAAAAAGTCTGGTATGAGCGATAAGCAGCAAAACATAACAATAACAGGTATAATCCAATATACCTGAACCTGGACCTGCAACCAAAGAGTTAGCACTACATACCGTACAACACTCTAAGGTGCCACTAACATATAGTGTAAAGATACGGGGGAGGGGGTGTGCATGTCATAGTGATGGCAAACAGTCAAGCATAGCAACCATCCTCACATCTCTCACTCGGTGCGTAAAGTATACGATATCCACTACTTTGGTCACCTAATACTTTGGGCCATGACGGAATCCAATCCCGTGTAACTATCACTACAAGCCCACTATCCATCTCTAAGTGGTGAACCAAAGTTATAAATACTGACAACCCCTTTGCACACGTCCCACAGCAAAACCCAATCATGAAGTGAACTCATTGGTTTCCATCTGGATCCTGAGCTCTAACTTCCATTTGGACTACCTTTGCATCTCGGGTTATTGGTCATCACCGGATCGGTCTTCTCCTCCTTCCTTGGTTCGGTTCGGATTGCTTCATAATCTCGGATCGGATCGAGTTCCTCAAGTCCCTCCATGATGCAACGGATCTGGTCGGGTCGTGCTCCATGCTCCAACTCATGGTGGTTCGGATCGTAGCCAAGCTCCGGATCGGTTCGGATACAACCCAGGTCGTGCTTAACATCTCGGTTCGCGACAAGTTCCTTCGGGTCGGATCAGAGGATGCCATCGGGTTCGGGTTGGAGAAGAATACTCCACGGGCGGTTCAGTTCGCGAGTTGCACCTCCTTGGCCACCTGTTCACGAGCTTCCAGGCGGATCGGGTCGGTCTCCATCACCACAAGCGGATCGGGTCGGATCGTGGAGTGTGGTTCGGTTCAGATAAAGGGGATCCGATCCGGTCCCTGTCTGCAGTTCCTGCACTTTGTCCAGCGAGTTATTTACGCCATTCGAGGGCGTTTTTGACCATTCTAACTATACTAATCAATCACAAAGCATACCATACAGTCATAGCAACATGTATAAACATCCACAAACAGCAAAACAACAATATGGTATGTTAAAACGGATCAAACATAGCCAAAATCCCATATTTTCCCTTAAGCATGTTTAAGAACAACTAATCATAGGATTAACAAAACTTAGCCAAATTAACCCAAACTTCCAACAGAGGTCTAAAACAATATTTCAGAATTTATGAATATTTTTCCAGATTTTTAACATGCATAAATTTGCTAATTTCCACTAATCACTCCTTAATCCCCCAAATTCCGGGATTTGCAAAATTAGTCGAAATTAACCCAAATTCATATCAGAGACATAAAATGATGTTTTAGAATTTTAGGATTTTTTCTAGCTTTTTCTGAGTCATAATTTCGCTAATCTTCGCTAATTACCATAATTAGCCGTAATTAGTGAAAAACAATGCAAATCACTCACCTTTGCCACAAAGTAAACTATAGATCTGAAATGATTCTCTGATTTGGTGAAGATCCCAATGCAAAACAGCAGCTCTAATCTTGATTTGGTGAAGATCTCCCTTGATTTGATGTTGCTAATCCCAATCTTCGAGTTGCTAATGATTTGGAGGAGATTTAGAGGTTGGAGGCCATTTTTAGGGTTTCTTAGAGGTAAGTGGAGGCTAGAAAACTGAAATGAAATGAAACCCTAACTCATTTCAGCCTCCCCATAACCCTAATCCCGAAATGGGCTATGGGCCCAAATACTAATCACCTTATTTGGCCCGGTTAAGCAGTTTTTCACCTTCCAAACCTTATTTCGTTCATATCTCCCAAAGGGTAAGTCCGTTTTTCGCATGTGACCACTCTACGGAAAGGTAAACCATCAAACGAATCTAATGGAAGTAATTTCAGGTCAAAATTTCTTTCCAGTCAAAAGTTATGGCCGAAACAAGATTAGCCAGGGGCAAAACGGTCATTTAAAAATCGGAAAAAATCATGAACATGAAAAATTACCCCAATAGTCGTCCCTCAACTCTACATGACCATACAACTTCGTATGAGAAAGAAATAAATATTCTACGACCCTCCGATGCGTAGAATACGGGTTGTTACATTGATCATTTGATGTGCATTCTTGGACTGTTTAAGTTTGCGAGTACACTATGGGTTAACAATTAGAGTCAATTTGAACGATTAAGATTCTAAAAGCGTATATGCGTCACCGTAGCAACGACTCAAGCCCACGATCGCGTGAGCTTGTTATAAAAACATTGTCGAATTGGGAATTAATCGTTTAGCATACTCTATAGAATCGTTTAGACTCACAAGTATATGATCGTTTAACTATTCAAGTCGGTTTCAATGGTCGAAGTTTCAAAAAATCGTATGCGGTGCTCGTCGCCATCTTTGGAGTTTAGGAGTTGTTCACCGATCATGGAATATATAAGTTTTGTCTGTCCTCTCTCTTCTTCCTTTTATTATTATCATTTTTTGAGGGATCAGTACAAATCCGGGGATGGTACCGGTCTTGATACTGAGAAATTTTTTTTGGAAGCCAAGCCCTCTCTCCTACCAGGTATATAAGTGGAATACGAATTCCACCCATTAAATTTTTGTATTCCTATAACTTAGATCATTTCGTTACTAGCCGATGGAACTTCAAACTCCCACCACCTTTCCATACGCTACCCATAGCACCAGCTCTGGTAGTACGCCTTCAAATACCTATAGAACGCCTTGTCGAATCAACATCAAATTAGGTGGGTTGGATTTAATTTTGTGACGAGTCGATTCAAGCGTATGGATCGTGGAGATAAGTATGGGAGATGTTGGATTTTGATGTTAAGGACGGCCAAAGTGGCAGTGAGTTCTGGATGTGGGGCCACTTGTACGGTGGAGGTTAGATAATTTTTAGAAGGAGGAGGCTTGAAGCTTCATGAAGAGGGGACGAAGTTATCGTGCAGTTTGAAAAAAAATACTAAGGCATTTGGATACAAAATTCAATTTCGTATCCCAAGGGCTTCGGCATTATTCAACAAACTGGCAACTATGGGGTATGAAATGGCATGAGAAGGCGGGTCGATGATATAGAGTAGCGGAGCGGGGTCGGTAGGAACTGCCTAGGCTACAAGAAGCTAAGGCTATGGATATAAAATTCTATCTTCGTATTTTGGAATCAGCCTTTTTCGGGTTAGATTTGTAGGTGCAGTTAGGATATAAAATGTGGTTTCATATTCCGATACTCGTTGTATTCAGAGATTCAAAGACGTTTTTGGCATCTCGAAACTTGGTGGTTTTGAATGGGAACGTTCGAGATGGAAAGTTTCTTGAGCACATGCGGATATGAAATAAAATATCGTATCTCGAATACTTAAGAAACATTCGATTCTGAATTCACAATTTTGCGATCCGCATTGTTTCACGACGTCACGCGATTGAATTGAGAATTAAAATGAACGTAATGATGCATAGTGCGTTAATGCTCGCAGGATGAACCCGTTTGGACCGACGGTTCAAATATGCATATAGGATTAGAGCATAAATTCAAACTATGGACATATGACTGAACCATGAACCACAATATTTGACTCAACTCAATAACGACATTATCACGATTCGATTCAGATTCCACGACTTTGGTCAGTGACGTTGACGGTTTTGGTTTAAAAACTAAAAGTTGTGGTCGCATTCCAAAGTATTTTTCTATAATTGCACTAGTATGCACGACACTACATGTTCCATATTAGTTCACACTAACATGGAGGGTATTGATTTCGGTGTGGTAACTAATGCAACTATCTTGCAAGCACAGTTGCAATGGTAAAGAGAAGCTCCATACGACTTCAAGGCTTGGAATCCAAAGCCATAGAAATATCTCCAAGCTCAAATAAGTCTTCATATAGTTCTATCCCATCAATTGGTGATCGTGGGGCCCTTGAAGCTTCCACCCCTTCCCAACAAGTAGGCTCATCCAGCGTACACGAAGCAGAGGAACAACCTGAAGGGTCATAGAATTCGAGTGAGCATGTAGATGGGCTAGTGGTTCAAGAAGAAGCAGAAATTGTAGCAGAGGGACCGTTGGAAGTGGAAGGTGTGTGTGGCAAACAGGAAGGCATTCTCGTAGCACCAGACATGACGAGAGATACTATGATTCTTGAGAATCCCCATGATTTGGTTGTCTCGCGAATAGATGAAGCTTCGTTGAGGCAAATCCGTGGGAAATATGGATATCATAGGGTGATATTCTGTTTCCTGGAAGGGAAGATAGGGTGCATGCTCCTCCAAAAGGGTAAACTGCTTGGAACATGCATATGTGTTCTATCAGATGCATGCCACCGTCATGCTCATATATCCGAGATATTCTACATTTATTTTGACTGGCTTTAATGCAGCTTTACCCAAAAAATACTCCTTATTTCTTGGCATCAACATCCTGTACATAGAATGGTTGGGCGTTGAACTGACCAGTGATGACTTCCGATATCTCTACACTCTGAAGAAAAGAAGCATTATCTCGCTTCCTTTGTATATTTAGAGGTGCAGACCAATAGTCGCTTCATCCTGGAAGCGTAGAACAAACTCGGCTATTTTAAGCACAACTAGTTCTATGTTTGATGCCCACTAGGATTTGCGAGGAGGTGGTTGGTAGGCCGTAAGTACCTTAAAACTTACATTGTACCCCCAAGTTAATAGAGTCGTGAGCTCAAAACTAACTTGGAATTTCACAATGCAGGTATCCTACGGATTACGAAAAGTGATGAATACCTGGAGCGAGTCCTGGCATGGAGGGATGTTCCGTGTGGGTATCACGATTCCCAGACCCTATTATCGGATCACTTCCTTTATTTGTTAGACTTTCTTCCCGAGGGATTCTTGACTTGTCGTACGGATGAAGATGAAGGAGAGGAGGAAGCTGAGGGGAGAGAAATTCCTCCGGATTCATAGGACGAGGTGCCCTCTTTCGTGCTTCCTGATGTGTTCCCGGCTGAGAACCTGGGTGATACGGGAGCTTATGGGGATGTAGAAGGCGACAATGTTGATGAGGAGGAGCTCTTTGGAGGGAATGATTCACAATCCACTCCTGCCCCTCTCCGACAGAGGATACGAGGTTGGGAGAGGATTTTGAACCTAGTTCTCTACCTATGACCTCTAGGATCATCGTGTTGATGGAAGCAGAGCACTAATTTAGAGGGCTGGATACAGTCCCGATAGAGACCTATTCTTTTGGTTTAAGTGGAGCTGATGACGAAAGCTGTAACACCCCGAATTTTCTATTAACACTAAAGTTGCTAAAATATTAATAAGTGTGTAAGAGGGGGGATGTATCTAATATGAATATAAAAGTGTGTAAGAGAGGGGATGTATCTAATATGAATATAATAATATTAATAAGTGTGTAAGAGAGGGGATGTATCTAATATGAATATAAAAATATTAATAAGTGTGTAAGAGAGGGGATGTATCTAATATGTATATAAAAACAATAATAAGTGTGTAAAAGGGGGGGGATGTATCTAATGTGTACATTGTAGAATATATATATATATATATATATATATATATATATATATATTGCTGAGTGTTTGCTGAGTCACTTCTGACTCATTGCTGAGTCAACAAGATAAACCCCATCTTGTCTGAACGGCTGCGGTTATTTCTAGGTTAAATCTAATGGCCTAAATGCATTCTAAAATCTATAAATAAGTGGGTAGACCCTAAACCTAAATCACTTGTAAAATTAGAGAAGCTACCGTCATGCTGCTGCCATGGAGTTCAGCGTAGCCGTCACAAACTAAGAAGAGGAAGCCTAATCATCTACAACTAAATCTACACAAATCAAATCAAAAGATCTCTCTTTCTCTAATTCTTTTCTTTTGTTGGTGAGTATGATGATTCTCACAAGACTATTACAAACTAATTTGACTCAGTTATGAATGGATCACAAGAAAGTGATGTGATTTGTAATTGTAAATTCTATATATTGTGGATCTCTTATTATGTTATTATGTTGTCGTATGATGTAAATTATATATTCTATGTCATGCTATGTTGTAAATTCTCTTATGCTATGTCGTGCTATGTTGAGAATCATGTCAAGCTATGTTATACTATCATACTATGCCATGTTATAAATCATGCTATATTATGTTGAAAAATCATGCTGTTGGATCATGCTTAAAGTTATGTTTTTTTTTCTTAATTTAAATGGATCTTGTTTATGGGAATTTGCCTATTAGGTTAGGTGTACCCATAAACTTGAAACTATAATTAAATAAAACTTGATTATGGGAATTTGCCTATTGAGTTAGTTGTACCCATATAAAACCATGTTGTTAAAAAAATTAGATGATGTTGATTCACACATGTTCATATGTAAGTTTATGAAAATTGATTGAGATTATATTAGGTGAATTTTGAACAAGTTGACACCTTTAGGTCCATGACATGTATAATCTATGCAAGTTGGACATATGCAAGTTTCACCCCTTATTATGATTCATTTGGTCACATATACATGTTGTTATTATGATAATCTCTTTTATGCTATGAGTTAGGCTATTCGAGTCTAACATATATTTTGCGAATAAACGTTCAAACGTGGGGTAGGGGTAATATTAGGAATTAATAAATTGGGTGCAATTTTGTAAGATTTTGCATACCCTGAATGGATGTCCATAATTGAGTCAATTATGGACATTGTTAAAAATTGGAAGTAATTAATAATTCAAGTAGGGAATTATTAAAATTGGGAGAAAGTGGATTATTATTAATAATCAACGCTTAGGACACGAGGTTGGACCCGTTTGTGATGTAAACCTGCCCGGACCCGCCCGGCAAATCCAGTAGTCACAAATGTCGGCCCAATGTGAGAGGTCCTAGGCCCAAACTAAAGCATAACAGTTGTAAAGACACGAGGTTAGACTCTTTTATGGTGTAAGACTGCCCGGACCCGCCCGGCAAATCCAGCTGCCATAAATGCCAGTCTAATGTGAGAGGTCTTTATGAGGTTATGGCCTTAATGAACTAAGAAATACTTAACCAGATAATCATGTAAGGTGGGACATGGGGGTTAAGTAGGTGCCTTGGGTGGCATGAGGAATCTGGTGGTTGCCTTTAGAGGCATTTGAAATACGATTAGACTTAACCAAACACACATGTAAATGAACATGACTAAGTGGGTTAAGTGGGATGGACTAATGGGGACAAGCTTAGGTGGAATGCTTGTGGTAAATAGTGGCGGCCCATTTCAACCAGTATCCCAAAACGTATCTTTGTGGGCTCGACCCAAGTCGAGGACGGGACACGCATACTGGGTTTGACTATAAGAGGCCAAAACAGGGAGCGGTGGCAACGCAAGTCCAACGGGTTTCATATGCGTGTGTGGACCCGGGCTGGTAGGTAAGACGTTGTTGCATCGTGTAGGTATAAGCCGTGCATGTCCGTTGTATCAGGTTGCCACTTTAGGGGAGTGATACACCCCACTGTGGGGCCAGCACGGGTATCTACGAGTTAGGGAGCCGATCGAATAATGGGAAGTAGGGTACACCTAGTGGAGATAGGGGCAGGCGGCACCTATGTAGTCAGCTAGGGGTACGTAAAGCCATTGGGAAAGTTTCTAAGTGAAGCTAAGTGGGATGAATCTTTAGGGTGACTGGTGTGGTGCAGTATAGTGTTTATCCTTTAGTATTTAGGAGCGCCTATAACGTTGCCTTTAGCGATTGTCTATGTCCTTAATCTGCTCTTCATAGACATTTTCTTGTTTTCCAGCTTATGCCTTAGTCCAGTTATTTTGGTAATAGTATTGTAGAATTATCATATTCACCAGACTTTATGTCTGACCCCCTCTTTTCCATCCTTTTTCTCCCTTCAGGTCCGCAGGTTGGGCCAAGTTCTAGTGGAGTCTAGTTGGATCGCTTATCTTCTGGAAAGCTTGGACTACTGAAGTAAAGTCCAGCTTGTTATCTTTCTTTTTAATGGCTATTCATGTAATGGGATTATGTACTTGTTTTATCAAGATAGATATTGTACTTGACATTGAATATGGTGTTATGATGTAATCAAACATGTTTTGACTTCTGCTACAATGAAATAAAGTTTTTGAATTTCCAAGTACTATTTTATATCTGTCTTGTTGTAATTTTACTGTTCTATATTCACTTAAAACCTCCATGGAAGTTAATGCATTCCCTTTGTGAGTGACATTAATGGACGTGGGGTGTTACACGTGGTATCAGAGCATAAGGTTACCAGAACAGATAAAAAAAATTTTTTTTAGATTTTTTTTTTCTAAAGTATTTTTGGAAGAAGTGCTTTCAAAAAAAAAAAAACATGTTATTTAAAGAGAGTTTTTATGAAAAACATAATCCCAAATAGCCACATCCTTATCTTTATCTTTTGAATTCTCCATTTTGAATCTTTCCTTTTTCGTTTCAGCATGGCTGAAGATCTTAATCTCCCAGAAGGTGTGACGATTCCAGGGTGGTTTAGGAGATACTTGGAGGCTAGGGCCACCACTGCAGGCCCAGCGGATGCTCCTCCATCCCTAGTTGCACCCATTCCTCCTCCTCTTCCTCCTCCTCCTCGTGTTGACACTTTTGCAAAGACGTGCAAGGAATTCAAGGCTATGGGAGGAAAAACTTTTCAAGGGACTGAGACGTTTGTGGAGGCCAGAGATTGGCTTAAGGAGACTGAGGAATTGTTGGATATCTTTGAAGTGGAAGATGGGAGGAAAGTCCGTTTAGCTGCTTGGTTAATGAAGGGAGAAGCCTCGTTTTGGTGGGAGGTCACTAACGGGGAACGTCCAGTTGATTCATGGGCGGATTTCAGACGAAGGTTTGAGGCAAAGTTTCTTTCAAGGGCAGAGGAGAACTTAAATATGGAAAAATTCCTGGCACTAAAGCAAGGGAGCTCATCAGTAAAGGAATATGTCAATAAATTTAATCAGTTAGCAAGGTTTGGCTTGGAGTTGGTAAACACGCCAGAGAAGAAAGCTTTGAGGTTCGTTAGAGGCTTGAATGAACCGTTGCAAGGGTTGGCTATGACCCACATCCCTATGGGAGCCACCTTTGAAAAGCTAGTAGAAATGGCATTTATGCATGAGGATAAGGCAGTTGAAAAGAAAGGGGATCAGAAGAAACCCCAACAGCAAAATAAGAAGGGTGGTAAAAACAATAATGGCAAAGGGAAGAAGAAATGCTTCAATTGTGGGACGCCTGGCCATCTCAGCAAAGATTGTAGAAAGAAAAATAAGACTGATTGTTTTCATTGTGGAGATGCGGGACATTTAGTGAAGGACTGTCCAAAGAAGGGGCAGAGGGCAGGGTCTACCTCGGGAGGACAGGTGCAGGCTCTTATGGCACCAGGGCAGGCAAGGGGGCAAGTTCAGGCTATTGCGGCCCCACCGCTGCAAGAAAGAGGTAGAACAATTTCTGTTGAAAGCTTAGTTTTTCTGTTTGATCATCCTGTCCGTACCTTATTCGATTCTGGCGCATCTCATTCGTTTATCTCTGCATCATTAGTTGAATCACTGCACTTGAACACCAGTTTAGTAGAGGATCCCTTGGTCGTTTCAAATCCAATTGGGGGTTCGGCTCATTTGACCATGATATGTTTGGATTTGAAAATCTCTATACTTAGCGTTGAATTTAGATGTGATGCTTATGTATTGGGCTTCACGGGCTATGGGCTAATTTTAGGAATGGATTGGTTGTCTAGAAATAGGGCCATTCTTGATTGTGAAAGGAGAGTAGTTAGGCTTGTGACTCGCCTTGGTAATGCTCTCGACATCTTTTGTAATCCCATAAATTCCGTTATGCTAAGTTATCTTGAATCGCTTGACGCGTCTGTAGAGAACCTGCGATCGGTAGAAGTGGTCCGGGAATATCCGGATGTGTTTGAGGAGGTGAAGGGCTTACCTCCAAAGCGGGAGATAGACTTTCGAATTTATCTTGTGGATAATGCTAAACCCGTATCTTTGCCAGTGCGCCACATGGCTCCTCGTGAAAGGAGGGAACTCAATAAGCAAGTAAAGGAGTTGCTTGAGAAGGGGTTCATAAGACGTAGTATATCGGAGTGGGGTGCTCCAGTAGTTTTTGCCACAAAGGCGGATGGGTCTCTTAGACTTTGTATGGACTATAGAGAACTAAACAAGCTTACTAAAAAGAACCGACACCCACTGCCGAGGATTGACGATCTCTTTGATCAGTTAGTTGGCGCCTCAGTGTTTTCGCAGTTGGACTTAGCCACTGGCTTTCATCAACTGAGAGTGGCTGAGGATAGTATAGATAAGACTGCTTTTAGGACTCCTGACGGATTCTATGAATGGCTAGTGATGCCCTTTGGTTTGACAAACGCCCCTGCATATTTTGTTGATTTGATGAGTAGGGTGTTTAGGGAATACCTTAACAAATTCGTGGTAGTCTTTGTGGATGACATCTTAGTCTTTTCTAAGAATAAAGAAGAGCACTCCCTACATCTTAGGGAAGTGTTGGAAACCCTTCGAGCACATAACCTTAAGGCAAAATTTTCTAAGTGTCACTTCTGGAGGAAGGAAGTACGGTTCTTAGGGCACGTGGTTTCCAAAGAAGGGATAGCAGTGGATCCCGCAAAGGTGGTGGCCATCCAAGATTGGAAGGTCCCTAAAAATGCAACCGAAGTAAGAAGTTTCTTGGGGTTGGCTGGCTATTATAGGAAGTTTATCAAAGACTTCACAAAAATATCAGCTCCATTAACACGGTTAACGAAGAAGAACCTGGTTTTTACGTGGGACAAAGATTGCGATGATGCGTTCCAACGTTTAAAGAGAGCCTTAACTCCAGCCCCAGTCTTAGTGCTGCCAGACGGGAATAAACCGTTTACCATCTATACTGATGCTTGTGGGACGGGACTTGGCGCGGTCCTCATGCAAGAGGGAAGAGTAATAGCCTATGGTGGAAGGCAGTTGAGGGTTCATGAAAAGAATTACCCCACGCATGACTTAGAGCTAGCCGCAATTGTTTTCGCGCTTAAGTCTTGGCGTCACTATCTTCTTGGTGAGAAATTCGAACTGTTCACTGACCACAAATCATTAAAATACTTATTCTCTCAGAAGGATTTGAATTTAAGGCAGCAACGGTGGATGGAATTCTTAGCCTCCTACGATTTTGAAATAGCATATACCCCGGGCAAGGGTAACGTGGTGGCAGACGCCTTAAGTAGGAAAAGGTTGTCCTTGAGTCCGTTGTTTGTTGAACGACAAAGCTTAGAATTCATCTCTACGTTTGACTTTAGACCCTCCGTTGACTTAGTACCCGGTCTGTTAGCATCCTTGGAGGTTAGACCTACACTTCTAGGACGGGTTGGTGAGGCACAGCGAGACGACCCACGGTTGGTTGAGATAGTAGAAAAGCTCAAAGGGGGGGAGTCGTCAAGCCATCTTCGTAGGTATACCCTAGACGATAAGGGTTGGTTACGAAGGGATAATAGACTTTGTGTACCGCAAGACGAAGACTTAAGGAAGGCCATTCTTGATGATGCTCATCGCTCAAAAATGACCATTCATCCCGGCGGGGATAAGATGTACAAAGATATGAAGCGGGTTTTCTTTTGGGCCGGTATGAAAAAGGATGTGGCCGAGTACGTCGCTAGATGCTTGGTGTGCCAACGAGTTAAAGCAGAACAAAAGAAACCCGGTGGGTTGCTTCACCCATTAGAAGTTCCACTATGGAAATGGGAAAGCATCTCAATGGATTTTGTGGATGGATTACCAAGATCAAGGAAGGGTAACACGGGGATTTGGGTTATAGTAGATAGACTTACTAAAAGCGCCCATTTTATTCCCGTGAAAAGTAAGAGGACCGCTCCGTGGTTGGCTTCTGTATACATTAAGGAGATAGTTCGTTTGCACGGTATTCCTTCTAGTATAGTAAGCGACCGTGACCCCATCTTTACTAGCGAATTTTGGAAGAGTTTACAAGAGGCGGTAGGGACTCAGCTATGTTTGAGCACCGCATATCATCCTCAGACAGACGGCCAGACCGAGAGGGTGAATCGCATTCTAGAGGATCTTTTACGGCTTTGTATCCTAGACTTTGGGGGTACATGGGAAGAGCACCTTCCGTTAGTAGAATTCGCATATAACAATAGCTTTCAGTCTAGTATTGGCATGGCACCTTTCGAAGCTCTTTATGGAAGGCCTTGCCGTTCGCCTACATGTTGGTGGGAATCTACCGATAAAATCCTACTTGGGCCCGATATGGTTAGGGAAACCTCGGAGAAGATTGAGTTGATTCGAAGGAGGATGAAAGCAGCACAAGATAGGCAAAAATCGTATGCTGATAAGAGGAGGACAGATCTTGAGTTTGACATTGGGGACATGGTTTTTATCAAAGTATCTCCGTTACATAATGTTGTTCGCTTTGGGTCCGTGGGGAAATTAGCACCAAGGTTTGTAGGGCCATTTCCTGTAAAAAAACAGGATTGGGAAGATGGCATATAGGGTGGAGTTGCCTGAGAAACTTAGTGGAGTACACGACGTATTCCATGTATCACATTTGAGGAAGTGTTTGCACAAGACCGCGGAGGTGGTAGAGCCGAGCTTGCTTAAAGAGGTGGAAATAGAGCATGATGCAACAATTAGACGAGCTCCTACATGCATTCTTGGGTCGGAGATCAAAAAGTTGAGGAATCGAGAGGTCAGACTGGTTAAAGTGCAATGGGGAGATGATGAGAGCAACGCAACTTGGGAGACAGAAGAGAAGATGCGTTCGTTGTACCCTTTTCTTTTTGAGGGTATGTCTTTTAATTTCTCCTTTATCGCTTAGCTTATCTTATCTTATCTTTAGTATGTCCTCTCATTAGTATCTTTGACCTTTAGTTAGGATAATCCTATGGTTGAAACATGTGTTTGAGACATGTTATGTATGATGGATGCAAAATGGATGCAAGTGTTTGCTAGTGGTTGCTCGTGGATGCATATATACACACACTTTAGGCATTAGATCGGCTCAGTCACTTCATATTGCATATTGCATATATATGGATGTATTTAGTATAATGGATGTATAATGGTTGTACCATCATATGGATGCTGCATTCGGTTGAATGGGTGTGCACGCATATAGAAGTAGTATGTAAGCAATTAGGATCTTTTGCATACATAATGGATTCATGACACTTACATAATTTGCATTAAGGAGGTCAACTGAATCAGTAGACCGCCTGATTTCGCATTAGGTAAGGACATGTAAACACACTTGCATATGATCATAAAGCATTAGAAGTCTTTTAAGGACAATGGATGCCTTTGTATGATGGATGAGTAGATGGACGTTTGGATGGTAGGATATACGTTCTTCCAGACTTGAAGATTTCGGGGACGAAATCCTAAAAGGAGGGGAGAATGTAACACCCCGAATTTTCTATTAACACTAAAGTTGCTAAAATATTAATAAGTGTGTAAGAGGGGGGATGTATCTAATATGAATATAAAAGTGTGTAAGAGAGGGGATGTATCTAATATGAATATAATAATATTAATAAGTGTGTAAGAGAGGGGATGTATCTAATATGAATATAAAAATATTAATAAGTGTGTAAGAGAGGGGATGTATCTAATATGTATATAAAAACAATAATAAGTGTGTAAAAGGGGGGGATGTATCTAATGTGTATATTGTAGAATATATATATATATATATATATTGCTGAGTGTTTGCTGAGTCACTTCTGACTCATTGCTGAGTCAACAAGATAAACCCCATCTTGTCTGAACGGCTGCGGTTATTTCTAGGTTAAATCTAATGGCCTAAATGCATTCTAAAATCTATAAATAAGTGGGTAGACCCTAAACCTAAATCACTTGTAAAATTAGAGAAGCTACCGTCATGCTGCTGCCATGGAGTTCAGCGTAGCCGTCACAAACTAAGAAGAGGAAGCCTAATCATCTACAACTAAATCTACACAAATCAAATCAAAAGATCTCTCTTTCTCTAATTCTTTTCTTTTGTTGGTGAGTATGATGATTCTCACAAGACTATTACAAACTAATTTGACTCAGTTATGAATGGATCACAAGAAAGTGATGTGATTTGTAATTGTAAATTCTATATATTGTGGATCTCTTATTATGTTATTATGTTGTCGTATGATGTAAATTATATATGCTATGTCATGCTATGTTGTAAATTCTCTTATGCTATGTCGTGCTATGTTGAGAATCATGTCAAGCTATGTTATACTATCATACTATGCCATGTTATAAATCATGCTATATTATGTTGAAAAATCATGCTGTTGGATCATGCTTAAAGTTATGTTTTTTTTTCTTAATTTAAATGGATCTTGTTTATGGGAATTTGCCTATTAGGTTAGGTGTACCCATAAACTTGAAACTATAATTAAATAAAACTTGATTATGGGAATTTGCCTATTGAGTTAGGTGTACCCATATAAAATCATGTTGTTAAAAAAATTAGATGATGTTGATTCACACATGTTCATATGTAAGTTTATGAAAATTGATTGAGATTATATTAGGTGAATTTTGAACAAGTTGACACCTTTAGGTCCATGACATGTATAATCTATGCAAGTTGGACATATGCAAGTTTCACCCCTTATTATGATTCATTTGGTCACATATACATGTTGTTATTATGATAATCTCTTTTATGCTATGAGTTAGGCTATTCGAGTCTAACATATATTTTGCGAATAAACGTTCAAACGTGGGGTAGGGGTAATATTAGGAATAATTAAATTGGGTGCAATTTTGTAAGATTTTGCATACCCTGAATGGATGTCCATAATTGAGTCAATTATGGACATTGTTAAAAATTGGAAGTAATTAATAATTCAAGTAGGGAATTATTAAAATTGGGGGAAAGTGGATTATTATTAATAATCAATGCTTAGGACACGAGGTTGGACCCGTTTGTGATGTAAACCTGCCCGGACCCGCCCGGCAAATCCAGTAGTCACAAATGTCGGCCCAATGTGAGAGGTCCTAGGCCCAAACTAAAGCATAACAGTTGTAAAGACACGAGGTTAGACTCTTTTATGGTGTAAGACTGCCCGGACCCGCCCGACAAATCCAGCTGCCATAAATGCCAGTCTAATGTGAGAGGTCTTTATGAGGTTATGGCCTTAATGAACTAAGAAATACTTAACTAGATAATCATGTAAGGTGGGACATGGGGGTTAAGTAGGTGCCTTGGGTGGCATGAGGAATCTGGTGGTTGCCTTTAGAGGCATTTGAAATACGATTAGACTTAACCAAACACACATGTAAATGAACATGACTAAGTGGGTTAAGTGGGATGGACTAATGGGGACAAGCTTAGGTGGAATGCTTGTGGTAAATAGTGGGGGCCCATTTCAACCAGTATCCCAAAACGTATCTTTGTGGGCTTGACCCAAGTCGAGGACGGGACACGCATACTGGGTTTGACTATAAGAGGCCAAAACAGGGAGCGGTGGCAACGCAAGTCCAACGGGTTTCATATGCGTGTGTGGACCCGGGCTGGTAGGTAAGACGTTGTTGCATCGTGTAGGTATAAGCCGTGCATGTCCGTTGTATCAGGTTGCCACTTTAAGGGAGTGATACACCCCACTGTGGGGCCAGCACGGGTATCTACGAGTTAGGGAGCCGATCGAATAATGGGAAGTAGGGTACACCTAGTGGAGATAGGGGCAGGCGGCACCTATGTAGTCAGCTAGGGGTACGTAAAGCCATTGGGAAAGTTTCTAAGTGAAGCTAAGTAGGATGAATCTTTAGGGTGACTGGTGTGGTGCAGTATAGTGTTTATCCTTTAGTATTTAGGAGCGCCAATAACGTTGCCTTTAGCGATTGTCTATGTCCTTAATCTGCTCTTCATAGACATTTTCTTGTTTTCCAGCTTATGCCTTAGTCCAGTTATTTTGGTAATAGTATTGTAGAATTATCATATTCACCAGACTTTATGTCTGACCCCCTCTTTTCCATCCTTTTTCTCCCTTCAGGTCCGCAGGTTGGGCCAAGTTCTAGTGGAGTCTAGTTGGATCGCTTATCTTCTGGAAAGCTTGGACTACTGAAGTAAAGTCCAGCTTGTTATCTTTCTTTTTAATGGCTATTCATGTAATGGGATTATGTACTTGTTTTATCAAGATAGATATTGTACTTGACATTGAATATGGTGTTATGATGTAATCAAACATGTTTTGACTTCTGCTACAATGAAATAAAGTTTTTGAATTTCCAAGTACTATTTTATATCTGTCTTGTTGTAATTTTACTGTTCTATATTCACTTAAAACCTCCATGGAAGTTAATGCATTCCCTTTGTGAGTGACATTAATGGACGTGGGGTGTTACAAAAGCTTATTGCCAAGCTCGGGGAAAATACAACTTCAAGCAAGCTGACATTGGTTCCATAGGGGAACATTTAGGATATACACACTCACAAGCACTGTATAACATAGCACTTGATTTGTGCGCATATGATATTCAACTTGGATTCAAGATTAGTTCTGTGCAGGTGCCATAACTCATGAAAGCGACATAAATAGAGATTGAATATATTATAGACAATCGAAAAGATGTGTTATTAGCGATTTCTTTGAAAGTACAGATCTGCACACAAAGAAAAAGTCTCATTAGTCTAAAAGCAGCCATCATCGCTGAGAATATTCCCCACATTCAAAACCTCTGCCTTCGAGCACGAGACCAGCGGATGCTATAAGGGAGAGCTAAGATAGAAAGCATGAGGAGTAGGCGATGAGTGTCCTACCTTCTTATGTTCCAACCCCCGCACTGATAGCGATAGCCGCAGGTAGATGCAGTCCTAGCGAAGGAGGGTCAAGGTCCAATGGAAGGGATGCAAGGATTTGCATCCGATAATGCCAGATATATCAATGATCCCAGAGTTGAGTTCCACGAAGAAGAAGGTGATATTGAAGAAGTCATTCCCTATCTTTTACTTCGATGAGTTATTGTGATTTCTCAATATCCATTAGATCCCAATACACATCGACGAAGATATATGAAAGTGATAATACACTGTCTATCACCAATATCGGGAGTTGTATAATATTCAAGGAGATTCTCGAAGTTGATCGTTAAGAATAACGTGGAGATTCAAGAATTATAGATCAAGTTAAGCTTGAGCGGGAGAGTCTCGTGAGTTCGGAAAAAGAGATCAGATTCATATCTATTTTTGCGTATTCGAGTAACACTTTTATGTGCTAACTCTCTATTTCTGAAACAGATGGGTTGAAGAGGGAACTTGAGAGGGTCAGAGATGACATGGCCACAACTCACGAGAAGCATAAAGATGTGTTGGCCTCTGTTTCGACACAAGCTACTGCACTGTAGAAGGACAACAAGGCTATGTCAGAGGAGAACCTTCGGTTGACAGAAGAGAATAAAGAAGGGCACCAGCTAAGAGTGGACAGCCAGATGTTGACAGAGGAAATGAAAGGCTCTGAAAGGAGAATGAAGAGACACAATGCCTGATAAAGGAGAACGAGAAACTCGGGAAAACGTTTGCAACAAACTATGCCGAGCTCCAACAGGCCAGAAAGGACAAGGAAACAATATCAGACGGGGTCAGAGCCGAGTATAAGGCTCAGCTTGAAGTGCTTCGAGCGTAATTCAGCGGAGCCTGAGAGGAGGTAGAGAGGTTCATGGAGCCAGCATTCTTGGGTTCATATGTGAAAAGACTTCGACACCATGGGCTCTCATGGGTCCATGACTATGCCCATATTCTAGCTCTAACTTAGAAGAGGTTGGTATAGGATGAAGTTGCTGCCACGGAGGTGGAGGTTGTGGATGAGGCAAAGCTGATAGACCAGTACTTGATAGAGGATGAACGTTTGATTTTTAAAGGCATGCTTTGAAATCAAACAATTTGATTAAATAAAAAAATTTAATAATTTGACTCTTGTTAATATAAACAAATTGAATTGTTTAAGATAAATGATTTCAAAATAATATATTTGAACTTAATACTCTAGAATTGATTTAAATGTAAAATTTATATCAAGTATGTTTTATTAAAATGACCATGGTGTGAAATAAGTGGTTTGTTGTTAAAGAGATCGGAGTCGGTGTTAACATTCTCTCTGTCGATACCGAAACCACTTTAACAACTGTGTACATGGTGGAGAATCCAGAATGAAGCAGGATGGATTGGCGGATGCTACTGGAATGAAGTACGTAAATAGTGATGGATAGCCTTGACCTATGGTTCATAATTAAAATGACTTAAATAGGAGCTACACTGAGACCAAGTGGGTTAGCTACCCATATCGGACACACTTCTTTGAAATCATATCTCTTACTTCGTGATTGACTGGCACACCTTTGATCATGGGAGTGTTGTCTAGACATCAACGTTAGCTAAGGCTATACGTTACCACCAGTCCGGTTCAAAAAAGGGTAGAATCCTACCCTGGATATTGGCTTCGTGCCTTGTTATATTTTCATAATCGAGCCTAATATGGGTTCGATTTGACATTGTCGTATAACGATGCATCCCTACGCAACGACGGTTTACTGGTGTTTATATGAAACTATACATGAATGTTTATAAAATGTGTTAACAATAATATGGTAATGCCTTAAAGCTATTTTCAATATAGTATATTTCCCGTAGGCATTACTATATTAGTGTATTGTGTTATATGATATATAGTTTAATGGATCCTTAGATGTTGGGAATCCCAAGCATCCTTTAAGTTACTTATTCTTCTCTTTGAATATTCCACTTGAGTTAATTCCATTACGTAAGAATGTTAGTGCTAACTCAAGTGTTTTTTTTTTACTTTATGCTCGGTTCAGTCATAGTGTCAAATCCACTAAGACTTATCTTGTGGAGCTAGGGACTTGCTTGAGCCTTAGCAGCATATTTATTATCTACTATTTCAGTTATTTCCATTCAGACATTTGGTTATTGTACTAGTGGATGTCGATGTATTTAGATTTATTTTGTACTTGGGTATTATGTATTTGTTTTAAGATTATGTATTTGGTATCTTCACGAACTACCATGTTTATTTGTTCCATTACGAGACAATTTGTTATTCCGTTTTTGTGATTTGTCCATGATTTTTTGGTTTAGTTTTTATTTGCCACAAATTTATTTAATAATCTATTGCTTCGACGATTCGAGGTTGACGTATGTGGTTTTATTGTCGATTTGAATGGTTGCAAATAGTGGTTGTTACAGTTGGTATCAAAGCTTTATTTTAGGCAAACCTTAGCCTATTGGGTATAAAATCACCAAGGGTAAGGTAGTAATACCCTTGAGTGAGTAAAATCAGTCTTAGAATCACTCCTGCGAGAGTGTATTTTGAATAGTATAAAACGGTTTTAGAAGGATTTTATGATATAAAGAATTGTTTTGAAAATTTGTTTTCTTTAAAGAGTTTCATTTCTTTTGAATACATCTCCTCTGTAGAATTCTATTTGATTAAATTTCTTTAAGTTTGAATCTTATCTTGTTCTGAAATTCATTTTGAATCATTCAGATGAGTGCCCATCAATTATTGCTCTACTTATTGCCCATCAATTCATTTTGAATCATTCGGATGAGTGCCCATCAGTTCATTTTGAATACATCTCCCCTGTAAAATGTTCCAGTTCGCTTATTGCTCTGCTAGGATTCCCGCAAGTTGCACTAGTTGCCCCCATCAATTGCTTCAGTCGCACTAGCTACACCATCTTAACTATTCAAGTTCACTTAGCTTTGCAAGGAGTACTAGAGCAAATAGCATTATAGAGGCCTAACAGTGGTTGAAGGATTCCGAGAGAGCCTTTTCTCGTCTTGAGATTACCACTCTTAGATGCATGAGTTTTCAACTTGGCAGTTATAGGATGCTGCCTAGGATCTGTGGTATACCATTACTACTCAAACTATCGAAGCTAGCATCACTTGGCAATAATTCAATTGTAAATCTTAAGTTGCATCCTAGTTCATTGAGTTATCGTTTTGGAATCTAGCCTAAGTCTTGATGCAATTTCAAGGAAGTTTTTACGGCAGTGTGGGTGCCAAAATCCCAGAGGTATAATCTTTATTGGACATTTATGGATCTTTAGTAAGGGAACACAACTTTGTTTGAGTATGCGAGGATATTTAAATGAGTTGTCCAAGTTTAGGCCTAGTTTGATTGGTAGCCCTCTCAAGAAGAATGAGAAGTCCATCTTTAGAGCTTTCCCAGGTCCTCGTTTGATCAATCATGTTCATCGCATCTTTTTGATGGATACGTCTACTGGATTTGAGAACCCTAATATTAAGGGTAAGCAGCTAGTGCAACCACCGTAGTTACAGGGAGCTTCTAGCAACCCGAAGAAGGGGAAGCCTAATTTCTAATACCAAAAGAAGAACTGGCAGAGCTCTCATGGCACTGGATATCCTACTCTGAGACAACTCATAGACCTATTCTTGATCACTTGCTTCAGGTACAATCAGAAGGGGCATTACGCAAACATGTGTCCTAATGCAGCTAGTATAACAATTCCTTCTCCACTCCAGTTGACTAGGAATAATCTTTGCCACATTTTCTTCCATCCTGGAAATTTCAAGAAATACTATCCCACCCAGCAGAGAGGAAAGACATCTTTAGTTTTTGCAGCTACGTATTCCACTCCTCCTTTCAATGATACCCAGGGTACGCTTTACTGTTCCGTTACTTTGCAAAATTTTCCTGTGCATGATTTATTTGATACCGGTGCATCTCATAGTTTCATTTTTGCAGACCTTAGTAACAAATTTGAACACATCTTAAAACCTAAGTATACATCTGAATCCTTATGTGTGTCAAATCCCGTTGGCGGTCAAGCTAATCTTAGTGTGATTTGTAAAGGAGTGAAACTCCTTTACAATAGGCATCAGTTCATTGGTGATTTATATGTTCTTGGTTTTCATGAATTCGACATCTTACTCGAAGGTTAATGGTTAAAGAATTATGATGTTGTCATATTTCATAAGGCCTAAGTCTCTTCTACAGTTGATGAGGAGGGTAATCCTTTTTGTGATTATGAGTTGTACACCTCAGGATTATGCTGCCAGTTTCATTTTTTTATCCCAATTCTTATCCTAGCAATCTTGATTCCACTCCCATAGTCAAACTCTTACCTAATGTCTTTGGCGAAGTTACTACTCTACCTCCGCCATGGGAAATCAAATTTCACATTGATCTTGTTTCTGTATCCTGAATAGTAGTTCTTTATCCTATACTAATGGCACCAAAGGAGAAAGTCGAATTAAAGAAGCAAATTGAAGATTTATTCTACAAGGGTTTGATTAGGTAGAGCTATTTAGAATAGGGAGTATCTATAGTAGTTGTGTCTATGTCTAATTATTCTTTGAGGATGTGGATCAATTATAGGAAGTTGAATAAGCTCACTTTGAAGAATAGATATCTCATGACTTGTATTAGTGATATGGTTGATTAGCTCCATAGAGCTAAAGTATTCTCTCTACTTGATCTTGCCACTAGTTTCCACTAGCTTAGAGTGGCTATGGAAATCATTACCAAGACAACTTTCTAAATGAAGAAAGGTTTCTATGAATGGTTAATTATGGCGTTTAGTTTAAATAACGATTCAGCTTTCTTCATTAGTCTTATAAACCGTGTGTTTCATGATGTCTCTAATAGATTCGTCGTGGTTTTCATCGATGATGTACTTGTCTTTTCCAAGTCTAAGAAGGAGAATATATCGCACTTGAAATTTGTTTATGAAACCCTTAGGAGTCACCAATTAAAAGTAAAATTATCTAAATGTCATTTCTGAACCGAGGAAGCCAGTTACCTTAAACATATTTTTCTAAGAATGGGATTTCAGTTGACCTTGTTACAATTGCTGCAATCAATATAAGTTTATCCATCCTATCCTTTCATTATTTCAATCATCGTATCTTCCTATGAATTGATTCACATTCTATTTTAGGATTTGGAAGAGCTAGAAATGCTTACAGACATTCCTAACCTTTTAGGCTTTGTTGGTTACTATCGAAGGTTCATTAAGAATTTTACCAGGATCGCTGCACCTCTTACTGCTTTGATACATAAGAATATTAAGGATATTTGGAGTGATGAATGTGAAGCAACACTTAAAGACTTAAAGCAAAAGTTGACTTTTGCCTCTGTTCTTTCTGTACCTAATGGAAGCGAAGGATTAACTGTATACATAGATGCATGTCGCAAAGGATTAGGAGTTGCTTTGATGTAGAATGTGTGACATCCCACGTCTGTTAATGTCACTCTTTATCAGAATGCATTAAGTTCTGTGAAGTGTTATAGGTAAATAGAAATAGAATCTCATAAGACAGATATAAAAATAACAGTGGAAATTTAAAACTTCATTATTCAGTAGAAAAAAAACATAGTAGTCTCAAAACCAGTCACAACATCTGGCTGAAATACTGAAACCAAGTACATGAAACCAAAACATCTCTCTTACACTAAAAACCATCAGAGACAGAAATGTAAAATCATAATCCCCAATAACAGAAATAATAAGGTAGACAAGTAGTCGAAGCGTTACATCAAAGCAGATCCAGATCCAAGCAGAAACAGAGAGAGTCCTAATCACAACTGAGCGTTCCCAACTTGAGAACCTAAGGGGGAGGGAGAAGGAAAGAGAGAAAGGGAAACAAAAAGGGTCAGACATAAAGTCTGGCGAGTCCAGTGACTTTTAGCATATAAAGAAGTAAAAGTATCAAGACAGGTAAAAAAAACTGGATGAGAGATAACAGTAACATACAACAGGTATAAACAGGATGAACAGGATAAGCAGAATAAACAGGGTAAACTATGCTTCTCAACTACTTTTCTCTGCACCAATACTAGTAAATAGGATTTATGACAGGATTAGGTGTTCCCTGATATAACAGAAACAAAATGATCCCAACAGAAACATAATGATAGTTTTAGGTGTACTTTAGTTTCATAATGGGTTTTACCCCCAAACAGAAATAATAGGTACCTGAATAAAAATAACGGGTGTTACCCCAAACAGAAATAACGGGTACCTCAACAGAAACAGGCAAGACTAGATGAAACCTAATTACAACCCCCAAGCGATCGGCTCCTTAATGTGTAAATACCATGTGTCGCCCCCACAGTAGGGTGTATTACTCCCTAAAGTGGCAACCTACAAAGGACACGGACCTATTTACTGATGCTACAGTGGCTTATTTCCCCTACAGATCGGACCCATGCACGCCTATGACTCTGTTGGAACATGCCCATATACACCCCCTTTTCAGATGAACCTCTTATTATCAGTTCAGTATGCATGCCCTGACCCCTACCTAGTGCGGGGTTCCCGTTTAATACCAGAATGGGTTACCGACTGATATAGCGCCCACACAGCAGATGACACTAGTTAAACCCCTAAACTTGTGTCCCCTAATTAACTATGATTTTTAACAGGTTAAGCTTTACATATTAATAGGTTCGTCTAACCCCCGCCGATTAAAAGGTTAAGTTTTACGGGTTAACGGGTTTATACAACCCCAACAGATCGAACAGGTTAAGTATTACATGTTAATAGGTTCATATAACCCCAACAGAATAGACAGATTTACCAAATCCCATAGTTTTAACAGATTTACTTAACCCTATAGATTTAACAAATTTCACTGGTTACTTCCAGTTTCACTAACATGTTCCACTTAATCCTTGAATTAAGCATACAAATTTACATGTTCATGCACCCCAAATTTTAGTCATATTCCACAGTACAAGATATGCCCCAATTTTTCAGTCATATTCCACAGTACAAGATATGCCCCAATTTTCCCTCTTTTATTTTCATTCCCAAGCATTCCCTAATTGTCCTAATTTCATTCATACGTATGTTTCTTATGAGATTGGCCTAGATTCGAAGGTAGCCTAAGCTTATAAAATAAAAAGGGAATAAGAGAGGGAGAAGAACATAAATAGGCATAATAATAACACAAATAGACATATTATAACAGTTGAACAACAGAACAGGTGTACGAAAAAATACATGTAATTATAGCATAACTGTTTAGATATGAATCAGTTTCTTAACAGGCATAGGCTCAGATCTAGGTTATTAATATGTCAAGGTTACTATTAAGTTTTTATGTTAAAAATTAAAATGAACTCATAGAGATTGGATTTAAAGAATAGAGGATAATATGTTGTTGTTGCAAAAGGGATTCTTGTATAAGTCAGATAAGAATTGTCCTGATTCAATCCAAGTTTCGGCAGCATCTCCCCATCTTTATCTTAATTTTTAGTACAGAGGTTTGACAAAAAAGAATGAAGAAGTGTAATTGATTTGGTAGGAGTGCATGCTGTTATATAGAGTTTACAAAACAATCCATAACCGTCAGATCTCTATTTTCAAATCCAATCCATTTAGAATAATAAAGAACCTGGTTAACAAAATAGTCCAAATACAAAAAAAATACATCGCCAGATCGGGAGTGGGTCAACCTATCCCCATCTGGGTCGACCCTCCAGTGCCACTCTTGCAAGGACACTAGCTTTGGAGGGGCGTTAAACGAGGTAAACATGCATGCAGATATCACAAGACAGAACATATAAGTAAAATAGAGTAGTAAAGAAGCGGATAAAACTAGCATTTCAAAACCATAGTCAAGTTACATCAAAGTACTTGGTCATTATTTTCCCATAAAACAAAGTCTAGAACATAAACTGAAAACTGAAGAAAAAAAAACTCAAAGTAGCTAACCCCAAAGTAGCATAAAGCCATAGCATGCTCAAACCATACATGAGCTATCCAGAAAAGCAGCTAAAGATCCAGCTAGGTACCAGTGTTCCCACCCTGCAAACCTGGGGGGGGGAACGGAAGAAAAGAGGCAAAAGAAAACGGGTCAGTCAAAAAGACTGGTAAGTCCTATCTACTATTAGTATAAAAACTAATAAAGTTAACTGGACACGTAAAGCAGAGATGAAACATGGGGTTATAACTGGCATGGTGAAGAGACAGATCAAGTGTGGCATCGCATATACAAGGTTAAGTTGCACCAAGTGTGTACTAGTAATCTATGTCAAGTGTTAACAAGAAAAGATCCCTTGGCCCAATCTTGGCCCAACATCCAGAGATGACCTAGATCAAGGTCCAACAACACGGTCTAGTCGATCGGCTCCCTAAAAGCCTAACTCGTCAAGTGTCGGTGTCATACGGCCCAATCACGAAGTGTAGTCAAACTGTGCTAGGTCCACCCTAGGGTGTATCAAGCCCTAGGGTGCCAACCACGGACACAAATCAAGCACGCACAGTCTAAACCTACGGGTGCCCGTGTCTGCTTTTTCAACTCCGGACTATGTGCACGACCATAGTACGCCTGAACCTACACCGGCGCACCTACTCAGCCGTCGTTTTGGTCGCTTACATGTCAACCCAGTAATCGTGCCCCACCCTAGCCTAGTCCCTAGGGTATCATGATACAATCAAGAGGGTTACCGGTGAAAAGGACCACGTAACTAGGGTTTCTAACGGGTTAAATATGGTTAACCCTACCCAATCAAGTTGGTTAAGTGTACCCAAGGTTCATGACTTAACCCTATCAACCCATCGTGTTTAATTGGTTAAGTATTCAAGTGGTCTATGGCTTAACCCTATCACGTGGCATTAATTAATTTAATGCACCCAACCTCTCACATTAGACCTTGTTTTGGTTACTAGTTAAGTCGGGCGGGTCCGGGTAGCTTTACACCACAACTTGGTCTAACCTCGGGTTTCAAGTGCGACATGACCAACTACTCACATTGGGTCCTATTGCTTGTAGCCACTAGTTAAGCCAGTAGGTTCTGGGTAGATTTATGCTACAAACTCAACCCAACCTCGAGTTGGCCATCCTCATGTTTTCTAGAAGTCATGTCCAAATTCATGTTTCAAGCATAATCACATGTCATATTTCATGTCACCTTTTCAAGTCATGTTTTTATGTCATTTTAGTTTACCCATAACGTAACCCCATCGCATGTGAGTTCGCATAAACGCAAATAGATCTCAAAAGGGGAAACTTAGAAGCATGACATAATAAGGTTTTGGGCCACAAGTTAAACATGGTGGCATATGAGGCAAAGGTGTTCATAAACTTGCATATTACATCATAGGCCTCAAAAAATGCATAATATCAACTTAAGAAAATAGGTGAAACATGATCATAAATGACATAGAATAGTGGCTAGTGATTCGCATATAACATCATATGCAAGATAACACAAGGTTTATAAGAGTTTCTATGTTGCTTTATGCAACATTTTCAATCAAAGCTCATACCTTTCTATGCATAAGGTAAAGGTGATAGCTTTACAAACATGCATAAAATAAATTTATGCATAACATGATAGGATCAAAGCACATATCATACTTAGGCCCAAACCCAACTTGCAACATGTCATATTTAACTTCATAGTTAGAATCTAAGAGTAGTATAGGGCTTACAATGCTATGAAGACTAGAGTAAATATAAAATAAGATTGAGACGAAGCCACACTAGCAAATCCGCAACCAAAGATGATAAACTCCACTTCAAGACTTGAGAACAAGAAGGAATAACCCCAAAGACAAAGAAAGATGGCTCTTTTACTTAAGAAAGATGGCTCCTTTATGACATAGATTGATTTGAGACACTCATGCTCTCATGAAGAAGGTGGAGGCCATGATTAGTGAACATTTGGGCAGCATTTAGTTGTAGGAATGATTAATGAAGGTTTAGGCTAGGTCTAGGGGTCTTTTTATAGAGATTAGGGGTAGTTTAGACCATAGGATTAACCCTAAAACGAATCTGAACCATTAACTCCCGTCAGAAACCAACAAAAGAGGACCCAACATGCCAAAATGGTGCACCAGAAATATTGGTCCGACCGGGGGGGGGGGGGGGGTCGACCCCTGGGTCGACATGGGTGTCGACCTATTGGGGGGGTCGACACTGGTGTCGACACCTATGTCGACCCTGCCTGGGCGGGAAAATTCCCGCCCAGTCTTTTTTGGCTGAAATTCGATTCTGAATTCGAATTCGAACTATTTTCGGGCTTAGAATTTTCTGAAAACTTCATTGGGCCATAACTTGGTCATACGGACTCCGTTTTTCGAAAACTCGGACTCTATTTCGCGTATTTTTCCGAGACGAACGCAATGGTACAGCCCGTTTCCCTTGATTCAGATTTTAACATTTAATTCTTCCCTGATTTATGTTATAACTTGTTATTCTAAATATGGGTTGTTACATAGGTCGGCCCACAACTGGTCTGTTTCTCACCTTGTCGCCTTCGTTTTCCCACTTCGTTCTTTTTTATTTATTTTGAACTGATTTATTCTATATTTACATATATGCTACTTATATGTATACAAACTTCTAACTCTTATATCTTTCTCATACGATGTCCGTTTTACGCAAACTCGGAGTCCATCTGAACCAGAATTCCAAGACGAACACAATGGTATAGTCCATTTTACTTAATTTTCAGTATTTAATTATGTATCTCTTTAGTTTATTAGTGTTCTTTAAATTTATGAGGTGTTACATATTTCTTATTCCAAACGCCAGTTAAAGAACCATTAAAGCCAATTATGCAACCTATGATTTGGAATTGCTTGCCGTGGTTTTGCTTTGAAGTTACGGAGATATCATCTTTCGGGAACTAAGTTTGAGCTCATTAACGATCATTAGTTGCTAAAGTATATATTAACTTAAAAGGATTTGAAATAGAGGAAGGTGAGAAGGATAGAGTTTCTATCTTCCTATGATCTTGACATTAATTACACTCTGGGGAAGACTAACATTGTATCTACTAATGAAATTTTGGTCGATCCATCTAAGATCAAAGCCATCAAAAATTGAAAGAGGCCTAAGGTTGTCACCGAGATTCTTAGCTTTCTGGGTGTAAAGGGTTATTATCACCGGCTAGTTTATGATTTTTCCCGCATTTTGCTGCCATCTCACTAGCCTCATCTAAAAAGAGTTCATTTTGTTTGGTCCGATCAATGTGAAGCATCCTTTCAGCAGTTAAAGGAGATTCTTACTCATGCTCCTATTCTGGTGTCTCCCAAAGGGAACCAAGATCTTGTTGTCCATACAAATTCTTATCATAGTGGTCTTAGAGCCATTCTTATGTAGAGGATTCGAACGAGGTTCGGTACGCTACCCATGATTTGTAGTTGCAGCCGTTGTCTTCACCAAGAAAATTTAGCAACATTATCTCTTGAGTGAGCAATTTATACTCTACATGAATCATAAATCGCCCAAATATCTATTCACTCGTAAGGAGCTTAACATGCGACAACAATGTTAGATCGAATTCCTTGCTTTATATGACTTCAATATTCAGTATACCCAAAGAAGGGTAATCAAGTTGCCGACGCCTTAAGACATAAGCACTCAACTATTATTTCCATGATGCTTGCTGAATGAAAAGATCTTGAGCTTCTATCTTTATGTGACATTCGTTATCATGCTTCTACACCATATTCTTCTATTATATTATGTAGCTTTGAAGCTTGACCATCTCTTTCAAAGTGGGTCGTCGAGGCTCAACGGTAAGATTCTAACATCCACTACAACAAAAAATACTATATTACAACTGTCACAAAATGCCAGTTGTAATAATGGTTCTTTACAACTGTCCCTTTCTAAAAGTTGTAATAAACATATTTTTAACAACTCTTTTATTTTGCCACTTGTAATAGATGCCTATTACAACATTTCTTTTTTGTAAGTTGTAATAGATGCCTATGTTTAACAACTCTTACTCTTTTCCAATTTGTAATAGAATCATAGATGTTTATTACAACATTTCATTTTTAAATAATAATGATTAATAAAAGCTAAATAATAAATTATAATCACTATTGAATAATAATAATTAATTTGAAATGTGAAATAACTAATATTGACAATTAACATTAAACAAATTATAATGGATATAATAATAATAACTAATAATTTGAATAGTATTAATAATTTTAAATATGTAATAACTAATAAAAAGTTAATAACTAGTAACATATACATAGCAATTAACTTTTAATAATTAAAATATTTTACTTCTATAAAATAATAATTAAATGACAATAATTTTGTCTATTAATTTACATACAAAAATTAAGTACAGTTTTATTTGCACTCAAACGAACAATAATCGAATGCAAGTGTGACCATATTCGCATTTGTATTTGTTTTTCCAATATCAAATAATTTTTATTTTTCGAATACGAATACCAATGAATTTTAAATTTTTTATTATCGAATGTTATATGGTAGGGCACATAACTTCCCTTTTGGCTCCAAATCCAAATTTCCCTTTGGCTCTGAAACTAAATTTCCCTTTGGCTCCAAAATGAAATTTTTGGGCTCACGACCAATATTTTCCTATATAATTTTCCAAAATGAAATCATCTGCTTCCTTTCTTCTTTCTGGATCTCAACCTCCCATGTCCTCCTTCTGATGCCTCCCACCTTGATATTCCTCTTTCCATCCTTCTATATCCACATCGATAGATTTTTCTCTTTAGTCTCCATTTTATTTTTTGTATTTCTCTGTCTGTTGCTTTTCGCTGCCACCTTAAAAACCCTAAATTTTTATCGTGAATTTTCTTTTGGCCTCTTTTCTCCTTCGCTTTCGTAGCCACTTTAACCCTTTCATCCGATGTTATCTAATTTCCTTTTCCCATCTTGATGTACTCACAAAACCATAAGTCATGGTTAGAAATGGTGGGATGGATTCAGGTTAGGGTTTTGCTATAGTTTGGGTTCACGGAGTTTGATCTATTCGTTCACACAGCTGGTGTGGATTGGGTCAATCAGTCTTGGCCTGGAGGTGAACGCTAGGAAGAGGAAGAGGTCGTTGGTAGTGGCATGCGGTTTAGTGGAGTTTGATCTATTCATTCGGGCAGCTAATGAGGATTGGGTCAATCGGTCTTTGCCTGGAGGTGAACGCCAGGAAGAGGAAGAGATCATTGGCAGTGACATGCGGTCCAATGGAGTTTGATCTGCTCATTTATGCAGTTGATGAGGATTAGGTCAATCGGTCATGTGGCTTTTGCTCATTTTTCTTATCTAATACAGAATCAGTCCATTTTGTTTGATGGTAAAATCAAGGCTGATGATCCATCTATGTTCTTCAAAAATTATCCCTTGAAATAGACCTAAGTTGTTCATGTAAGTTTTCCATGATTATTATTTCAAACTTTTAATTGCATACAATTAATATGTTAGCAATATAATTATTAATTTCCTAGAACAATATTGGGGAATTTTTTTTTGCACCAACTTAGAAAAAATATGGGCTAAATTCATAAATATATGAACTTGACTTGTATATGCCTAGGTGATTCTCCAGGAATGAATACTGTAAATATTTTGACTACTGAAGAAGAAAGGGGGAAAAAGGAAAAAAAATATTAAGGGAGAGAGGTGCTTAAATCTAACCATGAAATTTTTCTGTTGAGTTTTAGAGGCACATAGGACAGGCGCAGATCATCAATGTATGTTATTTGGTGATATCTACAAACATGATATGATATAACATAACTAAATTTTCATTTATAGCAACTCCCGGCCTTTCTCGTCCTATTAACAATGTCCAACATAACTGCTGATGTAATATGTGGAAGTCCGCATGATTATATTATATTCCTTTTGTTTATAATGAAAAATGATTTATGTCAACGAATACGTGTTGAAGTGTCAAATTTATAATATTTACAGAATGATAACACAATAAACGTGTTTCTACCGATGTTATCATGATCGGACCGTCAATCAAATCGTGATGTCCCAAGGTTTAAGGTTTTCAAGGTCCGACCGGTTGAACCGTCAGAATCGTGTATGTTATTTTTTGATAAAAATTAAAAAATAAAGATTCAACATGTACACAAACTGCAAATAAAGTTAACATACGGTGCAAACTGCAAATAAAATTAACAAAATTTAAGGGTTTAACTGCAAATAAGCATGATTTCTGCTGTCATCCTTGTCTTCTCCATTCGTACTCCTCTTCTCCTCTGTTTTTAATGCCACCAAAATCAGAAAATACCTTAAATAAACTTTCTAAACCTCAAATCAATCAGATTGAATGACCGATTTTCAGATTCTGCTCACTAAATTAGGGTTTGATCAGTCCAATGGCAGTTCGATGTACATTTTGGTCCAACTCTGCTCTCAGCTGTCTTCATCGTTGGCCAATGGTTAGCCGCGGTCGAACCTTCGGCCGAGTCCGGTCTTCCTAACATTGGTTTCTACCATAACTATGTATAATAGTTGTAGTATGTATCACTACAACGATGCTTAACGGTTGTAGTAAGTATTACTACAACCGTGCATAACAATTGTAAAAGATTTAATCTATTACAACTTCTTAATATACGATGGTGTAATCAAAGTTGTAAAAAGTCTTTTACAACTGTTTTACACTGTTGTAATATGGTGATTACGTTGTTGTGATCCCTTCTCTTATAGGGAAATGAAAGTCTGAATCCTGTGATGACATGCTGATGAGGGATTTCAGCATTGATAGTAGTGGTTATCTCCATTACAAGGTTATATTAGTCCTACCTTCTATTCCAGAGCTTAGGCAAGACATTTTTTCTAAGTGACATCGTACTAAGTATATGGTTACTCGGACAGCAGCAAGACGTATGTTGATATGTGTCACTTGTATTACTAGGATGACATAAAGCGAGATGTGGCAAGTTACTAACTAATCACATGACTTATCAGCTCATGAAATTCGAGCATCGATGACTTAGCAATCTACTACAGACTCTTGAGGTTCTGATGTGGAAGTGGGGACAAATTTCCATGGATTTGGTTGATGGCATACCTCGTTCTAGGTCAGGCCATGCTAGTATTTGAGTGATTGTGGACTGACGTACTAAGTCACCCATTTTCTTTCTATCTCATCGAGAAGGACAACTTCATCTCTTTCGAGGCTCTATATTAAGAAAAATGTGCGATTGTATGGTATTCCAAGCTCAATTGTTTATGATTGTGATCCACTTTAAATGAGCCATTTCCAAAAGAGCCTTTAGTTGGGTTTGGGTACAAAGCTAAATTACAGCACACCTTACCACCCATAGTCTGATGGACAGGCTGAGCGGGTGAATCATATCTTGAAGGATCTTCTTCAAGCCTGTATTCCTAATTTTGGAGGTATCTGGGAGGATCGTATCCCACTGGTTGAGTTCACATGTAATAATACCTACTAATCTTTCATCGGCATGGCTCTATTTAAGGCTTTATATGATAGACCATGTCATTCTTGATTTTGTTAGCTTTGGGTCTGGGGAAAACTTATTATAGACCTCGATTCTGGTTGTGAACCTTCATAGAAAATCATTTTTATCAAAGAAAGAATAAAAGATGCTCAGAGTCACCAAAAATCATATGCATACAACCATAGGAAATCAACTGAATTCTCTATTGGTGATTCAGTCAATATTTGTACATCTCCATTAAAGGTGATAGTACGATTCAACAAGGCAGGGAAGTTGGCTCCTCATTATATTGGGTCGTTCCCTATTACAGAGTGTCTTTGTCCCGTGGCTTATAGAGTAGCACTAACAGATCAATTTTCAGGAGTTCATAACATGTTCCACATCTTTCAGTTAAGGATGTGTTAAGGAGACTCTGATTTCGTGCTTGATTATCGTGTTCTTGAGCAGCTTGAGGTTTCACTCGATATACCATTCATGCATCGCCCCATGCATGTTCTTGCTTCAGAGAAAAAGTGCCTTTGGAATAAGAATATACCACTCTAAAAGATTCAATGGTCGGAGAAACCGAATGATTGTACTTGGGAAACTAAAGAGTTCATTGAGCGTGCATATCTCGATTTATTATCTTTAGATCATAAGGACGAGAAATTTATAAAATCAATCTTATCTTATCATTACATATCCTTTGTCTTGATGAAATATATTAATTGCTACGATTTTTCCTTTTGGAAATTGTGGGGCCTCCATTTATATAAAGGATAGTTTGTAATAATCCTGATTTCATATAAACACTTGTAGATGATTAAATGGGTTATTAGGTAAAGATTAAACTAGATTTGGGGAGGTTAACTCATGAAATCCTTAAGTTGTATAAATTTAGGATTTTAGATTTAAAAATGAAAACTTGAATGGATTGCAAATAAATTATGTTAAAATGCAATACAATCCAACATCTAGTAATAAACAATGAAAATAACTATAATATGGAGATTTTTACCTTGAGATCATAGTTTGGAAATTTATTAAGTTTAGAAATAACTTTTGTGCCAAACTTAACTAATTATACAAGAATTAGTTGGAAATACTTAATAAACAAAACGTAAAATTTTAAAGTTGGATTGTGAAATAAAATCTAAACAAGCACAAAATCAAATTATGTGAAACTTTATAGTTTAAACTATAAGTGTTTAAGAGATATGACTACACTTATGTGTTTAAATTTCAAATTTGAGTAATAAATGTTGAATTTTGATATAGATGGGAAATTTTAACTTGTAAATCAAACAACAAAATGGAAATATTGGTTAAAAACCAATATTAAAGTGCTAAAAATAATATTACGTGAAATTTGGGGTTTAACTTAACAAGAAGATGTGATTTATGTAATATTTAAACTTAAAAAAAAAGTAGGAATTGGTGAATAATGCGAAAAACACATAAGATTGCTTCGAAAATGTAAATTTGAACATAACTTAAATAGATTGATGCTGAAATAGGTTATAAATATTTGTAATAAGTTGTGTGACTTTTATAAAACTATAAAAATTGTAAAAGTGACAGGTTTAACTAAAAATAAAATAAACGGCAATTTTGTTGAAAAGGTGATCTTTGGTGTGCTACTATAAAAGGATGTTTAAATTGTATGCGAGAAGGTTTAAACTTGTAAATTAGTAAAAAAAAATTAACCTAAGAAATTCTTATAAATAGTTTGGTGTAAAGCTTATATTTTTACGACTCTAAAGTATGGAAATAATTAAATAGGGAGGGCTATAGTGTGCTGATCCCACTAATTATTCTTAACTAAGTGATTAAGGGTTAAGTAAGGTTTGGTTTTCTTTAATTTCCTAATTTACTAAGGAGAATTCTGAAAGTTTCCTAAGAAAACGAAGAGTTTCATTCTTTTCTTCTTATAGAAAAAGAACATCTTCTTCCTCCTCATGCTAGTTATTAAAGCCAAATCCTCCTCCAAAACTTAAAATTTAATAACCTATATTAAATTGAAATGTGTAGGATCAAGTTGTGGTCATTCCTACAATTAATCACTATGAAATCTAGGAATAAGTCCATCTTTATTTTGAGAATTCACATTACTATAATGGTTTTTAGGCAACAAAGAACCTCTTTCAGGCCAAAGTTTGGATTTTGCTCAAATTTCCTTATTGTATTTGCTATAGACCTATAAAAAGGTGAGTAAGCTCTCACTCACTCTAGCTGAACATAGTTTTTCCTATATGTTGTGTTGTATGAATTGATTTTTACCTTTGTAAACTCAAGTTTTGTTAAGGAGAAAACTTCTAGCCTTAAATTTGTTTGAGTCTGTCTTTGAGAGTGAATTACTCTCTATTTTTGTGATCGTTTGTTGTGTTTTCTTTTATTGTTTGTAGCCTGAGTTTTATACTTCATATCTGTGAAAATAAGTAACCTGAAATCACCTAAATGTGATTTGAAAACTAGCCCAAAGTTTAGATCGAACAAGGAAGAATTAATTTGGAAATCCGCGTAGCCTACGTCGACACAGAGAACAACCATGTTGACAAATGTATCGACACAAGGGTTACCTATGTCGACGTAAGTAGTTGGAATTGCACAGGCAATTATCGTTGTTTCCTTGTGTTCCTGAGCCCATTTTGGTGAGTTCCTTTGGTTGTTTAATGGTTTTTATGGTGAATTTAGCGAAGATTTTAATGATGCTTTGATCATGTTCTAGGACAAATCAAAAGTATATAGAATCTGTAATTTAAATCATGAATTTCATGTCGATTTCTTGTGAATTCCGTGAGTTTCTTTGCGACATCGCGCACATTTATACGATGATTTTTGAAAAGAGATTTTCTTGTACAATTATCATAAGCTTTGAGACAAATATAATTTTCTCTGTTTTGGTTTTATAAAAGTAAATCATCTCAAGGCAATAGTAAAAATAATATTTTCTAAATATAAAGATATTAATGAAATAATCCAATTATTTTATTAAATCTATTTACTTAAACTATTTGTTTTTTAATATAAAATAACATATTTTCACATACTTCAAGAAAGCGAGGTTCTGATTTAAACGATTTAATTAATCATGTGGTATGAGACATATAGATTAGTTATACTAGTTAATTTCTAACTTGACAATCGAAGATATTTGTTGTTTCTAGTGTGAAGTGGGCTAGCTTATAGTAAATCAAGTAGTGAAAACGTATGGTATAGGATGTATTGTTTTCATTGTTTGGATTACTTTTTGTGAGTCTGTAACACATTTTTTGTTGTTTGTATGTGCCAGTACTCTCTTTAGGGGAAGGATAGACTTGGGAGGAGTCTTATATGCATATTAATTTCACTAGGAGGTCAAGATACATTCGGTGGGGGTCGTAGTGAAGGCACCCGAATACGTCTATAGTACTTGGCATAAGCTCAGGAGGAGCTCATTTGTGAAGCACATCCAATAATTTATGTTGTTTTGGATCCACTTTGTGGTTTTGGGGATTTTGGTGTTTGTGATGTTTTGGATCCATCTTTGGTGATATACTATAATGAATTTGCATTATGGCCTTACGTCTAATTTGAAAATTTAAGATTTGTGATCATTTCTGAGGAGTTAAACTCTTGTGAGTTTATTATGCAGAATCTGGAGTACACGATGATATTTTAGTGTATGTATCTAATGATTTTCTGGTTTATAAGATATGGTGGTGTCTAGCTCAAAGCTAGCGCTTATAGATCATAGTGAATTTCCTTATATCAATATCATGTTGCTTGTGACCTTATTCTATATACAATATTTAACTTACTCTTCTCATGGTACGAAGTGTTTCCCTTGTCTGAACTTATATAATTGTCATATAATCATCCTTTCAGCTAGATTAATCCATGTACTTGTTGCTCGGGTCAGAACGGATTCCGATTAGGTTTCTTGGATTATCTTAGCTATGTCATCATGGACACTCACGGGTCAAACCGAGTTGCAGGTTTGGTTCCTTGGATTATCTTAACTATCTCATTGTGGACACTCTACCTACTTTTGGAATAGATTGCATAGTTTTTATGTCGCATATTTTGGATAGTTTCGACTCATTATGCATAGTCTTTTGATGGGGGACTTGATGTATATTTGTATATGGTGACTATATCACCTTTTTGTACCATAATATGTATTGATATATATATATATATATATATATATATATGACCGTATTGACTGTTCTGTGATTTGTACTATATATATTGTGTTTTGTTCTGAATAGACCATGTAGCCACTATAGTAATGCATTTGACGAGTTAAGTGTGTCAATCCTCCTGAGGTAAGAAAAAAATTATGGAACATTTTCAACATAATTAATATTATTTAATACAAGATCATAGATGGTCGCTCCTAAATGGCCTTATTCTCCATATTAGCAACTGACATTACTCATTAATGCTTTTTGCAAATATGGGTCTCGGGATAGGGCGTCACAATTTGGTATCAGAGCTGAATTCAGAACAAAATGTGATAACACAAAGAATAGTATATATGATACAATATATTGAAGTATAATACGAATGAAACATCATCCCTATTCTAAGTTGTCTTTAACCTCGTTTCTTAATCTTTTAATATCCTTTGAGGGTAAATATGAGTGACAACATGTCTAGGAATTTTTTTTAAATTTTGTAGTATTCCTTATTTAATGAACTATTGAAATATCATACCCCTGTGAATAATCCTATCTTATTTTCTAATTTTAACTTATGGCTAGAGATGATTTAGATCGACCCTCAAGAGCTGAGACGTCCAGTGGCTCATGTCCTGAAGGGGTATATATGTCCATTGAGAAGATTGTTGAGGTTATTAGGAGAACCAAGCCTCCTGCTCCTAAATTATCTTCTCTTTCATGCAAATCCACATTTGTGCATCTATGTAGAGATTTCACACATTTAAGTGGCAAGATTTTCAAAGGCTCGGAGTCAGTTCTTGATGTTCAAGCTCAGATCCATGCGTGTGAGTGATATTTACTCATCAATGCTCTTTGCTAATATAGATCTCGTGGTGGGACGCCACAACAAGTATCTCCATAATCCATCTCTGATGGTTTAGACTGTTTTGTTGGAGAGTTTGGACATCGGGCCGAATCTTGCAGTTGAGAGGAGCGACATCATATTGTAGATCGAGATACAAGAAGTTGATGAGGAAGTCGGTCAACCTGGTCAAAGTGCAATGGAGTATTGATGATCGGGATTGTACCTGAGAAATGGAGGCGAGCACTCGTGCTTCGAATCTGGAATTTTTTGCTCTAGGTATTAATCATTTAAATCTATCTTATCTTTTTGTCTACTTTTACTCTTCTGTCTGGATCCTTTTTGGGGCAAAAAGTTTTGTGTAGGGGAGAGTTTAACAACCCGCATATTTGAACAAACTTAATTAGAATTATCATTTGAATTTAAGTTATCTTTTGAAATTTAAATTTAAATGATGAATTTATAATGTTGAGTGACATGTTTGAACACTTTTATCAAAATAAAATATTTTCAATTTTTGGTCAAATTTTATCAAAGTTTGGATTTTGGTTGAAAATTTAAAACTTGTAAATTCAAAAAAGAAATATGATTCTAGATGAAATTCTAAGATGATCACAATTTTTCATTTCATTAAAATTGGAGTTTCATTGCTTCGAATTTACATTGTGAAAATGTGTAAAAATGACAGTGATTATATGTGTTTATTTTGTTCCTTCTCTATGTTCTTTTTTATATTATCTCTCGCTTCTTGAGAAATCTTTAAACATTCCCACATCATGCCTTGTCATAATTTTTATGTTTGAATTTCAAAGGACTTCTGAAGAAATAAAATACAAATTATTTTCTTAAACTTCTCGTTTTTATTTCCCCAAAGCTTTTGTTTGTCATTCTCCTTCTTCTCCGTAAGTCCTTCTCCCTCTTCTCCATGGGTATAAATTCTTTGTAATTTATTATATTCTTATTTCGTTTTCTTTTTTCCTTTCTCTATACAAATTTTTCAACCTACTTTTGCATCCACTCTCCCCTCTACCCTTGGCCGCAGCTTCTATGGGTCCCAACGCTGCTACCCACTCCTCATTCAGTCGACTGGCCAACCACCCCTCTGACCAAGCTACCCTTTTAGCTCAAAACCTCCAGCCCTAAAAACCCTAACCTTAGATCCCTAAAAACCCTAACCCTAGCGTTACCTAAAAATCTAACCCCCTTCTCTACCCTATACCGTACTCTAGCCACCACCTCCGACCTCCCTGCCCTCTGACCACCATATGAAACCCTAAGCCCAACCCAACCCCCTTCAAGCCGCAACCAAGTTCTTCTTATCCCCTCCTTTATTCAAAGAAGAAGAAAAAGGTTTTTTCTAAAAGTTTTTCGTTGAGTTGAATCTGATTCATTTCTACTTAAATTTGGTTTGAGGAAGAGTTTGCATCATTTTGTGCTTGTCATAATTCTTTTGCTAGCTATGAAAGGTGAGAATCACTCATGAATTACATACTTATGTTTAGGTGAATAAACAACAATTGAAATGTCATATAAATGTTTGTGTTGATTTACGATATGTTAGTTATTATTATGCAAATTATGATATGCTAGTATTGACCATGACATAATACTATACTTGTAACAACCTGGATTTTCAGGACAAATTTAAAAAAATCATTTTGACAATTTTAATGCATTTTGAATATATAAAATGATTTATTTTAAATAATAACGATTTAAAATTTATTTAAATCGAAGTCAGAAAGTATAAATTTATTTTAATTATAAAACGAGCCTGAAATGGCGCGATAGTTTGAAAATTCGATTTCAAACTTCAAATGAATATACAGGATTCAAAATAAATCGGATTTCAGTAAAACCATAAATATTTGAATCTACTCGATTATATCTTTCTAATAAATGTGTAGAACTGACATTTCATAATATAAATTGAAAGTTATGTCCAGTTTAAAATTTGAAATAGTCGCTATAGAATTTATATATATTTTAATTAAATATATAACCCTTAAAAATAGCCATTTTGCAAACGAACTCCGTTTTCAACGAAACCACTTTTGTTGGATTTGGAATGTCAAATTATTGCTAGATTACAATTTTCATAATTTTCGGAAATGATATGTGAGCGTGGCGAATTTTAATGTGTTTGGAACTTTCAATTTGAATTTAATTGACTGGAAATTGGCCATTTTTCAAACGGTCTCCAAATTCAACGAAATTAGTTTTGTTAGGACCGTATCATCAAAACATAGCTAGATTTATTTTTCTGGAATTTTTGGAGTCAGTGGGTGGCCCCGGTACGTTTAAATTCAATATATACCGATTTATATTTTAATTTTGATGAAAACTGATCAAAACAGTCGAATTGGCTTACGAAGCATATTCCATTGTGTCAGAAATAGGGGTATTTAGCTGGGGGCTGCAGTCTTTGGGTTTGATTTGGAGTTCATATTGGTAAACATGGAGTTTTAAAATTAAAAGAATTAAATATAATTAAATATAATTATATAAATACCCCCACCCTCTCTCTGAAAACCCTAGCCGCCATCAGTTATTTCAAGGGCCAGAAATGCTCCAAACTTCATGCCCAAAAATCTCCAAATCGGTTCAATAGAAATCGAAACTCATGAAGGGAAATCGGAAGAGATTTTTACAATCTTCCTATCCATACCAGAATGATCATCGATAGTGTTGAAATGAATTCAATTTTGGGTCAGAAACATCCACCGTTTGAACTGGAAATCCGGCGTGAGGGCTCCTACGAGTTGGCCAACGGTAGGCGCATTGGTAGAACTCACGAAGCTAGATAGGGTGGCACTATCAGATCCGGTCCAGGTGCGAAGTTGAGGCAGCGAAGTCGAACCCTAGGGGATAAACGATTGTTAACGACGACGGCTAGATTTGAAAGGAAGGGTAAGAAAGGAAATTAGTTAAATTAATTATGTTTTAATTATTCCAAAATGTAATAAACACGTTAAATGCTATAACTTTGTCGTACGAGGTCAAAATCCGATGAAACAAGTTGCGGTTGATTCGTATTAGCGAACTCTGCAACATGGAACTGACCAGAACACGTTAGAATTTCAGGCAAATTCAAATCCAAACCGTCCAATAAAGAACGATGGATTGGAAACTGAAAGTGAGAACTCTCTCTCACTCAAATTATTTTACAGTTATTACGTCCTAGGTTGCAGATGGGGCTTAGTAGCTCCTGACACTATTTTTTGTACAAACCATGGTTGATTGTTCGTTTGAATTGTGATTGGGATTATTCTTGATTGAATTGTTGTATATGAAATTATTTATATAAAATTATCATGAAATGAAATTAGAATAAATATTCATTTACAAATCAAGACGGTTTGTTTATGTACACCTATTTATCTGATGTGGATTGGGACAATAATTTTTACACAACGCCCAACTACACAAATAATAATCCATATATGTTGTTCGAAAACCCTACATGGGTATCGAGATGATATTTTCCATACACTGATCCCAATAATTAGTGGTATGTCAATCGATGGGTTAACAGGCTGTGATGAGTGTTAATTATTTATTTTAATGCTTATACAGTTATAAATTGCACTCTAGATGATGTTTGAATGTTGAATGATTATTTATCATTATTGTTGAATACATGCGATGTATGAAATCCATATAACTGAGATTATATGGTAATTGATTGAGTCGCATTCCGATTCAGAAAATAAGGAATATTTTAAAATAACGGATATTTTAAAATAATGAATATTTTGAAATAATATCAGTGAATAATCAAAATATGATTTTGATGTCCGATTTTGGATGGACATGAAAATATTGAAATATATAAAGCCGATTTAAGTAGTAAACGCCATTTTTACCCCGAACGGGTTTGTCAATCAATTTTATTCATTTTAAAATAAATATCGAAAAGAAGTGATTTCAAAATCTAATATGTTTGAAAATATTATCATTTTAAAATTATAACGATATAGAATATTCAATTTTTATTTAAAATTGAAAATGAAGCTGAAATCATTTTAAAATGAATTTATAATATTTTATAAAATACGTTTTAAATGGAAATCGACGATATAATATATATATATATATATATATATATTACATATATATATTTAATGGCCGGAATAAAACGCGCCGCTCAGCGACCATTCGCGAATTTCGACCATTAACTTCAAATGGACATAATGGGAGATCCGATCGTCGGATTCTCCTAAAACCAGAACCGTTGGTTTCATATCAAAAAGAGATTTCCAACGGATATAAGAGATTTAAATTTGAATGGTCGGATTTTAAGATATATCTAAATCAAATTCAGAAAAGGTCGATATGGATGCAGTTCGGTGGTCGTTATTGGAAAAAGGCCGAAATGCCGATATTAAAATTACTAAGAATATGGGAAAATTATCTAAAATCATAATAAATGATTTGAAAAGAATTTGGATGAAAAATTCCAGTTTTGAAAAGATAAAACTGTATTTTTATCGAAAAGAACTAGTTAAAAACTAGAATAAAAATCCAATTATTTTTAGGAATAATAAAATGGATTTGTAAATGGGGTTTAAAATAACTAGAATTTTCCAACTAATAAATTCGAATGGATTTGAAATGGAAATTATCTTCGGATATTTCGATATTGGATTTCGTGATTATACGGATATTGTTGAGGAATTTGGAAGATAAATATATTGGTATTCCCAATACGATATTTGTTGATTTCATAATTTGATATTGAATATAAGCCGTTATAATTTCTACGCAAAGCCTTGTATTTAATATCAAATTGGATTTTAGGTTTGTCATGAATGGTGTCTTTATTAACACTATTCTTAAACCCCGTTGAGAAAAGAATGAATCTTTTAAATAAGATTTAGTGAAATGGACCATTAATTAATATTTAATTGGATTTGAATTGAAATTGGATTTTTGGGTTTATCGTGAATGGCGTTTTAAATAACACTTGTTCTTTAACTCAATTAACAGTTAAGAGATGATCCGGAATTTATAAATCTTTTTATTAAGATTTAATGGAAATTTTCCAAAGTAAAGTTTTCCAATTTAAAATATTAAATTGGAATTGAATGGAATTTGATTTGGTAATAATCGAGATGAGTTTCTTTAAAGGAAGACCGTTACTATATATGGAATTTAAAAGGCTTTGCCGTTATTCCACTTATAGTATTAATTTGATACGGAAATTTATATCGATTATATACTATTATGATTTCTGTGAAGATTCCATTTTGATGGAAGTTGATTTTGGGTTTATTATGAACTATGTTTTAAATGACATTGGTTCTTTAACCTGGTAAATTATAGGATTAATTTTCCTTAAAGTTGAATGATCATAAAGTAATGGTTTATGATATTAAAACCAAGTTGGAGTTTTAATGAATCTTTAATTAGATTGAAAAGTTAATGTGATAGTTAAATTTGCCAAATTTGAGAAGTAATTAAGAATGGAGTACCACTCGTTTTACTCCAGGCGATAGTTAAATCTTTCATAGATTTGAACGTGAAATGGTAAACAAATTTACTGATAACACCGTGGGTGTTAGATATGGAGTATTACCAGTTTTTCTCCATGGGATGAATAGGTTGGGATTGGGATTAATAAATAAATGATTACTTCGGTAAAGTTCACTAATCCTAACTAGTTGATAAACCTTAATTTGGTTTAGAATTGTGAAAGGATAAAATCTAATCTTTTGAATTGATATCAAAAAGGAAGATTAAAGAATAAATTTAAAATAATTTATCTTTGATAAAATTAATGGACACTTTTCCCTAAAGATGAGAATATTTGAATAAAAGAATAATCTAGATTGGAATGGGGTGTATGATGTGTTTTTATAGCACTTGATTATTGATTATAAAATACACGAGTTATTCGAAAAGACCGAATTTAATCCATTCTGAATAATTCGTACGACGACTAAAAGTCGACGAAGAAGACGGTGGTTGAAGACCGTACATTTTCACATCATTTGGATGATTATTGATGTATTGATTGGGTTGTACTCCCAAGACGAGGTAATAAGTGATGATCGTCCATACGTACTTGGAGATCGACCGGATATGCAAGGGCCTCTCTCTTATTGGACATATAGGACGAGGAATAAGATGCCTATGATTTCGTTTAGACCCATAATGGACTTGAAAATGGATGGTCTATCTGACATTGATTCCTTTATACTATATTCGTTGACCTCTGCTAAATATGTATATGTTTGATAGCGGAGAATTTATCTCTTGCTTAACACACTTCTCTAAGACGTACGAGCTTAGAGGTTATACATTGGTGGAAATCAGTGGTACGGTATGGATTAACAGTGTGGCATGCTGAGATGCAAATGATCAAGGCTTTTGTTGAAAAACAGAGCCTTGTGGTTGGTGATCAAAGCACAGCTTTAATTAGCATAGCTTTGTGTAGCGTTAATTCGCAAGCTTCACACCCCGGTATGAACAAGAAACGGGATAAGGGACCATAAGGAAATGGACATATTTTAGTTCTAGCTACAGGTAATGTCATGGTATGGAGCCCATACATTTTACTCATGTGGATGTTGGAAAATTTATTGATGGAAAGAGAGGTACCTTGGATATGATTTGAGTCCCTAGTGGCTCTAGAGTGATCGAAATTACTGACCCATTTCGTAGGTTCGACAGAACCGGCTGACATATAGATTATGGTATTACTAATCATCAACGGATGACCGACCCTGCCGTTTCCAAGGGCTCGCCAGCGTCCGAGTTCTAAGGCACTTGCTAGTGTGTCTCGAAATCGGTGTGGATGATCCCTTGCCTCAGTTCATAGATGGAAACCCAATTTTCAATACGTAATTTTACAGTTTTAGTTGTAAACCTATATGACGACGTAATATAAAGGTACCTACGCCGCATATGATTGATACATTTATATTTGAAGTTGATTTCTTCACTTATAGTAATAATAAAATATGAAATTACACGTATCAAGCATATTTGGCTATTATAAGGGAAAACTCTATCCACGACTGCGTTCATTGTCTGATGGGACCTGAGTCTTAGAATAGCTCCATTTTTCTCTTTAGCATTGCCTGTTATTTTTATGCACTGGTATTCGTGGGGGAAAAACCCATTCCGTGTTATACGGCGTGTTCCCGTGAATTACCTAACTTTAAAATAAAAGCTAATAACTGTTTTAGTTCTCACACCAGTCCCCTGACTGATCTGGAGTTTATTGTTTTAACCTAAACTCTAGGTGCCCATATTTTCCATACAGGAAGTCATTAGTTTCGATTTTTCATATTTCTGTTTTTCAAGATCCTGGTTTACAGCTGGAACTATATTCGGAAAGCTTTGTATCCGTATATCTCTTTCAGTTGTGGTTGTAGATGATTTCCATTGTACATTATTCTTATGTATTATATTTTCCACTGTTTAGAAATTGTAAATCTCTGATATTTTATGTTGTAATATTTATTCATACTCTGATATGTTCTTGTTCTCTAATGTAAATTGTTGTAATAGCAGTGAAATGTTCTATTGTTCGTGTTCTGATTTGTTGTGTTCTCAATTCATTCTGGGCTTTCCCGTAAGGGCGAGTTTGGTTCGTCTCAGTTTGATATCAGAGCTTTGGTTTTACAAAGCTCGAGAACAAGGCATATTAGAACCGAACGAAAGAATTCATCAGAGATTGGATTAGTAATATCCAATGATAATAACTCATTAGATATAGGATCAGTAGTATCCTAGAATGAGTTTCAAAGAGTGTTATTTTTAAAATAAAAATGAAAACAAATTTTGTTTTGAAATTTAAACCTTATTATACATATGTGAGTATTTTATTTTAAATTGATTTTGGATTATCGGGTATATATAGATTTTAATATACGTCTGATCCACGTGTATACGAAGTCTCAAAGATATTGGATGGATATAGAATCACACTCTTGTCGCTCGGGGATAATTCTGTTGATGCCCGGGCATCATCTGCATTTATGTTCGAGTTTCGAAAGTGGGATACCTATATGTTTCCAATTAACTGGTGTGAGAACCAAAACTAGATAGGGTTAATATTTGCGATTTGACACTAAAAATATGATTTTTGAATATATATACCAAAGTTATATGTTTTGGAAATTTAATTCACAAATTGATTGTTGGTTGTGTTGTTTGATTATTAGTATAACTAATAAAAATATTGGAATGATAATTAATTTAGCCAATAAGAGAACGAAAGGTAAATTAAGTCAAATAGAATCAAAATATTGAACTGAATTGAAAATTGATTGGAATTGCATACATATGTGCATGTATATATATATTGAACAGGTCATAGCATGGAAGCTAAGAAGAGGAATAAAATTGTATGCCCGACAAATAGGTACATGTTTATTGTATTTATTGGGTTTTTGATGATTTTATGACCCGATTGGCTTTTTCTTTTTGGTTGATGAGGGCCCTGTAAGGCAAGTTGCGGTTTTAAATATCAACCCGTACAAAGGAGACCATGGAGAATTTTTTTGAAAATTTAGGGTGTTATCCAAATTTTTAAGAAATTTGAAAATTCTTAGAAACTGAAAAGTTGAAGAATGAAAGTAAAGTTTGTTAGTTAAACAACTTTTAGCTCCGTTCCTTTTCGAGGACGAAAAGATTTTATGTGGGGGAGATTGTAACAACCCGGATTTTCAGAACCAATTAAAATTATACATTTTGGCAATTTTAATGCATTTTTAATATTTAAAATGATTTATTTTAAATAATAATGATTTAAAATTTATTTAAATTGAAGTTAGAATGTATAAATTTATTTTAATTATAAAACGAGCCTGAAATGGCGCGGTTGTAAAGAAAATTCGATTTTAAACTTCAAATGAATATACAGGATTCAAAATAAATCGGATTTCATCAAAACCAGAAACATTTGAATTTGTTTAGTCATATCTTTCTAACGAATGTTAAAAACTGATATTTCATAATATAAATTGAAAGTTATGTCCATTTTAAAATTTGAAATAGTCACTGTAAAATGTATATATTTTTAATTAAATATAAAGCCCTTAAATAGACATTTTGCAAATGACCTCCATTTTCGATAAAATCACTTTCGTTGGATCCAGAATATCAAATTATTGCTAGATTTCTATTTTCATAATTTTTGGAATTGAAATGTGAGCGTGGCTAATTTAAACATGTTTGGTGCATTCAATTTGAACTTAATTGACTGAAAATTGGACCTTTTTCAAACGGTCTCCAAATTTGACGAAATTTGTTTTGTTAGGACCGTATCGTCAAAACATAGCTAGATTTATTTTTCTGGAATTTTTGGAGTCAGTATGTGGCCTGGTATATTAAAATGTACGTTTAAATTCAATATATACTGATTTATATTTCAATTTTGATGAAAACTGACCAAAACTGTCGAATTGGCGTACGAAGCATATTCCATTGTGCCCGGAGTGGGGGTATTTAGCTAGGGGCGGCAGTCGTCGGGTTTGATTTGGAGTTCGTATAGGTAAACATGGAATTTTAAAATTAAAAGAATTAAATATAATAAAATAATAATTATATAAATATCCCCACCCTCTCTCTGAAAACCCTAGCCGCCGTCAGTTCTTTCGAGGGCCAGAAATGCTCCAAACTTCACGCCTAAAAATCTCCAAATCAGTTCAACAGAATTTGAAACTCATGAAGGGAAATCGGAAGACATTTTTACGATCTTCCTATACGTACCAAAATGATCGTCGATGGTGCTGAAATGAATTTGATTTTGGGTCAGAAACATCTGCCGTTCGAACTGAAAATCCAGCGTGAGGGCCCCACCGAGTTGGCCAACGGTGGGCGCACTGGTAGAACTCGCGAAGCTGGAGAGGGTGGCGCCATCAGATCTGGTCCAGGTGCGACATGGAAGCAGCGAAGTCGAACCCTAGGGGATGAACGATTGTGAACGACGGCGGCTAGATTTGAAAGGAAGGGTAAGAAAGGAAATTAATTAAACTAATTATGTTTTAATTATTCCAAAATGTAATTAACACGTTAAATGCCATAACTTTGTCATACGAGGTCGAAATCCGACCAAACAAGTTGCAGTGGATTCGTATCAACGAACCCTACAACCTGGAACTGACTAGAACAGAAACAGAGCATGTTAGAATTTTAGGCAAATTCAAATCCAAACCGTCCAATAAAGAATGACGGAGTCGAAACCGAAAGTGAAAACTCTCTCTCACTCAAATTATTTTACAGTTTTTATGTCTTAGCTAGGTTGCAGACGGGGCTTAGTAGCTCCAGACACTATTTTTTGTACAAACCATGGTTGATTGTTTGTTTGGATTGTGATTGTCCTTGATTGAATTGTTGTATATAAAATTATTTATATAAATTATTTACATAAAATCATCATGAAATGAAATTAGAATAAATATTCATTTAGAAATCAAGACAGTTTGTTTATGTACACCTATTTATCTGATATGGATTGGGACGACAATTTTTACACATCGCCCAACTGCACAAATAATAATCAGTATTTGTTGTTTGAAAACCCCACACGTGTATTAGGATGATACTGATCCCGATAATTAGTGGTATGTCAGTCGATGGGTTGAGAGGCTATGATGAGCGTTATTTATTTATTTTAATGCTTATACAGTTGTAAATTGCACTCTGGATGATGTTTGAATGTTGAATGATTATTTATCATTATTGTTGTATACATGCGATGTATGAAATCCATATATCTAAGATTATATGGAAATTGATTGAGTCGCATTTCGATTCAGAAAATAAGGAATATTTCAAAATAATGAATATTTTAAAATAATATACAGTGAATAATCAAAATAAGATTTTGATGCCTGGTTTTGGATGGACACGAAAATATTGAAGTATATGAAGCCGATTTAAGTAGAAAATGCCATTTTTACCACGAATGGGGTTATCGATCGATTTTATTCATTTTAAAATGAATATCGAAAAGAAGTGATTTAAAAATCTAATATATTTGAAAATATTATCATTTTAAAATTATAATGATATAAAATATTCAATTTTGATTTAAAATTGAAAATGAAGTCGTTCTAAAACGAATTTGTAATATTTTATAAAATATGTTTTAAATGGAAATCGATGATATATATATATATTATATATATGTATATATTTAATGGGCCGAATAGAACGCACGCGCATCGACCGTTCGCGAATTTCGACCATTAACTTCAAATGGACGTAACGGGAGATCCAACCGTCGGATTCTCCTAAAAACAGAACCGTTGGGTTCGTATCGAAAAGAGCTTTCCAAAGGATATAAGAAATTCAAATTTGAATGGTCGTATTTTAAGATATATCCAATTCAAATTCAGAAAAGGTCGCTATGGATGTAGTTCGTTGGCCGTTATTGCAAACCGACCGAAATGGCGATATTAAAATTACTAAAAATACAGGAAAATTATCTAAAATCATAATAAATGATTTGGAAAGAATTTGGATGAAAAATTCCAGTTTTGAAAAGATAAAAATACATTTTTATAGAAAAGAACTAGTTAAAAACTAGAATAAAAATCCAATTATTTTTAGAAATAATAAAATGGATTTGTAAATGGGGTTTAAAATAACTAGAATTTTCCAACTAATAAATTGGGATGGATTCGAAATGGAAATTATCTTCGGATATTTCGATATTGGATTCCGTGATTATACTGATATTGTTGACGAATTTGGAAGATATATATATCGTTATTCCCAATACGATATTTGTTGATTTCAGAATTTTATATTGAATACAAGCCGATATAATTTCAATGCAGAGCCTTGTATTTAATATCAAATTGGATTTTGGGTTTGTCGTGAATGGTGTTTTTATTAACACTGTTCATAAACCCCGATGAGAAAAGAATGAATCTTTTAAATAAGATTGACTGAAATGTACCAATTAATTAATATTTAATTGGAATTGAAATGAAATTGGATTTTTGGGTTTATCATGAACGGTGTCAAAATAACACTTGGTCTTTAACTGATGATTTGGAATTTATTAATCTTTTTATTAAGATTTAATGGAAATTTTCGAAAGTAAAGTTTTCCAATTTAAAATATTAAATTGGAATTGAATGGAATTCGATTTGGTAATAATCGAGATGAGTTTCTTTAAAGGAAGACCGTTACTATATATGGAATTTAAAAGGCTTTTCTGTTATTCCACTTATAGTATTAATTTGATATGGAAATTTATATTGATTATATACTGTTATGATTTCCGTGAAGATTCCATTTTGACGGAAGATGATTTTGGGTTTATTGTGAACTGTGCTTTAAATGACTTTGGTTCTTTAACCCGGTAAATGATAGGATTAATTTTCCTGAAAGTTGAATGATAATAAAGTAACGATTTATGATATTAAAACCAAGTTGGAATTTTAATGAATCTTTAATTAGATTGAAAAGTTAACGTGATAGTTAAATTTGCCAAACTTGTGAATTGATCGAGAATGAGGTACCACCTGTTTTACTCTAGGCGATAGTTAAATCTTTAATTAGATTTGAACATGAAATGGTAATTAAATTTATCGATAACACCGTGGATGTTAGATATGGAGTATCACTAGTTTTTCTCCATGGGATGAACAGGTTGGGATCGGTAAATGATTACTTTGGTAAAGTTCGCTAATCCCGACTAGTTGATAAACCTTTATTTGGTTTAGATTGTGAAAGGATAAAATAAAATCTTTTGAATTGATATCAAAATGGAAGATTAAAGAATAAATTTAAAAGAATATACCTTTGATAAAATTAATGGGAACCTTTCCCTAAAGATGCGAATATTTGAATAAAAGAATATTCTGGATTGGAATGAGGCGTATGATGTGTTTTTATAGGACTTGATTATTGATTATAAAATACGCGAGTTATTCGGAAAGACCGGGTTTAACCCATTCTAAATAATTAATATGACGGCTAAAAGTCGATGATGAAGACGGTAGTTGAAGACCGAAGATCTTCACATCGTTTAACTGATTACTGATGTCTTGATTGGGCTGTACACCGAAGACGAGGTAATAAGTGGTGATCGTCTAGACGTAATTGGAGACCGATCGGATATGCGAGGGGCTCTCTCCTGTATTGGACATATGGGACGAGGAATAAGGTGCCTCCAGTTTCGTTCAGACCCAGAACAAACTTGGAAATGGATGGTTTGGCTGACATTGATTCCTTTATACTGTATTCGTTGATCTCTGCTAAATATAGATCTATTTGGTGGCAGAGAATTTATTCTCTTGCTTAACACCCTTCTCTAAAACGAACGAGCTTAGAGGTTATATATTGGTGGAAATCAGTGGCACGGTATGGATTGACAGTGTGGCATGCTGAGATGCAAATGATCAAGGCTTTTGTTGTAAAGAAGAGTCTTGTGGTTGATGATAAAAGCACAGCTTTAATTAGCATAGCTTTGTGTAGCGTTAATTTGCGAGCTTCATAGCCCGGTATGAACAAGAAACGAGATGAGGGACCATAGAGAAATGGACATATGTTAGTTCTAGCTACGGGTAATGTCATGGTATGGAGCCCAGACATTTTACTCATGTGGATGTTGGAAAACTTTACTGATGGAAACGAGGTACCTCAGATATGATTTGAGTCCCTAGTGGCTCTAGAGTGGTCGACATTACTGACCCATTTTGTAGGTTCGATAGAACCGGCTAACATATAGTTTATGGTATTACCAATCATCGACGAATGACCGTCCCTGCCGTTCCCAAGGGCTCACCAGCGTCCGAGTCCTGAGGCACTTGCTAGTGTGTCTCGAAATTGGTGAGGATGATCCCTTGCCTCGGTTCATAGATGGAAACCCAATTTTCAATATGTGATTTTACGGTTTTAGTTGTAAACCTATATGGCTACGTAATATAATGGTACCTACACTGCATATGATTGATACATTTATATTTGAAGTTGGTTTATTCACTTATAGTAATAATAAAAGATGAAATTTTGCATATCAAGCATATATATTTAGCTATTATAAGGGAAAACTCTATCCTCGACTGCATTCATTGTGTGATGGGACCTGAGTCTTATAATAGCTTCATTTTTCTCTTTAGCGTTACCCTATTATTTTTATGCACTAGTATTCATAGGGAATAAACCCGTTCTGTGTTATACGGCATGGTCCCGTGAATTAACTAACTTTAAAATAAAAGCTAATAACTGTTTTAGTTCTCACACCAGTCCCCTGACTGACCTGGAGTTTATCGTTTTAACCTAAACTCTGGAAGCCCATATTTTCCACATAGGCAGTCAGTAGTGTCGGTTTTGCATATTTCTATTTTTCAGGGTCCTAGTTTCCAGCTGGAGCTATATTTGGAAAGCTTTGTATCCGTATATCTCTTTCAGTTGTGGTTGTAGATGATTCCCGTTGTACATTATTCTTATGTATTATATTTTCCGCTGTTTAGAAATTGTAAATCTCTGATATTTTCTGCTGTAATATTTATTCATACTCTGATATATTCTTGTACTATGATATAAATTGTTGTAATAGGAATGAAATGTTCAATTGTTTGTGTTCTTATTTGTCGTGTTCTCAATTCAATCCGGGCTTTCCTGTAAGGGTGAGTTTGGGCCGTCTCAATACTTTATTAGTATGTAAAAGTTCACTTGTGACACAAATACTGTGATTGATACATGACACTTAAATTTTCAGTCATATGTTATGTGACATATGTTCAGTTATAAGTTGTTGTTTGACATGTATGTTATTTTATATATTGTTTTCACACTGTAAGTTCACAGTAGATAGGAAAGTCATTGTGGGTTGAAATGATACATATCTGAACGATAAATAAATTTGAATTTTTTGACTTGGGATACAAATTGAAATGATACATACCAGGAAAAATAAATATTTTGGGTTGAAATGATACATATGATAGAGAATTATATACGGACACAGTTTGTCAATATGAAATATTTTCATAAATAAATTTGGTTTTGAAAGAGTTATTTAAAAGAAATATTTTATTAAATATAAAGTTTAAAAGGTTCAATTATAAAATTTCAAGTTTTAAATATACATGTTTACTATCAAGATTTCTAAATAAAATTTATCTTTAAGTTTTAATTTAAGATACCAATTAGTTTTAAATTTTTTAATTTAAATAAATTTAATTTAATAAAATATAAATACTTAATAAATAAATAACTTAATTTAAAACTTAAATTTAAATAAGGTTTTAAAATTTATATAAAATTTATTTTATAAATTTAATGTAAAGATTTATTTTAATGATTTTAATAAATAAAATTTAAGAAGATAAAGTTTTAAATTTGAATAAGGTTTTCTTGTTAATTGATTTTCAATGGCATGTTTCGAAATTGAACAATTTGACTAAATAATAAACTTAATAACTTGATTTTTCTAAATATAAAAAATTTGAATTATTTAACATAAATGATTTTAAAATAATATATTTGAAGTTAAAACTTTAGAATTGATTTAAACTTAGAATTTATTTTAAGTATGCTCTTTTAAAATGACCATGTCGTGAAATAAGCGATTGTTGTTAAATATACCGGAATTAGTATTAATGTACACTCTGTCAATATCGAAACCACTTTAACAACTATGTACATGGTGGAGAATCCAGAATAAAGCAGGATCAATTGGCAAAGACTACTAAAATGAAGTAAGAGAATGACGATGGATAACTTTGACCCTCCGGACATAATTAAAATGACTAAAATAGGACTTGCTCCAAAACTAAGTGGATTTGCTATCCGTATCGGACACACTTTTTCAAAACCAAATCTCTTATTATTATTTTGATTGATTCGTACGCCTCTGACCGTGGAAGTGATGTCCCGATGTGGGTGATAGTTGCGGCTATATGTTACCACTAGCCTGGTTTTGCAAAATGGTAGAATCCTACACTAGGTATTGCCTCTCATGCCTTGTCATATAATCTTGATCGAGCCCACTATGAGTTTGATTTGATGTTGTCATATCATGGTGCACCCTCATGCACCGATGGTTTACTAGTGTTTATATGCAAACTATATGCCAATGTTTATAACAATGAGTTAAGAATAATATGGTAATGCCTTAGTGTTATTTTAAATAGTATATTCCCCTAGATGTAACTGTAACACCCCGGATTTTTGAACAATCGAATTAACTAAAATGAAGAATAATTAATCTCAGACGTGAGAATTATGGGGATTGCGTTGCGCCATTGTGTTCGTCTCGGAATTCTGGTTGAAATAGAGTCCGAGTTTGCGGGAAACGAGTACCGGATGAAAGAGTTATGGACGAACGAAAGGTGCTGGAAAAAGAAGAAAAAAAAATATAAATGCACTGGCGCACTTGGGAAGTGTGCCAGTACATATTTACACTGGCGCACCTGCCAAGTGCGCCCAGGCCGAGGCAGGAGCCTGCACAGCTTTCTGGTTCAGGCTGACCCGTGTTGTTGAGTCCTTTCTGACTCCTTGCTGAGTCATTAGGGCTGACTCATCACCCTATCATGATTGAATGGTTTTGATTAACCCTAAGAACATCCGACGGCTTAAATTAATTCATAACTTTATAAAAAGACCCATAGACTCAAACCCTAAATCAGAATTAAAACTAAAACTATGGCCGTCATGCTGTTGTCTTGAACCCTAGAGCAACCGCCACCAAAATTAAGAGGAAGAACAGCAACCAAATCAGAACTACTCAACCCTAACAGCGAATCTTCATCAAAGGAGTGCTAATTCAACTCCAGAAATCAGAATTCAGAACTCAAGACTGCTTTTGAGTTGTAAGTTCGATAGTTTTAGCAAAATAATTAGTAATTTAATTAGATTAAGTTATAACGCGGATTGTATGGATGTGATATGAAGTACTGATTGCATTTTTTAATTATGTTGTAGGATTGTGATTGAAATATCTATGATGTTATGTTGTGATGCTATCATTTATGATGCAAAGTTATGTTGCTATCATCCATGTTGTAAATTTTATATACAATCAAATCATCGTGTTTCTTATGCTAGTTGGTATTGATTCATATGATAAATCATATGTAGGAAAGTTTAGATGTTGATTCAAACATGAACCATATACAAGTTTGGGTAGAATTATATGTGCCTTTACATGGCTATGGCACCTAGTTTATGTGAAATTTAATTGAAAGTTAGGCTATGATATATGCTAAATTCTACATGATACTTTACATGTTAGATATTAGTTTACACCATTGTTGCGATGTATAAATCACATATGTGAGTATATGAGTTGGATATGAATCATGTTATGTTAATACCTATGCAAGTTTAACCCCTTTAGATATAGGTCTATGACATATGTTGTCTATGCAAGTTTGTGGCCATTATTTCATCAAGTTCACACCTTTAGATTTGGATCTATGTTATACATGATGTTTATGCAAGTTTGTGGCCATTATCTCATCAAGTTCACACCTTTACATTGGATCCATGACATATGTTGTTTATGCAAGTTGTAATCTTGGCCTATGCAAGTTTTAGATGTAGAACATCATTCACATATGCAAGTTCACCCCTATGTTAGATCTATGTTTTAATTATGTGTATATATGTGATGTTTTCTTTTATTTCATGAGTTAGACTATTCGAGTATAACGTATATTTTTACGTTAAACGAACAAACGTACTACGTGGGGAAAAAGGGGATAATATTAAAAATGTTTAATTGGCATAAATGCCTTAAAAGGCATAAAATAAAATTGTGGTGAAATTGGTATGATTTTACATACCATAAATGGATGGACATAATTGAGTCAATTATGGACATCGCTAAATTTGGAATTGATTGAATAATTTGAATAGGGAAAGTAATTCAAATTGGGGGTGATTAATTAGGAGTAATTAATCGTCTAAGGCACGAGGTTAGGCTCTTTTGTAGTGTAAGACTGCCCGGACCCACCCGACAAATCCAGCTGCCGCAAATGTCAGTCTAATGTGAGAGGTCTTAGGCATAAACTAAATACGTAACAATTGTAAAGACACGAGGTTAGGCTCTTTTGTGGTGTAAGACTGCCCGGACCCGCCCGGCAAATCCAGCTGCCAAAAATGCCAGTCTTATGTGAGAGGTCTTTATGAGGTTACGATCTTAATGAATTAAGAAACACTTAACCAGATAAGCATGTAGTGGGACATGAGGGAGTTAAGTGGGTGCCTTGGGTGGCATGTGGAATCTAGTGGGTGCCTTAGGTGGCATTTGGAAATACGATTAGAAACACTTAACCAAAATTGAAACATGTAATTGAAACATGAATAAAAAGTGGGTTAAGTGGGATGTACTGGAGGGGACCAAGCTTAGGTGGATAGCTTGTGTCAAGTAATGTGGGCCCGTTTCAACCAGTAACCCATAAGTATCTTTGTGGGCTCGACCCAAGTCGAGGACGGGACACGCATAATGGGCTTGACTGTAAGAGGCCAAACCGGGTTAGCGGTGGCAACGCAAGTCCAACGGGTTCATATGTGTGTCTGGACCCGGGCTGGTAGGTAAGACGTTGTTGCCTCGTGTAGGTATAAGCCGTGCATTCTTGGTGGTATCGGGTTGCCACTTTGGGGAGTGATACACCCCACTATGGGGCCAGCACGGGTATCTACGAGTTAGGGAGCCGATCGCTTGGGGGTAGTGGTTACACCTAGTGGAGACAGGGGCAGACGGCACTTTCTGTTCTATACTTACTTAAAATGCTCCATGGAAGTTAATGCATTCCCTTTGTGAGTGACATTAATGGACGTGGGGTGTTACACGTGGTATCAGAGCTGAAGGTTACCAGAACATATATGAATTTTGAAAAACTATTTTTCAAAACAATTTTTTATAAAGAAGTACTTTCAAAAGTATGTTTTAAGGAAAGTATTTTCAAGAGAAAAGTATATTTTAGAAAGCATAACCCCAAGAGCCATATATCTTTCCTTCAGTCCTTTTTTTGAATCTTTCCTTTTTCGTCTCAGCATGTCTGAAGCATCTGAGATACCAGAGGGCGTTCATGTGACCGGTTGGTTCCGTCAATATCTTGAGGCTAGGGCCGCCGCCGCAGGTCCAGCAAATCCTCCTCCTCCTCGTGTCGATAATTTCGCAAAGATATGCAAGGACTTTAGAGCAATGGGTGGAAGACCTTTTCACGGGACGGAGACATTTGTTGAAGCTCGTAACTGGCTAAAGCAGGTGGAAGAATTGTTTGGGATCTTTGAAGTGGATGATGGAAGAAAAGTCCAGCTAGCTGCGTGGCTAATGAAGGATGAGGCCTCGTTTTGGTGGGAGGTCACTAATGGGGGTCGTCCAGTTGATACATGGCCAGATTTGAGGCGAAGTTTCTCTCATGGGCTGAAGAGAATCTATACATGGAAAGGTTCTTGTCACTAAAGCAAGGGAATTTATCGGTGAAAGAGTACGTTAACAAATTCAACCAATTGGCAAGGTTTGGCTTAGACTTGGTGAACACTCCAGAAAAGAAGGCTCTAAGATTTGTTAAGGGTTTAAACGAGCCGCTTCATGGGTTAGCTATGACCCACATTCCCATGGGGGCTACCTTTGAGAGGTTTGTTGACATGGCACTCATGCATGAAGAGGAGAAGGGCGCCAATGCTAGTAAGGCACCCGAGAAGAAACGGGATCAAAAGAAGTCGCAACAGCAACAACATAACAAGAAAGGTGGCAAAGGCAACAATGCTAAGGGGAAGAAGAAATGCTTTGACTATGGGACACCCGGCCATCTAAGCAAAGATTGTAGGAAGAAAAAGAAGACTTGTTGTTTCCACTGTGGCGAAGCGGGACATCTTATTAAGGACTGCCCAAAGAAAGGGAAGAGGGCAGGGTCTACCTCGGGAGGACAGGTGCAAGCTCTTATGGCACCAGGGCAGGCAAGGGGACAAGTTCAGGCTCTCTTGGTCCCACCGCTGCAAGAACGAGGTAGAGCAATTTCCGTTGAAAGTTTAGTTTTTCTGTTTGATCATCCTGTCCGTACCTTATTCGATTATGGCACATCGCATTCGTTTATCTCTACATCATTAGTTGAAACACTGCACCTTGATACTAGTCTAGTTACTGATCCCTTAGTAGTCTCAAATCCTATCGGTGGTTCGGCTCATCTTTCTATGATTTGTCGGGATTTAAGAGTGTTTATCTTTGGCGTTGAGTTTGAATGCAATGCCTTTGTTCTTGGCTTCATGGGGTACGATTTAATTCTAGGTATGGATTGGCTAGCTAGATATGGGGCCATCCTAGATTGTGAAAGAAGGGTAGTTAGGTTGTTGACTCGTTCCTGAAAGACCCTTGATATTTCTTGTGACCCTAGAGGTCCAGTAATTCTTAGTTACCTAGAATCCCTTGATGCATCCGATGATGATTTACATTCTGTTTCCATAGTCCGTGAATATGCTGATATCTTGGATGAGGTGAGGGGTTTACCCCCAAAACGTGAAATCGACTTTCGAATATATCTAGTAGACAATGCAAAGGCGGTTGCATTTCCAGTGCGCCATATGGCTCCAAGAGAGAGAAGAGAACTCAGTAAGCAAGTGAAAGAATTGCTTGAGAAGGGGTTCATCAGACGTAGTATATCGGAGTGGGGTGCTCCAGTAGTGTTTGCCATGAAGGCAGATGGGTCCCTTAGACTTTGTGTGGACTATAGAGAACTTAATAAGCTTACTAAGAAGAATAGGCACCCACTGCCGAGGATTGACGATCTTTTCGATCAGTTAATTAGTTGGCGCCTCAGTGTTTTCGCAGTTGGACTTAGCCACTGGTTTCCATCAGTTGAGAGTGGCTGAGGATAGCATAGACAAGACTGCTTTTAGGACTCCAGACGGTTTCTTCGAGTGGCTGGTGATGCCCTTCGGTTTGACAAACGCCCCCGCGTACTTTGTTGATTTGATGAGTAGGGTGTTTAGGGAGTACCTTAATAAATTCATGGTAGTCTTTATAGATGACATCTTGATCTTTTCTAAAAGCGAGGAAGAGCATGCCCTACATCTTAGGGAAGTGTTGGAGACTCTTCGAACGCATAGCCTTAAAGCTAAATTTTCCAAATGTCACTTTTGGAGGAAATAAGTGCGATTCTTAGGGCACGTGGTTTCTAAAGAAGGGATAGCCATGGATCCCGCGAAGATAGTGGCCATCCAAGATTGGAAGATTCCTAAAAATGCTACCGAGGTGAGAAGTTTCTTAGGATTGGCTGGCTACTATAGGAAGTTTATCAAAGACTTCGCAAAAATATCAGCTCCATTAACACGCTTGATGAAGAAGAACTTAGTTTTCATGTGGGACGTAGATTATGATGATGCGTTCCAACGTTTAAAGAGAGCTTTGACCACAGCCCCAGTCTTAGTATTGCCGGATGGGAGTAAGCCATTTACCATTTATACCGACGCTTGTGGGACAGGACTAGGCGCAGTCTTAATGCAAGAGGGAAGGGTAACAGCCTATGGTGGAAGGCAGTTGAGAGTACATGAGAGAAATTACCCCACACATGACCTTGAGTTAGCCGCTATTGTCTTCGCGCTTAAGTCTTGGCGCCATTATCTTCTTGGCGAAAAATTCGAATTATTCACTGACCACAAATCGCTAAAATACTTATTCTCTCAGAAGGACTTGAACTTAAGGCAGCAAAGGTGGATGGAGTTCTTAGCATCCTACGACTTCGAGATAGCATATACCCCTGGCAAGGGTAACGTAGTGGCAGATGCCTTAAGTAGAAAAATATTATCTTTGAGTCCATTGTTTGTTGAGCGGCGAAGTTTAGAGTTCATCTCTACGTTTGACTTTACACCTTCCATTGACTTCGTACCTGGTTTGCTAGCATCCTTAGAGGTCAGACCTACGCTTTTGGGACGGATTGGCGAGGCACAGCGCGACGACCCACAGTTGGTTGAGTTAGTAGAGAAGCTCAAAGGAGGGGAGTCATCGAGCCATCTCCATAGGTATACCCTAGATGATAAGGGTTGGTTGCGTAGGGACGGTAGACTTTGTGTACCACAGGACGAGAATTTGAGGAAGACCATTCTTGATGATGCCCATCGTTCGAAGATGACCATTCATCCCGGCGGGGACAATATGTATATGGACATGAGACGAGTTTACTTTTGGGCCGGCATGAGGAAAGATGTGGCTGAGTATGTCGCTAGATGCTTGGTGTGCCAACAAGTAAAAGCGGAGCAAAAGAAGCCCGATTGATTGCTTCACCCATTGGATGTCCCACAATGGAAGTGGGAAAGCGTCTCGATGGACTTTATTGACGGATTACCGAGATCGAGGAAGGGTAATACGGGGATTTGGTTCGTGGTAGACAGACTTACTAAGAGTGCCCATTTCATTCCCGTGAAGAGTAAGAGGACCGCTCCATGGTTAGCCTCCGTATACATCCGAGAAATAGTTCGTTTGCACGGTGTTCCTTCTAGCATAGTGAGCGATCGCGATCCTATTTTCACTAGCGAATTTTGGAGGAGCTTGCAAGAGGCGGTAGGGACTCAGTTATGTTTGAGCACCGCATATCATCCTCAGACGGACGGCCAGACCGAGAGGGTGAATCATATTCTAGAGGACTTATTGAGGTTGTGTGTCTTAGATTTCGGAGGTACATGGGAGGAACATCTTCCGTTGGTAGAGTTCGCATATAATAATAGCTTTCAGTCTAGTATTGGCATGGCACCGTTCGAAGCTCTTTATGGACGGCCGTGTCATTCGCCTACATGTTGGTGGGAATCTACGGATAAGATCTTGCTTGGACCCGATATGATTAGAGAGACTTCGGAGAAGATCGATCTGATTCGAAGGAGGATGAAGACGGCGCAAGATAGGCAGAAATCTTATGCAGACAAGAGGAGGTCAGATCTTGAGTTTGATGTTGGGGACATGGTCTTTGTCAAGGTGTCTCCATTACGGAACGTCGTTCGCTTTGGGTCCGTTGGGAAGTTAGCACCAAGGTTCGTAGGGTCGTTTCCTATTAAGGAAAGGATTGGGCAGATGGTGTATAGAGTGGAGTTTCCCGAGAGACATAGTGTTGTACACGACGTATTCCATGTATCACACTTGAGGAAGTGCTTGCACGAGACCGCGGAGGTGGTAGAGCCGAGCTTGCTTAGAGAGGTGGAGATCGAGTGTGATGCGACGATTTGATGAGCTCCTACGCGCATTCTTGGGTCGGAGATTAGGAATTTAAGGAATCGAGAAGTCAAGCTAGTCAAAGTGCAATGGGGAGATGATGAGAGCAACGCTACTTGGGAGACGGAAGCGAAGATGCGTTCATTATACCCTTTTCTTTTCGAGGGTATGTCTTTTAATTTCTCCTTTATCACTTATCTTGTACTTATCTTATCTTTGGTGTGTCATCTCGCTAGTATCTTTGACCTTTAGATAGGATAGTCCTATGGTTGAAACACGTGTTTGAGACGTGTTATGTATGATGGATGCACGTGGATGCAAGTGTTTGCTAGTGGTTGCTCGTGGATGCATATACACACACTTTAGGCACTAGATCGGCTCAGTCACTTCATATTGCATATTGCATATAAATGTGTGTACATATTTAAGTAATGGATGTATAATGGTTGTACCATCATATGGATGTTGCATTTTGGTGAATGGTTGTGCACACATGCAGAAATAATATGTATCGATAAGGTTCCTTCGCATACATAATGGACGCATGGCACTATCATGGTTTGCATTAAGGAGGTCAACTGAATCAGCAGACCGCCTGATTTTGCATTAGATAAGGAACATATACACACACTTTTTGCATATGTTCATACAGCATTAGAAATTTTATAAGGTCAATGGATTCCCGTGTTTGATGGTTGAGTAGATGGTTGTTTGGATGGTAGGATATGCATTCTCCTTAACTTGGAGATTTCGGGGACGAAATCCTTTATGGAGGGGAGAATGTAACAGCCCAGATTTTTGAATAATCGAATTAACTAAAATGAAGAATAATTAGTCTCAGACATGAGAATTATGGGGATTGGGTTGCGCCATTGTGTTCGTCTCGGAATTCTGGTTGAAATAGAGTCCGAGTTTGCGGGAAACGAGTACCGGATGAAAGAGTTATGGACGAACGAAAGGTGGTGGCAAAAGAAGAAGAAAAAAGAAAGAAAAATATAAATGCACTGGCGCACTTGGGAAGTGTGCCAGTACATATTTACACTGGCGCACCTGCCAAGTGCGCCCAGGCCGAGGCAGGAGCCTGCACAGCTTTCTGGTTCAGGCTGACCCGTGTTGTTGAGTCCTTTCTGACTCCTTGCTGAGTCATTAGGGCTGACTCATCACCCTATCATGATTGAATGGTTTTGATTAACCCTAAGAACATCCGACGGCTTAAATTAATTCATAACTCTATAAAAAGACCCATAGACTCAAACCCTAAATCAGAATTAAAACTAAAACTATGGCCGTCATGATGTTGTCTTGAACCCTAGAGCAGCCGCCACCAAAATTAAGAGGAAGAACAATAACCAAATCAGAACTACTCAACCCTAACAGCGAATCTTCATCAAAGGAGCGCTAATTCAACTCCAGAAATCAGAATTCAGAACTCAAGACTGCTTTTGAGTTGTGAGTTCGATAGTTTTAGCAAAATAATTAGTAATTTAATTAGATTAAGTTATAACGCGGATTGTATGGATGTGATATGAAGTATTGATTGCATGTTGTAATTATGTTGTAGGATTGTGATTGAAATATCTATGATGTTATGTTGTGATGCTATCATTTATGATGCAAAGTTATGTTGCTATCATCCATGTTGTAAATTTTATATACAATACAATCATCATGTTTCTTATGCTAGTTGGTATTGATTCATATGATAAATCATATGTAGGAAAGTTTAGATGTTGATTCAAACATGAACCATATACAAGTTTGGGTAGAATTATATGTGACTTTACGTGGCTATGGCACCTAGTTTATGTGAAATTTAATTGAAAGTTAGGCTATGATATATGCTAAATTCTACATGATACTTTACATGTTAGATATTAGTTTACACCATTGTTGCGATGTATAAATCACATATGTGAGTATATGAGTTGGATATGAATCATGTTATGTTATTACCTATGCAAGTTTAACCCCTTTAGATATAGGTCTATGACATATGTTGTCTATGCAAGTTTGTAGCCATTATTTCATCAAGTTCACACCTTTAAATTTGGATCTATGTTATACATGATGTTTATGCAAGTTTGTGGCCATTATCTCATCAAGTTCACACCTTTAGATTGGATCCATGACATATGTTGTTTATGCAAGTTGTAATCTTGGCCTATGCAAGTTTTAGATGTAGAACATCATTCACATATGCAAGTTCACCCCTATGTTAGATCTATGTTTTAATTATGTGTATATATGTGATGTTTTCTTTTATTTCATGAGTTAGACTATTCGAGTATAACGTATATTTTTACGTTAAACGAACAAACGTACTACGTGGGGAAAAAGGGGATAATATTAAAAATGTTTAATTGGCATAAATGCCTTAAAAGGCATAAAATAAAATTGTGGTGAAATTGGTATGATTTTACATACCATAAATGGATGGACATAATTGAGTCAATTATGGACATCGCTAAATTTGGAATTGATTGATAATTTGAATAGGGAAAGTAATTCAAATTGGGGGTGATTAATTAGAAGTAATTGGGGGTGATTAATTGGGGGTGATTAATTTGGAATTGATTGATAATTTTGTGGTGTAAGACTGCACGGACCCGCCCGGCAAAATCCAGTTGCCACAAATGTCAGTCTAATGTGAGAGGTCTTAGGCATAAACTAAATACGTAACAATTGTAAAGACACAAGGTTAGGCTCTTTTGTGGTGTAAGACTGCCCGGACCTGCCCGGCAAATCCAGCTGCCACAAATGCCAGTCTAATGTGAGAGGTCTTTATGAGGTTACGGTCTTAATGAATTAAGAAACACTTAACCAGATAAGCATGTAGTGGGACATGAGGGGGTTAAGTGGGTGCCTTGGGTGGCATGTGGAATCTAGTGGGTGCCTTGGGTGGTATTTGGAAATACGATTAGAAACACTTAACCAAAATTGAAACATGTAATTGAAACATGAATAAAAAGTGGGTTAAGTGGGATGTACAAGAGGGGACCAAGCTTAGGTGGATAGCTTGTGTCAAGTAATGGGGGCCCGTTTCAACCAGTAACCCATACGTGTCTTTGTGGGCTCGACCCAAGTCGAGGACGGGACACACATACTGGGCTTGACTGTAAGAGGTCAAACCGGGTTAGCGGTGGCAACGCAAGTCCAACGGGTTCATATGCGTGTTTGGACCCGGGCTAGTAGGTAAGACGTTGTTGCATCGTGTAGGTATAAGCCGTGCATTCTTGGTGGTATCGGGTTGCCACTTTGGGAAGTGATACACCCCACTATGGGGCCAACACGGGTATCTACGAGTTTGGGAGCCGATCGCTTGGGGGTAGTGGGTACACCTAGTGGAGATATGGGCAGACGGCACCTATGAAGGCAGCTAGTGGTGCACGAAACTACCAATATCATTATTAAGTCTGTAGGCGGGATCAACCTTAGGATGACTAGTGGTGGTGCAATATACTAGTGGCGTTGCAGTTTAGGAATTATCCCATAGTGTTGGTGTAGTTTAGTAATCATCCTATAGTGGTTTAGGTGCGCTTAACGATATCGTTGATCATCCTGTATCCTTATTTACTCTGCCATACTCAATGGTTCATGATCATTTCCTTAATTTCCAACTTATGCCTTAGCCTAGTTACTTTGTTAATTATATTGTTATAATTATCGCACTCGCCAGACTTTATGTCTGACCCCCCTTTTTCCATCTCTTTCCTCCCCCCCCCCCCGGTGCTCAGGTTGGAACTAGCACCAGTGGAGCTTGATTTTGGACTGCTTTTAGAAGATTTCTTGGACCGCTGAAGTAAAGTTCAGCTTCTCTTTATTTATGGCTACTTTAACGTTGGGGATTATGTCTTTCAGTTTATGTACTTTGTTTTATCAAGATGGATATGATGTACTTGACTTTGGTTTATGGTTTTGATGATGTAATCAAACATATGGGTTTATCCGCTGCAATGAAATAAAGTTTTAATTTTCAAGTACTGCTTTATTTCTGTCTTGTTGTGATTTTCTGTTCTATACTTACTTAAAATGCTCCATGGAAGTTAATGCATTCCCTTTGTGAGTGACATTAATGGACGTGGGGTGTTACAGTTACTATAGTAACATATTACATTATATGATATATAGTTTAATGGATTCCTAAAATTGGGAATCCCAAACATTCTTTAAGTTACTTGCGCATCTCATTGAACATTTCACCTGAGTTAATTCACTTATATGAGAGTGTTAGTGTTGACTCAAGTGCTTTGTTTTACTTTATTCTTAGGTCAGCCTGAATGTCACAACCACGCAGATTTATCTTATGAAGCAAGGGACTTGTTAGTGACTTAGCCATTTATCTATTATCTATTATTTCAATTATTTCCATTCGGACATTTGGTTATTGTACTCGTGGACATTGATGTATTTGGATTTCTAATGTACTCGGATATTATGTATTTGTTTTGAAATTATATATTTGGTAGCTTTATGAAGTACCATGTTTATTTATTTTGTTGTGAGATATTTTCCTATTCCATGTCTATGATTCTATGATTTGATTTCTATTTACCTCAAATTTAATTAACATTCTGTTGTTTCAACAATTCTACTCTGACGTATATGGTTTTATTGTCGATTTGAAACAATGGGTTGTTACAGTGTCAGAGTCCTTACATAGAGAAGCTAAAAAGATATCCTTAAAATGAGTGCTAAGTCCTATATTTATAGATGTAGATGGCTACGATCAGTCCAAAAATCCAGAGAAATATCATGAAAACGTGTATGACCAAGTTAACAAAGTAGGGGCGGATCACCTATAGGTTATCCCCAAAATTGGTACTGATCTGGGTTCGGATCGGTGCAAATCCAGATCCAATCAATGTGGACCAATCTGATACTTAAGTTGAAGTGCTTTCATTCATTTCTTGAGTTCACTAAGTATTGGTTCCATGTTTGAAGCACATCGATCCAATATGACATTGTGCATACCAATCTGAGTAGTTTAAAGTAAATCGATCCCTCGGTTTGGAGTATGTACATCTGATCCAAATGTTTGAGTTGTTGGCAGATCTGATCTTTAGTCCAAGCCATATCCAGGTTTGATTCGAGTGCTTCATATAAGAGATCCTAAGTTTCTGTATCCTCAAATTGCAATCTAAATTTGATTCGAGCTATTCAAATGTCTAAATCCAAAGCGTAATAGCCCTATAAAACGGTTAGTTAACACTTGTGCCTTATAACATATCTTTTGGTGAAAGACATGTTTTGTATAATCCAAAAATCCAAAGTCCAAAATCCATAATCCATCTGAAATCTAATATCCAAAGCCAATAACCGTCATCCACAATATCGTCAAATTATTTATATAACCGGAATCATTATCAAATCCGTAAACCAAAATCCGAATCTGAAACCTGATATATCAAAATCTAGTCCAAATCCGAAATTTGTAGCCTATCTAGGCTGAAATCCAATTCATGACCTCTCCAGGAAAATCTACTTGGTTATAGTCCATACCTAGATAAATCTGATTGAGTGATCTAGTTGTCGAGACTGCCTGATCCTCGCCAAGCACATTTCATACTTAATGATTGATCAGACCACTTTGCCAAGTCCAGACTAAAAGATCTAAATCTTGCCGAGCATAATCTGTACTCGATAACTAGTTATTAAAGATAAAATCTAATTTATAATTTACATACATAAGCATAATCCATACAAGAGAAGAGATCTTATTGAAGTTCAAAAAACTAACTTTATTACGAATCCAAAACTAATAGTTTATCGTTATCTTAGAGCACGGTTTGGAAGCAAATCCTAATCCTGTACATGTGTATGTGAATTAGGCATTTCCTATTAAAAATTTATTAAGTTTGGGAAGTTGAGTAGCTTATCATCAGCAAAGAGCATGCCAAGCGATTAAAACCTAATCTCGGATATGGGTAAGCCAACCTAGCTGTCCCAAGTCCAAATCCAAGCTTAAATAATGATAATCCCACATGAGTTAGATCTTGGCTCACTCTTGTTTTGTGTGATAATGGTTGTTCATGTTCTGTTATCGCGGTCTCCTTCTAAATGTATTGTGCCAGTTGTTAATTTTAATGGTTCTTTGATCACATCCATTAAGTGTCGACACTCATTCATATTATGTCCATCAACCGTACTTTCTGAATATCTTTTCCCTTTCCATGGGTTCCATCCTACTTGTTATCCTAAAGGGAAGATGATCATGAGTCTCCCGGTAAATCCTTTCCAAACATGCATTCATATCCTATACAAAGAGAATTTCAGTTCTCTTTGTTGCCCATTCAGCCGACGAAGCCTTATTTTATCCTTTCCAAACTTGAATGGTCCTCCATCATTAACCTCAAGAGATTCTCTATTTACCCTTTCATCTTCTTGCTTAAGAAACTAACCTCCCCCATAACAAAATTAATCGGGATCCTCAGGAAATACATTTCCAAAGAAATCTTAAAGTCAGAATTAATCAGTGTTTTTGAAACTGCAATCATAAGTACAATAGACAGATCTGATCGATTCACTAAAGAAACTTCCATACTAAACCTTTCAAGAAACTTCCTTTGAGTCTCATATCTACTGCTTGATAGTAGTTAGTATTATAACATTCTTGGGTCGAGTTGTGTGGACCCGAAACTATTTCATAACCCTCTCCATTGGTTAATTATAACTTCGAACTGAAACATTATCTAATTGCCTAAACCATATGCCAGCTATATCAAATAGAAATAGAGGGAGGGATTTTTCCATTACTTTATTTGATACCCCCAGTACTTCCATATGTCACATGTACCTCGTAACACGAACAATCAGGTATTTTCTCCCATTATGAGTTTCCAATGTCGGTAGTATGAAGTTCGATGGATTCCAGAATTTTTTATTTTCAAAGTGAATGGACTTTGATTAGCACTATCCAAATCCTATCACGATAAACCTTCTCTCGAACCTCTTTGAATCACATCCATTAACATGTGATCATTATCCAAAAGTTGTCTGCAATCATTAGAATCAGCACTCGTGACCCAAGTGGAAAGACAATTCAAACTATGGTGTCCAGTCCCAGTTGGCGTATCCAGATCGGTATAGGCTCGGTGAGGGGGATCAAGGCCGATCTGAATTCCACAAGAAGAGTGTATCCCTATTTAATCTAATCCAGTGTCAAAATCTTTACGTGTAAGATTTCCAACTTCCAATCTCAAGTCACGAGTTCAAGTAGCATCGATAGTTGTTCCAGATCTTTGAGGGTGGTTTCCCTCGATATGTTATGGCTGGTACCGACCTAAGTATAAGGATCAGTTTAATAACCCGGAAATCTGAGCCAATATAAATTTTTTATTTTGGCAATTTTAGTGAATTTTGAATATTTAAAATGAATTATTTTAAATAATAACGACGAGAAATTTATTTTTAATAGAATTAGAATGTATATATTTATTTGAATCGTCATTAGAATATAATTATTTATTTTAATTTATAAAAGGAATAGAAAATTGCGCGGTAGTTCGAAAATTCGATTTCAAAGTTCAAATGAATGTACAAGATTCAAAATAAATCGGATTTTAGCGAAACCAAAAATATTTGAATCTAACTGAGAATATCTTTCCAACGAATCCGAAAAATTGGAATTTCATAGCGGGAATAAAAAGTTATTCCCAGTTGAAAATTCAGAATAGTCACTATGGAATTTTGGGCCCTTAAAAATGGAAATTTTGCAAACGACCTCGGTTTTCGACGAGACCACTCTTGTTGGATCTGTGATGTCAAGTTATTGCTAGGTTTCAAAATTAATAATTTTCTGAAGCAATATGTGAGTGTAGCGAAAGAAAACGTGTTTTGACCATTTTTCTCAATTTCGATCGACCAGAAAATGGCCATTTTTCAAACGGTCTTAGAATTTGACGAAATTAGTTTTTTTAGAACCGTATCGTCAATACAAAGCTAGAAAATATTTTTTGAGAATTTATAGAGTCCGTGTGTGGCCCCGGAAATTGAAATGCGCGTTCAAATTTAATATATAGATTCATATTTTGATTTTGATGAAAACTGAACGAAACAGCTAAATTGGCTTACGATACATATCCCATTGTATTCGGAATGGGGGTAATTAGCTAGGGGCGACAGTCGAAGGTACGATTTTGAGCTCGAAAGAAAAAGTTACTTTTTGGGTATAAAATTAAATAAATAATTATGTAACATCCCATAATTTTCTGTATATTTAATTTTCAATTTAAATAAATAAAATAGGATAACATGGGTTAAAAATCAAATTAGTTGATTTTAATGATGATGATTGTTGAATTGAAAGTAAACAGTTCTTTTTATTGAGTTATAATTAGAAGATGTTGTAATTTGGGTTTTATATTTAGATGACTGAATAAAACTTAAGTGTTTAATATATAAATAAGAATCTCAAATTTTGATAGGTAAATGGTGAAATTTGGGGTTTGATATTGAATAACTCATTTATTTGAAATTTGCAGTTCAAATCTAATTTGAGAAATAATCAAATCCAGGAACTTAAAATTTGTGAATCGATTTATAAATTTTATTTAAATTGCAATTGGATTTAAAGGGAATTTTATGAATAGCTAAATTGAATTAAAGTAGTTAAATGATTTAACTGAATATTTTATTTATTATTTAACTGTGAAATTTAACTGTTTTGGCAACTGTCTCGGAATTCGATGAAACTGGCGCCATTGGATCCGGAACGATGAATCATTATAGGATTCAAATTTGCGTTACAATCCGAATAACCGTTTGACCGTACGAGAGAAAATGTGAAAGAGATCAATGAATAGGATAATTGTGTGTTTCTCATTGTTGGGCCTATATTTATATATGTAACTTAACCTCCATACCACCCATCAGCCATTCATTATACGTTCATTTTCTCCATCAGCTCATTTTTCTCTAATGGCTGAACAAAAATATTCAAACCCTAGTTGAAACCAAAAATTCAAATTTGAAAATAAAATCTCCACAAACCATGGCATATTATATATCAAAACGAAGCTCTTGATGATGGGAAGCTACTGGTACCTTTTATTCCAACATGCAGTGCACGGAGTTGCCGGAAATCGACAGTCAAAGTTCTGTTTTCGAAACCCATAAGCAAAGAGTTGGGGGTTTTTGATTCGGGGTTCAATCGAGGAAATTGACTTGTGTGTATTGTACAGATTGTCGATGGGAGTTGATTGGTGGGGTTCAGTTGATCTGGAAGCCGTCGAGGTGGCGGGAATTCGAGTTTTAGGGTTTTAAACCCGTTCCCGTTCACCAGCTCGTCAGCGGCAGGAGACACAACCGGAAGCGAGGGCTCCGGCATAGGAAGGAGCGGCTGACTCGGAGCTTCACAACAAGGGTGGTCGGAGCTTCTATGGTGGCCGAAGTTAGGAGGATTTGGTGGTCAAAGTTTCGGTCTTCGAGGTGATTTCCGCGTGGGTTACTGTAGCAGTAACGAAGAGGAGCGGGAAGAGCTAGTTTGGGGAGCTGACGTGTCAATCAGTGGTTGGGTGAGAATAATATTTTAATTATTTATATATATTTAAAATTCAGAGTGTAAAACGCTGATAACTCTTTCGTTTTGACTCGGATTTGGACGCGGTTTGTTGCATTGGGATCGTGGCGGAATTGCGGACGTTTTGGTACTAACCTGGCTGCATTTGGAGACTGTAAATTTTTGGCCCTTAGTTGGACGTTCGATCAACTGCGGACGCAAAGGTAAGTGATTTTCTCACTTACGAAATACTAAATGATTTCCGTATTTATTAAATTTAATTATGAAGTAAATTTGGTTGCATGTTGTGTTGTTTGATGAATGACTGCTTAAGTTGACGTGCAAGTGTTAACATGCGAATAAAATCGATAATTAGTTATTTAATTTAATTTAAATTTCTAATCAGAAATCCCGACACTTGTTAACCAGTAAAATGATTCCATTTACTGTTTAAATGATGTGATGGATGCCTTGATTAAGTTGATGGATGGATGAATGCTGCATGAACTGGTTGTCTATTCAGTACATGATATTTCATGCATTTTCGATAAATCCCAATTCCTCACCTTTGATGTTACGGGCATCTAATAAATCCGGGGTTTATCGAATTGAATGAATTAAGAACACAGGTTGAAATGATACATACCTGTGACCCAGATTTGGATTGAAATGATAGATCCATCCCTAAATATCGAGAAATAAAATTTAAAAATCACTTGGCCATAGGATAGCAAACTATATATGGACATCGGTTGGTTAAATGATTTTAATATTTGAAATTCTACTTTTATGGAAATTTCATTTAAGGGAAATGTATTGATTTCGATAGGTTTTATTTTTCCTTGAAATCTGAATCTTAAATATGATCTGAAATGATTTAAGAAAATTTTCCCAAGCGAATTTGAAGTGTTAAAGATTCAAATTTTAGATTTTGGGTTTTGTAAGAATTGGGTAGATTCAGATTTAAATAAATTCTTATGGAATTTAATTTTTGGAATCAAGATAATGGAGAATACTCGAAAATTGTTTTTAAACCTAATTCGAGTATGGTCTTGAATCCTTGTACTGAAATGGGTTGAAATGGGATTTGAAATAAGTCCTTTGAGCTAAGCAACTCCATGGAAACTGGAGTTTAGATTCAAGTATCAAAGTTCGGAAGGAAGAATCGATTTTCACTAAAGAATTTATATATGTATTTAAAATTTTGATTTTTATAGCTATTCTTTCTTGAAATTTATTTTATTAAATTCTTATCCATAACTATTTTATATAACCAAAATTTTCTTATATTCTTTTATTTAAAACTATTTAGTAAATTTTTAAAATTTATATATATACATAGTGTTTTAAACTTATTTATCCTATTTTTAACTATTTTATTCTATACATATATTATTTATATAAAGGTTCTTTATAAACATCTATCTTTTAATTTATATCTTATAAGTGTAATTTTTCTTCCGAATGGAAAGTGCTGGATCTAAAATCGTTGTTGAAATGGAGTTGAGATAAAAGTTTTATTTATGAATCGATTTCAAACCGTTTTCAAATATGGAAGATGGATTATATTCTATTAAATATAAACTTATCTCTTAAGGGGATTGAAAGTAAGTTATGGAAGTATATATATTCTATTTGAATATGAATGAATTTCGAATATGAATCGATTTGGAATAATTTGAAATCCTTTGAGATTAAATATATTCTATTTGAATATAAGTCGATTTTTGAAGTACTATATGATTATGGTATAAGATGTGGAAATATATTCTAATTTTAGAATATAATCGGGTTGGTATGATTTATGATATTTCGATATGAAACTATATTCTATTTTTGAATATAAATTGGTTCGAAACAAAATATGATATTTTGATATGAAAGCGAACCTTATGAAATATAAAAGAACCAAACGATGTGAAAAGATGTAAGCGTTGGTTGTTAAAGAGACCGGAGTCGACATAAGGCATACTCTCTGTCAGTGTCGATAACACTTTGACAACTATGAACGTCATGACGTATCCAGAATGAGTATGATGACTTGGAGGCGATTACTGAATCGAAGATGGCACGATGACGAAATAGCCCTGACCTTCAGGTCAGAATTGAAATGACTAAAACAGGAGCTATACCGTGACTAACTGAGGTAGCACCTTTGATCGGACACACTTCTTCAATACTATTTCTATGACTATGATGATGATGATGATTTGGGCCCATTTATGACTTTGGGAGTGTGTTCCGAGGTGGGCGGTAGTGGCTGCTATGCGTTACCACCGGTCCGGGAGTGCAATTGGTAGAATCCTACCCTGGGCATTGCCTCGAGTGCCTTGTCATATTATCCTTATCGAGCCCCATATGATTTTGATTTGTATCGTACCTATGGAGTGCCCTCCTGATGCCATCGTTTACGGTGGGTTTACGGTACTGTATAGACTACGATATTATAAACGGTGTAAGGGTAAAAATGTAATCCCGCTTACGGTATTTTCAGTATTTATACTTTACTAAGTAGACACTATCATAATAGCATATTATCTATGTATGTATTAGTTTAACGGATCCTCGAGAGATGGGAAAAACCCGTAACATCTTTTGAGTTACTGCACCATGACACTGATATTATTTCGTATTTTAATTTGACTAATATGAGAATGATTTAGTGCTGATCCGAGTGTTTGTTGTGTTTTCTTTTTATGCAATACGCTCGGGTCAGCAGATGTTGCAGTTAATGAAGATTACTTCGCCTTGGAGATAGAAGACGAAGATTTGGTATATATCTATTATATATGTATTTCCGCTGCAAGTTATTTCCGCTGCCGTGTGTGTATATCTGTTTATGTGTAACTCTGATTTATCATTTGTAAGCTATAGTCAAATGTGTGTATATATTCCAATTGTGTTAACTGCTATTTGTTTATTATATGTTGTCCTTCCGCTGTGAGATTCTGAGATTTGTTTTTTCTCTTCTTTATTCTTTTTCTTCTTTTTCCCAATAACTACCTGTATTTGCGATCTGTTTGAGTCGACATGTGAGGTTTATTGTCAATTTTAAACGGTCAAAAATGTGGGTCGTTACAGTTGGTATCAGAGCGATGGTTAGCGATAACCTTGGCTCTGTTGGGAATTAACTCATTAGAGATGGGGTTAGAAACGCCCTAGAATGAGTTTGAGTGATATGAGAGAGTGTACTTGTATTTGGTTATAAATTGGTTTATATTATGTTGAGTTGTTCTGTTGAATATTTATGGATTCTGGCCGATATATGGGACGCCATAGAATCGATAGGGATCTCTGAATAATCGAACAGAATGATCGATATGATATGGTTTCGATTTTTATTTTAAAATATATCAAATATATATTATTGGTTCAAGTATGTATGTATTCGTTTTAGTAGGTGGTAATGTTAAGTTATTACCTATTATGGTTGATTAGATAATAATTATAATAAGGAAATTTAATGTATCTAGAAATAGTTGAAAATGATACCTTAAGTATAGTTAGGTGAGAAGGATTCGAGATTGAAATAATAATGAACTTGAAACTTGATCCTGGGGTACTTTTGAAATAGTTTTGTCAAATTTTAAAATAATATCGATTTATAAGTATTTTCAAAGGACTGGTTTAAAGGATTTTTTTTTAAAGAAATAAGTGTGTAATCCCTTCTTGGACATCAGAAATGACTTCGGTAATGAGTGCACGCATTATCGACGTTTATTATGAAGTGTCTAAGTGGGGGAGACCACCCCGTACTACCATAACTTGTGAAAAGAATTTTGCGCCTAATTTCCAAGGGTATATAAAGTGAAGTTTAGGGTTGAACCATGATTGAAATTTCTTTGTTTGTTAATTAACTTTGGATTTCGATTTATGGTATGTTTTCTATGGATTTTTATAAATACATATGTTATGTTAAACTTGGTTATAAGAACCCAGAATCAGGCATTTAAGTTCATTTTAACTGAAAATATTGATTTAGGTACTAAGGTAACTCGACCTATTGGAATTTTAGATTTTAGAACGTGGAAATGAACCTAAGAATTAAGAGAAAAGAAATGGTCGTAGAAATGCTAGGTAGGAGCGATAATAAGGTTAAACCAATTCTAAGTTGGGTCGACAAAGGGGTTAGAGAACAATTTAAATTATATGGAAAAAAAATTTCAACTAAAGTCGACCAAGATTTAATGGAAGATTTAGTGGGTAATAAGAGTAGAAGAGGAAAAACTCATGACTTGGAATAATTAAAAGGTTATTAAGCTGGTCGAGAAGAAACAAAAGAAATTCAAGCTGTTGGTAAAACATGAATGGTCGATAAGTTAAAAATAAAGTAATTGAATGGCAATTTGGCGAACATGTGAAATGAAGGTATAGGATATTTAAATGGGATGACCTTATTAAGGCAATGTAATCAAATATGAATCTAAGTATGAAAGTGATACATAATTTAATTTGTAGTGGAATTGAGTTAAACAAAGTTTAACTTAGAAAACCAAGTAATAATGGTTGAGAACTAGGTATGAGAAAAAAATTCGAGTATGAACAGCCCTTAATTCAAACCATGATTCGAGAGTCTTATAAATAATTCGAGAAATGGAATAAACTTTCACTTAAAATGGAAATTGGAATAAGTGAACAAAATAATGATTAAGGGTATGGATAGAAAAATGAACAAGCAACTAAAAATGCAAGAAGACTGGATTTGGTCGAGTCAAGTATATTGAGCCGATAAGAGTTAACTTGGAGGACCGTATAATGGTTGCTTGAGAATTAAATACTTAGAAAGAAATGAGTTGTAAATGCTGCCAAATTGATTCATGGTAATGAATTAAAGATCTAACGTAATTAGGTTTGTTGGAAAATTTAAAATGGATTCAAATTTATCCGGAATGTAATACTTGAAAAATGAACTATGAAATGAATGAGTACAAGACTTTTGTCGAACGGGATGTAGGTTGATTTAAGTGAAAAATAGAGTTAAATAAAGTTCAACTTAAGAAAATCAAATCATGATGATTGGAGGCCTAGGTGTAAATCTTAGTCATGAACATCCCTTAATCCAAACCATGAAAGGGCGAGTCGAGTAAATAAGCGAGTTAATGGAATAATATTTGATATAACTTGAATGGGAATAAACAAGAAAGAAATGTAAATTAATTTGCAAACGAAATGGAAATAAGGTTAAACTTAGTCGAGTCAATAAAAATCGGATCGATAAGAGTTAACTTATAAACCATATAAAGATCGATGGGGAAGTAAGTGTTTAGGAAACAAATAAGTCATGAAATTTGGTAAGTTGACCCATATTAATGGATTTAGGAGTTAATGCAACTAAGTTTGTTTGAAAAAAAAAAAAATGAATTCAAGTTTATATGGAATTTGATGATGGGAATAGAAATGGGAAGGTATATAGAAAATGTATCGGAATTGGGTAAACAAATTTGATCCGAATCCATTTCCCGAGTAAGGAAATAATAAAAACTTTGAAGTATTAAAGAATTACCAAATTTTGGGGATCAAAAGATTGAAACCTCAAATAAAATAATCAATGTTTACGCGAAACTTGAAATATTAGTTGAGCTGAAGCAAAATGGCCATAACTTTTGAACGATTGATCGGAATTTAACGATTTCGGACCTTTCGGAAACCTTAGAAACTGAGCTAAAACTTTCATTTATAGAGCCATGTCGAAATTCTCATGTTTACTAGGCCAAAATTCAAGTTTAATCATAATACCATGTGCAGGAAATTAAAAACCGAAGCATATATGCATATTGTTTTGACCATAACTTCCTAACCGAGCGTCGGATTTTGATGTGCGAGTACAATTCGGAAAGGCCAGAATGTAAACTACAACTTTCTCGTAATGTGCCTAGTCAAATTATGATGTTTAAGGTGTTAAAAAGTGGATAGAACATTTCAGACCTGCATTTTCAGGGTACGGGCTGAAGCGTTCGGTTTTATTAAAACAGTCATAACTTTTGAACGATTTGTCGGAATTCGATGAATCCGGACAATTCGGAAAGCTTAAAAGAAATGCTACAACTTTTACCTAGTATGTTTTAGTCAAATTCCCTTATCTAAAGGGTGATAAACTTCAATTTTTTCGCTGGTCTGTTATGAATATCTTGGTTTTGGAATTTAAATGGTCGATATATGTTGCGTAAGTGGTATACGATTGCTATATATTGAATATATGATTGATTCTTATGCATATGTGAGTATGTAGCAGGTGTAAAGAAGTCGCGCTGCGCTTTGGAGCATGCTTTGCGCTAAATACTATATTGCTAAGTAAATAAAATTTGCGAACAACGCTAAAAGGTACGTCTTTATGTTATATGGTCGTGGGGTTATATATATGTGTTGTTTTCCCCATCTTGGGATGCCTCATCGTGTGATGAGATGAATATTTGGATTTATATATATATGTGATTTTCCCGGACCTCTCCGTACAAAGGAGATGCTGCCGAAATTTTCCGTGATTTCGGGAGTTAGAAATTTATGAGTTTTACAACTATATGCTTATTTTGTAAATACTATTTTAAGTATGGATTTGAAATAGATATGTGCTTAATATCGTTTCGTTCTCTTTTCGAGGACGAAAAGCTTTTAAGTGGGGGAGAATGTAACATCCCATAATTTTCTGTATATTTAATTTTCAATTTAAATAAATAAAATGGGATAACATGGGTTAAAAATCAAATTAGTTGATTTTAATGATGATGATTGTTGAATTGAAAGTAAACAGTTCTTTTTATTGAGTTATAATTAGAAGATGTTGTAATTTGGGTTTTATATTTAGATGACTGAATAAAACTTAAGTGTTTAATATATAAATAAGAATCTCAAATTTTGATAGGTAAATGGTGAAATTTGGGGTTTGATATTGAATAACTCATTTATTTGAAATTTGCAGTTCAAATCTAATTTGAGAAATAATCAAATCCAGGAACTTAAAATTTGTGAATCGATTTATAAATTTTATTTAAATTGCAATTGGATTTAAAGGGAATTTTATGAATAGCTAAATTGAATTAAAGTAGTTAAATGATTTAACTGAATATTTTATTTATTATTTAACTGTGAAATTTAACTGTTTTGGCAACTGTCTCGGAATTCGATGAAACTGGCGCCATTGGATCCGGAACGATGAATCATTATAGGATTCAAATTTGCGTTACAATCCGAATAACTGTTTGACCGTACGAGAGAAAATGTGAAAGAGATCAATGAATAGGATAATTGTGTGTTTCTCATTGTTGGGCCTATATTTATATATGTAACTTAACCTCCATACCACCCATCAGCCATTCATTATACGTTCATTTTCTCCATCAGCTCATTTTTCTCTAATGGCTGAACAAAAATATTCAAACCCTAGTTGAAACCAAAAATTCAAATTTGAAAATAAAATCTCCACAATTCATGGCATATTATATATCAAAACGAAGCTCTTGACGATGGGAAGCTACTGGTACCTTTTATTCCAACATGCAGTGCACGGAGTTGCCGAAAATCGACAGTCAAAGTTCTGTTTTCGAAACCCATAAGCAAAGAGTTGGGGGTTTTTGATTCGGGGTTCAATCGAGGAAATTGACTTGTGTGTATTGTAGAGATTGTCGATGGGAGTTGATTGGTGGGGTTCAGTTGATCTGGAAGCCGTCGAGGTGGCGGGAATTCGAGTTTTAGGGTTTTAAACCCGTTCCCGTTCACCAGCTCGTCAGCGGCAGGAGACACAACCGGAAGCGAGGGCTCCGGCATAGGAAGGAGCGGCTGACTCGGAGCTTCACAACGAGGGTGGTCGGAGCTTCTATGGTGGCCGAAGTTAGGAGGATTTGGTGGTCAAAGTTTCGGTCTTCGAGGTGATTTCCGCGTGGGTTACTATAGCAGTAACGAAGAGGAGCGGGAAGAGCTAGTTTGGGGAGCTGACGTGTCAATCAGTGGTTGGGTGAGAATAATATTTTAATTATTTATATATATTTAAAATTCAGAGTGTAAAACGCTAATAACTCTTTCGTTTTGACTCGGATTTGGACGCGGTTTGTTGCATTGGGATCGTGGCGGAATTGCGGACGTTTTGGTACTAACCTGGCTGCGTTTGGAGACTGTAAATTTTTAGCCCTTAGTTGGACGTTCGATCAACTGCGGACGCAAAGGTAAGTGATTTTCTCACTTACGAAATACTAAATGATTTCCGTATTTATTAAATTTAATTATGAAGTAAATTCGGTTGCATGTTGTGTTGTTTGATGAATGACTGCTTAAGTTGACGTGCAAGTGTTAACATGCGAATAAAATCGATAATCAGTTATTTAATTTAAATTTCTAATTAGAAATCCCAACACTTGTTAACCAGTAAAATGATTCCATTTACTGTTTAAATGAAATGATGTGATGGATGCCTTGATTAAGTTGATGGATGGATGAATGCTGCATGAACTGGTTGTTTATTCAGTACATGATATTTCATGCATTTTCGATAAATCCCAATTCCTCACCTTTGATGTTACGGGCATCTAATAAATCCGGGGTTTATCGAATTGAATGAATTAAGAACACAGGTTGAAATGATACATACCTTTGACCCGGATTTGGATTGAAATGATAGATCCATCCCTAAATATCGAGAAATAAAATTTAAAAATCACTTGGCTATAGGATAGCAAACTATATATGGACATCGGTTGGTTAAATGATTTTAATATTTGAAATTCTACTTTTATGGAAATTTCATTCAAGGGAAATGTATTGATTTCGATAGGTTTTATTTTTCCTTGAAATCTGAATCTTAAATATGATCTGAAATGATTTAAGAAATTTTTCCCAAGCGAATTTGAAGTGTTAAAGATTCAAATTTTAGATTTTGGATTTTGTAAGAATTGGGTAGATTCAGATTTAAATAAATTCTTATGGAATTTAATTTTTGGAATCAAGATAATGGAGAATACTCGAAAATTGTTTTTAAACCTAATTCGAGTATGGTCTTGAATCCTTGTATTGAAATGGGATTTGAAATAAGTCCTTTGAGCTAAGCAACTCCATGGAAACTGGAGTTTAGATTCAAGTATCAAAGTTCGGAAGGAAGAATCGATTTTCAGTAAAGAATTTATATATGTATTTAAAATTTTGATTTTTATAGCTATTCTTTCTTGAAATTTATTTTATTAAATTCTTATCCATAACTATTTTATATAACCAAAATTTTCTTATATTCTTTTATTTAAAACTATTTAGTAAATTTTTAAAATTTATATATATATATAGTGTTTTAAACTTATTTATCCTATTTTTAACAATTTTATTCTATACATATATTATTTATATAAAGGTTCTTTATAAACATCTATCATTTAATTTATATCTTATAATTGTAATTTTTCTTCCGAATGGAAAGTGCTGGATCTAAAATCGTTGTTGAAATGGAGTTGAGATAAAAGTTTTATTTATGAATCGATTTCAAACCGTTTTCAAATATGGAAGATGGATTATATTCTATTAAATATAAACTTATCTCTTAAGGGGATTGAAAGTAAGTCATGGAAGTATATATATTCTATTTGAATATGAATGAATTTCGAATATGAATCGATTTGGAATAATTTGAAATCCTTTGAGATTAAATATATTCTATTTGAATATAAGTCGATTTTTGAAGTACTATATGATTATGGTATAAGATGTGGAAATATATTCTAATTTTAGAATATAATCGGGTTGGTATGATTTATGATATTTCGATATGAAACTATATTCTATTTTTGAATATAAATTGGTTCGAAACAAAATATGATATTTTGATATGAAAGCGAACCTTATGAAATATAAAAGAACCAAACGATGTGAAAAGATGTAAGCATTGGTTGTTAAAGAGACCGGAGTCGACATAAGGCATACTCTCTGTCAGTGTCGATACCACTTTGACAACTGTGAACGTCATGACGTATCCAGAATGAGTATGATGACTTGGAGGCGATTACTGAATCGAAGATGGCACGATGACGAAATAGCCCTGACCTTCAGGTCAGAATTGAAATGACTAAAACAAGAGCTATACCGTGACTAACTGAGGTAGCACCTTTGATCGGACACACTTCTTCGTTACTATTTCTATGACTATGATGATGATGATGATTTGGGCCCATTTATGACTTTGGGAGTGTGTTCCGAGGTGGGCGGTAGTGGCTGCTATGCGTTACCACCGGTCCGGGAGTGCAATTGGTAGAATCCTACCCTGGGCATTGCCTCGAGTGCCTTGTCATATTATCCTTATCGAGCCCCATATGATTTTGATTTGTATCGTACCTATGGAGTGCCCTCTGATGCCATCGTTTACGGTGGGTTTACGGTACTGTATAGACTACGGTATTATGAACGGTGTAAGGGTAAAAATGTAATCCCGCTTATGCTATTTTCAGTATTTATACTTTACTAAGTAGACACTATCATAATAGCGTATTATCTATGTATGTATTAGTTTAACGGATCCTCGAGAGATGGGAAAAACCCGTAACATCTTTTGAGTTACTGCACCATGACACTGATATTATTTCGTATTTTAATTTGACTAATATGAGAATGATTTAGTGCTGATCCGAGTGTTTGTTGTGTTTTCTTTTTATGCAATACGCTCGGGTCAGCAGATGTTGCAGTTAATGAAGATTACTTCGCCTTGGAGATAGAAGACGAAGATTTGGTATATATCTATTATATATGTATTTCCGCTGCAAGTTATTTCCGCTGCCGTGTGTGTATATCTGTTTATGTGTAACTCTGATTTATCATTTGTAAGCTATAGTCAAATGTGTGTATATATTCCAATTGTGTTAACTGCTATTTGTTTATTATATGTTGTCCTTCCGCTGTGAGATTCTGAGATTTGTTTTTTCTCTTCTTTATTCTTTTTCTTCTTTTTCCCAATAACTACCTGTATTTGCGATCTGCTTGAGTCGACATGTGAGGTTTATTGTCGATTTTAAACGGTCAAAAATGTGGGTCGTTACAAATTAATTATCATGTCAACCCTTATTCCCCCCATTAAGATCGACGAACGAAATTAAAAAAAAAGAAAAAAAAGGAGAAAAACAAAACCGCCACCGCTCCTTCTAGCCCTAGCCACCATCGCATGTCGCCCCTCCTCGCCCCCAACCTTCGATCGCCGTAGGTCACCCTCCCCTCACCCCCGTTGCCCTCCCTCTCCCCTTCCCCGGCGTTAAACTCCATACCCCCTGAAGACCCGATGCAGCCCCCACCGAGCCCCAAAATCTGCTGCTTCCACCCCCTCCGCCTCCTACACCGCTGCTGACACCTCCTCTGGCCATCAACCGATTCTGGCTCCCCCTCAGACCCTCTCTCCGACCAAGGTGAGGTTTTCTTCCTTTATTTAGTTTAAAAATTGTTTTAAATTCTGTTTTGTTTATTTAAAGTATTATTTAAAATAAGTGTTTCATTTATATAGTATATGAAAAGATAGGGATTTTAAATATATGAAAGGTATGATTTTGATTAACATGAAGTTGTGATTTTTATTTTAGTTTTAGATACATAAAGGTTAAATTTTTGTGTATGTAAAGGTGACGTCTTTTATCGTATAAAAATATAATCTTTTATATGTAAAGAGGCGATAAAAATAAGATTTCTATCATGAAGTTAAAGAATAAAAATATGACTTTTATATTGTAAAAGGAATAAAAATATATTTTTTATTATGTAGATGGTATAAAAATATTTTTTTTATTATATTACTAGCAAGATAAAAATATAATTTTTATCATGAATGAAGTAGCGATAGTAAAGACGATATTTTTATATATAGAAAGACGATATTTTTATATATAGAAAGAAGTGATTTTTATTGTGTATATCATTATAAATAAAAAGAAGTGAATAGCTATATAAAAATTTGATTTTTACCTATATAGTAGCGGTATAAAAATGTGATTTTTATATACATAGCAACAATATAAAGATGCGATTTTTATATATGTAGTGGATACGGACAAAGAAGGTGACAAAAGGCGAGCATGGCGAAGATTTTCTACATAGGAAGAGTCGTAGTATCTGGTTTAGCTAATCAGTGAGAATTCCTCACTTTTATTTTCTAGTTGAAATATATACTAGGTTGCAGACGGTGCTTAGTAGCACCCGACACCCGTCGTCCACAGACCATGGACGACTTGTTTGATTTTGTTGTGTTGCGAAAATTGACTGTGATGTTGAAATAAAATATCTATTCATGTGTTGAAATAAAATATATATTCATGTGTTCAAATAAAATATATATTCATGTGTTGAAATAAAATATATATTCATGTGTTGAAATAAAATATATATTCATGTGTTGAAGTAAAATAAATATTCATTTACAAATCGAACGATTTGTTTATGTACACCGATTTGACTGATATTGATTGGGACGATAAATTTTACACATCGTCCAACTGCATAAATAAAAATCTGTGTTTGTTGATTTGAAACCCTACACGGGTATTGTGATGATATTTGACGTACACTAATCCCGATTGTTTAGTTGTATGTCAATCGATGGGTTGACAGACTGTGTAAGTGTTAATTATTTATATTTAATGCTTATGCAGTTGTGTGGTGCACTCTGGATGATGGTTGATTATTTACCGTTGCTATTATATACATGTGTTGTATGGAATCCATATAATTAACATTATATGGTAATTGATTGGGCCTCATTCCAATTTGGAAAATAAGGAATATTATAGAAGAAAATTCATGTGTTGAATAGAAAGAAAATTCATGTATTGAATAGAAAGAAAATTCATGTGCTGAATAGAAAGAAAATTCGTGTGTTGAATAGAAAGAAAATTCATGTGTTGAATAGAAAGAAAATTCATGTGTTAAATAAAATATATATTCATGTGTTGAATAAAAGCAAATTCATGTGTTGAAGAAAATATTCATTTGTTGAATAGAATAACGAAGTTATTGAAATATATAAAGCCGTGTTGATTAGATTGACGCCATTTTGACGTGAACGATATTTATATCAATTTTATTAATTTTTATAATGAATATAGAAAAGGAAGTGATTTCAAAATATAACGTTTTGAAAATATTATCATTTATATGTAATGATATGGAATATTCAATTTTGATTTAAAATTGAATATGAAGTTGAAATCGTTTGTAAAACGAATTTAAAACGATTTATAAAATACATTTAGAATTGAAATCGATGAAGTATATATAATATATATTATATATATTATATCGCCTGAATAGAACGCGCCGCGCCGTGGTAGTTCGTGAATTTCGACCATTGACTTCGAATGGATATTACGGGAGATCCGACCGTCGGATTCTCCTAAAACTGGAACCATTGGGTTTGTATCAAAAAGAGCTTTCTAAGAATATTAGAGATTTGAAATCTATCGGTTGGATTTGGAATTATGTCCAAATCAAATTTGGAAAAGGTCGCTGTAAGTGCAGTTCGATGGTCGTTGATGGAATTCGACTGTATGGGCCTTGATAAAATTATTAAAAATAGTAATAATTTGTGTAAAATCATAAGAAATGATTTGTGAAGAATTTTGAGGAAAAATTCCAAATTTTAAAAGATAAAAATAGATTTTTATCGAAATGAACTAGTTTTGAACTAGAATAATATTTTTTTTTAAATAAAAAAATTGGATTTGAAAAGGGTTTTAAAAGTAACCAGAATTTCCAATAATTGAATTGGAATGGATTTGAATCGAAATTGTCTTTGGAATATTTCGATGTTGGATTTCTTGATTATACAGATATTGTTATGGAAATTTGAAAGATATTTTTATATCGTTATTTCCAATACGATATTTGTTGGTCGTAGAATTTGATATTGAATATAAGCCAGTATATTTTCTATTCAGAGCCTTATATTTAATATCAAATGGGAATTGGGTTTATCGTGAACTATGTTTTAACGACATTTGTACTTTAACCCGATTTACAGTGAAATGTGATTTGGAATTTATAAGTCTTTTGTTAAGATTTAAAGGAGGTTTTCCAAAGTAAAGTTTTCCAATTTAATAAAATAAATTGGAATGGAATGGAATGTGATTTTGGGTATATCGTGAACCGTGTTTTAAATGACATTGGTTCTTTAACCCAATTAAAGACAGGATATGGTTTCCCAAGTTAAACAATCATTAATATTGATTTTTGGGAAGATTAAAACCAAGTGGAGTTTTAATGAATCTTAAATTAGATTGAAATGATCGAGAATGGAGTATCACCAGTTTTGCTCCAGGCGATAGTTAAATCTTTAATTAGATTTGAACGTGAAATGGTAATTGAATTTACCAATAACACCATGGTATTAGATATAAAGTATTACCAGTTTTACTTCATGGGATGAATAGGTTGGGATTGGGAAATAAAACAAATGATTACTTCGGTGTGGTTCGCTAATCCCGACTAATTTGAATTGATATTCAAAGGAAGATTAAAGAATAAATTCATAGAATTTATCGTTGATAAAATTAATGGGAACCTTTCCCAAAGTATAAGAATATTTGAATAAAAGAATATTCTGAATTGGAATGAGGCGTATGTTGTGTTTGTGTAACACTTGTTTATTGTATACGCGGGTTATTCAGAAAGACCGGGTTTATCCCATTCTGAATAACTAATTCGACGATGTGTCGAGGATGAAGACGGTGGTCGAAGACCGGAGGTCTTCACATCGTTTGGATGATTACTGATGATCTTGATCGGGCTGTACACCCAAGAGGAGAGAATCAGTTAGTGGTCGTCCAGAAGTACTTGGAGATCGATGGATATGCGAGGTACAAGGTGCCTCCGGTTTCGTTCAGACCAGTCCCATGACTTCATTTTTATAAAAAGCATAGCGATGTTTAAAAGAATGATTTGTTTTAAAGCACTGGCAATCCAATGGAGTAAACCCGTTCCACGAAAGTGGCGTGGTCCTGTGATTAGCCTTATTATAAATGTGTTGAGTAGATCTCTCATACCAGTCCCATGACTGACTCGTAGTTTGTTTCACTCTCAAACTCGGGTGCCCCTTTTCCTACACGGGCAGCCTTGTATTCAGGTTTAGCTGGCTCTTTCTGGATAGCTGGAGCTGAAGATGGATTCTATCATTTATCTATTTTATGCTGTTCAGCTCCTATTGTACATATTTTGTTTGTTTTCCGCTGTAGACATTTATTTATAGCTGAACTATATTTGTACCAAGTATGATCCTGTATACTGTATAAATCTGATGATTACGTTTATCCAGTATATTCTATTGTTCATTATCTGGTGTATTTATTTAATTCTGTTCTGTTGTTATCTGTTTATGTGTCATATTCCACGGATTACCCTTGCCACCGTCAGTACGGGGTTTGGGGTCGTCTCATTACGTTCTGTGGCAGCTAGCTTTTTGCTTACGTAATACACAGGTTTCTGGATTTTATCCTCTTCACGTACTAGTGTTGTGCTGACGGCATCTGATGATACCGCCAAGTAGACGAACAAATCCTCATGTTCCACGGGCTTCGATAATATTGGAGGCTTTTCTAGGAAATCTAATAAATTCTGGAATGCCTCCACACAGTCGGGAGTCCACTCAAAATTCCGCTTTCCCCGTTTTATGAGATCGAAGAAGGGTACACACTTGTCTGTTGCTTTGGAGATGAACCTGCCCAGTGCTGCAACCTTCCCGACCAAGCTTTGAACATCCTTGATCTTCCACGGCTCCCTTATATTCCGGATTGCTGCTATTTGGTCCGGATTGATTTCAATTCCTCTGGAACTCACGATAAAGCCAAGGAACTTGCCTGATGCCACTCTGAAAGAACACTTCAAGGGATTCAACTTCATCCCATACCTTCGTAGTATGCCGAACATTTCTGCTAAGTCCTACGTGTGATCGGTAGAATGCTTGGATTTCACGAGCATATCATCTACATAAACTTCCATGGTTTTCCAGATTTGATTGTAAAACATGCAGTTGGCTAGGCGCTGATACGTGGCTCCCGCATTTTTCAACCCAAATGGCATTACCATGTAACAATACAACCCCAAGTCTGTGATAAAGCTGGTATGCTCTTGATCTGGTATGTGCATGGGAATTTGATTGTACCCGGAATAAGGGTCCATAAAGGATAAACGTTCATGCCCGGCCGTCGAATCTACTAGTTGATCAATTCTGGGGAGAGGAAAACTATCCTTCGGGCAAGCCTTGTTCAAATCAGAAAAGTCGATACATGTTCGCCACTTTCCGTTTGATTTTTTGACTTGAACAGGATTCGATATCCAGTCGGGATATTTTGAATCCTTGATGAATTCATTATTTCTTAATTTCTCTACTTCTTCTTTCAACGCTGCTGACCGCTCTGGGCCCAACATCCGTCTCTTCTGCTTGACTGGTGGGTGCTTTGGATTAATACACAACGAGTGGCTCATGATGGTAGGCGAGATCCCACACATGTCAGTGTGAGTCCAGGCAAACACATCCAGATTTGCCTTTAAAAATCATCCAATTCCCTCACTCTAACGGGATCCAGTTGCGAGCCGATCTTTAGTACTTTGGTTGGATATGTTTCATTGATAGGTATATCGATTGTTATTTCGTTGGGAGTTGCCTTCCTGTCCTCGGGTTCACTATCCTCTCTGGGATCTATATCCTCGAGTACATCAGAGGGCGACTCTTTTGGGGCAGGACCCCTTAATTGCTATGTTGAGGCTTCCTTTGGGGGGGGGGGGGCGGAATCATCCTTAGCATCCATGTTCAACCCCTTCAATAACATCTTTAACTCTGCCACGTAACAAGCTCGTCCGGTGGCTTGGTCGCCCCTCATCACCCCAACTCCTGAGTCAGTCGGGAATTTAAGAAGCAAGCACCAGGGCGTAATACATGCCCTAAATTCGTCAAGGGTCGGTCGGCCTAGGAAGGCATTGTAAGGCGACTCCAAGTCCAGAACTACAAATGGAAGGATCCTTACTCTCTGGCGATCACCCTGCCCTAGTGTGACTGGTAATTCCACAAAACCCATCGGAGCTGTAGATACTCCGTTAAAGCCGCGTATCCATCCTTGACATGGCTTTAAGTCTTTTGCCTCAAGCTTCATCTGTTTAAAGGCTTTCTTGAAAAGGATATTGACCGAGCTTCCATTGTCCACCAACACCTTATGGACTAAAGCAGGGCCAATTGTTGTGGTGATTACTAGCAGATCGTCAGTTGGAGATTGAACTCCGGAATCATCTCTATTACGGAATATGACGTCGTCTGACATCGTCTTTTGTTGCTTTGCTGGGATAACGTCATCGAGGCTACTACACTCTCCAACCTCAAAATGCTTGGCGGCGTTAACGTACTGATCCATAGCTTTAAAACTTCGACCAACTAGGTGAGGTCCGCCTATAATAGTTTTAATGACAATCCTCTTGCCTTTTTGCTGGGCTGTGGGTTTCGAGGTAGACGGGTTTGAGTCCGGGGCTTGTCCCCCTTGCCCCCTGTCCCTTAGGGAAACTTAGTACTCGTCTAGCTTTCCTTCTCGCATCAACTTTTCGACGATATCTCTCAAATGACGGCATTCATTGGTGGAATGACCGTGGGTTCCATGAAACAAGCAAAACTTTCTTGTGGCAATCTCTTTCTCAGTAGAATCTCTGGGTGGCAGTTTTTTGTACTGCAATGTGCTATATGTGTCTAAATAAATATTATCCAACGTGTCATTTAACGGCGTATAATTTTCAAAAGTCTGGAACCTGGGTCTTTTATTAGAACTATTCCCTCAGTTTCTATTCCTTCTATTGTCGTTCCCATTTCTACTGTTGTTACCACCACTCTGGTTGCCAACATTTACCTCCACCTTCCCTGAACTGTCACCAGATTGCTTCACAGCAACGTTACTCTGGACACCTTCCTTCGACGCCCCTTCGGACTTTCTCTTCCGATTTGCCTTAACTTCTTCTCGCCTTAAGCGGATATTATCCTTTTCATAGAACAATTCTCTAGTTGGAGGCGGTTTTCCAGCTAAGTAATCTCCGAACTCTGAGTCAGGATCTACCCCTTCTATCAATGCCATCAGGATAGTGGGCTCATGAGGATCAGTGACGGCCAAGTTGAAGCGATCCAAATATGACTTTAAAGATTCTCCTGGGGCCTGTTTAATTCGTGACAATTCTATGACGGTCTTGGACTTTTGGGCATGGAGTCAGAATTGATTCATGAAACGTTCACTCAATTCTGTGAAATTTGATACCGATCGAGAAGGGAGTTGGGTGAACAACATTAAGGCTAGGTCTTCAAGATATATTGGAAAAGCTTTGCATTTTACGGCATCTGGACTGCTGCTGCATTCATAAACCATGCATATCTCATCAGGTGCTGTCCTGGGTCTGTTCTTCCTGAATATCGATCCATCTGAGGCAAGTTGAATTGCCGGGGGAATTGGAAATTCAGTATGTCATCTGTGAAAGGGGTATGACTTCGCTCAATGCCCCAATCTTCATTAGTATACCGCCGGCTTTCAGACATAATCTGGCGCACCATTGCCCATACATCAGCGTTGGTTAATGTATGCACAGGCTCTCTAGATCTGATGTTCGGATTACCCCTGGGTTCCTGATCATGGGATTACCTTCTGTTTCTGGCAGCAGCTGCTCTACATTGCTCTCTGTGCTCCTGGTCGATCTCTGGAGGTAGAGGTTGAAGAAGCTGTTGCTGTGTGGGGTTGGTAATATTAGGATCCCTTGGTAAGACGTGGGATCCACGCATAGGTAGCAACATAGGCTGTTGCAGACTCGGGTCATCACGGCCCAATACACGAGCAGCTTCTTCTCGGGATCCTAAAGATCCAAAAGTCAATTGATCGAAGTTCTGAGGTCGTTCAAGCGGCCTCCTCTCGCGAGGACATTCCTCCTCCGAAGAAGACGAATAATCTGTAGCAATGCAGCGTGGTGGGGAAGGAGTTCTCTGCCTCCGTAGCTCTAGTAATTCTCTACCCATGGTCATTATGTTTTCCTGCATGCGAAGGTTGTCACGCCTTTGGGCTTCCAATGCTTCTTTAGTTCTCTGAAGCATGTCAAGAAAATGTGAGAAATCTCCCTGAGTAATGGGTGCAGATGGATCAGGCTGAACATTAGTCATCATGGCTGGAATCAGAGCGTTGGAGGGAGCTCGAGTAGAAGTTCCAGCCTCACTTTGGTTCGGATCGGATCGGTTCACAACAGCCTGGTCGGGGCGGTTCGGATGAAGAGAATGGGTGCCCTCGACTTCGTCAGATCGGATCGGAACGGTGCCTTCCACTCGGTTCGGATCGGCACCTCCGATCTGGTTCGGATCCTCCTGGTTGGAGTGGTCTGCTCCAGAACTTTGAGCGCGCAACCTCGTTATCACGATGGCTGACTGATTTTCTCTAGCATCATTTCCCCTAGCACCTTGCACTTCTTTCCCTTTGGTCTTAGCCATGATACTCGATTCTTTAAAGGTTATTCAACAAGTACCGAAAGATGTCAGAGAGAGAAGGGATTAACTTCTTTGAACTTGAAGGTCCAAATAGTAGAATGATAATCCCGAAAAGGCTGAGAATTCGAAGGTTTCTCAGTGAATGCACCAAAATGTTAGACCAAAAATTGCTTCTAACACTATAAATTTAATGAAATAGAACAAAAAAAGCAACGAAGAACACACGATTTATAGTGGTTCGGCGTTAAAGAGCCTACGTCCACTTTGTTTTCTTTTAATTGATGATTTGAGTACAAATACAACAATGATTCTCACTCAACCTCACAGTTACAATGCATAAACTCACTCAAATCTCTCAAAAATGGAATTCAAGAGATGATTTTGATCTGAATATGATTGTAGAATTCGACTATGGAGGAAATAAGAACTGAGAATTTGCCAAAAGATCCTTTCAAATGCCTCTAGACGGTGTATTTATAGGTGAAAAATCTCTTTGAAGTAGCTCCGGTTCGGAATTGCGTGGCACCCATCTCTCGAGAGTCGGGTTCGGAGGCTCCAAGATGGAGACAGCGCATTGATTTAGTGGGAGATCGTGGGAGAAATGGTCATGCTTGGTCCGAGTCTTCAGGAAGTGTGTGCAACAACGGTTATAAGCTCAGAGAAAAGGGGTTCGGATCGGGTGCCTCCGATCCGATCCGATGAAGCCACCTGCTTTATGATGTTGCTGCCATACTCCTTCGATCCGATCCGATGAGGCCATTTGTTGTTTAATGTTGCTGATGCATCTCTCCGATCTGATCCGATGTGATCCCTACGTTCCTGATCTCTACTCACTTTCTGCGCTACTTTCCTCCGATCCGAACCGATTGGTGACTTTTTCGCTGTTTGCTCTTTGTGTAGCCTAGTTCACAAAGTAGGCTAACAGTTTGTTATGAGTTAGTGAATATTTAAGTAATTTAATTAAGAGTAGTTATATAATTGTTTATATTTATCCTTAATAGTTGCTTGCCATTTTCCAAGTATGTACAAAATTATATTCAGAATTCTTGCATGATTGTAAGATAGTGTTATGAAAATTTGCAAACATGTATGCATGTGTTCAAAATGCTTAAACACTTGTGGGAAACAATTCACAAATGAATGTATGTAGAAAAAATTTGTAAATTCAGTTAACACCTCAGCAAATGAATGTATGTAGAAAAAATTCATTGAAGTACGCATGTATTTAAAATAAATTCTTAATTATATGCATTTAAGAAGTACATATACAGGCATACATGCATATTTCCAAATCATTTGTATACGTAGATGATTATTTTCAGAAAAGTTACATATGTCCATGAATTTAATTAGAATAGTTCAGTAGAATATTTAGTTTAATCATTAATTAACAAATTGTTGCATTATTGGGTGAAATTTAGGTAGAAATATTGTATGCTTGTGTGCAACTCTAATCAGGAACTTTCATTAATGTATGCAATTAAACAGAAATTTTTAAGTCAAGTGTACAACTGTCAAAAATTTGTTAAACCATTGTATGTAGTTGTTTATAAGTGTTTCATGCAAGTATGCAACTATAAAAAAAATGTTATATAAATATATATAATTGAATGAAAATTTTTCGTTTGAGTGTGCAACTATTAACATGTTGTTTCTTTAGTATGTGAATTTTATTAGAATTTTGACATTGGCGGATGAAATAAAGTAGAATTGTTTTATAATTTGGAAAAAAAATTGGATTATTGAATGAAATTAAGTAGAAATGTTGCATGCAACTGTGCAGTTTTAAACAGAATGTTGCATTAAAGTATGCAGTTAAAAAGAAAACTTTCATTCAAGTGTGCAACTATCAACATTTAGTTGCATCAGGGTATGCAGTTAAACTTAATTGATTCTAGAAAATGTGCAACTGTTAGCATCTTGATAAGTGCATGCAGTTAAATTTAATTCTTTTATTAAAGTTTGCAGTCAAACAGATAACTTTCATTTAAATGTGCAACAATCAACATTTAGTTGCTTCAGTGTATGGAGTTAAATTTAAATGATTCAGGAAAGTGTTTAACTATCAGCATTTTGATAAGTGTATGCAGTTAAATTTAATTGCTTCATTAAAGTATGCAGTTAATTAGAAAAGTTTCATTCAAGTATGCCACTATCAACTTTTAGTTGCACCATTACATGCAGTTAAATTTAATTGAATCATGAAATTGTGCCATTGTCAGCATTTTGATCATTGAATGCAGTTAAATTTAGTTGTTTCGTTAAAGTATGTAATTAATAAGAAAGGTTTCATTCAAGTATGCAATTGTCAACATTTCGTTGCATCAGTGTATGTAGTTAAATTTTATTGATTCATGAAAGTGTGCATTTATTAGCTTTTTTATCAGTGTATGCAGTTAAATTTAATTGTTTCATTAATGTATGAAGTTTAATATAAGTTTTTCAGTCAAGTGTGCAACTATCAATGTATTGTTGCATTAGTTTATGCAGTTAATTAGAATTGTTGCATTAAAATGTACAATTATCTAATGTTTGTTTTCACCATCCCGAGATTTTGCGACAATTTAAATATTAAATTTAATGTGTTTTCAAACAAAGTTGTTTTAAATATTAATTTTTTTTATTTATGTCGTATATTAATAAGATATGAACTAAAATTGACTTGTTGAACAATGAACTGTAATAGCTATGTATGATGATGACAATGTTTGATAATCTATTTAAAATGGAATGTGAAATTTATATTGAGTTAACAATATAAAATGGATTAACTAAATTTGAGATTTATTTTATATTGGTAAATTTAAACAATGTAATATGAATAATATAAATCATTTGATTATGTAATGAATTGTAATGAATTTATATTTGTTGTAAATTGAAATAACTTGCATTGTGACGACGCCAAACCCCGTACGATGGTGGCAAGGGTAATCTTTGGAATATAACACATAACCAGATAACAGCAGAACATAAATAATTAAATACAGTGGATAAACATAATTATCTGAGTTACACAGTATATAGGATCATACTTAGTACAAAATACAGTTCAGCAATACATAAATGTCTACAGCGGAAAACAAGACATAATATGTACAATAGGAGCTGAACAGCATAAAAAGAGATAAATGATAGAATCCATCTTCAGCTCCAGCTATCCAGAAAGAGCCTGCTAAAACCTAAATACAAGGCTGCTCGTGTAGAAATAGGGGCACCCGAGTTTGCAAGTGAAACAAACTACGAGTCAGTCATGGGACTGGTATGAGAAATCTACTTAACATATTTTCCAATATGGCTAATCACAGGACCACGCCACTTTCGCAGAACGGGTTTACTCCATTGGATTGCCAGTGCTTCAAAACAAGTAAATCTTTTAAACATCGCAATGCTTTTTATAAAAATGAAGCCATTATAAGACTCAGTACCCTTCACACAATGCAACACAAACCGGAGGATAGAGTTTTACCTTATAATGGCCAAAATATGCTTGATACGAGCAAAAGAAATCATTTGATATTATTGCTAGTGTATATATGTTTCAAAAACAATTTCAATCATAACTATCAATCATAGATGGCATGGGTACCATATATCATGTCGCCATATATATATTTATATATACAATCTAAACCGCACGGTGTCGTATTTGGAAATTGGATTTCCATCATGAACCAAGGCAAACGATAGTCCTTACCGAATTCGAGACGCTCTAGCCAGTGTCTCAGGATCAGAGCCCGAGTGACCCTTGGATCGTCAGGGCCGGTCCACCGACGTGGATTAAAATGCCAGAACACTGCGTTTCCCTGCCCTTTGGGGCGTCAATGAGTCCTATGACTCCATCGGCTCCACATAGTCACCGATATATCTGAGGCGCCTCGCAATTCAACAACCACACAGGTGAAAGTAATATAAATGTCAGGGCTGGTATGTTACTGACACCACCCTAGCTAGAAGGAAATGCATGCCCTCCCTGATGTCCTCTCCCGTTTCTGGTGCATACCGGGGTGTGAGGCTCGCGAATCAACGTTATACACAAAGCTATGCCACACAGGCCGCGCTTTGATCATCAACCACAAGACTTTTGTAACACCCCACCTCCGCTAGGGTCACTCACAAAGGGAATGCACTAGTTTTGGTGGAGTATTATCTAGGTAAACATACACAGAGATATCACAAGGCGGAACATAAATAAAGCAGCGGTAGAAATTAAAAACCAAATCTCATTACTTTCAAGAAAAGAGTCAAAACCTCATATATCCAAAGTACAAATTATTCCATTACATCAAGTTCTAAATAAAGAAGCATAAACTTAAGATAACAAAAGTAAATTATTCCCCAAAAATAGCAGAAGTGCAGCCATAGCATAGCTCAAGACCAAACCGTACATGAGCTGGCAGAAAGCAAGCTAAATCCAAGCTAAGAGCTAGCGTTTCCTCCCTCAGAACCTTGGGGGGAACGAAAAAAAAGGGTCAGTCATAAAGACTGGTAAGCCCTAGTGACTTTCAGCATAAAAACTAGTAAAAGTAACATGACATGTGAAAACTGGAATTAAACATAAGGATGATAACAGGACTGGTATGATAACTAAGATAACAAGATAAGTCAAAGTCTAGCATCACATATTCAAGATTCACTACACCAACTGTACTAGTATTCTAACCCATGTCAAGTATTAACCATGAAATGACCCCTTAGCCCAATGTCATGAAATGACCCATTACGGGGTCCTACAGTACAATCTACTAATCGATCGGCTCCCTACATGTTCTAACTCGTCATGTGTCTGTGTCATACGGCCCAATCACGAAATGTAGTCACCTGTGCTAGGTCCACCATTGGGTGTATCAAGCCCTAGGGTGCCAACCACCGACACGAATCAAGCACGCACAGTGTAAACCTACTGATGCCCAATGCCTGCTTTTTCAACTCCAGACTACGTGCACGACCAATGTCCGCCTGAACCTACAATGGCGCACCTACTCAGTCGTCGTTCTGGTCGCTTACTATCAGCCCAGTAATCGTGCCCCACCCTGCCTAGTCCCAGGGTATCGTGATACATCTAAGTGGGTTACTGCTGAAAAGGATCGCGTAACTAGGGTTTCTAATGGGTTAAGTGTTGTCATTCAAATTCGTGACTTAACCCTATCCAAATCATGTATCAAGTTGGTTAAGTGTGTTCAAGCGGTTCATGACTTAACCCTATCAAATCATCGTGTCAAATTGGTTAAGTATATTCAAGTGGTTCATGACTTAACCCTATCCTGTGGCATTAAATAAATTAATGCACCCCAACCTCTTACATTAGACTTTGTTGTGGTTACTGGATGTGCCGGGCGGATCCAGGCAGATTTACACCACAACCTAGTCTAACCTCGGGTTTCAAGCTCGATATGACCAGCTACCCACATTGGATCCAATTGTTTGCAGTAACTGGATTTGTCGGGCAGTTCCGGGCAGAATTACACTGCAAACTCAACCCAACCTCGAGTTGGCCATTTTCAAGTTCATTCTAAGTGTCATGTGCAGGTTCAAGTTTCGATTCTAAATTCATGTCAAGTTTTCATGTCATGTTTCATGTCAAATCATGTCAAGTTCATGTCCATATCCAGGTTCAAGTTATAATAATGTTCATGTTTCAAGTTTATAGTAAATTCAGGTTTGCCTAATCTACCCAAATCGTAGTCCCATCGCACGTGAATTCGAATCGATACAAACAAATCTAATTAGGGAATAACATAGAAAGAACGGGCATAAGGTGGCAAAAGTGATTATAAGTCAAGCATGGTATAACTTGAGATAAATGACTACAACTATACTGGCATATGGAATAGTGGTCTCAAATATCTAACCTAGCAAAATAGGGTGATAGTCATGGTAACAGTTGACATAAGATAATAACCCCAAACTTGTGAATAACAACTAATTCAACGTCACAGGCATGTTAACATCATGGACATGAGGGGTTTAGGTTTACAACATTTTTAGGCCCCAAATCAATTTCATATAAATATTCCCACAAGTCAAGATTCAAGATGAATAGATCCAAGGTGAATAATAGTAGATCCAAAATAATAGATCCAAAAGGAACAATAATAGACCCAAGATATACAATGATAGATCCAAGATAATTATCATACATAGGTTCAATTTCAATTTACAACATGTCCATATTAAGTTTAAAGTTTAGATCTAAAAGTAATTGGGGCTTACAGATCGTGGTTTGAGAATTAGAAAACAAAAGAGGTGATGTAGAATCTTGAGTCTAACAGAAATCCCCCAAACAGCAAAACTCTACACGTAGTCTTGTTGTAGAAGAAGCAATCCCTTTTCTCTAACTTTTCAACTAGACTTTTAGCAGCATAAGGCCAGAGAGAATTTGTGTAGAGAGACCAGGGTTAGGGACTGTTTATATAGGGTCAGGTAAATGAATCTGGACAGAAAACGAGACCAGGAACATCAGAGTGAACCCAGCTTCAAAAGTGGGCTCGGCCACCAGGTCGACACCCAGGTCGACACTATGGTCGACCTGGTCCTAGGCAGGTCGACACTATGGTCAACCTCCAGGTCGACCTGGTCCTGGGCGGGAAATTTCCCGCCCAGTCCGTTCTGGGGTCTGAATTCGAAATTTGAATTCGAATTCTGTGCTGTTTTTGAACTTGAAAATTCCTGAAACTTTGAAGGGTCATAACTTGGTCATACAGACTCCGATTTTCGAAAACTCGAACTCGTTTCCAAGTAGAATTTCAAGACAAACGTATTGGCGTAACCCGTTGCCCTTGTTTCTTATTTTAAAAATTAATTCTTCCTTGATTTATAGTTATAACACGTTATCAAAATACGGGTTGTTACATTCTCCCCTTCTTAAAGGATTTCGTCCCCGAAATCTCTAAGTTAGGGAGGATGTGTCCTACCATCCATCATCCATCTACTCAAAACATCATCCACAAGCAACCATTGTCCTTAAAAGATTTCTAGTGCTGTATGAACATATGCAGAAAGTGTGTGTATATGTACTTATCTAATGCAAAAGATCAGGCGGTTAATGATTCAGTAGACCTCCTTAATGCAAAATATGTTAGTGTAATGAATCCAACATGTATGCAAAATTCCTAGCATACTTTATAATCTCTACTTGAGTGCACAAACATTCATTCATATGCAACATCCAAATGATAGCATAACAAGTTCCATCCATGTACAAGTATAAGCACTCGTGCATATGCAACATGAAAATGTGACTGAGCCGATCTAGTGCCTAATGTGTGTCATGCATCCACTTGCAATCACTTGAAAACACTTGCAACCATTTGCAAACATCAACCAAAACATGTTTCAATCACATGTTTACATCCATATGGTTCTACCTAAGGTCCTCAGGATAAGATCGAGAAGATAACAAGACAAACATAGGTAGTAAAAGCATGATACGGAAGGTTTTCAAGCTTATAGGAAAAAGAGATCGAGAATGTACCCTCAAAAAGAAATGGGTAAAGCGCGCATATCTTCTCTTCGGTTTCCCAAGTTGCGTCTTCTTGGGCTTCACCCCACTGTACTTTAACCAGCTTGACTTCTCGATTCCTTAGCTTCTTGATCTCCGTTCCTAAGATACGAATCGGAACTCGCCTCAATGTTGCTTCTTTTTCCACTTCTACGCCTTCAAGGATGCTTGGCTCAACCACTTCAGCTGATTCATGTAAGCACTTTCGGAGATGCGAGACATGAAAGACATTGTGTACTCCGGCCAGCCTCTTGGGTAAATCTACCTTATAGGCCATCTGCCCAATCCCCTCAGTGATAGGAAACAGTCCTGCGAACCTTGGTGCTAGCTTTCCAACCGCTCCAAAACGAACCACATTGCGTAAAGGAGAAACTTTTATAAAGACCATATCTCCGACTTCGAACTCTATGTCTGTCCTTCTCTTGTCTTCTTAAGATTTATGTCTATCTTGAGCCATTTTCATCCGTCTTCGTATCAACTCAACCTTCTCATAAGTGTCTCTTATCATGTCGGGCCCAAGTATAAGCTTGTCTGTCGACTCCCACCAACAAGTTGGTGACTTGCACGGTCTTCCATACAAGGCTTCGAACGGTGCCATTCCTATGCTAGCTTGGTAGCTATTATTGTATGCAAACTCCACGAGAGGGAGATGGTCTTCCCAAGTACCACAAAAATCAAGAATGCATAGTCTCAAAAGATCCTCTAGTACCCTATTTACCCTTTCGATTTGTCCATCCGTCTGCGGGTGATAGGCCATGCTTAAACTCAGTCGTGTACCCATTGCTTCTTGCAGATTATTCCAAAACTGGCTAGTGAAAATCGGGGCACGATCACTAACTATACTAGAAGGAACCCCATGCAACCGTACTATCTCTCGAAGGTAAATAGATGCTAGCCATGATGCGGTCCTCTTGCTTTTCACCGGAATGAAGTGAGCACTTTTCGAGAGTCTATCCACTATGACCCATATGCTAGTATTTCCCTTCCTTGACCTAGGTAATCCATCCACGAAATCCATAGAGATACTTTCCCACTTCCATTGCGGAACCTACAAAGGATGTAATAGCCCACCGGGCTTCTTCGACTCGCACCATGCACTTTGAAACGAACTCTGCCATGTCCTTTTTCATTCCAGTCCAAAAGAAAATGCATTTCATATCTCTGTACATCTTATCCCCTCCGGGATGTATGGTCATCTTCGAGTGATGCGCCTCCTCGAGGACTTTCCTTACTATGTCTCCCACTTGTGGAACACATAACCTTCCATCACGCCTTAGCCATCCCTTATCATCTATGGCATACCTACCGAGGCGACTTGACGTCACACCACTAATCAGCTTGTCCATGATTTCGACTATCTGTGGGTCTTTCTTCTGTGAAGTCCCTACTTGATCTAGAAGTGTAGGTCTTAACTCAAGAGATGCTAACGTAACAGTCAATGACTCAACAGCAGGTGTAAAATCAAAGGTTGCTATAAACTCTAGACTTTTCCTTTCAACAAACAAGGGGCTCAAGGTCAACCTTTTCCTACTTAGCGCATCCGCCACCACGTTACCCTTGCCAGGGATATAAGCTATATCGAAGTCATATGATGCCAAGAATTCCATCCACCGCTGTTGTCTCAGATTCAAATCTTTCTGTGAGAAGAGGTACTTAAGCGATTTGTGGTCGGTATACAGCTCGAACCTCTCCCCTAGAAGATAATGGCGCCAAGATTTAAGTGCAAAAACGATCCCCGCCAACTCCAAGGCATGTGTGGGATAGTTCTTCTCATGAACTTAAAGTTGTCTACCCCCATAGCATATCACTTTCCCTTCTTGCATTAGGACAGCGCCTAATCCTGTGCCACACGCATCTGTGTACACTGTAAACATCTTACTTCCGTCGGGTAATGCCAAAACTGGAGCTGTGGTGAGGGCTCTCTTGAGTCTCTGAAAAGCAATCTCACATTCTATGTCCCATGCAAACGTTAGGTTTTTCTTCGTTAACCTAGTAAGAGGGGCTGAAATCTTAGCGAAGTCCTTAATGAACTTCCTATAGTAGCCTTCCAAACCGAGAAAGCTTCTCACCTCCGTTACGTTCTTAGGATTTTTCCAGTCTTGCACCGCAACTACCTCTGCGGGGTCCACGGCTATGCCTTTCTTAGAAACTACATGTCCAAGAAACCGAACTTCCTTCCTCTAAAAATGGCATTTGGAGAACTTAGCCTTTAACTAGTGTGCTCTAAGCATATCCATGACTTCCTTGAGATGTCTAGCATGCTCTTCTTCATCCTTTGAGAAGATCAAAATATCGTCCACGAAAACCACTACAAACTTGTTAAGGAACTCCCGAAACACCCTACTCATCAAATCTACAAAGTACGCGGGTGCATTCGTTAACCCAAACGGCATGACGAGCCATTCGAAGAACCCATCTGGAGTCCTAAACGCAGTTTTGTCAATGCTATCCTCAGCCACTCTAAGCTTGTGGAATCTTGTGGCTAGATCGAGTTGAGAGAAAACAGATGCTCCCACAAGCTGATCAAACAAATCGTCGATTCTTTGGTAGTGGGTGTCTATTTTTCTTAGTTAGCTTGTTTAACTCACGATAATCTACGCATAGACGAAGCGAACCATCCGCCTTTTAGCGAATACCACCGGAGCACCCCATTCAGAAATGCTTCGTCTTATGAAATTTTTCTCGAGCAACTCCTTAACTTGTTTACTGAGCTCTCTTCTTTCTCGCGGGGCCATGTGCCTAACGGGCAATGAAACTGGCTTGGCATTATCAACAAGATAAATTTGGAAGTCTATCTCGCGTTTAGGAGGTAACCCCTTCACCTCATCAAAGACATCTGGATATTCCCGGGCCACTCTTACAGATTGCAAATTGTCGATGGACGAGTCAAGAGATTCAAGATAACACAACATGACCGGACCCTTAGGGTTACAAGAAATTTCAAGGGTATTACCAAGGCGAGTCATGAGCCTCACTACCCTTCGTTCACAATCAAGAATGGCTCCATAATTGGACAGCCAATCCATACCTAGGATCAAACCGTATCCCATAAATCCGAGAACCTAAGTATTACACGTGAATTCTACGCTTAAGATAGAAATCCTCAAATCCACACACATCATAGATAAATGAGCGGAGCCCCCAATTGGATTTGAAACTATAACGGGATCCTCAACCAGACTAGTACTTAGGTGAAGATTTTTAACAACATCAGAAGAAATAAAAGTATGCGATGCGCCAGAGTCAAATAAGGTTCGAACAGGAAATTCAGAAATGTAAACAAGGCTTTCTACGGAAATATTACTACCTCGGTCAAGTGCTGGAGTGGTGTTGAGAGCATGCAACTGCCCTCCAGAAGGTCCTGCTCGCTGGGCCTACCCTTGCCCCTGCCCTTGCTTCTTAGGGCAATCTTTACTGATGTGTCCAGTTTCTCCACAATGAAAGCATTCACCCAACTTTCTCTTCTTCCTTCTATAGTCTTTAGCTAGATGTCCCGTAATACCACAAAAGTTGCACTTCCTTGTCTCACGTGGTTTGTTAGTATTGTTGTTGTTGTTCTTGTTATTCTTGTTGCCTCCCTTCTTGAAGTCAACCTTCTTATTCTGAGTCTCATTCGGCTTAACCTCCTTCTTGCTATTCTTGTCTTCCTCATGAATTAGGGCCATATCCACCAAGCTTTCAAAGGTCGCCCCCATGGGTATATGAGTTATGGCCAAACTGTGTATTGGCTCGTTCAATCCTCGAGCAAAGCGTACAGCCTTCTTCTGAGCTATGTTAACCAAGTCCAATCCGAACCTAGCAAGCTGATTAAACTTATTCACGTACTCCCTAACGGTCATGTCCCCTTGCTTAAGTGCTAGGAACCTCTCCATCTGAAGGTTCTCTTCTGCTGACGATTAGAATTTAAGCCCAAACCTCTCTCTAAAGTCTGCCCAAGTCTCAACTGGCCTGGTAGCGTTTGTGACTTCCCACCAAAATGCAGCTTCCTCTTTCAACAACCATGTTGCCAACTGAACTTTCCTATGATCCTCCACATCGAAGATAATAAACAAGTCTTCAGTCTCCTTTAGCCAGTTTCGTGCCTCAACGAAGGTTTCAGTTCCAACGAAGTTCTTGTCGCCCATTGCTTTAAAGCCTTTGCATATTTTGGCAAAGGCGGTACCAGGAGGAGGAGGAGGAACCGCGGCCACTGGGGGAGGAGGAAGAGGGATGTCTGTCGGGCCTGCGCTGTTGGCCCTAGCTTCTAAGTACCTTCGGAACCATCCAGGTATGGGTACTCCCTCAGGAAGGTTAAGATCAGACATGCTGAAAAACGAAAAGAGAAAGATTCAAATGAGGAAACAAAGGAAAGTGCTAATGGCTTTTTGGGGAATAGCCTTTTTAAACATAAAACTTTTATTGAAAAATGCTTCTTTATAAACGGTTTTGGAAAATAGTTTTAGAAGGTTTTTAAAACTTTTGCCCCGTCTGGTAACCTTCTGCTCTGATACCAAATGTAACACCCCACCTCCGCTAGGGTCACTCACAAAGGGAATGCACTAGTTTTGGTGGAGTATTATCTAGGTAAACATACACAGAGATATCACAAGGAAGAACATAAATAAAGCTGCGGTAGAAATTAAAAACCAAATTTCATTACTTTCAAGAAAAGAGTCAAAACCTCATATATCCAAAGTACAAATTATTCCATTACATCAAGTTCTAAATAAAGAAGCATAAACTTAAGATAACAAAAGTAAATTATTCCCCAAAAATAGCAGAAGTGCAGCCATAGCATAGCTCAAGACCAAACCGTACATGAGCTGGCAGAAAGCAAGCTAAATCCAAGCTAAGAGCTAGCATTTCCTCCCTGAGAACCTGGGGGGGAGGGGAACGAAAGAAAAAAGGCGAAAGAAAAAGGGTCAGTCATAAAGACTGGTAAGCCCTAGTGACTTTCAGCATAAAAACTAGTAAAAGTAACATGACATGTGAAAACTAGAATTAAACATAAGGATGATAACAGGACTGGTATGATAACTAAGATAACAAGATAAGTCAAGTCTAGCATCGCATATTCAAGATTCGCTACACCAACTATACTAGTATTCTAACCCATGTCAAGTATTAACCATGAAATGATCCCTTGGCCCAATGTCATGAAATGACCCATTACGGGGTCCTACAGTACGATCTACTAATCGATCGGCTCCCTACAAGTTCTAGCTCGTCATGTGTCTGTGTCATACGGCCCAATCACGAAATGTAGTCACCTATGATAGGTCCACCATAGGGTGTATCAAGCCCTAGGGTGCCAACCACCGACACGAATCAAGCACGCACAGTGTAAACCTACTGGTGCCCAATGCCTGCTTTTTCAACTTCGGACTACGTGCACGACCATAGTCCACCTGAACCTACAATGGCGCACCTACTCAGCCGTCGTTCTGGTCGCTTACAATCAGCCCAGTAATCGTGCCCCACCCTGCCTAGTCCCAGGGTATCGTGATACATCTAAGTGGGTTACTGCTAAAAAGGACCGCGTAACTAGGGTTTCTAATGGGTTAAGTGTTGTCATTCAAATTCGTGACTTAACCCTATCCAAATCATGTATCAAGTTAGTTAAGTGTGTTCAAGCGGTTCATGACTTAACCCTATCAAATCATCATGTCAAATTGGTTAAGTATATTCAAGTGGTTCATGACTTAACCCTATCCTGTCGCATGAAATAAATTAATGCACCCCAACTTCTCACATTAGACTTTGTTGTGGTTACTGGATGTGTCGGGCGGGTCTGGGCAGATTTACACCACAACCTAGTCTAACCTCGAGTTTCAAGCGCGATATGACCAACTACCCACATTGGATCCTATTGTTTGGAATAACTGGATTTGCCGGGCGGTTCCGAGCAGAATTACACTACAAACTCAACCCAACCTCGAGTTGGCCATTTTCAAGTACATTCTAAGTGTCATGTCAAGGTTCAAGTTTCGATTCCAAATTCATGTCAAGTTTTCATGTCATGTTTCATGTCAAATCGTGTCAAGTTCATGTCCATATCCAGGTTCAAGTTATAACAATGTTCACGTTTCAAGTTTATTGTAAAGTCAGGTTTGCCTAATCTACCCAAATCGTAGTCCCATCGCACGTGAATTCGAATCGATACAAACAAATCTAATTAGGGAATAACATAGAAAGAACGGGCATAAGGTGGCAAAAGTGATTATAAGTCAAGCATGGTATAACTTGAGATAAATGACTACAACAATACTGGCATATGTAATAGTGGTCTCAAATATCTAACCTAGCAAAATAGGGTGATAGTCATGGTAACAGTTGACATAAGATAATAACCCCAAACTTGTGAATAACAACTAATTCAACGTCACAGGCATGTTAACATCATGGACATGAGGGGTTTAGGTTTACAACATGTTTAGGCCCCAAATCAATTTCATATAAATTCCCACAAGTCAAGATTCAAGATGAATAGATCCAAGGTGAATAATAGAAGATCCAAAATAATAGATCCAAAAGGAACAATAATAGACCCAAGATATACAATGATAGATCCAAGATAATTATCATACATAGGTTCAATTTCAATTTACAACATGTCCATATTAAGTTTAAAGTTTAGATCTAAAAGTAACTGGGGCTTACAGATCGTGGTTTGAGAATTAGAAAACAAAAGAGGTGATGTAGAATCTTGAGTCTAACAGAAATCCCCCAAACAGCAAAACTCTACACGTAGTCTTGTTGTAGAAGAAGCAATCCCTTTTCTCTAACTTTTCAACCAGACTTTTAGCAGCATAAGACGAGAGAGAATTTGTGTAGAGAGACCATGGTTAGGGACTGTTTATATAGGGTCAAGTAAACGAATCTGGACAGAAAACGAGACCAGGAACATCAGAGTGAACCCAGCTTCAAAAGTGGGCTCGGCCACCAGGTCGACACCCAGGTCGACACTATGGTCGACCTGGTCCTGGGCAGGTCGACACTATGGTCAACCCCCAGGTCGACCTGGTCCTGGGTGGGAAATTTCCCGCCCAGTCCGTTCTGGGGTCTGAATTCAAAATTTGAATTCGAATTCTGAGCTGTTTTTGAACTTGAAAATTCCTGAAACTTTGAAGGGTCATAACTTGGTCATACGGACTCCGATTTTCGAAAACTCGAACTCGTTTCCAAGTAGAATTTCAAGACGAACGTATTGGCGTAACCCGTTGCCCTTGTTTCTTATTTTAAAAATTAATTCTGCCTTGATTTATAGTTATAACACGTTATCAAAATACGGGTTGTTACAACTTTGCTTTTAAACAGAAGCCTTGATCATCAGCCACTTATGCATGCCACACAGGCAATTCACTCCATGTGACTGATTTCTATCGATATATAACCCTTGAGCTCGTACGTCTCAGAGAAGGGGGTTAAGAAAGAGAATAAATTATCCGCTGCCAAACAGATATATATTTAATAGAGATCAATCAGCACAGAACAAAATCCAACGTCAGACACACAGTCCATTTACAAGTTCGTTCTGGGTCTAAACAAAACCGGAGGCAATTAATACCTCGCACGTCCGTAGAATCAACAAGTACGTCCGGACGACTACTACTTCAGCCTCTTCAAGGTAGCTGCTCCTATCATGAGCATCAGTAGCACCCCTCCCTTCGACGTGAAGATCATCGGTCTTGCACCGTCTTCATATCTTCGACTTCTAATCGTCGATCATCTATTTGAAATGAGAATTAACTCGGCCTTTTCAAATAATTCACGTATATTTAGAGTTTCAAATCAATTCATTTCAATGGTTAAATTATTCAACATCAATAATTCTATTCTTTAATGTAATTTTCACGCTAAACACATTCGACCATCAAATATCAAATAAACCGAGCAAATTCAGTTTATTTCCATTCTGTATCGTTTATAATATTTTTCACAATTTATCGCTATTTTTATTTATTTAAAAATAGCCAATTCACTCAAACGACGCTTCAAGCCATAACGCGGTCGCAGCGCTGTTTTTCTTCAGATTTGATTTACACATATCTGAAAATATAACCGTTGGATCTTCACAAATTTTATATCATTAGAAAGATCTTTTCAAAACGAATCCAACGGTTTCACTTGTGGGAAAATCCGACGGTCGGATCTCCCGGTACAATCGTTTGAAGTTACGATTTCAAAATACGAACTACAACGTCGTTATTCGATTTAATTTAATTATATTTATATATAAATATAATCGATTATGGAGCTGTTTTTCTTCAGATTTGAATTAAACATTCCAGACAATCCAACCGTTGGATCTTTACAAAGTGGGTGTCGTTGGAAAGATATTTCCAAAGCGAACCCGACGGTTTCAGTTTTGGGAAAATCTGATGGTCGGATCTCTAACAATAATCGTTTGAAATCACGGTTTCAAAACACGAACTGCAGCTTCATTATTTAATATATTTTAATTATATATATATATATATATAATTCATTCTTCGATTTCAAAACCATATTCACTTCACATATTTGATAAAAATGATATTTTTATCCAGTAGATATTTATTTCAACACATCCCCATTTTTTTAACACTTCATATTTCTAATAAAAATGTGATTTTTATAGTAAAACAATTTATTTCAAAACACGATTATTTTATACAGTTCATACAAAAGGTAAAAATGTTATTTTTATCTTTCAAAGAATTTATTCAACACATGTATTTCTACTCAACACATGAATTTCTATTCAACACATGAATTCCTATTGAACACATGAATTTCTATTCAACACATGAATGTTTTCTATGGTTTATATATAAAATAAAAATGTGATTTTTATTGTTAAAATAATTTATTTTAAAACACGATTATTTTATATAGTTCATACATAAGGTAAAAATGTTATTTTTATCTTTCAAAGAATTTATTCAACACATGAATTTCTACTCAACACATGAATTCCTATTCAACACATGAATTCCTATTCAACACATGAATTTCTATTCAACACATGAATATGGTTTCAACACATGAATATGGTTTCAACACATGAATGTTTTCTATGGTTTATATATATAATAAAAGTGTGATTTTTATTGTTAAAACAATTTATTTTAAAACACGATTATTTTATATAATTCATACATAAGGTAAAAATGTTATTTTTATCTTTCAAAGAATTTATTCAACACATGAATTTAGTTTCAACACATGAAAATAGTTTCAACACATGAAAATAATTCTAACACATGAATATTATTGAAAATTTCGGCAGCATAATGGCAGGGTAGTTAAAACTGACGTTGTCCCTAGTACGGCTCCTCGCTCTACCTTAAAGCCTCGCAGCTTTTGACATTGGGGATTTCAATATCTAGTTCGTATGCAGACGAATTTTCCCATATACTAATCCTATTGGGATTTCAACCACCATCAATCATTTCAAATCAACCATTCATGATATTCACCAAATTTCACATCAACCAATAATCCAAACAATATCACAACCAATATACATCGTCCATGGTCTGTGGACGAGGGGAGTATATATATATATAACTATATTTCGATTTCATTTCAATATCATTTCAATTCTTTTCAATGCATATATCATTTTAACAACGCATATATAACTTATACATCGAACATACAACTTATACAACGCTTGTACATGAGGTATACAACGCTTGTACATGAGGTATACAACGCTTATATAACTCCTACATCGACTATATAATTTATACATCGTTGTTTTCCATATCGTTTATAAATTATAAATCTCACATTGGGTTCCACTCCACAAAAAATTGTAGAAGGCTCAGAAAAATATCCGGTCTCTTCTAGAATGTAGAAGATGTCCGCACGAGTCCACTGTCTCTTGTTTCACTGGATTTTGACAACAAACGAGAAAGATATGATTGTATTGTAAAATCATAAACCATAGCGCTTTAAAGTGCTATAGTTAGTTAAATTAAAAACAGCCGTATACCTTCAGTTTTTTTCAAAACTAGGTTTTGAAATAACTTCCAATCCGAAGAACGTTGCGTCGATCAGACTACACAGCGTCGAAGGGGGTGGAGAAGGCTTTCCACGCAGGGTGGTTTCACCCAGATCGACGGCGCCTGGTGTCCTCGGCAGCGTTCGAAAGTCTAGGACTTTGGGGAGCTCAATCTCGCAGCTGGGGCGACGGTAGGTGATGCGGTTTGTCTTGATTTGAAAAGGGAGAGGAGGGCTTCAAAAAGTTGCAAAGGGGCGTAGGGTTTTGATGCGTGGTCGGAGAGAATCGGAGGAGAGAAGTTTTGAGGGCTTTCCGTCGTCGATCGTGTTTAACGGGGTGGGGGGTAGGGGGTTCTGTTATTTTTTTTAATTTATGAAAGAAAATATATGATTGGCCAATATATATATATTTCAAAAATTAGGGTTTTCCCTAAACGAACTCCAATCCACACCGAACGACTGTCGTCCCTAGCTAAATACCCCCATTCCGAACACAATGGGATATGTTTCGTAGGCCCATTCGACTGCTTCAGTCAGTTTTTCTTCAAATTAAAATATAAAACATTCAATATTAGATTTGAACGTGCATTTCAATTTGTCGGGGCCACATACTGATCCCAAAAATTCCAGAAAAATAAATCTAGCTACGTTTTGACGACACGGCCCCAACAAAACTAGTTTCGTCGAATTCTGAGACCGTTTGCAAAATGGCTATTTTCTGGTCGATCCAATTTAACAGAAATCAGCCAAACACATTTTCCATCGCCACGCTCACATATTAACTTCAAAAATTCTGGAATTTGAAAGCTAGCAATAATTTGACATCCTGGATCCAACAAAAGTGGTTTCGTCGAATTCTGAGGTCGTTTGCTAAATGGCTATTTTCAAGGGCTATATATTCTCTATAGCGACCTTTCTGAAAATTCATTTGGCCATAACTTTTGATTCTTGCTATGAAACTTCAATTTTTCAGATTCGTTAGAAAGATAATCATAAACAGATTTAAATATTTTTGGTTTCACTAAAATCCATTTTATTTTGCACCCGGTACAGTCAGTCAAAGTTTGAATTCCAATTTTGAAACTACCACGCCATTTCAGGCATTGTTTATAATTTAAAATAATTATATTTATTTTCGAACATCGATTCAAACATACTTTTCGTCGTTATTATTTAAAATAATCTATTTTAAATATTTAAAATCCACTAAAATAGCCAAATTAAAAATTTTAAACTGGCTCAGATTTTCCGGGTTATTACAATCCCCCCCCCCCCACTTAAAACTTTTCATCCCCAAAAAGGAACGAAGTCGAAAGTTGTTTAATTAACCAACTCAACTTTCATTCTGGCTTTCATTCTTCAACTTTTCAGTTTCTAAGAATTTTCAAATTCTTCAAAAATTTGGCTAACACCTTAAATTTTCGAAAAATTTCGCCATAACCTCCTTTGTACGGGGAGGGGTTTGGAAATTTATTGGGCCGTATTAGGTACCCAATAAGTCCTAGTAAGCATGCACATATTTATAGTGATATATTCCGATGTCCACAGGGGAGCGTGTATAGATCATAACTCCAGAGAATAAATTCTCGTCACCCTATAAATGGTTTGTGTGCCTTAATGACCAGAGAGACGTGTTTATTGTCATCTCCAGACTCATGTGGGGTTTTTATTAATCTTGCAATTTACCCTTACATTTTATATGGTCCATATCAGTCATCAGTTCAACCTGTAATATATAGTCATCGCCATACAAGCCTCTCGCTCGTATGGTAAATCTTCAACCTCGTCACACTAGCTCCAAATGCTTATGTGGTATATGATGAAGTATGCCTATCTTCAAGAAGTATGCCATGTAGTGTAGTTCAAAATTAATTGTTACTATCCTATGGCGACATTTATTATTACACACAAAACGACCAGCACTCCGCATCCAATGACATTCACAGGAGTTGATATAATAATAAAATTGCGCATCCAACTCATTAAGGTTTACCTATTTGTCGGGCACGCAAATAAATTCTTTACTCAACAGCTAATCCATTTACCTGTTCAAACATACATAATGTACATGTATATATTTCTAGCTATTTTTAAATCAATTCAATACTTGATTTAATTGCACTAATTTACTATCATTCTCTTATTGTTTAAATTAACTATCATTTTAATAATTTAATTAATCAAATCCACAATCACACAACGCAAACAACAATCAATTTATTGATTAACTTTTCAAATATATATATATATATATATATATCTTTTATATATTAAAAAATCATATTTCTAAAACCAGACTATATATATAATCACAAATACGTTATTTATAAACATATAATTCTCAACTCGTTATGGGGCATTTCTGACCCCATCTCTAACGAGTTATTCTGATTCTGCTATACTCATACTAGGACATTACTGATCCTATCTATAATGAGTTATTCGTCCTAGAACTCTACTAGTTCTATCTCTGACGAGTTCATTAATATGTTATATTCCTGAGCTAAGCTTAACCAAAGCTCTGATACCACTATTGTGACGACCCCAAACCCCGTACGACGGTGGCAAGGGTAATCTTTGGAATATAACACATAACCAGATAACAGCAGAACAAAAATAATTAAATACACCAGATAATGTACAGTAGAATACACTGGATAAACATAATTATCAGAGTTACACAGTATACAGGATCATACTTAGTACAAAATACAGTTCAGCTATACATAAATGTCTACAGCGGAAAACAAGACATAATATGTACAATAGGAGCTGAACAGCATAAAAAGAGATAAATGATAGAATCCATCTTCAGCTCCAGCTATCCAGAAAGAGCCTACTAAAACCTGAATACAAGGCTGCCCGTGTAGAAATAGGGGCACCCGAGTTTGCAAGTGAAACAAACTATGAGTCAGTCATGGGACTAGTATGAGAAATCTACTTAACATATTTTCCAATATGGCTAATCACAGGACCACGCCACTTTCGCGGAACGGGTTTACTCCATTAGATTGCCAGTGCTTCAAAACAAGTAAATCTTTTAAACATCGTAATGCTTTTTATAAAAATGAAGCCATTATAAGACTCAGTTCCCATCACATAATGCAACACAAACCGGAGGATAAAGTTTTACCTTATAATGGCCAAAATACGCTTGATACGAGCAAAACAAATCATTTGATATTATTGCTAATGTATATATGTTTCGAAAACAATTTCAATCATAACTATCAATCATAGACGGCATGGGTACCATAAATCATGTCGCCATATATATATATATATATATATATATATATATATATATATATATATATATATATATATATACAATCTAAACTGCACGGTGTCGTATTTGGAAATTGGATTTCCATCATGAACCAAGGCAAAAGATAGTCCTTACCGAATTCGAGACGCTCTAGCCCGTGTCTCAGGATCAGAGCTCGAGTGAGCCTTGGATCGTCAGGGCCGGTCCACCGATGTGTATTAAAATGCCTGAACACTGCGTTTCCCCGCCCTTTGTGGCGTCAATGAGTCCTATGACTCCATCGGCTCCACATAGTCACCGATATATCCGAGGCGCCTCACAATTCAACAACCACACAGGTGAAAGTAATATAAATGTCAGGGCTGGTAGGTCACTGACACCATCCTAGGTAGAAGGAAACGCATGCCCTCCCTGATGTCCTCTCCCATTTCTGGTTCATACCGGGGTGTCTGGCTCGCGAATCAACGTTATACACAAAGCTATGCCACACAAGCCGCGCTTTGATCATCAACCACAAGACTTTGCTTTTCAACTGAAGCCTTGATCATCTGCCACTTAGGCATGCCACACAGGCAATTCACTCCATGCGACTGATTTCTATCGATATATAACCCCTGAGCTCGTACGTCTTAGAGAAGGGCGTTAAGCAAGAGAATAAATTCTCCGCCGCCAAATAGATATATATTTAATAGAGATCAATCAGCACAGAACAAAATCCAATGTCCGACACACAGTCCATTTACAAGTTCGTTCTGGGTCTGAACGAAACCGGAGGCACTTAATACCACGCACATCCGTACAATCAACAAGTACGTCCGGACGACTACTACTTAAGCCCCTTCAAGTAGCTACTCCTATCATGAGCATCAGTAGCACCCCTCCCTTCGACGTGAAGATCATCGGACTTGCACCGTCTTCATATCATCGACATCTAATCGTCGATCAATTATTTGAAATGAGAATTAACTCGGCCATTTCAAATAATTCACGTATATTTAGAGTTTCAAATAAATTCATTTCAATGGTTAAATTATTCAACATCAATAATTCTGTTCTTTAATGTAATTTTCACGCCAAATACATTCAACCATCAAATATCAAATAAACTGAGCAAATTTAGTTTATTTCCATTCCATATCGTTTATAATATTTTATCACGATTTATCGCTATTTTTATTTATTTAAAAATAGCCAATTCACTCAAACGACGCTTCAGGCCATAACGCGGCCGTGGCGCTGTTTTTCTTCAGATTTGATTTACACATATCTAAAAATTTAACCATTGGATCTTCACAAATTTTATATCATTAGAAAGATTTTTTTCAAAATGAATCCAACGGTTTCAGTTTTGGGAAAATCCGACGGTCGTATCTCCAGGTACAATCGTTTGAAGTTACAATTTCAAAATATGAACTGCAGCGCCGTTATTCGATTTAATTTAATTATATATATATATATAATCGATTCTGGCGCTGTTTTTCTTCAGATTTGAATTAAACATTCCAGACAATCCAACCGTTGGATCTTTACAAGGTGGGTGTCGTTGGAAAGATATTTCCAAAGCGAACCCAACGGTTTCGGTTTCGGGAAAATCCGATGGCCGGATCTCTCGCAATAATCGTTTGAAATCACGGTTTCAAAACACGAACTGCGGCTTCGTTATTCAATATATTTTAATTATATTTATATATATAAAAATATATAATTCATTCTTCAATTTCAAAACCATATCCACTTCGCATATTTGATAAAAATGATATTTTTATCCAGTAGATATTTATTTCAACACATCACCATTTTTTTTACACTTCATATTTCCAATAAAAATGTGATTTTTATTGTAAAACAATTTATTTCAAAACATGATTATTTTATATAGTTCATACATAAGGTAAAAATGTTATTTTTATCTTTCAAAGAATTTATTCAACACATGAATTTCTACTCAACACATGAATTTCTATTCAACACATGAATACCTATTTAACACATGAATTTCTATTCAATACATGAATTTCTATTCAACACATGAATATGGTTTCAACACATGAATGTTTTCTATGGTTTATATATAAAATAAAATTGTGATTTTTATTGTTAAAACAATTTATTTTAAAACATGATTATTTTATATAGTTCATACATAAGGTAAAAATGTTATTTTTATCTTTCAAAGAATTTATTCAACACATGAATTTCTACTCAACACATGAATTTCTATTCAACACATGAATTCCTTTTCAACACATGAATTTCTATTCAACACATGAATTTCTATTCAACACATGAATATGGTTTCAACACATGAATGTTTTCTATGGTTTATATATATAATAAAAATGTGATTTTTATTGTTAAAACAATTTATTTTAAAACACGATTATTTTATATAGTTCATACATAAGGTAAAAATGTTATTTTTATCTTTCAAAGAATTTATTCAACACATGAATTTAGTTTAAACACATGAAAATAGTTTCAACATATGAAAATAATTCTAACACATGAATATTATTGAAAATTTCGGCAGCATAACGGCAGGGTAGTTAAAACCGGCACCGTCCCTACTACGGCTCCTTGCTCTACCTTAAAGCCTTGCAACTTTTGACAATAGGGGTTTCAATATCTAGTTCGTACGCAGACGAATTTTCCCATATACTAATCCTATTGGGATTTCAACCACCATCGATCATTTCAAATCAACCATTCATGATATTCACCAAATTTCACATCAACCAATAATCCAAACAATATCATAACCAATATATATCGTCAATGGTCTGTGGACGAGGGGAGTATATACATATATATATATATACGTATATAACTATATTTCGATTTCATTTCAATATCATTTCAATTCTTTTCAATGCATATATCATTTTTACAATGCATATATAACTTATACATCGAACATACAACTTATACAACGCTTATACATGAGGTGTACAACGCTTATATAACTCATACATCGACTATATAATTTATACATCGTTGTTTTCCATATCGTTTATAAATTAGAAATCTCACATTGGGTTCCACTCCACCAAAAAATGTAGAAGGCTCAGAAAAATATCCGGTCTCTTCTAGAATGTAGAAGATGTCCGCACGAGTCCACTGTCTCTTGTTTCACTGGATTTCGACAACAAACTAGAAAGATATGATTTTTATTATAAAATCATAAACCATAGAGCTTTAAAGAGCTATAGTCAGTTAAATTAAAAACAGCCGTATACCTTCAGTTTTGTTCAAAACTAGGTTTTGAAATAACTTACAATCCGAAGAACGTTGTGTCGATCAGACTACACAACGTCGAAGCGGGTGGAGAAGCCTTTCCACATAGGGTGGTTTCACCCAGATCGACGACGCCTGGTGTCCTCGGCGGCGTTCGAAAGTCTAGGACTTTGGGGAGCTCGATCTCGCAGCTAGGGCGACGGTACGTGATGCGGTTTGTCTTGATTTGAAGAGGGAGAGGAAGGCTTCAAAAAGCTGCAAAGGGGCGTAGGGTTTTGATGCGTGCTTGGAGAGAATCGAAGGAGAGAAGTTTTGAGGGCTTTCCGTCATCGATCGTGTTTAACCGGGGGGGGGGGTTCTGATTTTTTTTTATGAAAGAAAATATACGATTGGCCGATATATATTTCAAAAATTAGGGTTTTCCCCAAACGAACTCCAATCCAAACCCAATGACTGTCGTCCCCAGCTAAATACCCCTATTCCGAACACAATAGGATATGTTTCTTTTGCAAAATGGCTATTTTCTGGTCGATCCAATTTAACAGAAATCACCCAAACACATTTTCCTTTTCCACGCTCACATATTAATTTCGAAAATTCTGGAATTTGAAACCTAGCAATAATTTGACATCCCGGATCCAACAAAAATGGTTTCGTCGAATTCTGAGGTCGTTTAGTAAATGGCTATTTTCAAGGGCTATATATTCTCTATAGCGACCTTTTTGAAAATTCATTTGGCCATAACTTTTGATTCTCGCTTTGAAACTTCGATTTTTCAGATTCGTTTGAAAGATAATCATAAACAGATTTAAATATTTTTGGTTTCACTAAAATCTGTTTTATTTTGCACCCGGTACAGTCAGTCAAAGTTTGAATTCCAATTTTGAAACTGCCGCGCCATTTCAGGCCTTGTTTATAATTTAAAATAATTATATTTATTTTCAAACATCAATTCAAACATACTTTTCGTCGTTATTATTTAAAATAATCTATTTTAAATATTTAAAATCCACTAAAATATCCAAATTAAAATTTTTAAATTGGCTCAAATTTTCCGGGTTGTTACAGATTGTAATGATAACTAAGTTTGGGTATATATTATTAAAGATAGAGATGTGGACTTTAATATTAAATTACATTAATTAAACAGAGTCAATGAATTTATAATTAAAAACTTTAATGATTTAAAGTTTTGAAAAATTTACAGTGAAAACTTAATTGAATGGTTAAGTATTGAAATTCAATATATTATGTAAATTGTGATTTGTTTTGATTCCAAATAAATTTTTGGATTTTCTAAATCGATTGACGGTGAAAGTTAGAATTTATATAATATATTTAATGAAATTGGTTGTGTAATTTATAATTACAATAAAATTGAAATTTGGTATATAATGAAAAATTGAATTAGTAATTGGTAATTGATTTATAAATTTATTTGTATTGATTTGAATAGAGTTTATAAACCTTTGAATTTAATTTAAAGGTGAATAAACGAAAATTTAAAACACGTATAAATTTGCATGTATAATTTATTCAAACCGCCTTTGTCGGTTTTTCTTAATTCGACCGAGCCTTCGACAATTTTTGTCCGCCTGAAGCTTTTTAACAATACCCATTTTGTCCTCCTATGACTTATGCATAAATTTAATGTAGTTATGAAGCCTTGCCTTGCCTTATTTGAGCTCCCCGGTTTAATTATTAATGTAGTCTATTTGATTCATTAATGCTCATTAATTGTGTAACTTAATTAACTTTATATTTGGTAGAAAAGCTAATTTTTTCACTTTTGTTGATATGAACATGGTGTTCAATTTAAAACATCACGCCTAGTGTTAATAAGATAAATTGACAACAATTTATTGATTAAATTTATTTCTTAAATTTTTTCCACTTTTGTTGATATGAACATGGTGTTCATTTTATAACATGACACCTAGCGTTAATAAGATAAACTGACAACAATTTATTGATTAAATTTATTTCTTAAATTGAAAACCTTATACGGTTAAAATTTGAACATATCGACAAAAACATATCAACATCAATAATTAATTTAAACATATTAACAAAAACCTTATACGCTTAAATTTTAAAATATCACTTAATTAATTTAAACATATTGACAAAAACCTTATATGGTTAAAATTTGATTTAATAAGATGTATATTAATTGCCGTCTTTTTTACCATATATATAAATTGTAACAAAATAACATGATTCGTTAAAATAATTATTTTGATTTGTATAAAATATGTAATTTTGTTTTTTTTTCTTCTAATGTAAAATCATTTGTATGCAATATGTTGTTTCTTTTTTCCTCTAATGTAAAATCATTCCTATGATTTTCTGTTTTATGCTTGCTGAATATAATATGTAGTCTTCCAAATATCAATTAATTTATGGCATTTAATTTGTGTGATCATTCTACAATCACAATCAATTAGTTATGTTACCATTTATTTTTATTTGGATGTATAAGAGGGAGAATAATAAAAGTTGGAGTAATAAAATACCTGGCAATGCCTTATATAAGATTTTATAGCATGCCTTAAATTATTGATTATATTCTTCAGAACATTAAAAAAGGAATACCTGAAATGATAGCCAATTAATTCTTCTAAAAATGGCAACATCAGTCAAGGAATAATATGTATGTATGCGTAATTGATTTCAAATGGTAAACATTGTATGTATGTATGCGATATATGAAAAAATAAGATCACACCTTTCCTAACTGCACCAAGGTGGACTTTCCCTAACTGATCCCATATTGTGAAATTAAATCACACATTTAGTTCTCTGCTCTTTATTTTTTATAGATTAGCATATAGTGAAATTTAATCACATTTAATCCTATACTGTGAAATTTAACCAAACAAACTGAGATGGACTTTCCCTAACTGTATATATTATATAAAAACATCTCACTACTACTTAAAATAATTTTATTTTTATAGATATGCATTACATTGATTTGAATTATCATACCAGTCTTTTTTTTTATTTTTCATGAATATTTGTTTGTGTATTTAAACTTTGTGCTGACATGATTGGTTAAAATAATTGTTTTTGGTTTTTAATAATATATGTAATTTTTCATTCATATGTAGTTTTAAATAATTAAATAAGTACAACAAAATACATTTTTTTATTAGTTGTATTGTATTACAAAGTCAGTTTTCCCACCGTTATGCGGTTATACTAGTTAAATAATCAATGCATAGGATATATATATGTATGAATTAATGTGTATTTTACATTGTGTTGTAATATATATATTTGGAAATTATGTTTGTATAAATTGTAAGGTAAATGATAACATTAATTAAAAATGGTAATTAAAGGAATACAATGAATGTTAACTAATTTTAAAAATAACGATTGCAATAGACTAATTGACAAGTGTGAGAAACCAGTTGTTATTTAATTCAAAGGTGATAAATTGAAAATAAGTTACAATTAATACACAAAATTTAGTGTCATATTTCCATGCATGTATGTAGCACACTTTATATATGCGTGTGAAACCAAACAAATGGATATAAAGGTAACAAGTGAAGATAGTGTAACGAACCGCAAATCCATACTATCTGAGTTGACTACATACATCACACGTCCAACCCAAATATCCCGAAAATACGAATCATTTTTTTTAGAAGAAAAAGGTAGAAGAAGAATAGAAATAACAACACAGAATCTCACATCGCAGCGGAACAAAATATAATATATCATATCTTTGATATACAAAATTCTAACTGTTATAACATACACTTATCAGAGTACAACACTTACAATACAGCGATAATAAAAAATCTATATATCTAACACTGAAGCCTCCTGCTCCAAGATCCTTTAGATAGATCTGTAAAATCCTGAACTACTTGACTACCCGTACAAATTTGGGCACCCAAGAGTTTAAGTAAAACAAAATAAATTCTGGGTCAGTCATGGAACTGGTATGAGTAAACATATTTAAACAGTTTGAGAAAATAGATGATATCTCATAAGACTACGCCGTATAACACGGAACGGGTTTTTCCCTTATGAGAATCCAAAACACTTGATATAACTTTCAAATCTTTTTGAATGAAATGATAATCTTTATATCAAACTCTTTTGATATTATAATAATGTCTAAATCAAATTTATAGAAATCTTGTGGAACGTTTGCATCTCACGTTCCATATATATATAATATACAATCAAAACCGCAGGCACTTATTGGGTAATGCATTTCCAACTATGACAAGGTATGGAACCACCTTCCGATAGTGTATCTCTAGAGGAGAATACACTGGGTTCAACAAGAACTTCTTGTAACTCGGCCACACATGACCGACCACTCATTTCGCTTGAGTGATCAAATGTATGTCACCAACGATTGGGATCAGACCATGTTTTCCCGAATGGGACAGCATCAAATAGAATATGGAATTAAATGAATTTGTCTAGATAGTTGATAAAACACCCTAATGGGAGCTACCCACATAGCTTTGTTGCTTGCCCAATTTTTGTCATTTTCCTGTTGTTGAGGCCTAAGGCTACGATTACTTTCCATTCATTATTAGCACAATGACTTTGAATGCCACATTGTCAAATCCGTAAATCACTAATTGATTTGCACAAATATATTCTGGATCTTATGCTAAGAGAATAAATTCTCCACCGCTATATATATTTATACAGACCAACATATTCGATCATTGGAAATACTCTATCATACACTCATCCATATACGTTCGTTATGGGATTGAACGAAACCGAAGGTACAATTTCCATTAATAGAAAAAACCCTTGCACTCTACTCCATCTTTGATTATTTTCATATAATCTGATTCGCAACGTTACTGCCAATATGGAGTGGTTCTCGGATAATAATCCAATTGGTCTCTCCATATTGACAACGATATTGGCAAACACTTTGATAGTCGGTTATTTAACTATCGAAGAAAAACAAACATTCATTCAAAGAATCAACCAAATCACTGGGCCTTTTAACTAATATTTCATTAATTAAAACACTTCTCCACTTCCTTATCCATATTCGTTAACACGATATTTTCGATAATCATCTTGACCTCTTACGCTATTTGGAAAGCATTTCCATATATCGCCTTCTTTTATTTTCTATACTTAGAAAATATATTCTATTTATAATTTGAAAACATTCCAATTACTTATCTCTTCCATGACCATTCATTTATTTTTATACTCGGGAAATATTTATCTTTATATTTCCAAAATTCCACTTACTTGAGTTAAATCGATTTTTGTGTAAAACATCGTTACAACAACCCAAAACACTGCGTCCAACTAACTCTTATTCAAACATTTCTCTTCGAGACCGAATCTTGCTATTTATCGGTTAAAAATGAAATCAATCAAGTTAGGGTATAACTACCTCTCAAACCATGACTGAAAACATCCTTAACTTCAAAACAGACATAACCACTTACCTCGAATAATCCACATCATATAAAGCCAATTATTCATTTTTAAAACGTATATACGTTTCTCTTTCAATTACCATACTATCGATTTCCTTTTTATTTATAATATTATATTTTAAATTTGTTTCCTTATCGAATTCAATATATATTAATATATTGATTTTCTAGTTATCCAATTTTCTTTAAAATATTCTAACTCCTTAAATTTCCGGAAAATTTCACCATAACCTCCTTTGTACCGGTCAATAGTTCAAACCTCAACTCGGCTCTCTAGGCCCTTTCCATTCAAAAAGAAAATCAAAAAGCCAAGTGGCTTGCCGATTCGGCGCATAAAATCTCATATGGAATTAAAGGTGTACCTTTTTGTCGGGCACACAAATTATAATCTTTATACACTTCATCCCATACATGTCTAACACATGTTCACCTGTTTCCAATTTATCCCAACTAAATCCTGTCATTCCTAACTCCATTCGCTAATTTATTCTTTTAAATTAGCACTTTTGCTAAATCCCTTTAGTTTGAACATATCATGTTCAGATATAAATATTTGCTACCTTATAAACCCATTTGAATTCCATTTCCAATTCAAGTTTCATGTTGGATTTCGAATATAAATCTAAAAACCCCTTTTCTGATCCAAAGTTTAAACTACGATTTCAAATTCCTTTAACTAATTTTTCTTTAAATTAGTTAATTCAATTCAACAATTAGAAATCTGATTTTTGTTTCAAAAATCATTTTACTTACTTCACTGGAGTTCATATCTCCAGTCTGGATTTTTCTAATGGCAATCCGGATTTTATTTCCTTAAAACCCTTTTATTTATTTAAATAAACCGTTATGGCTTTATAATGGTTCTGGCGCTGTTTTTCTGAAAATTTGATTTGACATAACTCAAAATATATAATACGAACTCCATATTTTTCTCTCCCATTAGAAAACTATAATCAAATCAGTCCTGATGATTCTCGTTTCAAAGAATTCCAATTTAAATCGAGTTCTATATACTCAATTAATGTTCGAAACGCCAATTTACGAATTGCCGTGCTGCCACAAGTTCGTTTTAATTATATTTATATATAAACGTTTGAACTTCGTTTATAATAAATTTCAATTCCATTCTAATATATTTTAATATATATATTGATCCAATTTTCCGAATCTAATCCCTAGTTGTCGATTTTTCATTACTCAGTTACCAATTCAATTACAGCTCCATTTCTATTATTACTTTCTAATTCTATTAGAAATAAATTAGTTTATAAAATTCGATGAAATCAAATTCTAATTATAATCCGTTGGATTTTCCTCAATTCAACTTATATTTCGAATTCCAAAATATAATCAATCGTTCTGTTTCAATCACTTCCCATTTCACTTTTAAATTCATAATTGAATTTAAATATTTTAAATTATCCAAATGATAATTATCTCACTTAATTTATAAACGTTGTTTATAAATTTAACTTTCTTGTTTTATATATTAAACAAGTTTCCATTTCAAATTTCTATTTTCAATTCTATTTTCAAGTTCTATTTGAATTTTCTATTTTCAAATTCTATTTGAATTTTCTATTTTTAAATTCTATTTGAATTTAACTTCTATTTAATAAACTCCTAATATTTTCTAGACATGTTTAGTAAAATAAATTCGAACTAATTGAATCCAAGTCATAAATCCTTACGGATTTATTTTAGTTTAGTTTATATTCTGAACATCAGAATAAACTACATCTTTTACTTCTTTAAAAAGATTTTCCCATTTCTATTTTTAAATTCACATTTGAATTTAAATATTCAAATTATCAAATGATAATTTTCCACTTAATTTATAAACAATGTTTATAAATTCATTTCAATTATCTGCATTATTTAATTTATAAACAACGTTTATAAATTTCACTACTTGTTTTATATATTCAAAACAAGTTAATATATTTATAGCTCAATTGAAATTCAAATTCTATTTTAGATAAATAGGTTTTTTTTCCCTTTAAATTTCGAAATATCCTTTCCCCTGATATTTTTATATATCAACATTTCAGGTCCAGTGATACTTTAACCAATCAAAAATATCAATTATCAGCCATGGATTTTGTAACACATCATATACGATAATATATATGAGAACAAACAAATAATAATATTTTTCAGGAATCCAGTTGGATCCCTCCAACCTGTTTTCCTGCATCCACAAACGTTAGTCAACAAAAATAATACCCATCCTGCTTCGAGGCAGGATATCACGGTATAGAAGGTCATCCACTATCATAGAGTGGAGCGTATAGGGTCATCCGCTAATGATACTGCGGGCATCCGCTAATGGTACTTCAGGAATCCAACCAATCACCAATATATATTTAATAGCCACAAACACAAATCATACATAACTAATATATTTTTAACAGCCAAATAATATTTATATGCAACCAAACAACCATCAATTAATTTTAAATGACTAAAAATAATTCTAAATAATTAAATTGAGTGAGATTTACTCACCGTGATTTTTCCTTTGCTGGTATCCATTTAAACATCGTATCGTTGCGTCTACGAACCTACTTGGTACCTACGATTATTAAATTTCTTTATTTACCGATTAACTATTATTAATTTAAATTATCTACTACAATGAATAAATAAATTATTCTAAGTAAATATAAATTTCTTAAAATGTATACCTTATTTTCTTGCAATCGTCGTACCACTTATAAGTCGATCTCCCCACCACTGTCGATCTCCCCACCACTGTCCATCTCCAATTTTCAATGTTAGCCCCTTCGAGTGCCATTAGACCAGTATATTATAACTTGCTCTCCACTTTCATGTCATTACAATGCCTTACATCCATCAGCATTACTTACCAGATAAGCCTTACATTTACTGTCTCATTCATGCCTGAATCATCCCTTGTCTACCACGCCAGAAGCTCTACACTTCCCCATTTACACCACTGTTGAATTTAACATAGGAACACCTTCCAGTAAATGAAATATGACCTCCCCATCATCCTTCTTTACGAACTCAGCATCACATATCAGCAAAGCACCTCCATTTCCATTCTCTGTCAACATAACGAACCTGACCAGTGTAAGGAACTGCCACGGCCACTCCTCTCAAGTTCTAACTTAAGCTATTGACCCCTCTCTACCTCCAAATAGCAGCACTAGATGGCTCTGAGGCCAACCCGTCCTTCGTATTCATCCTTCAACTACCCCAGTTCGAATTCCAGTTCAATATTCAAACATGATTCAGTAAATCGCATCGCACCCTTCAATCAATTTCAGAACTCCACTGAAACGCATCATCGCACCCCCTAAAAATCTCCCCGTTCAACCATCGGTCGCCCTTCCAGAAATCATGGTGATTCTTTTCCAATCGCACATCTTAAACAACGTAGTAATCCCCATAGTAAACTCAGAAGACCTCACGATAACAACCCCTTCGAACTCCATCGTTGTCTCCCTCCTTTCCTCATTCGCAGGTGCCTCCTGTACCGTATTGAGCTTCAATTATTTGGTAATTTCCATCGCGATTCTCAATTCGATTTTGAGGAGATTTGGATTTCATGGAGAACGCGGTTTGTGTTGAAACGAAGAAATCATGGCATTTAATTTAGGGTGGACTTTGAAACAAATAAAACAAGAGGGGGTCGATTTTGGATTTACAGTGGAGCGCTATCATTTTAAATACTTTGGAGCTCATGTTTTTCGATTGAACTAGAAATGAATTTAAGGAGGAAAAGCTTTGAAAATGTTTTCAGAAAATGGAAGGCATCACGATTGAGATTTACTTATAGATGCGATATTGGGGACAGAAGGTACTGACCATTAATTCACTGTTTTACTTAGTGAAGAAGTTGGGGAGCAGAACGTACATGAATTGAAAGATGGGGCTCGTGAATTGAGAGGGTAGAAGTAGCTAGGTTGGTTCACAGTGTATACTTCGGTAGGAAGGAAAGTATTTAAATATATATGTAATTTTTTTTAAACTGGTACGATTTAATTTAATTTAGAATACCCCGTGATTCTGAACTCCTTTCTGAACCCAACAACCGACATTTTTAGGGTTATACCACTATTCTGAACACACTAGGACAGGTTCCAAAGCTCAATTCGATATATGGAGAAGATATAAATTTAAATCGTTATAAAATAATCAAATTTAGAAACAAATAAATTCTCTGATAATAAAATATATTTATTATCATCTATATTCACATACAATTAATGCTGATCATTTGAATTGTTTTGATTCAGTTTTTAACTTCGTTTTCAATTATTTATTGTTTATGATAATTCAATATACTCGAGTTAAATTATATTCAATTATAAATCGATAAAGTCCATATAAATATTCATTTATATTATCAACTCCATATTTAAAACCATATTAAATATTTAAAATAAATAGTTCAAAAAATCTGGATCATAACATTCTTCCCCTCTTAAAAGAATTTCGTCCCCGAAATTACTAAGGTAGGAAAGATGGTACAAACTCATTTACTTTACAAATTTCATTTATGTTGAAACTCAACTCTTCATATTTCAACAAATTTAAATCTACCAAAACTTTTGGTTTCCATTTACATTACACATCATATATAGTTACATTCATTTTATTCGAATGATTTACATTCAGTATGTGCACACCGAATTCATATTCCATTCATATGCATTCAAATTCATTCCAATTGATTTTAATCAATTTATTCACTTCGATCCATTTAACTTGCCTAAGTTAAATTTAATTTTCCCAGGTTTTGATTTCAAATTTTTTAGAATCATATAAATATATACATATATTCATTTCCATTTCAAATTCAAAACATTTGAATTCCCAAACTAACTTGTTTTCTTTCAAACAAATTTCCAACAAAACTTTTCTAATGTAGCAATCCATCACTTAGAAACTCGAAAATGAACTCTGATGGTGTCGCAATCATCATCGGAATTGTTTTCTAGCCACTGTAGTGAGTTCGGTGCTTTATCATTTTCAAAATCCATTCAAAACGATTTTTATCTAAAAATCGTTTCAAAACCAAGCCATATTATTTTAATATACTTCGAAAAATATTTTCCAACTTCCCAGGATTAAAATTACAAATTCTGGTTTAAATTTAATTTTAATTCATCTCATTTGTATTTTTCATTCATATACAAATTTTATTTGGTTATATATAACCATTACAATTTTATAATCTTATATGATTATAATAATATCAATAAACGCATCCATATATTATAATAATTTCAGAAAAATATTCTTTTCCTATCAAAAATAGATTTTTTGGATAAAATTATTTCATTCACCCACTTTAAAACAATATTATGTCAAATTTTTCTGTTCAAGTGTTTAGAAATTCCTATCGACTTTGTGGCGTCCCACGATCCGATAATAGTTCATAAACCATTCAATAGACTAGCCAACACAATAAAAAAACAATTGTTTTAAACAATTAACAAATACATGCTCTTGTATATATACACTCAACTCATTCTAGGGTACTGCTGACCCTATCTCTAATGAGCACAACCCCACCAAAGCCTAGGTATTCGCTCAACCTAAGCTCGGATACCTCTATAACGAACCGCAAATCCATACTATCTGAGTTGACTACATACATCACAAGTCCAACCCAAATATCATGAAAATACGAAACATTTTTTTTAAAAGAAAAAGGTAGAAGAAGAACAGAAATAAAAACACAGAATCTCACATCGCAGCGGAACAAAATATAATATATCATATCTTTGAAATACAAAATTTTAACTGTTATAACATACACTTATTAGAGTACAACACTTACAACACAACGGTAATAAAAATGCTATATATCTAACACTGAAGCCTCCTGCTCCAAGCTTCTTTAGATAGATCTGTAAAATCCCGAACTACTTGACTGCCCGTACAAATTTGGGCACCCAAGAGTTTAGGTAAAACAAAATATACTCTGGGTCAGTCATAGGACTGGTATAATAAACAATTTTAAACAGTTTGAGAAAATAGACGATATCTCATAAGATCACGTCGTATAACACGGAACGGGTTTTTCCCTTATGAGAATCCAAAATACTTGATATAACTTTCAAATCTTTTTGAAAGAAACGATAATATTTATATCAAATTCTTTTGATATTATAATAATGTCTAAATCAAATAAATATAAATCTAGTGGAACGTTTGCATCTCACGTTCCACATATATATAATATACAATCAAAACCGCAGGCACTTATTGGGTAATGCATTTCGAACTATGACAAGGTATGGAACTACCTTACGATAGTGTATATCTAGAGGAGAATACACTGGGTTCAACAAGAACTTCTTGTAACCCGACCACACATGACCGACCACTCATTTCGCTTGAGTGTATCGAATGTACATCACCAACGGTTGGGATCAGCAACCGTTTTCCCGAATGGGACATCATCGAATATAATAAGGAATTAAATGAATTTCTCTAGATAGGTGATAATACACCCTAAGGGAGCTACCCACATAGCCATGCTGCCTGCCCGATTTTTGTCATTTCCCGGTTATTGAGGCCTAAGGCTACGATTACTTTCCATTCATTTTTAGCACAATGGCTTTGAATGCCACATTGTCAGATCCGTAAATCACTAATTGATTTGCACAAATATATTATGGATGTTATGCTGAGAGAATAAATTCTCCGCTACCATATATATTTATATAGACCAACATATTCAATCATCGGAAATACTCTGTCAGACACTCGTCCATATTCGTTCGTTCTGGGATTGAACGAAACCGAAGGTACAATTTCCATTAATAGAAAAAACCCTTGCACTCTACTTCCTCTCTGATTATCTTCATATAATTTGATTCGCAATGCTACTGCCAATATGGAGTGGTTCTCGGATAATAATCCAACCGGTCTCTTTATATTGACAACGATATTGGCAAACACTTCGATAGTCGGTTATTTAACTATTGAAGAAAAACAAACATTCATTCAAAGCATCAACCAAATCACTGGGCCTTTTAATTAATATTTCATTAATTAAAACACTTCTCCATTTCCTTATCCATATTCGTTGAAACGATATTTTCGATAATCATCTTGACTTCTTACGCTATTTCGGAAAACATTTCCATATATCGCCTTCTTTTATTTTCTATACTTAGAAAATATATTCTGTTTATAATTGGAAAACATTCCAATTACTTATCTCTTCCACGACCATTCATACGCAAGAAATATTTATCTTTATATTTCCAAAATTCCACTTACTTGGGTTAAATCGATTGTTGTGTAAAACATCGTTACAACAACCCAAAACACTGCATCCAACTAACTCTTATTCAAACATTTCTCTTCGAGACTGGATCTTGCTATTTATCGGTTAAAAATGAAATCAATCAAGTTGGGGTATAACTACCTCTCAGACCTTGACAGAAAACATCCTTAACTTCAAAACAGACAAAACCACTTACCTCGAATAATCCACATCATATAAAGCCAATTATTAATTTTTAAAACTTATATTCATTTCTCTTTCAATTACCGGACTATCGATTTCCTTTTTGTTTATAATATTCTATTTTAAATTTGTTTCCTTATCGAATTCAGTATATATTAATATATTGATTTTCTAGTTATCCAATTTTCATTAAAATATTCTAACTCCTTAAATTTCCAGAAAATTTCGCCATAACCTCCTTTGTATCAGTCAATAGTTCAAATCTCAACTCGCCTCTCTAGGCCCTTTCCATTCAAAAAGAAAATCAAAAAGCCAAGTGGCTTGCCGATTCGGCGCATAAAATCTCATATGGAATTTAACGTGTACCTTTTTGTTGGGCACACAAATTATAATCTTTATACACTTCATCCCATACCTGTCTAACACATGTTCACCTGTTTCTATTTTATCCCAACTAAATCCAGCCATTCCTAACTCCATTCGCTAATTTATTCTTTTAAATTAGCTCTTTTGCTAAATCCCTTTAGTTTGAACATATCATGTTCAGATATAAATATTTACTTGCTTATAAACCCATTTGAATTCCATTTCCAATTCAAGTTTCATATTCGATTTCGAATATAAATTTACAAACCCCTTTTCTGATCCAAAGTACAAATTTCGATTTCAAATTCCATTAACTAATTTTTCTTTAAATTAGTTAATTCAATTCAACAATTAAAAATCTAATTTTTGTTTCAAAAATCATTTCACTTACTTCACTGGAGTTCATATCTCTAGTCTGGATTTTCTAATGGCAATTCGGATTTTATTTCCTTAAAAGCCTTTTATTTATTTAAATAAACCGTTATGGCTTTATAATGGTTCTGGCGGTGTTTTTCTGATAATTTGATTTTGGCATAACTCAAAATCTATAAGACGAAATCCCGATTTTTCTCTCCCATTAGAAAACTATAATCAAATCGGTCCTGATGATTCTTGTTTCAAAGAATTCCGATTTAAATCGAATTCTATATACTCAATTAAAGTTCGAAACACCAATTTACGAACTGCCGTGCTGCGGCAAGTTCGTTTTAATTATATTTATATATAAATGTTTAAACTTCGTTTATAATAAATTTCAATTCCATTCTAATATATTTTAATATATATATATATATATATATATATTGATCCAATTTTCCAAATCTAACTTAAATACTCCGATTATCCCAAGTTGTCGATTTTTCATTACTCAGTTACCAATTCAATTACAACTCCATTTCTGTTATTACTTTCTTATTCCATTGGAAATAAATTATTTTATAAAATTCGATGAAATCGAATTCTAATTATAACCCGTTGGATTTTCCTCAATTCAACTCATATTCCGAATTCCGAAATATAATCAATCGTTCTGTTTCAATTACTTCCCAATTCACTTTTAAATTCATAATTGAATTTTAATATTTTAAATTATCCAAATGATAATTATCTCACTTAATTTATAAACGTTGTTTATAAATTTAACTTCCTTGTTTTATATATTAAACAAGTTTCCATTTCAAATTTTTATTTTCAAATCTATTTTCAAATTCTATTTGAATTTTCTATTTTCAAATTCTATTCGAATTTTCTATTTTCAAATTCTATTTGAATTTAACTTCTATTTAATGAACTCCTAATATTTTCTAGACATGTTTAGTTAAATAAATTCGAACTAATCGAATCCAAGTCATAAATCCTTACGGATTTATTTTAGTTTAGTTTATATTCTGAACATCAGAATAAACTTCATTTTTTACTTCTTTAAAAATATTTTCCCATTTCTATTTTTAAATTCACATTTGAATTTAAATATTCAAATTATCAAATGATAATTTTCCACCTTATTTTTAAACATTGTTTATAAATTCATTTCAATTCTCTACATTATTTAATTTATAATAAACGTTTATAAATTTCACTACTTGTTTTATATATTCAAAACAAGTTAATATATTTATAGCTCAATTGAAATTCAAATTCTATTTTAGATAAATAGACTTTTCCCTTTAAATTTCAAAATATCATTTTCCCTGATATTTTTATATATCAACATTTCAGGTCCAGTGATATTTTAACCAATCAAAAATATCAATTATCAACAATGGATTTTCTAACACATCATATATGATAATATATATGAGAACAAACAAATAATAATATTTTTGAGGAATCCAGTTGGATCCCTCCAACCTGTTTTCCTGCATCCATAGATGTTAGTCAACAAAAATAATACCCATCCTGCTTCGAGGCAGGATATCGCGGTATAGAAGGTCATCCACTATCATAGCGTGGAGCGTATAGGGTCATCCGCTAATGATACTGCGGGCAACCGTTAATGGTACTGCGGGAATCCAACCAATCACCAATATATATATATATATATAGCCACAAACACAAATCCTATATAACTAATATATTTTTAACAGCCAAATAATATTTATATGCAACCAAACAACCATCTATTATTTTTAAATGACTAAAAATAATTCTAAATAATTAAATTGAGTGAGATTTACTGACCGTGATTTTTTCTTTGCTGATATCCATTTAAACATCGTATCGTTACGTCTACGAACCTACTTGGTACCTACGATTATTAAATTTCTTTATTTACCAATTAACTATTATTAATTTAAATTATCTACTACAATGAATAAATAAATTATTCTAAGTAAATCTAAATTTCTTAAAATGTATACCTTATTTTCTTGCAACCGTCATACCACTTATAAGTCGATCTCACCACCACTGTCCATCTGCAATTTTCAGTGTCAGCCCCTTCGAGTGCCATTACAACAATATATTATAACTTGCTCTTCACTTTCATGTCATTACAATGCCCTACATCCATCAGCATTACTGACCAGATAAGCCTTACATTTACAGTCTCATTCATGCCTGAATCATCCCTTCTCTACCATGCCAGAAGCTCTACACTTCCCCATTTACACCACTGTTGAATTTAACATAGGAACGCCTTCCGGTAAATGAAATATGACCTTCCCATCGTCCTTCTTTACGAACTCAGCATCACGTATCACCAAAGCACCGCCATTTCCATTCACTATCAACATAACGAACCTGTCCAGTGCAAGGAATTGCCACGACCACTCCTCTCAAGTTCTAACCTACACTACTGACCCCTCTCTACCTCCAAATAGCAGCACTACACAGCTCTGAGGCCAACCCGTCCTTCGTATTCATCCTTCGAACTACCCCAGTTCGAACTCCAATTCGATATTCAAACACGCTTCAGTAAATCGGATCGCACCCTTCAATCTATGTCAGAACTCCACTGAAACGCATCATCGCACCCCCTAAAAATATCCCCGTTCAACCATCAATCGCTGTAACACCCTGTATTTTCTGTGAACATAAGAGTAAAAAATCAGAGAATAATTAAATTGTAACAGAATAATTATGGGAAACTGGTTATGCCATTTTGTTTGTCTCGAAATTCTACTTGGAATAGAGTCCAAGTTTGCGTAAATCAGACTCCGTATGAAGAAGATATGGCCTTTAGAAGTTTCAATAAAAACCAGCCCGAAATTTAAAATTCAGATTTCGAAATTCAAAACAGACACCCGGGCTGGGCGGGAAAATTCCCGTCCAGGACCCAGGTCGACACTAGGGTCGACCTGGGGGTCGACCTAGGTACACAGGTCGACACTAGGGTCGACCTCCCCCCTGTTTTCCTAGATCTAGCTCTGAACTATTCTACCACGTGTCGCTCTCTGATTCGCTGTGTGATGTGGCATGCTGCTCTGGACGATTCTGATGGCTTCTGGACTGATCTAAAGGCTCTAAATTACCCTATTCTCCTATTTAAACACCCCCAAACCTAGCTTTGTCTCCACACAATTTCATTCTGCCTATACTCTGCCTCTATTCTAATTAAAAAATAAAAATGGCGTCGCTACTCTGCTAGAATCAAAACTGCAACTAGTGCATCTTCTTCCAATCTGAATAAAGTTAAAAGAGAACAACTATTTTCTAATCTAATCGATAATCTACGCCAAAGGAGCGCTATTCAGTGTCAGAATACAGATCCCAGAAATCAAGATTTACCTTTTCAATCGTGAGTACAGTTATTTTCTGATATGAAATTTAATAATTATCTTGACATTTTTGTGAATCTGGAACTGAGGTTATGCATACTTTTCTGTGGATCTATCTTGTTAATATTATTGTGACTGTTCTGTATCTGTTCCCTCTTTTCGTCCTTTTTATTTATAGCCAAGCTACCACGAGCCTGCGCCAAATCTCATAAGGGATTAACGCACGAACGCTAAATTTTGGGACAAATAATGGATAGTGCATAATTGACATAACTGATCTTTGACTGATTTGAGAAAAGGGACATATGTCGTAAATTAGATCTAGATCTGTGCATACTCTGTGATTTGGAAGAAGAGGAATCATTGTATGATAACATGTGACTTGAAACTTGGGGACATAATGCATATTAAAATTAAGATCTGATTTTGAAATGTTATAATTTAAAGATCTAGATTTTTGGGTAAATTTTATGTAATGATTCATGATTTGAAAAAGGAATATGTGACTTAGGCGTAGAGACCTATATTATAATAGGATAACTATCAATGTGAATACGCCTAAAAGTGGATTTTTGGATAATTGGCATTAAAGGCTATAACTTGGCATAATTCATAGTGTATATCATGATTTGGGCTTTTAGAGAATATTTTGTACAATGCAAAGTTTAACTAAAAATTTGGGCATATGTTGTATTATGAATTATGACCATGATTTAGGCATGTAAGTTTAGGCTTAATTTATAATTAGGCAAGATATGTAAATAGAATTTTAGAAATATATAATCTGTTGAATTGCCTAATCTGCTAAATTTGTTATCTGCTAAATCTGTTGATTGCCTAATCTGCTAAATCTGTTGAATTGCCTAATCTGCTAAATCTGTTATCTGCTAAATCTGTTGAATTGCCTAATCTGCTAAATCTGTTATCTGCTAAATCTGTTGAATCGCCTAATCTGCTAGATCTATTATCTGTTGAATTGCCTAATCTGTTGAAAGCTGAATAATTGTAATTTGGGTATGAAAATTCGTAGGCTCGATCTAAGATTGAGTAAAACATGGAAATTTGATTAATCTGCTGTAACCTGTAAAGAAATTTAATCTGTTAAATGGACATAATTAGTCTGATATCAGTATAATCCGTATTGGAATAAATTGGTTATGACACGAGGTTAGACTCCGTTTGCGGTAGAAGCCGGCCCGGAACCAACCGGCTTAACCAGCAACCACAAACTGTCAGTCTAATGTGAGAGGTCGTAGGCATATCTAAAATATGCTTAGACACGAGGTTAGGTCTGGCTTGTCGCAGAAGTCTGCCCGGAACCGCCTGATACATCCAGCGGCCACAAGCTACCGACCTAATGTGAGAGGTCTATGCATTAATATTTAATTAATGCAAATTTAAGAGAAATGTGGTGTCTAAAAATGTGTTGGGTGGATAGGGTTAAACCAACTGGAGTGATGAATCTAATAAACCTGTTTCATGAATCTGTAGGCCCAATACAAAGTTAGACAAACTGTAAGTCTGTTAAATCCGTACATCTGATCTGTTAATCTGAAAACTTGATTGTCTGATCTGAGAACTAGTAATCCGAACTCTGTCTGAAATCTGTAAACAAGTTAATCTGAAATCTGTTAGTCTGGGGACACAAGGTTCGGAGGGGAATTACTTGTGTCATCTGTTGTGTGGAACCCATATTAGTCAGTAACCCTTTCTAGTATCAAAACTTTGACCCCACGCTATGTAGGGGTCCGGGCACGCTTACTGAACTGATTATAAGCAGTTCAGTCTGGTAATGGCGAGGGATGTTGATGGTGCGTTCCAGCCGGGTCATGTGCGTGCATGGATCCAGTCTGCTCTGAGGATGTAAGACACTGTGACATCTGTAAATAGGTTTGCGCCAATAGGTTGCCACTTTAGGGGGTGATACACCCTACTGTGTGGCCGACACAGGGTATTTAAGTATTAGGGAGTCGATCGCTTGGGGTAGGACTTAGGGTACACTTAGTTCTGTCTATTTCTGTTGGTATCGTATGTTTCTGTTGGGTGGTAACACCTATCTATTTCTGCGTGGTACCATCTAATGGGGGTGGTAAAGGCCCATTACTAGTGTACACCTAATTCTAACATTCTGTTTCCGTAGGGATTATTCTGTTTTCGTCTCTGATTCCATTTCCGATTCTGTTTCCGTAACTTCTGTCTGTTGGGGTGGTAAAGGCCCATTAGTTGGGTGGTAAAGGCCCATTATTAGTATTCTGTTTCCGTACCTTCTGTCTGTTGGGGTGGTAAAAGCCCATTATTAGTATTCTGCTTCTGTACCTTCTGTCTGTTCGGGTGGTAAAGACTCATTACTAGCATTCTGTTTCTGTAGAGATTAGTCTGTTTTCGTTTCTGTTTCAGTTTAGACATTAGGGTAACACCTAATCCTGTTATACTAGTATTAGTGCAGAGAAGTGAAAAGCTTAGCTTAGCCTATATCATTTCGTTTCTTCTGTTAACCTGCTATTCCTGTCATCTCTCGTCCAGTTTTATTTACATGTCATGATACTATTATCTATTTATATGCTGAAAATCACTGGACTTACAAGACTTATGTCTGACCTAGTTTGTTTCGCCTCTTTTCTTTCCGTCCCCTCCCCCCCCCCCACGTTTTAAGGGTGGAAACATAGGAGCTTGATTCAAATTCTCTCTGCTTGAAGTGTTTGAAGTATTGCTTAGCTTTGGCTCTATCTTTCCATGGCAATTTATATTGGGGACTATGGCTTTAAAAACTATGCATTCTGGAGGCTTTTGTACAAGACCGATATTTATGTACTTGAATTCCGATATTGTGATTTCGAAAGATGTAACCAAACTTATTTTTGTTTCTGTTGTAATAAAGTTATAAAATTTTCAAGTACTACTTTATCTGTCTTGTAAATTTCTATTCTGTCTACTAAAGGACCTCCACCAAAGTTAAGGCATTCCCTTTGCGAGTGACCTTAACGGAGGTGGGGTCTTACAGTCGCCCTTCCAGAAATCACGGTGATTCTTTTCCAATCGCACATCTTAAACAATGTAGTAATCCCCACGGTAAACTCAGAAGACCTCATGATAACAACCCCTTCGAACTCCATCGTTATCTCCCTCCTTTTCTCATTCGCAAGTGCCTCCTGTACCGTATTGAGCTTCAATGATTTGGTGATTTCTATCGCGATTCTCAAAACGGTTTTGAGGAGATTTGGATTTCGTGGAGAACGCAGTTTGTGTTAAAACGAAGAAATCATGGCATTTAATTTAGGGCGGACTTTGAAACAAATAAAACAAGAGGCGGTCGATTCTGGATTTACAGTGGAGCGCTATCATTTTAAATACTTTGGAGCTCAAGTTTTTCGATTGAACTAGAAATGAATTTAAGGAGGAAAAGCTTTGAAAATGTTTTCAGAAATTGGAAGGCATCACGATTGAGATTTACTTATAGATGCGATATAGGGGACAGAAGGTACTGACCATTAATTCGCTGTTTTACTTAGTGAAGAAGTTGGGGAGCAGAATGTACATGAATTGAAAGATGGAGCTCGTGAATTGAAAGGGTAGCAGTAGCTAGGTAGGTTTACAGTGTATACTTCGGTAGGAAGGAAAGTAGGAAGGAAAGTATTTAAATATGTATATAAATTATTTTAATTTAAACCGGTACGATTTAATTTAATTTAAAATACCCAGTGATTCTGAACTCCTTTCTGAACCCAACGACCGACACTTTTAGGGTTATACCACTATTCTGAACATACCAGGACAGGTTCCGAAGCTCAATTCGATCATATACAGAAGATATAAATTTAAATCGATATAAAATAATAAAATTTAGAAACAAATAAATTCTCTGATAATAAAATATATTTATTATCTTAATTATTCAAATACAATTAATAATGATCATTTGAATTGTTTTGATTCAGTTTTTAACTTCGTTTTCCTTTATTTTTGTTTATGATAATTCAACATACTCGAGTTAAATTATATTCGATTATAAATCGATAAAGTCCATATAAATATTCATTTATATTATCAACTCAATATTTAAAACCATATTAAATATTTAAAATAAATAGTTTGAAAAATCTGGATCGTTATAGATAGAAAGGCAACAGGTGAATTGAAATTTATGCATGCATGTATGTAAGTGTTAAAAGAAATTTATTGTCATAATATTATTATTTTATTCTTCCCTTAATTTTGCTAAGCGTTTCATGATATATATAAAATGAAAGATGGCAATGACATTAATGTTTCCTGCGCATGAAAAAAACAAATAATTGCTCAATTTAAATTGTGGAAAGTTGAATTCTAGATCTATAGTATATGAAATTTATTTCTATAATTAATATAAGTCCTAATTTGACTATTAGAATTAATTTATTTATGTTAATTAGTGATGAATACAAAAAGATGGATTGTTTTATTCATTATCTAAACCACTGAAATTCTTTATGTATAAATAATTATAAAATTTAACCTAAACAATCTCTTTAAACAAATCCATATTTCTTTCTCCTGTACAATGGAAGAGCCGCTACTTCTTCTTATCATAAAAAAAAGAGGGCTTTAAAAAAATTCAAAGGTGATTGAAAAGAAATTTAATCAAAAATCAAGGCGTGAATCCTTATGCTTGGTTTGGTGAGTTCTTCGTCTAGAATGAGTTTGGACATGAAAAACATGCGTGTTTTTTTGCTGCAGCATGAATTGTAGAAGAAGAAGAGGAGGGAGATAAAGGAGTGATGACGCAGCAATTATTTTAGTGGTGAGAAATTTGTTTAGTTTATTTTATATAATTTGAATTTCCAATCTTTAAACATGTACAACTTCTCCATATGAATTCAGAATGACATGTGGTTTGTTGCGTTGGAATCGTATTGACGAGCTCTTCGTGATGGCAATGATTTGGATTGATTCTGAAACCGTTGATTTTGGGAATAAAATTGGAATTTCAATCGCGTACAGAACCAAGGTGAGTGATTAAACCCACTCACGCGTAACTTAAGTATTCTAATATTAGTTAAATTAATATCATGTCATGATATGATTGTATGGGTTTATGTTTGACAGTTTAAATTGCATGTTTATATTTATTTGTATCGATAGTGTAGTTAAATTTGACTATTAAATATAATTTTACAGTTAAGTCAAAAATTTGACATTAAATTTCTGTTTAAAACCTAACATTTGAAAATTTGAAAATTTATATGATATTGGACTGTTTGTATGTATGGATGTGATGAATGGCATGAATTTGATATGTTTGACCTATTGACGTTAATTGTGTGAATCTACCTGTTATTCATATATGACCATTGTTTGTGCTGATTAATCCCAATCATTACCACAGATGTTACGGGCATCGAATAAACCCGGGATTAATCATTAAAATTAATTAAGAACGTAGGTTGAAATGATAAGATACCTATGACTCTGATTTGGATTGAATTGATATATATCCTTTCACAAAATACTAAAATTAAAATTTAAGTATCACTTGGTCATAGGATAGAAAATTATATACGGACACCGGTTGGTTAAATAAAATTTGTTTTAGCCATGAATTTTGAAATATTGTTTTAAGGACAATATAAGCGATGTTCTGTAATTTATTTCCTTTGAACTTGAACCTTGAATTTTGAAATATAAACAAAAATGGGAAATAATGTAGTATTGTAACTAAAGCTAAATAAAGTGAAATATAATGTAAATCGAATTTGTTGAAATTGAATGGTTTCACCCACCTTATCAACATTGATTTGAATTATATATGAATTGTGAACTCGATATTTGTTAAAATTGAAATCATTGAAAATAAGAATCTGATTTGGAATGTAACTATTTGAATTAATTTGATCGAATAGAAATGAATGTAAAATGGAAGTTTAATCGATGGAATTATTGAAAATTGAGTTGGTTGAATTGATGTTGAAATATGACTTCAATTTTAATTGAAAATGTAAGAGAAATGATTCTAATTCCAACTATAGTATTTCAAATCATTTTATAAACTATTTTAATAATAATTATATAATTTTTTTTCTTTATAAACTATTTTATTTTATAAATTATTTTAAATAAATCATTTTATAATTAACTATTTATTTTATAAATTACTCAATGTTTTAACTGTATTTTAATAAATTTGATAAATTTTATTTTAGTTACAAGCTATTTATTTTCAAACTATTTCAATTTTATATCTAAACTATTTTAAATACACTGTTAACTATTTTAATATTCAAATTATTAAAGTTGGAATTGTTTCAAGATTTTAATTGGTTTAAATGGAGATTTTAGTTTGAATAATATTTTATCTTGAATGTTGATTGATTTTGGAAATCTGTATTTTGATATGAAGTACGAACCCCTTTGAAATGTAAAAGAACTGGCCGGTGTGAAAAATGTAAACATTGGGTTGTTAAAGAAAACGTGATCGGATATTGTCATACTCTCTGCCAATACCCAAAACCACTTTAACTACTGTGTACGCGGTGAAGTTCTAGAAGTGGTGTTCAAATGACTAAAACAGGAGCCATACCTAGGTTAATTGAGTTAGCTACTCTGAGCAGGCATACTTCTTCGATACCATATATATACTTTGTGATTGATTGGTGGCTTTGATTGATTTTGTGGGTATGTCTGGGGTGGGCAGTAGTTGCGGCTATGCGTTACCACCGGCCTGGGTCCGCAATCCGATAGAATCAATACTGATGGGTATTGCCTCGATGCCTTGTCATACTTATCCTCATCGAGCCCCCTACGATTTTGATTTAACGTTGCCGTATCACTGCACATCCCTATCCCCCGATGTACCGGTGTGTTGTATGCAAAATGTACGGCAATGGTATAAACGGTGTAAGGGTAATAATGGTAATCTCGCTTACATTATTTTATTATGTCATATTTAACCATCGACATTATTATAATAGCGTATTATATTATATAGTATTAGTTTAAGGGATCCTTAAGAGATGGAAATTCTCGTAACGTCTCTTAAGTTATTGCACTCATATGAGAATGATTTAGTTCTGATCTGAGTGTTTGTTGTGTTTTTTTTTTTTGCAATACGCTCGGGTCAAACCGAGTTGCAGTTAGCGAAGTTTCACTTGCTTTGAAGATACCATTATGAAGATGAAGATGGAGCTCAAAAAAAATATTATTATTATTATTCCGCTGCAAATGCATTTGTATGTTGTATGTTAATTTACTCTGATAATCGTTGTAAAATATAATAAAATGTATGTTTAACAGCTGCATGAACTGTTATTTATTTATTTATTTATTATATTTTGTCCTTTTGCTGCGAGATTCTCTATTTGTTTCCTTCTTTGTTCTTTTTCTTATTTTAATCCCAATAACTATCCGTATTTTTGATCTGTTTATGTCGACATTAAGGATCATTGTCGATTTGAACGGTCAAAAATCTCGGACGTTACATTTGGTATCAGAGCTTTGGTTTAGCAAAAACCTTGGTTCTATTTGGGATTAACTCATTAGAGATAGGGTAGTAATACTCTAGAATGAGTTTGAGTGTATATGAGAGAGCGTATTTGTATTTTGATATAAAAATGGTTTTATATTATGTTGGTTGTTTTGTTGAGTTTTTATGAATTCTAGTCAGTACTTAGGACGCTAAGGAATCGATAGGGATTTCTAAACACTCGAACATGGCTTATCGACATAATATTGTTTTGAATTGTATTATATATATATATAGAATTATTTGAAAATATATGTATTTTGATTTTGTTGATGATAATATTAAATTTTCATCATTTATCATTCGATTAATTAATAATTAAAACCATTGGTTGTTGATTGGCTTAAGAAAAATTAAATATTGAAAATTTATTGATAATGAAATAAGAAGTAAAATATGAATTTGAGAATATGATTTCGGGTGATTTGCGAATGGTTGAAAAAATATATTTATATTTTAAAAGTGTTTCATATAGAAATTATTTTAAATGAATTATTGGAAGAAAAAAAAATGTATACCCTCTTTTCTTTGAAAATGATTTCGGTGATGAGTGCATGCATCATCAATGTTTATTTTCAAGAGTCTAAGTAGGGAGACATTTAATATTTTGTATTTTGTTTTACAAAATTGAACTTTATTTAAATCCCTTTTATAGTATGGTTTTATGTAAACGATATATTATATAAAAAATCGAAAAAAAAGAACCCGAAAATTCAATTCTTGAAATCTCGAATAAGTAATGAATTGAAACTTCTGAATATTAAGAGAGTTATAATTAAAATAAAATTCTTAAAAATTGGATAATAAATTGAAACGATCGGTAACAACTGAAACTTTTGTAATAATCAATTGTGTTCTATAACATAAATAAGTTACCAATTAACTAAGTGAGACGACCCCAAACCACGTACTGATGGTGGCAAGGGTAATCCGTGGAATATAACACAAAAACAGATAAAAGCAGAACAAAATTAAATAAATACACCAGATAATGAACAATAGAATATACTGGACAAACGTAATCATCAGAGTTACACAGTATACAGGATCATACTTAGTACAAATACAGTTTAGCTATACATAAATGTCTACAGCGGAAAACAAACATAATATGTACAATTGGAGCTGAACAGCATAAAAAGAGATAAATAATAGAACCCATCTTCAGCTCCAGCTATCCAGAAAGAACCAGCTAAACCTGAATACAAGGCTGCTAGGTGGAAAAAGGGGCACCCGAGTTTGAAAGTGAAACAAACTACGAGTCAGTCATGGGACTGGTATGAGAAATCTACTCAACACATTCAAAATATGGCTAATCACAGGACCACGCCACTTTCGTGGAACGGGTTTACTCCATTGGATTGCCAGTGCTTTAAAACAAATCTTTCTTTTAAACATCGCAATGCTTTTTATAAAAATGAAGCCATTATAAGACTCGGTTCCCATCACACAATGCAACGCAAACCGGAGGATAGAGTTTTTACCTTATAATGGCCAAAATATGATTGATACGAATAAAACAAAAGCATTTGATATTATCACTAGTGCTTGTTCAAAAACAATTTCAATCATAACTATCAATCATAGACGGCATTAATGCCCTATACCACTATGTCACCATACATAGGTATACAATCAAAACCGCACAGTCATGTATTTGGAAATTGGATTCCGTCGTGAACCAAGGCAAAAGATAGTCCTTACCGAGTTCGAGACTGTCTAGCCCGAGTCTCAGGGCAAGTACTCAGTCAAACCCTTGGATCGTCAGGGCCGGTCCACCGATATGGATTAAAATGCCTGAACAATGCGTTTCCCCGCCCTATGGGGCGTAAATGAGCTAACGAATGACTCCATCGGACCCGGATCGTCCGATCAAACCGAGGCGCCTCGCAACAGCAACAACCACATAAGTCAAACTCGTCAGGGCGTGTAAAACCACTGACGCCACTTCTAGCTAGAAAGAAACGCATGTCCTCCCTGAGGTCCTCCCTCCCGTTTCTGGTTCATACCGGGTGTGAGGCTCGCGATTTCACGTTATACACAAAGCTACGCCACACAGGCGGTGCTTTGATCATCACCACAAGACTTTGCTTTTCAACAGAAGCCCTGATCATTTGCCACTTAGGCATGCCACACTAGCAATTCATGCCATGCGACTGATGTCCATCGATATACAACCTCTGAGCTCGTGCGTTTCAGAGAAGGGCGTTAAGCAAAAGAATAAATTCTCTACCGCCAAACAGATGTATATTTAACAGAGATCAATCAACATAGAATAAAATCCAATGTCAGACACACAGTTCATTTCCAAGTCCGTTCTGGGTCTGAACGAAACCGGAGGCACTATATACCTTGCAAACCCATCGATCACCATGCACGTTTGGACGATCACCACTCATTATCCATATTTCGGGATGCCTCCCAATCAGGACCTCGGTTACCATCCAAACGAGGTGAAGATCTCCGGTCTTCGACAATCGTCTTCATCTTTGATTTCTTATCGTCGATACTGTTATCCAGAATGGGATGAACCCGGTCTTTCTGAGCAACTCGCGTATATAATAAACAAGTGCAACACTAACATACACACGCATCATTTCAATTCATTAGTCACTAACCGTCAATCAGTAAGAGAACGATTTCCCAAATATTAACCCCGAAGGCCGAAACAAACATCAGATCAATACCCAAGAATCCATTCGACTTAGCCAACCTTCAGTTAATTTCTAAATTTACATCCATATCGTTTATAATATTTTATAACGATTTATCGCTATTTTTATTTATTTTAAAATAGCCATTTTATTCAAAACGACGCTTCGGGCCATAACGCGGCCGTGGCGCGGTTTTTCTTCATATTTGATTTACACATATCTGAAAATCTTACCGTTGGATCTTCACAAAAATTACATCATTAGAAAGATCTTTTCAAAACGAATCCAATGGTTCCAGTTTTGGGAAAATCCAACAGTCGGATCTCCCGGTACAATCGTTTGAAGTTTCGATTTCAAAATACGAACTGCAGCGTCGTTATTCGATTTAATATAATTATATATATATATATATATAATCAATTCTGACGCTGTTTTTCTTCAGATTTAAATTAAACATTCCAGACAATCCAACCGTTGGATTTTTACAAAGTTAGTGCCGTTGGAAAGATATTTCCAAAGCGAACCCAACGGTTGTTATTTCCGGAAAATCCGATGGTCGGATCTCCCGTACTAATCGTTTGAAATCACGGTTTCAAAATACGAACTGCAGCGTCGTTAATCGATATATTTTAATTCCATTCATATATATATCGATTCTTCGATTTCAAAGCTATATTCTTTTCATATATTTGATAAAAATGATATTTTTATCTAACTGGCTTCTATTTCAACACTTCACTATTTTTACTAATTCATGTATATAATAAAGATGTGATTTATAATATAAAACAATTTATTTCAAAATACGATTATTTTATATAGTTAATATAGGTGATAAAAATAGGATTTTTATTATAAAACAATTTATTTCAAAACAAGATTATTTTATACATTTCATATTGATGTTAAAAATGGGATTTTTATTATAAAACAATTTCTTTCAAAATATGAATACCATTCAACACATGAATTTCTATCCAACGAATGAATATCGGTTCAACACATGAAGGTTCTCTATAGTTTATATAAATCGATAAAAAGGTGATTTTTATATTTAAAACACGAATACCATTCAACACATGAATTTCAATTCAACGAATGAATATCGATTCAACACATGAAGGTTTTCTATAGTTTATATAAATCGATAAAAAGGTGATTTTTATATTTAAAATGCGAATACCATTCAACACATGAATTTCAATTCAACGAATGAATATCGATTCAACACATGAAGGTTTTCTATTCAACGAATAAATATAGTTTCAACAAATGAAAATAATCCAAACACATGAATATTGTTCAAAATTTCGACAGCATAACGACATGGTAGTTAAAACCGGGACCGTCCCTAGTACGGCTCCTCGCTCTACCTTAAAACCTCACGGATTTTGACAACGGGGATCATGCATCTAGTTCGCATGCAGGCGGCATTTATATATTTATTTCATTTCCACAAACTAATCCTATGTGGCTTCAACCAAATATTTCTCAACCACAAATGGGTATTTTTCAACCACAATCAATCAATATCAACCACAAACAATTCCAATCAACCATTCGCTATCAATCAATTTTCACACCAATCACAACCAATAAATATCGTCCATGGTTTGTGGACGAGGGGCATATATATATATATATATATATATATATATATATATATATATATATAGCGATTCACTTCTATTTCAACACATATATAATTTTTACAACGCATATATAACTTATACATTGAACGTACAACTTATACAACGCTTATACAAGAAGTGTACAATGCTTATATAACTCATACATCGACTATATAATTTATACATCGTCGTTTTCCATATCGTTTATAAATTAGAAATCTCACATTGGGTTCCACTCAACCAAAAATAGCAGAAGGCTCAGAAAAATATGCGGTCTCTTCTAAAATGTAGAAGACGTCCACACGGTCACGATGTTTCCAGTTTCACTGAATTTCGACCACATAGCAAAAAAGATATGATTTTTCAAAGTTTGCAACGGTTTAAAGGTGTCAAAACAGTTGAAAATAAAACAAGCCGTACCTCAGCTGAAAGGTTCAAAACTAGGTTTTCGATTTTCTTCAAATCCATTGATTATTGCTTCGATCGGCCAGCGCCACCTCGTCAGGCTAGGAGAGGCGCACGTGCGCCAGGGAGGGGGTCGAACTCGGTGGTCCCCAGGCGGCGGAATCCTGGCGCGAATGGAGAAACTTCCCGAGCCCGATTCTCCCACTACAGGCCACGAAAAATTCCAAACTTTATATGGATTTGAAGATCTCGAGAAGATCTTCAAAAAGTTCAACTGTGGCACGAGCTAATTTGGCGTGGATTGATCGGAAAATGAGGGAGAAGGTCTGAATGTATTTCCGCCTTCGACGTCGGGGAGAGAGAAAGAGTTTTCTTTTTTTTTTTAAATTTTGATTGGCCGGTGAGTTTTAAAAGGTGTTTTCTGACACGACCTCCAATCCAAACCCAACGACTTTCGTCCCTAGCGTTTTACCCCCATTACGAACACAATGGGATATGTTTCGTAGGCCCATTCGACTATTTCAGTCAGTTTTCCTTCAAATCAAAATATATAACATTCAATATTCAATTTGAACGTACATTTCAATTTGCCAGGGCCACAAACTGATTCGAAAAATTGCAGAAAAATAAATCTAGCTATGTTTTGACGATACGGTCCTAACAAAACTAGTTTCGTCGAATTCTGAGACCGTTTGCAAAAAGGCCCATTTCTGGTCGATCCAATTTAACTATAATTGACCAAAACACGTTTTCCTTTGCCACGCTTACATACTAGCTTCAAAAATTATGAAATTTGAAACCTAGAAATAACTTCACATCTCTGATCCAACAAAAGTGGTTTCGTCGAATTCCGAGGTCGTATGCAAAATGGCCAATTTCACGGGCTATATAAATTCCGTAGCGACCTTTCTGAAAATTCATTTAGCCATAACTTTTGCTTTCCGCTATGAAAATTCGATTTTTCAGATTCGTTAGAAAGGTATTCACTAACAGATTTAAATATTTTTGGTTTCACTCAAATCCGTCTTGTTTTGCACCCGGTACAGTCCGACAAAGTTTGAATTCAATTTTTGAAACTGCAGCGCCTTTTCAGGCCTTGTTTATAAATAGAATTAATTATATTCGTTTTCAATTGTCGATTCAACTCACTTTTCATCTCTATTATTTAAAATATTTATTTTAAACATTTAAAATCCATTATTTTAGCCACTTTAAAATTTTTAAATTGGTTCAGATTTTCTGGGTCGTTACAATCTCCCCCACTTAAAACTTTTCGTCCCCGAAAAGAAACAAAGTCGAAAGTGGTTTGATTAATCAACTCTACGTTCGATCTGGCTTCCATTCTCCAACTTTTCAGTTTCTGAGAATTTTCAAATTCTTCAAAAATTTGGCTAACACCCGGAATTTTCGAAAAATTTCGCCATAACCTCCTTTGTACGGGGAGAGATTTGGAAATTTATTGGGCCGTATTAGGTACCCAATAAATCCTAATAAGAATACACATATTTATAGTGATATATTCTGGTATTTACAGGGGAGCGTGTATTGATAATAACTCCAGAGAATAAATTCTCGTCACCCTGTCCCGTATGGGAAATAAATAGTCCATGTGCCGTATCTAATAACTAGAGAGACGTGATTATTGTCAACTCCAGACCCGTGTGGGGTTTTTATTAATCTGGCAATTTTATCGTTGCAATTTAACTAGTCCATATCAGTCATCAGTTCAACCTGTAAAATATAGTCATCGCCATACAAGCCTCTCGCTCGTATGGTAAATCTTCCACCTCCTCACACAAGCTCCAAATGCTTATGTGGTATATGATGAAGTATGCCTATCTTCTGAAGTATGCCATGTAATGTAGTTCAAAATTAATTATTACTATCCTATGGCGACATTTATTTTTACACACAGAATAACCAGCACTCCGCATCCAATGGCATTCACAGGAGTTGATATAATAATATTTCGCATCCAACTCATTAAGGTTTACCTATTTGTCGGGCACGCAAATAAAATCTTTACTCAACAGCTATCCATTTACCTGTTCAAACATATATAATGCACATGTATATATTTCTATTTATTTTCTAATCAGTTCAATGTGTGACTTAAATGAATAAATCCTACCATTCATTCCCTTATTAATTAAATTAACTATCGTTTCAATAATTTAATTAATCTAATTTACTATCACACAACACAAACAATAATCAAATTGTTTTTAACTTTTCAAAATCATACAAATCAATTCCTATATTCCTTTAAAATCATTCAGACTATAGAATTAAAAGTGCACATCCATGGAAAGAAAATAACAACAGAATAGAGAACTAATTGGTAATGCAAAGTATAGTAAATGTACCTTGCACCGGAGTCAATCAGAGATATCCACTCGGCACCTAGGATAAGCTTTCTGAATGCTCTCCTCAGTTTCCCAAGTACAATCTCGCGGATCTCCACTCCATTGCACTTTGACTAAGTGAACCTTCTTATTCCTCAACTCTTTGGTTTCCTTGCCGATAATCTTTAGCGGCTCTCTTCTCACAGCTAATTCTGGAGTTATTTCAATATCCTGTTGAGCTGCTTCCTCCACGATCAAGTCTGGATCATGAACGTGCTTTCGAAGTTGAGATATGTGAAATACATCATGAACTCCAGGCAACCAATCAGGCAGTTTGACCCTATAAGCGAGAGTTCCGATCCGTTCCAGAATAGGAAACGGACAAATGAATTTGGGCGCCAACTTTCCAGTCTTACCGAACCGGATAACTCCTCTCATTGGCGATACTTTCAAATATACGTAGTCGCCAACAACAAAGGATATATCTCTTCTTCTCCTATCGGCATAGCTCTTTTTTCGGCTTTGAGCGGCGAGTAATCGCTTCCTAATAAAGTCGACTTTGTCGGCAGCTTCTCGGATCATATCTGGCCCTAATACAAGTCTATTTCCAGGTTCAACCCAACAAGCAGGGGATCAGCACGGTCTACCGTACAATGCTTCGAATGGCGACATTGTTAGACTTGCCTGGTAGCTGTTGTTATATGAGAATTCAGCCAAATGCAGATGGTCTTCCCACAATCCACCAAAATCTAGAACACAAGCCCGCAATAGATCTTCTAAAATATGATTCGCCCTCTCAGTCTGACCGTCCGTCTGAGGATGATAAGCGGTGCTCAAGTTCTACTTCGTTCCCAGCTCGACTTGAAATGCCTCCCAGAATTTGCTCGTGAATATTATGTCTCTATCACTGACTATACTGAGCGGCACTCCATGTAGTCTAACTATTTCTTTGAAGTATATCTGCGACAGACTCTGAGCAGTTCTGTTTGATCTGACAGGTATGAAATGGGCGGTCTTCGTGAAGCGATCTACGATCACCCAAATACCGTCATTCCCTTCTCTGGTTCTGGGCAGACCATCAATGAAATCCATAGAAATATGTTCCCACTTCCAACCAGGAACGTCTAGCGGTTGTAACAATCCAGCCAGCTTCTGTTGGTCGCTCTTGACTAGTTGGCAAGTAGGGCATCGGCTAACGTATATTGAAACGTCCCTTTTCATAGCCTTCCACCAGAATGTTCGCTTGAGATCGTTATACATTTTGGCTACACCAGGATGGATACTCAGCTTGGACTTGTGACACTCGTCTAACACTTCCCTTTTTAACTCTAGGATGTCAGGAACACAAATCCTTCCTTTCAACCTCAGGGTCTCGTCGTTATCTATTTGAAAACACGAGGGTTCGCCTTTCTGAATCCTTTTAATCATATCCTTAATAAAGTTATCCTCCTTCTGAAGAATAGATATTTTGTCAATCAAGGAAGTCGTGATAATAAAGCTGGCGATCATTACATTCTTTCGGCTCAGCGCATCGGCCATGACATTGGCTTTCCCGGGAATGTATATAATTTCAAAGTCATATGCTGCAAGAAACTCCAGCCAACGTTGTTGCCTCAGATTCAGGTATTTCTGGGTGAACAGATACGTTAACGACTGGTGATCTGTAAACAGTTCAAATATCTCACCCAGAAGATAGTGTCTCCAGATTTTCAAAGCGAATACAATAGCCAATAACTCAAGATCATGAGTTACGTAGTTCTTTTCGTGCGGCTTCAGTTGACGGCTAGCATAAGCAATCACTTGGCCCCTTTGCATTAACACTGCGCCAAGGCCTTCTCTAGAAGCATCAGTCCAGACTTTCAAATCTTGATTGCCATCGATGATGGTTAACACTGGAGCAGTCGTTAGTCTTAACTTTAGCTCTTCAAAAGCCTCCTCACTTTCTGGAGTCCATTTGAATTTAGAGTGTTTCTTTGTAAGCTTCGTTAAATGACCAGATATCTTCGAAAAGTTTTTAACGAACTTTCGGTAATAACTAGCCAATCCGAGAAAACTGCGGACTTCAGTGGGGGTGCTAGGCTGCTTCCAATTTTGAATAGCCGTGATTTTGCTTGGATCCATAGCAATTCCTTCTTTCGATACCACGTGGCCCAGAAATTTGACTTCTTCTTGCCAGAATATACATTTGGAAAACTTTGCTTTCAATACATTCCTTCTCATAATGTCTAGAACTTGTTCCAAATGTTTTTCATGCTCGGCCTTTGATTTAGAGAAGATAAGGATATCATCAATGAAAACCAGAACAAATTTATTCAATACTCCTCTGAATACCCTGTTCATTAGATCGACGAAATAGGCTAGAGCGTTACATAAGCCGAACGGCATTACTAACCACTCGTAGAATAAGTCTGGACCTCTGAATATTGTCATTGGAACACACTCTTCGGCAATTCGAAGCTGATGGAAGCCTGTAGCTAGGTCCATCCTTGAAAACACTTGTGCTACATTCAGACGATCCAACAAATCATCAATCTGTGGCAACGGATATTTGTTCTTTATGGTCTGCTTGTTCAAATCACGATAATCCACACATAGCCGTAGAGTACCGTCTGATTTTGGGACAAAGACCACCGCTGCTCCGCAATCTGAGAAACTAGGCATGATCAGACCCTTCCATACTAGCTGTCGTGTTTGATTGTCAAGTTCTTCTTTCTCCTTCAAGGACATTCTTCGAATAGCGTGAACTACCGGCCTTGCATTGGGAATCAAAGCGATCTTGAAATCAATTTCCCTCTGCGGAGGTAAGCGAACAACTTCTTCGAACATATCCGCATAGTTCTTGATAACCGGAATATCTTTCACTAGGTCAGGAATATTCTCTGTGATTTCAGGGATATTTTCTATTTGGGCTGGAGAAACATTCAAAGCTGCCCAGAAGTCTTTTCTATTAGCATTCTGACCTTCACAGTGAATGGTTATATAATCACCTGATTTAATCTTCGCCTTTACGACTCTGTCGGCGCATTTAACTTCAGCTTCATATTTGGTCAACCAGTCTAACCCCAAGATAAGATCAAACTCTTTAAAATTCATGACGACCGCGATGGTAGGAAACCGATAACGAGAAAAAGAAACCGGCACTCCACAAACCCAACTGAGATCAATGGAACCCCCAACCGGATTCTGGACAGTCATTGGTTCCTTGAGCTTTTTCAAATTCAAATCCAGTTTCTTAGCTGCATCCTTTGCAATGAAGCTTCGCGACGCGCCAGTGTCGAACATTACTTTAACAGGAATGTCTTTGACAGTAAGCGTGCCTTCTAAAACATCTGGCCATTCTTGAGCAGACGAAGATGCAGGCACTTCTGCTACCTCATTTACATGTACTGCTTCAGATTTCTTTGAGGGTGGGCACTCCCGTGCAATATGGCCCGCCTGGTGGCACTTATGGCATTTCCTTTCATCATGAGACTTCTTCTTCTTGGCAGATTTGCAATTCCTGGTCAAATGCCCTTGTTTCTTGCAGTTAGAGCACGTGGCCATCGTTATGTGTTCTTTATCCGACTTAGCCCTTATTCGATTGACTTTAGGCTCTTTACTGACCTCAGCCTTCGTACTGGCTTCAGGAATATCAGTTTCCAACTCCACTTTGTTACTCGAACTGACTTCTTCTTCATCGTGCAACATACCTTTATTATGGAGATCTTCGTACTGATAAGCCATGTATATCATTTCAAAGAAAGGAAGCTTCACATTCCTCATTACACTATTCTGATATCTTCTTTGCAGGCCATGAATAAATCTCAGATTCTTCCTCTTTGGATCTTGAATCAGATGAGGAGCAAAGTGAGCAAGTTCGTTGAATTTCTTATGATATTCTGGGACGGTCATGTCACCTCGTATCAGATAAGAAAATTCATCACATAATCGCTCCGTCGCTTCAGGAGGAGTAAATCTTTCTAGGAAGATCTCTTTGAATCTGTCCCAGGTGATATCACCTTCGGGATTATCTTTGAGGATTGTTTCCCACCAGATTAAAGCTTCTTCTTTGAGCGCCCAAGATGCCACTAACCTTTCTGGTCATCTCTCAACTGGATACGCTCAAAAATTCTTTCGACAGAACTCATCCAAGCTTGAGTCTGAATTATAGATTCATTGCCCGAGAACTGTGCTCCGTTTAGATTTCGATATCTCTTTAATAGAGCCTCTAGATCGAGTTCTGCATTTCTCCTGTTTCTGACAATCATTTTTCTAGTACTTCTGCAAATGGCAGATCAAGTGTCAGGTCACAGAAAAGATATTTTAAAACATAGAAACATATACTTCAAATGTAAATGTGTCTATCGAGGAGTATTTCATTCTGCTTTACTCATACTAGGATATTACTGATCCTGTCTGTATTGAGTTACCCGTCCTAGAACACTACTGGTTCTATTTCTGACGAGTTCATTAATATGTTATATTCCAGCACTAAGCTTAACCAAAGCTCTGATACCAAATGAGACGACCCCAAACCCCGTACTGACGGTGGTAAGGGTAATCCGTGGAATATAACACAGAAACAGATAAAAGCAGAACAGAATTAAATAAATACACCAGATAATGAACAATAGAATATACTGGATAAACGTAATCATCAGAGTTACACAGTATACAGGATCATACTTAGTACAAATACAGTTTAGCTATACATAAATGTCTACAGTGGAAAACAAACATAATATGTACAATAGGAGCTGAACAACATAAAAAGAGATAAATAATAGAACCCATCTTCAGCTCCAGCTATCCAGAAAGAACAAGGTAAACCTGAATACAAGGCTGCCCGTGTGGAAAAAGGGGCACCCGAGTTTGAAAATGAAACAAACTACGAGTCAGTCAAGGGACTGGTATGAGAAATCTACTCAACACATTCAAAATATGGCTAATCACAGGACCACGCCACTTTCGTGGAACGGGTTTACTCCATTGGATTGCCAGTGCTTTAAAACAAATCTTTCTTTTAAACATCGCAATGCTTTTTATAAAAATGAAGCCATTATAAGACTCAGTTCCCATCACACAATGCAACGCAAACCGGAGGATAGAGTTTTTACCTTATAATGGCCAAAATATGATTGATACAAATAAAACAAAAGCATTTGATATTATTACTAGTGCTTATATGTTTCAAAAACATTTTCAATCATAACTATCAATCATAGACGGCATTAATGCCCCATACCACTATGTCGCCATATATAGGTATACAATCAAAACTGCACAGTCACGTATTTGGAAATTGGATTCCGTCATGAACCAAGGCAAAAGATAGTCCTTACCGAGTTCGAGACTGTCTAGCCCGAGTCTCAGGGCAAGTACTCAGTCAAACCCTTGGATCGTCAGGGCCGGTCCACCGATGTGGATTAAAATGCCTGAACAATGCGTTTCCCCGCCCTATGGGGCGTAAATGAGCCAACGAATGACTCCATCGGACCCGGATCGTCCGATCAAACCGAGGCGCCTCGCAACAGCAACAACCACATAAGTCAAACTCGTCAGGGCGTGTAAAACCACTAACGCCACTTCTAGCTAGAAAGAAACGCATGTCCTCCCTGAGGTCCTCCCTCCCGTTTCTGGTTCATACCGGGTGTGAGGCTCGCGATTTCACGTTATACACAAAGCTACGCCACACAGGCGGTGCTTTGATCATCACCACAAGACTTTGCTTTTCAACAGAAGCCCTGATCATTTGCCACATAGGCATGCCACACTAGCAATTCATGCCATGCGACAGATGTCCATCGATATACAACCTCTGAGCTCGTGCGTTTCAGAGAAGGGCGTTAAGCAAAAGAATAAATTCTCTGCCGCCAAACAGATGTATATTTAACAGAGATCAATCAACACAGAATAAAATCCAATGTCAGACACACAGTTCATTTCCAAGTCTGTTTTGGGTCTGAACGAAACCGGAGGCACTATATACCTCGCAAACCCATTGATCACCACGCACGTTTGGACAATCACCACTCTATCTGAGCAACTCGCGTATATAATAAACAAGTGCAACACTAACATACACACGCATCATTTCAATTCATTAGTCACTAACTGTCAATCAGTAAGAGAACGATTTCCCAAATATTAACCCCGAAGGCCGAAACCAACATCAGATCAATACCCAAGAATCCATTCGACTTAGCCAACCTTCAGTTAATTTCTAAATTTACATCCATATCGTTTATAATATTTTATAACGATTTATCGCTATTTTTATTTATTTTAAAATAGCCATTTTATTCAAAACGACGCTTCGGGCCATAACGCGGCCGTGGCGCGGTTTTTCTTCATATTTGATTTACACATATCTGAAAATCTTACCGTTGGATCTTCACAAAAATTACATCATTAGAAAGATCTTTTCAAAACGAATCCAATGGTTCCAGTTTTGGGAAAATCCAACAGTCGGATCTCCCGGTACAATCGTTTGAAGTTTCGATTTCAAAATACGAACTGCAGCGTCGTTATTCGATTTAATATAATTATATTTATATATATATATATATAATCGATTCTGGCGCTGTTTTTCTTCAGATTTGAATTAAACATTCCAGACAATCCAACCGTTGGATTTTTACAAAGTTGGTGCCATTGGAAAGATATTTCCAAAGCGAACCCAACGGTTGTGATTTCAGGAAAATCCGATGGTCGGATCTCCCGTACTAATCGTTTGAAATCACGGTTTCAAAATACAAACTGCAGCGTCGTTATTCGATATATTTTAATTCCATTTATATATATATCGATTCTTCGATTTCAAAGCTATATTCTTTTCATACATTTGATAAAAATGACATTTTTATCTAACTGGCTTCTATTTCAACACTTCACTATTTTTACCAATTCATGTATATAATAAAGATGTGATTTTTAATGTAAAACAATTTATTTCAAAACACGATTATTTTATATAGTTAATATAGGTGATAAAAATAGGATTTTTATTATAAAACAATTTATTTCAAAACAAGATTATTTTATATATTTCATATTGATGTTAAAAATGGGATTTTTATTATAAAACAATTTCTTTCAAAATATGAATACCATTCAACACATGAATTTCTATCCAACGAATGAATATCGATTCAACACATGAAGGTTCTCTATAGTTTATATAAATCGATAAAAAGGTGATTTTTATATTTAAAACACGAATACCATTCAACACATGAATTTCAATTCAACGAATGAATATCGATTCAACACATGAAGGTTTTCTATAGTTTATATAAATCGATAAAAAGGTGATTTTTATATTTAAAACACGAATACCATTCAACACATGAATTTCAATTCAACGAATGAATATCGATTCAACACATGAAGCTTTTCTATTCAACGAATAAATATAGTTTCAACAAATGAAAATAATCCAAACACATGAATATTATTCAAAATTTCGGCAGCATAACGACAGGGTAGTTAAAACCGGGACCGTCCCTAGTACGGCTCCTCGCTCTACCTTAAAACCTCGCGGTTTTTGACAATGGGGATCATGCATCTAGTTCGCACGCAGGCGGCATGTATATATTTATTTCATTTCCACAAACTAATCCTATGTGGCTTCAACCAAATATTTCTCAACCACAAATGGGTATTTTTCAACCACAATCAATCAATATCAACCACAAACAATTCCAATCAACCATTCGCTATCAATCAATTTTCACACCAATCACAACCAATAAATATCGTCCATGGTTTATGGACGAGGGGCGTATATATATATATATATATATATATATATATATATAGCGATTCACTTCTATTTCAACACATGTATAATTTTTACAACGCATATATAACTTATACATCGAACGTACAACTTATACAACGCTTATACAAGAAGTGTACAACGCTTATATAACTCATACATCGACTATATAATTTATAGATCGTCATTTTCCATATCGTTTATAAATTAGAAATCTCACATTGGGTTCCACTCCACCAAAAATAGCAGAAGGCTCAGAAAAATATGCGGTCTCTTCTAAAATGTAGAAGACGTCCACACGGTCACGATGTTTCCTGTTTCACTGAATTTTGACCACATAGCAAAAAGATATGATTTTTCAAAGTTTGCAACGGTTTAAAGGTGTCAAAACAGTTGAAAATAAAACGAGCCGTACCTCCGCTGAAAGGTTCAAAACTAGGTTTTCGATTTTCTTCAAATCCGTTGATTGTTGCTTCGATCGGCCAGCGCCACCTTGTCAGGCTAGGAGAGGTGCACGTGCGCCAGGGAGGGGGTCGAACTCGGTGGTCCCCAGGCGGCGGAATCCAGGCGCGAACAGCGAAACCTCCCGAGCCCGATTCTCCCACTACAGGCCACGAAAAATTCCAAACTTTATATGGTTTTGAAGATCTCGAGAAGATCTTCAAAAAGTTCAACCATGGCACGAGCTAATTCGGCGTGGATTGATCGGAAAATGAGGGGGAAGGTCTGAATGTATTTCCGCCTTCGACGTCGGGGAGAGAGAAAGAGTTTTCTCTTCTTCTTTTTTATTTAAATTCTGATTGGCCGGTGAGTTTTAAAAGGTGTTTTCTCACACGACCTCCAATCCAAACCCAACGACTGTCGTCCCTAGTGTTTTACCCCCATTTCGAACACAATGGGATATGTTTCGTAGGCCCATTCAACTGTTTCAGTCAGTTTTCCTTCAAATCAAAATATATAACATTCAATATTCAATTTGAACGTACATTTCAATTTGCCAGGGCCACAAACTAATTCGAAAAATTCCAGAAAAATAAATCTAGCTATGTTTTGACGATACGGTCCCAACAAAACTAGTTTCGTCGAATTCTGAGACCGTTTGCAAAAAGCCCCATTTCTGGTAGATCCAATTTAATTGTACTTGACCAAAACACGTTTTCCTTTGCCACTCTTACATACTAGCTTCAAAAATTATGAAATTTGAAATCTAGCAATAACTTCACATCCCGGATCCAACAAAAGTGGTTTCGTCAAATTCCGAGGTCGTATGCAAAATGGCCAATTTCACGGGCTATATAAATTCCATAGCGACCTTTCTGAAAATTCATTTAGCCATAACTTTTGCTTTTCGCTATGAAAATTCGATTTTTAAGATTCGGTAGAAAGGTATTCACTAACAGATTTAAATATTTTTGGTTTCACTCAAATCCGTCTTGTTTTGCACCCGTTACAGTCCGACAAAGTTTGAATTCAATTTTTGAAACTGCAGCGCCTTTTCAGGCCTTGTTTATAAATAGAATTATATTCGTTTTCAATTGTCGATTCAACTCACTTTTCATCTCTATTATTTAAAATATTTATTTTAAATATTTAAAATCCATTATTTTAGCCAATTTAAAAATTTTAAATTGGTTCAGATTTTCTGGGTCGTTACACTAAGAAGTTGAATGTTATAAGAATAAGCAATTAATTAATGCACAAGTTTAAGAATGGAAAATCAAAGTGGAAAATTTTGATTGGTTATAAAAAAAAGTTAAGTTATGTAATAAAATGAGATATACTTATTCACGTTGTGAAATTCAATTTAACTAAGTAACATGAATTAACCGAATCAATGAAAAATCAATTAAGAAAATTATTTGGTAATACACTAAATGTATTGATATTAATGTTTGGTTTGGTGAAAATATAAGTGAATAGACTTATAATTATAAACTTAACGATGGTTGAACGAATTAATTCAATTAATTTAAAACGAGCTCGTCGCGTAGCGACAGTTCATAATCTTCCAAATTGAAGTTTAAATGAATGTATAGAATCCAAAATAAGTCGGAATTCTTTGAAACAAGAATCTTCCGGTTCTATTGGATTATAGTTTCCTAATGAAAGAGAAAATTTAAATTTCAACTTGTAAATTTGAAGATAAATGTAAATCAAAATTTCTAAAAAACAGCGCCAGGGAAATTCATGACTTGAAATTAAATTATAAATAAAGTGGACGATAATTAAGTTTGAGCGAACTCTAAATTTGGTCGATAAAAGGATTGAAGGATATTGAACTAAATATGAAACATAATTCAATGTAAGTCAACTAAATATGAATTGGAAAATTTGGTTGTTTATTTAAACGACAACAACTCATAACTTGAACAATGATATAGAGCAATAATTAAAATAAACCAAGCGTTGACATTGGAAATGAATTTGATGTTGAAATATAACAAATGAAATTATGAATGGTTTAAAAGTGAAATAAACAATGAAATCATGCTAACAAAAAGTGACATTGAAAATTATTGTTAGATTGTTTGGTTGAATGAATATAATTGATTGGATATTTTATTTATGTTTTAGTTGCAATTGCTAAATTCATTTGTGTTTACTGTAAACATATATATATTATTTCTTTTATATGTTGTTGAGTGCTTAGTAGGTACTTAAGGAAACTTGCTTGCATTAGAGCTACTTGCGCATAAAAATTTCTTTTGCTTGCTGAAAAAAAATCACTAATTACGCAAATGAAAGGTATGTATATCGAATTATATATTGTATTTTGGCAATTTATGCTGTTTTCCCATTTTTTGGGATTCCTCATCACTGAGATGAGATGTATATTTATGATTATATATATGTATATATTATAGTTTTTCGGACCTAACCGTACAAAGGAGACTCTACCGAATTTTTTCGTGAATTTATGACTTTGAAAATTTTGTGAAAATTTGAGTTTTCAAACCTATACTTAACTTTTGTATAAATAATTGTTTCTTAGTTGAATTAGATATTATATGACTAAATATATAAATTGACAACTTTCTTACTACGCCTTTTCGAGGATGAAAAGTTTTAACTGGGGGAGAGTGTAACATCCAGAGATTTTGCGATAATTTCAATATTAAATTTAATGTGTTTTTGAACAAAGTTGTTTTAAATATTAAATTTTATGATTTATGTCGTATATTAATAAGGTATGAACTAAAATTGTCTTGTTGAACAATGAACTGTAATAGCTATGTATGATGATGACAATGTTTGATAATCTATTTAAAATGGAATGTGAAATTTATATTGAGTTAACAATATAAAATAGATTAACTAAATTTGAGATTTATTTATATTGGTAATTTTAATCAATGGAATATGAATAATATAAATCATTCGATTATGTAATGAATTGTAATGAATTTATATTTGTTGTAGACTGAAATAACTTGCATTGATTATAATGATAACTAAGTTTGGGTATATATTATTAAAGATAGAGATGTGCACTTTAATATTAAATTACATGAATTAAATTGAGTTAATGAATTTGTAATTAAAAACTTTAATGATTTAAAGTTTTGAAAAAATTATAGTGAAAACTTAATTGAATGGTTAAGTATTGAAATTCAATCTATTACGTAAATTGTGACTTGTTTTGATTCCAAATAAATTTGTGATTTTTCTAAATTGATTGACGGTGAAAGTTGGAATTGATATAATATATTTAATGAAATTGGTTGTGTAATTTATAATTACAAAAAAATTGGAATTTGGTATATAATGAAAAATTGAAATAGCAATTAATGATAATTGATTTATAAATTTATTTGTATTGATTTGAATAGAGTTTATAAACCTTTGAATTTAATTTAAAGGTGAATAAACGGAAATTTAAAACACGTACAAATTTGCATGTATAATTTAATTAAATAATCAATGCATAGGATAAACATACATATATATATATGAATTAATGTGTATTTTACATTGTGTTGTAATATATATATTTGGAAATTATGTTTGTATAAATTTTAAGGTAAATGATAACATTAATTAAGAATGGTAATTAAAGGAATACATTTAACTAATTTTAAAAATAACGATTGCAATATATTAATTGATTAGTGTAACGACCCGCATTATACGCATCATAGGATCGTAGAATATTTATTACATCGTCATGGAGGGTCGTATGGTCATGTTACCTTGGGAGACGACTATTGGGGTGATTTCCCATGTTTATGATTTTTGCCAATTTTTAAATGACCGTTTTGCCCCTAGCTAATCTTGTTTTGACCATAACTTTTGATTGAAATGGAATTTTGACATGAAACAACTTCCATTGGCTCCGGATGATGGTTTACCTTTCCGTAGAGTGGTCACATTAGCAAAACGGACTCACCGTTTGGGAGATATGGCTGAAACAAGTTTCGGATAGTGAAAAACAGCTTAGTTGGGCTTAACCGAGTGGTTAACAGCTAGGCCCAAAGGGGAATTTCGGGATTAGGAGTTTAAAAGGACTGTTAGGGTTTGGAGAATACCTTTTTCTCATTTTTCAGCCATCACTATTCATTCCTCTCAACCTAGTCATGGCCTCCAACATCTAAAACACATTCTAATCACCGTTTAATCAAGTATTGGCCTAATCTACATCAAATTATGGAGGAATAGCACCAAAGCAAGGTTAAAACTGCTGTGTTGCCTTGGGAACAGTGCCAAAACAGAGATTCATTTCAGATCTGAGTTTTATTTGTGGCAAAGGTGAGTGATTTGCATGGTTTTGCACTAATTACAGTTAATTAAGGGTAATTAGTGAAGATTAACGAAATTAGACATGATAAAATTTTGGAAAAATATTTATAAATTCTAAAATATTGTTCTAGGCCTCTATTAGAAAATTTGGCTAATTTGGTTAAGTTTTGCTAATCATATCATTAGATTTACCTAAACATGCTTAAGGGGAAAATACGGGTTTTTGGCTATGTTTGATCCATTTTACATGTTATGGTTGTTGTTTTGGTGTTTATGATTGATTGTACATGTTGCTATGACCGTATGGTATGATTTGTAATTGTCTAGAAGTGTTAGATTGGTCGAAAACGCCGTCGAATGGCGTGAACAGCTTGTTGGACAAAGTGCAAGAAACTGTTCAGAACCGGATCGGATGGGGGAAGCTCGACCCGACCGATGAAGGGAGTATGACCCGACCTGGAATGGTTGCACGATCCGTCTGAAGCGCCTAATCAAGTTGGTAATCCAGGAACCTACCTCCGATCCGAACCGCTTTCCAAGTGAACTGCTTGCACCATCCGAATCAGAAGCTCCGACCCGATCTGATGGGTGAACACAATCCGAACCGATGTAGCGCCACGAGTGAAGGAGCCACGAACAGGTGCAGCGACCCGACCTGATCAGAAGGCACGACCCGACCCGGAGTAGGGACCACATACGAACTGAACTGGAGCATGATGTCACGATCAGAAGTTTGGGTGCCACGACCCGATCCGATGCAGGTGGCTCGAACCGATCCGAAGGAGGATGATGACCACGAACCGAACTTAGAAGTTTGAATGCGAGGCATGGGTTGCGAACCAAATGAAGACCGATCTGGAGGAGACCAAAACCCAAGATGCAAAGGTAGTCCAAGTGGGAAGTTTGTACTCAGGATCCAGTTGGGAACCAACGAGTCGACTTCATGAGTTGGGCTTTGTTACGGGACGTGCGCTAAGGGGTTGTCGATATCTATAACTTTGGATCACTTTGTGTAGGGGTACGTGAACGTATTCAGGGCCATAGTAGCCTAGGTACGACTAAAGAGCTATAGACCAATGAAGTGGGGTCATTTGTAAAGGTTTGGTCAAGACTCCATGGGGTGAGCTTGGGAGTAGTAGTAGTTGTACAAGTCGAACTCCGTCATTACCTCGATGGGTCTAGTGATCAAAGTGGTGGATATCGTATGCTTTACGCACTGAGTGAGAGATGTGAGGATGGTTGCTATGTTTGATTTGTTTTCCATCATTATGACATGCACAACCCCACCCCCGTATTCTTTATACCATGTGTTAGTGGCACCTCAGAGTATTGTACGCTATGTAGTGCTAACTCTTTGGTTGCGGGTCCAGGTTCAGGTATAGTTTAGTATACCTATTATTGTGTTGTTTTGCTGCTTATCGCTCATACCAGACTTTTTGTCTGACCCAGAGTTTTATGTCTCTTCTTATTACTCTGGGAGCTCTCACGAGCAGATTAGAGACATGTTAGGTGGTATGCACGAGTAGCTGTACCGGAGACGAGCAGGAGGCTTCCACGTATGATACATATATATAGATATTCTCCCTGTGTTGCTACGGTCACTACTTTGGGCATTAGTGGTGTACCTTTCTTTCTTTTGTTTAGAGACAGTAACTTAGAAAGTTGTAATAAGCTGTATTTGGATTTCCGCTACTCTGATGATGATGTTGATGTTGGTTTTAGTTATCAGCTTATGCACTGTCTCGCTTGTTTTATGTCAAGTATATTATTATTATATTTTGTTCCATACGCTGTGAGACATTCTACAGGTTTTCGATTAGTTCATTCTCTTCTTTCCTTTCTTTGGCGACCGTTCCATGCTAGTCGGGCATGTGTACAATGCACTTTTGGAGGAAATGCCGGCTGAGGCGGGGCGGGCCGTCACACTTGGTATCAGAGCTCTAGGTTGCGTAGTTAACCTAGGGAAGTTATCAGGGAGAGATAGTATACGTATATGAGAGTGCGTATTTGTGATTATTTTGGTTTTCAAAAGCTATATATATATTGTTAGTATAGTTAAGCATGAAGTCGCACTGCACTGGCATCACTATGGAGATGGTTAATCGTTTTCTATGCAGATTAAACGATGAGCCGATACGCAAGGGGTACCGGTAGAGGTGCCAATAATGGGAATGCTGCTGATATGAGGACGATGTTTACTGACCTCATGAGGGAGATGCTTAGAGATGTTCAGAGGGCATCTTCCAATGCTGGTAATGGAGGTGGTCCAATAGTGCAGGCGCCTAGGGCCGATTTCGCAAAGCTGAATAAGGATTATACTAGTCTTGGTGGGAAGTCGTTCCATGGAACAGAATCGGCTACGGATGTTCAGGATTGGTTGGATAGCTGCGAGCATATCTTCGAAGACTTGGGTATCGAGGATGCGATGAAGAGAAGGCTAGCATCCCGTCAGCTGCAAGGACGGGTAATGAATTGGTGGAATGCTATAAAGGCAGCTACTCGTGAGGATCAGATTACTTGGGATCAGTTTAAGGCTCGCTTTAGCGATAAGTTCATTCCATCTGCTCAGAAGTCAGTGTTGTTTAAGAGATTCTTGGAACTCAAGCAGAATGGCAGAGCTATCTCGGAGTATATTGCCGAATTCGACACTTTGTCGAAATATGGGTTATCCCTAATAGATACTGCTGAGAAGAACGAGAAGTTCATAACTGGCTTGGATGGATACTTGGGGGAAAGGCTTATTAACCACATCGATGAGACGTTTGATTCGAATGTGGGGAAAGCTTTAAGATCGGAAAGTCTTTACCCCAAGTCGAAGACTGAGGTCGCATCTGCAGAGGAGCCAAAACCGAAAGCAAGCGGTGGAGGCAAGAGTGGTTCTCAGAATAAGAGGAAGCAGAACCAGAATAAGGATGGCCAGAAGAAGAAGAAGAAAGATGTTGAGTGATTTAGCTGTGGCAAGAAGGGCCACTATGCTAGTAATTGTCGAGCAAATCCAGCAGACAGGAAGTGCTTCAACTGTGGCCAAGTGGGACATCACAAGGACAAGTGTCCGCAACCCCCTAAAGAAAAGCAGATGGTGAAAGCATATGCCCTTAATGTTATTCCTTCTTCGGCGAATGCCCCCAACTGCGGCGGAGAAGGAAAAGAATGTCTTTATTCAAGGTATGCTTTATGTTTATGATGTTCCTGTTAGAGTTTTGTTTGATACCGGAGCTTCCATTTCTTTCATATCTAGTGGCATGGTAGATAGGTTGGGATTGGAGCCTGAGATTGTCGATAGACCTTTAGTAGTGACGAACCCGGTTGGTGGTTCGACTAACCTTAGCATGATTTGTCGTAATGTGGCCTTATCGAGTCATGGATGTATGTTTGTTTATGACTGCTTTGTTTTGGGCTTTACTGGGTTTCGCATTATTTTAGGAGTCGATTGGCTCCAAAGATACGGGGTGGTGGTAGACTGTGAGAGCTTTTTGGTGACAGCTAGAGCGGATGATGGGCGGAGGGTAGTGTTTGGTGGTCTACCTAGTGATGGGGGTAATGGCTAGTTTTCTAAATTCCCTCAACATACCGCATGAGGAGTTGTCAGGTTTGCCCATGGTTGGCCAGTATCCGGACGTCTTTGAGGAAGTGACCGGGCTTCCACCACACCGAGAGATTGAGTTTCGTATTGATTTGGTGAAAGATGCCAGACCTGTAGTGATGCCACTTCGTCGTATGGCACCAAGGGAACAGCGAGAGCTCGAGGTGCAAGTCAGCGATCTTTTGAAGAAGGGATTTATCAGAAGGAGTGTTTCTGAATGGGGAGCACCAGTTGTGTTTGCTACCAAGGCGGATGGTTCCCTTCGGTTGTGTGTAGACTACCGCGAGTTGAATAAGGTGACGAGGAAGAACAAGTATCCTCTACCGCGGATAGATGATTTGTTTGATCAGTTGAGTTGCGCGAGAGTATTCTCTCAGTTGGATCTCGTGACAGGTTTTCATCAGCTTAGAGTGGAAGCTGAGAGTATAGCTAAAATGACATTTTGGACGCCGTCTAGATTTTATGAGTGGTTGGTCATGCCATTCGGGCTGACCAATGCCTCATCATATTTTGTGGATCTTATGAATAGGGTATTCAGAGATCAATTGAATAAGTTTGTCCTTGTGTTCGTGGATGATATTTTCGTCTACTCAAGGACAAAGGAAGAACAAAAGGAACATTTAAGGATAGTGATGGAGGTGTTGAGAAAACACCAATTGAAAGCAAAGTTTTCTAAGTGTCACTTCTGGAGAAGGGAAGTGAGATTCTTGGGCCATGTTGTTTCAGAGAATGGTATTGCCGTGGATCCTGCGAAGGTGGCTACGGTACAAGATTGGTCTACGCCCAAGAATGCAACGGACATAAGAAGTTTCTCGGGATTAGCTGGATATTATCGGAAGTTTATCCAAGACTTCTCCAAGATAGCGGCACCGTTGACCAAGAAGAATCAAGCTTTCGTCTGGGACGAAAAGTGCGAGAATGCATTCAAGAGTCTAAAGGAAAAGTTGACATGTGCACCCGTGTTAGTCATTCCTAATGGGAATGAAGAGATGGCAGTATACACAGATGCATGTGGTACCGGACTAGGTGTTGTATTGATGCAAGGAGGTAGGGTTGTAGCTTATGCAAGTCGGCAATTGAAACAGCACGAGAGAAGATACCATACCCATGATTTGGAATTAGCAGTGATCGTGTTCGCGTTGAAGATGTGGAGACATTATCTCTTGGGAGAAAGATTTGAGCTGTTTACCGATCATAAATCGTTAAAGTATATTTTCTCTCAAAAGGATCTAAATCTCCGACAACAAAGATGGTTAGAATTCTTAGCTTCATATGATTTCGACATCGCATATACACCGGGAAAGGGCAATGCGGTGGCTGATGCATTGTGTAGAAGACATGTCAGTTTAGGGGCTATGTTTCTAGAATGGAAGCAACTGGAGTACATCGCTGGGTATGATTTCAGACCAAAGTGCAAACTGGATCCAGAAATGTTAGCAAGTTTGACAATCAGACCCACCTTGATTGAGCGGATTGGTTCCAGTCAGAGGGACGATCCTAACCTATTGGAAATCATTTCAAAGTTAGAGACGGGAATCGATGAAGAGATGAGCAAGTATGGGCTTGATCGAGATGGATGGCTTAGAAAGAATGGAAGACTTGTTGTGCCCAATGTCAATGGATTGAGAGATGAAGTGCTTATAGAATGTCATCACTCAAAACTGACTATACATCCCGGTGGTAACAAGATGTACCGAGACATGAAGCAGACCTACTACTGGGAAGGGATGAAAAGAGATGTTGGGAAGTTTATATCCAAATGTACGAATTGCCAGCTGGTTAAAGCTGAGCAAAAGACGCCTAGTGGTTTGTTGCAACCATTAGAAGTTCCAGAATGGAAATGGGAACAAGTCTCAATGGATTTCATTGATGGGTTACCAAGGACTAGATCAGGCCATGATAGCATTTGGGTGATTGTGGACCAATTGACCAAAAGTGCAAGATTTATACCTGTCAAGTCTAATAGAACGGCAACTAAGTTAGCCGAACTGTATATAAAATGGGTAGTGAGATTTCATGGAATACCCAAAGGCATTGTGAGTGACCGAGATCCGTTGTTCACTAGTGGATTTTGGAAGAGCTTACAAGAGGCGTATTAGAGGATCTCTTGAGAGCTTGCATATTAGACTTTGGTGGATCATGGGATGACCACCTGCATCTAGTAGAGTTTGCAAATAATAATAGTTATCAATCCAGTACCGGTATGGCTCCATTTGAAGCTTTGTACGGAAGAGCGTGCAACTCACCATCATGTTGGTTGGAAACAGGTGAGAAATATGTGCTTGGGCCAGAAGTAATAAGAAAAACATCAGACAAGATTAAGGTTATCCAACAGCGAATGAAGGTTGCCCAAGATAGGCAGAAGAGTTATGCTGATAAGAGGAGAAGAGAATTAAAGTTCTCCATTGGCGACTTGGTGTTTGTCAAGATTTCTCCGTTGAAGAGCGTGATACGGTTTGGCAGGAGAGGCAAGTTAGCACCTAGATTCGTTGGTCCATTCCCAGTTCTAGAGAAAATTCAGAATTTGGCATATAAAATTGAATTACCAGAGAAGATGGCAGGAGTTCATAACATGTTTCATGTTTCCCAGTTAAGGAAATTCGTGCACGATCCCGATGTGACTATTTCACCTGATCAGTTGGATGATATCGAGGTTGAACCCTAGGCGGTTGGGAATGCAGGCCTATGCGTATTGTTGGGAACGATACGAAGCAACTTCGAAGGAAAGCAGTGAAATTAGTCAAAGTTCAGGGGGGCGAGAATGAAAATGATTGTACTTGGGAGACAAAGGAGAGCATTAGGAAGACGTATCCAGAACTCTTCGCCTGGTATGGTTCCAGTTTCAATTTAGTCTTTCTGCATGCTAGGATAGGTTTGTTTTGTTTGTTTGCATGATTGATTGTTGTATATGGCTGGTAGGCATGCGGGATCCTTTGTATGTTTTGGGTTAAGGAATTTCGGGGACGAAATTTCTTAAGGGGGGGAGAGTGTAACGACCCGCATTCTACGCATCATAGGATCGTAGAATATTTATTACATCGTCACGGAGGGTCGTATGGTCATGTTACTTTGGGAGACGACTATTGGGGTCATTTCCCATGTTCATGATTTTTGCCAATTTTTAAATGATCGTTTTGCCCCTAGATGATCTTGTTTTGACCATAACTTTTGACTGAAAAAGAATTTTGACATGAAACCTCTTCCATTGGCTCTAGATGATGGTTTACCTTTCCGTAGAGTGGTCACATTAGCCAAACGGACTCACCGTTTGGGAGATATGGCTGAAACAAGTTTCAGATAGTGAAAACAGCTTAATTTGGCTTAACCGGGTGATTAACAGCAAGGCCCAAAGGGAAATTTCAGGATTAGGAGTTTAAAAGGGCTGTTAGGGTTTGGAGAATATCTTTTTCTCATTTTTCAGCCATCACTATTCATTCCTCTCAACCTAGCCATGGCCTCCAACATCTAAAACACCTTCTAATCACCGTTTAATAAAGTATTGGCCTAATCTACATCAAATTAAGGAGGAATAGCACCAAAGCAAGGTTAGAACTGTTGTGTTGCCTTGGGAACAGCGCCAAAACAAAGATTTATTTTAGATCTGAGTTTTATTTGTGGCAAAGGTGAGTGATTTGCATGGTTTTGCACTAATTACAGTTAATTAAGGGTAATTAGTGAAGATTAACGAAATTAGACATGATAAAATTTTGGTAAGATATTTATAAATTCTAAAATATTGTTCTAGGCCTCTGTTAGAAAATTTTGCTAATTTGGTTAAGTTTTGCTAATCATATCATCAGATTTACCTAAACATGCTTAAGGGGAAAATATGAGTTTTTGGCTATGTTTGATCCATTTTACATGTTATGGTTGTTGTTTTGGTGTTTATGATTGATTGTACATGTTGCTATGACTGTATGGTATGATTTGTTATTGTCTAGAAGTGTTAGATTGGTCGAAAACGCCGTCGAATGGCGTGAACAACTTACTGGACAAAGTGCAGGAAACTGTGCTGAACCGGATCGGATGGGGGAAGCTCGACCCGACTCGATGGAGGGAGTACGACCCAACCTGGCATGGTTGCACGATCCGATCCAAAGCGCCTCGACAAGCTGGTGATCCAGGAACCTACCTCTGATCCGAACTGCCTTCCACGTGAATTGCTTGCACCATCCGAATCAGAAGCTCCGACCCGATCCGATGGGTGAACACGATCTGAACTGATGTAGCGCCACGAGTGAAGGAGCCACGAACTGGTGCAGCGACCCGACCCGATCAGAAGGCACGACCCGACCCGGAGTAGGGACCACCTATGAACTAAACTGGAGCATGATGTCATGATCAGAAGTTTGGGTGCCACGACCCGATCCGATGCAGGTGGCTCGAACCGATCCGAAGGAGGATGATGACCACGAACCGAACTTAGAAGTTTGAATGCGAGGCATGGGTTGCGAACCAAATGAAGACCGATCTGGATGAGACCAAAACCCGAGATGCAAAGGTAGTCCAAGTGGGAAGTTTGTACTCAGGATCCAGTTAGGAACCAACGAGTCAACTTCATGAGTTGGGCTTTGTTGCGGGACGTGTGATAAGGGGTTGTCGATGTCTATAACTTTAGATCACTATGTGTAGGGGGTACGGGAACGGATTCAAGGCCACACTGGCCTAGGTACGACTAAAGAGTTATAGACCAATGAAGTGGGGTCATTTGTAAAGGTTTGGTCATGACTCCATGGGGTGAGCTTAGTAGTAGCAGTAGTTGTACAAGTCGAACTCCGTCATTACCTCAATAGGTCTAGTGATCAAAGTGGTGGATATTGTATGCTTTACGCACTGAGTGAGAGATGTGAGGATGGTTGGTATGTTTGATTTGTTTGCCATCATTATGACATGCACACCCCCACATTCTTTATACCATGTGTTAGTGGCACCTCAGAGTATTGTACGGTATGTAGTGCTAACTCTTTGGTTGCAGGTTCAGGTATGGTTTAGTATACCTGTTATTGTTCTGTTTTGTTGCTTATCGCTCATATCAGACTTTTTGTCTGACCCAGAGTTTTATGTCTCTTCTTATTACTCTGGGTGCTGTCACGAGCAGACTAGAGACAGGTTAGGTGGTATGCACGAGTAGCTGTACCGGAGACGAGCAGGAGGCTTCCATGTATGATACATATATATAGATATTCTCCCTGTGTTGCTGCGGTCACTACTTTGGGCATTAGTGGTGTACCTTTCTTTCTTTTGTTTAGAGAGAGTAACTTAGAAAGTTGTAATAAGCTGTATTTGGATTTCCGCTACTCTGATGATGATGTTGATGTTGGTTTTAGTTATCAACTTATGCACTGTCTCTCCTGTTTTATGTCAAGTATATTATTATATTTTGTTCCATGCGCTGTGAGACATTCTACAGGTTTTCGATTAGTTCATTCTCTTCTTTCCTTTCTTTAGCGACCGTTCCGTGCTAGTCGGGCATGTGTACAGCGCACTTTCAGAGGAAATGTCGGCTGATGCGGGGCGGGCCGTCCCAACTAGTGTAGGAGACCAGTTGCTATTTAATTCATAGGTGATAAATTGAAAATAAGTTACAATTAATACACAAAATTTAGTGTCATATTTCCATGCATGTATGTAGCAAACTTTGTATATACGTGTGAAACCAAACAAATGTATATAAAGGTAACAAGTAAAGATAGAATGGAAACAGGTGAATTGAAATTTATGCATGCATCTATGTAAGTGTTAAAAGAAATTCATTGTCATATTATTATTATTATTATTATTTTCTTCCCTTAATTTTGTTGGGTGTTTCATGATATATAAAAATTGAAAGATGGAAATGACATTAATGTTTCCTGTGCATGAAAAAAACAAATAATTGCTCAATTTAAATTGTGGAATGTTGAATTCTAGATCTATAGTATATGAAATTTATTTCTATAATTAATATAAGTCCTAATTTGACTATTAGAATTAATTTATTTACGTTAATTAGTGATGAATACAAAAAGATGTAATGTTTTATTAACTAACTAAACCATTGAAATTCTTTACGTATAAATAATTGTAAACTTTAATCTAACCAATCTCTTTAAACAAATCCATCTTTCTTTCTCCTGTACAATGGAAGAGCCGCTACTTCTTCTTGTCATAAAAAAAGAGGGCTTTAAAAAAAATTCAAAGGTGATTGAAAAGAAATTCAATCAAAAATCAAGGCGTGAATCCTTATGCTTGATTTGGTGAGTTCTTCATCTAGAATGAGTTTGGACATGAAAAACGTGCGTGTTTTTTTGCTGTAGCGTGAAGTGTAGAAGAAAGGAGGAGGGGGATAAAGGAGTGATGACATGGCAATTATTTTAGTGGTGAGAAATTTGTTTAGTTTATTTTATATAATTTGAATTTCCAATCTTTAAACATGTATAACTTCTCTATATGAATTCAGAATGACATGCGGTTTGTTGCTTGGAATCGTATTGACAAGCTATTCGTGAGGGAACTGATTTGGATTGATTCTGAAACAGTTGATTTTGGGATAAAATTGGAACTTCAATCGCGTATAGAACCAAGGTGTGATTAAACTCACTCACACGTAACTAAAGTATTCTAATATTAGTTAAATTAAAATCATGTCATGATATGATTGTATGGGTTTATGTTTGATAGTTTAAATTGCATGTTTATATTTATTTGTATCGATAGTGTAGTTAAATTTGACTGATAAATATAATTCTACAGTTAAGTTAAAAATTCGACATTTAATTTCTGTTTAAAACCTGACATCTGAAAATTTGAAAATTTATATGATATTGGACTATTTGTGTGTATTGATGTGATGAATGGCGTGAATTTGATATGTTTGACCTATTGACGTTAATTGTGTGAATCTACATGTTACTCATATATGACCATTGTTTGTGCTGATTAATCCCAATCATTACCCCAGATGTTACGGGCATCGAGTAAACCCAGGATTAATCATTAAAATGAATTAAGAACGTATGTTGAAATGATAGATACCTATGACTCTGATTTGGATTAAAATGATATATATCGTTTCCAAAAATACTAAAATTAAAATTTAAGTATCACTTGGCCATAGGATAGAAAATTATATACGGACACCGGTTGGTTAAATAAAAAAAATTAACCATGAATTTTGAAATATTGTTTTGAAGACAATATAAACGATGTTCTGTAATTTATTTCCTTTGAACTTGGACCATGAATTTTGAAATATAACCAAAAAGGAGAAATAAAGTAGTATTATAACCGAAGCTAAATAAAGTGAAATATAATGTAAATCAAATTTATTGAAATTGAATGGTTTCACCCCCCTTTGAAATTTATTATGAATCAACATTGATTTGAATTATATATGAATTGTGAACTCGATATTTGTTAAAATTGAAATCATTGAAAATAAGAATCTGATTTGGAATGTAACTATTTGGATTAATTTGATCGAATAGAAATGAATGTAAATTGGAAGTTTAATCGATGGAATTATTGAAAATTGAGTTGGTTGAATTGAAGTTGAAATATGACTTCAAGTTTAATTGAAAATGTTAGAGAAACAATTCTAATTCCAACTATAATATTTCAAATCATTTTATAAACTATTTTAATTATAATTATATTTTACTTTATTACTATTTTATTTTATAAATTATTTTAAATAAATCATTTTATAATTAACTATTATTTTATAAATTACTCATTGTTTTAACAATGTATTTTAATAAATTTGATAAATTCTATTTTAGTTACAAGCTATTTATTTTCAAACTATTTCAATTATATATCTACACTATTTTAAATATATTGTTAACTATTTTATTATTCAAATTATTAAAGTTGGAATTGTTTCAAGATTTTAATTGGTTTAAATGGAGATTTTAGTATGAATAATATTTTATCTTGAATGTTGACTAATTTTGGAAATCTGATATTTTGATATGAAGTACGAACCCCTTTAAATTGTAAAAGAACTGACCGGTGTGAAAAATGTAAACGTTGGGTTGTTAAAGAGACTGGGATCAGATATTGTCATACTCTCTGCCAATACTGAAAACCACTTTAACAACTGTGTACGCTGTGAAGTTCCAGAAATGGTGTTGGATGGATTTGGAGGCGATTACTGGATTTAAAGAAAGAGAACGATGATGGATAGCCTTGACCTTTGGGTCATAATTGAAATAACTAAAACAGGAGCCATACCTAGGTTAATTGAGTTAGCTACTCTGAGCAGGCATACTTCTTCGATACCATATATGTACTTTGTGATTGATTGGCGCCTTTGATTGATTTTGGGGGTATGTCTGGGGTGGGCGGTAGTTGCGGCTATGCGTTACCACCGGCCTGGGTCCGCAATCCGGTAGAATCCATATTAATGGGTATTGCCTCGATGCCTTGTCATATTTTTCCTGATCGAGCCCCCTACGATTTTGATTTAACATTGTCATATCATAGTGCATCCCTATCCGCCGACGTAGTGGTGTGTTATATGCAAACTGTATGGCAATGGTATAAACGGTGTAAGGGTAATAATGGTAATCCCGCTTACATTATTTTATTATGTTATATTTAACCATAGACATCATTATAATAGCGTATTATATTATATATTATTAGTTTGACGGATCCTTAAGAGATGGAAATTCTCGTAACATCTCTCAAGTTATTGCACTCATATTATTACATGAAATTTGATTTAAGTAATATGAGAATGATCTAGTTCTGATTCAAGTGTTTGTTGTTTGTGTTTTTTTTTTTTTTTTTTTTTGCAGTACGCTCGGGTCAGACCGAGTTGTAGTTAGCGATGTTTCACTTTCTTTGAAAATGTCGTTATGAAGATGAAGATAGAGCTCAACAGACGTATTATTATTATTATTCCGCTACAAATGCACTGGTATATTGTATGTTAATTTACTCTGATAATCGTTGTAAAATATAATAAAATGTATGTTTAACAGCTTCATGAACTATTATTTATTTATTTATTCTATTTTGCCCTTTCGCTGCGAGATTCTGTATTTGTTTCCTTCTTTCTTCTCTTTCTTATTTTAATCCCAATAACTATCCGTAGTTTTAATCTGTTTATATTGACATTAAGGATCATTTTCGATTTGAACGGTCAAAAATCTTGGATATTACACTGTTTCAAATTAGTGTGCAGTTAATCAGAATTATGATTCCAAGTGTGCAGTTGTCAATTGTTTCTTCATAAGTGAAAGCATTCAATCAATGTTACTAAAAATTTATGTACATCTTATTACAGAGACCAAACGTTTAAGAAAATGAAGATGATGTGAGGCATCCAGGAAAAGCTTTAGTTATGACTGATCAAGGAACAACTTCTTTACAGTTTACAAAGAAACGGAAAATTGAAGATGTACCAAGGGCTGCAAAAAAGGAAGACGTGTACAGAAATAATTTGAAATCTTTCATTGGTTTGGTAGAGAAAATCAAGGATGAAGAATTATTTACTGGTCAACATAGATTTTTACTTGCAAAAATACCTCTTGGGAGATTTATAGATATGGTATTCAATGGTGTAATTTCTGCATCGGGGACGACCAAAAATTCTACCACGTTAGATATTATTATCAAAAGCTATAAGGAGAATTTGAAATATTTTCAATTTGGAGACTTGATAGTAAAATTCAAAGACGAAGATATTGCAAAGTTGTTAGCAACTCCACTTCAAGGTAAAATGATTAAAACAAGTGGTCATTTGAAGAAGGAGGATAAGGAGAATGAAGAGTTTAAATCATTTGTACAGAGACACTTTAAGAATGAAGCGTCAATAAAAAAAAAGAATATAGAGCGACAAATTTTCTGTACAATAAAAGGAGAGTCTAAAGAAGAATGTTCTGATACAGTAAAGCTTGTACTTCTACCCCTAGCAGCCATATTCCTTGTCTCCAGTCCAAACTACACCTTACCCTAGACGCTAGTACCGTATTGTGTGAGCAACAGAAGTTGATGACAATATCGTGGCCTAAAACCATACATAACCATATATTAAGCCAAGTTGACAAGTATCATGGGACACCACGCAAGATTAATGCTTGCATGGCGCTATTGTTGGTAATTTTTATATAAGTTAATACTAAATTTAGTATTATATTATTGTATAGTATGTTTTTTTTTGTAGTGGTGGATTTGTGAAGAAACTTATGTTTTAAAAACATCAAAGGAAACATAAGTGGGATATAACATTTCTAAAGCCATCAATGCTCTTGAATGTCACTTTCAACACTGTAAGACTCTTATTATTATTCTCCAGTTATAAGTGACAAATATAAATGCCATAATAGCTGCAGTTATGTATGCAAATAAAAATTATTTTTGCTTGTATATCTGTATATATTGGGAACCATTGCATGATGTATACATTTGTTTTAAAAAAATCATAATGCAATGAAAATACGTAGAAGAATTGATTAGTTATCTATAAATAGTCAGTAGCCCTATGCAATTGAAATTTTAAAAATATAATGAATAGTGGCATAATTATATGCTAGTATTTTAAATATTTGCAAACAAATATGCAATTATTGAGAAATTTTGCACATTTTTTTTCCGAATACTTCCATGATTTTATGAAATTTTTGCAGATAATTTTATAAAGTAGTACACATGAAACAATACTTGTTGATTTTTTTTAGGATGTAGAATGAAAGGAAATGAAATTGCTGAAACAATCAGTTGAAAAGGATGAAGAATATCAAGCAGTTTATAAGAAAACGGAAAAAATGCAAACAGTTGATAGCACAATTAAAATTAGAGAATAGACGGTTGAAATAGGAGGTTGTAAGGTTAAAAAAAGAGTTGATCAACTTGAGGCTAAAACATCATCAGCAGATAGTGAAGAAAAACAGCTAACAGTAGAAGATGATGCTGCTGAGATGGATGTAGAATGTGAAGATAAGGATGATAATGCAAAGATGAAGAGCAAGATCATGATGAAATGAATGTAGATGACGATAGGGAGGAAACTGATAGTGAGGATGAAGAAGCTGAGGAGCAGAAAAAGGTGAATGAGAAAAAGATTGGAAAAAAAATGAGCAGGACAAAGGGAAGAAAAAGATGGCCCAGGAGAATTTTGTTTTAAAGCTGTTGGTAGATCCTGAAGAAAAACTTGATGGTATTGAACAGGGAAAGGTGGAGATAGACAAGCAAAGGCAGAAGCACATGAAGTTGGCCGAAAAGCAGAAGGGGCAGCAGAAAAAGGTACAGGATCAGGTAATTCATAACAAAAAAGATCAGGAGAATGAGCAGATGGTCAAGGAAAAGTTACCGGAACATGAAAATATAGAGAAGGAGAAAGGTAAAAGTGTGACTTCATAATGCAATGTGTCAACAATTGTCCAAATGTGGCTACATTAATAATAACTGCGTGTTTGTCTGCATATATTAGTACTTATTGCATGATTATGTGCATAAAATAGCAGTAACTGACTAAAGTAATATAACATTGAAAAAAATACTAGCATGCTAGTATTCAAATATTTTGAATTATAGTATGCTTGTATTCACATATTTAGAGTTGTGTGTTGCCCTGCGTGATTACATTATTAATAACAGCAAGGTAGTGTGCATGTAATAGTAGTTATTTCATTATTGTCTGCATGTATTTAGTATTATTGATGCCAGTAATAAAATGTGAATAGATGTCGAAAAAGACCATGAGGAAGACATGGAGTTGCAGCACGAAGCAAAGCAGGACATGGATCGTGAGAAGGACAAGAATAATGTTGATAATGATGAAGTTAATAAAGAAAAAACATCAGTGGTTGAAAAAGAAGATGAAATAAAAAAGGCAGAAGATGACGAGGTGGTTGATGAGATGGATCAGCCGGTACAAAAGAAAAATGATCAGCAAATAGAGATGAATGAGGACCAAGAGAAGGATAAGGAAATTAGAAGTGTAGATCAGATAAAAAATAATTTACAATTTTTTAAGTTTATACAATTTATTACCAAAAGTAGTTTTTTATTTTTTCAAAATCAGAATTATTTTTGTTTATGTTCGTACTATAAAATAACAATTGCTGATGGTAACAATGCATACATTATCAAGTTTTAAAACACAATTTTTTTAAAAATAGTTGCACACTTTTATGTATATATAGAATTAATGCATTCTTTTGTGTAGCTATTAAGAAATATTTTATGCTTGGTTGTTTTAATCTTCTTAGAATATTTGCACGCTTGTGTGCAACTATTCATAATAGTTGCATGATTATGTGAATGAATTCACAATTGATTGAGTTTGTTTTGATTAATTTCATGCTTTTGTGCAGTTGTTTTAAATTTATGCATCTTTGAGAACGCATATTTATATATTTATGGGACTAAGTATGTTTCAGTAGATAACAAGAAGAGGAATGTTGATGATATAGTTCCCGAAGATGTTAAAGATCAAAAAGAGTTGAAGATAGTGAAGCAGCAGGAGAAGGAACACCGGAATGACGGAAAACATATTATGAATCAGAATAAGATAGAGGGAAAAAAGTGGGAACTCCGGTCTTTAAAAAGCAAAAATGGTAAAAAAATAATATTAATTTGTGAGTGTAAAAGTGTTTCAAATATGCATGTTAATTAAGTAAAATGATGATATGTATGATATTATTTCCAGCTAAAGGCAAAAGAAAACTGAATCAAATTGAAACTGTGGACGTAGAGGACTTTGAGAACGTACCAAAAAATGAAGAAACATGAATGGGTACTAAACTAATACTTAGAAAGTACAAGAATGTGTCAAATCTGGAGGAGCATCAGATAAATCAAATGGAAAATTTTTTAAACTGGCTGGCCTAAGGTAAAATTAATATACATTTTTAATTAATTATGATTACTTTATATTGAAATATTATTTTGCACAGTAGAAAAAATAAGCATAATTGTAGTAAAGTAAGAAAACTTGAATACCTATATTCAAGTTTGTGATTTAGTTTGCGATTATTTTTGTTAGTTAATATTTAAACTTGCATACGCATAGGCAAGTTTTATACATAATTGCTTACATATATTCAAGTAAGTAGGTTTACTTGCACATACTAGTAGCACATTAATTCTATATTTTATTTTACCGAAAATTTTAAAATAACAGCAAAAGTGCATACATAAATGGTAATGAAGACATATGCGTAGTTGGAACTGCATGGACGGATTTGATACTTGGACGATTTATAGACTCACAAGTATAACCAGAATGAAATAATAATATAGTTAAAGTAATTCCATTATTGTTTTAAGATATCAACTTGTATTAAGCCGTGAGTAACAAATAAAATCTACTTGTTGTAATAGATTATTGAATGGTTTTCACATGAGCTGCAAAAGGACCACCCAGAAATTCTTTGCTTGAAAACTTTAGCTTTTGTAAGTATTTACTTAATTTCAACATAAATTCAGTGATACAAATTTAAAGTTTGTCACTAATATGAACAATTACAGGCAATGCTTAACATGAAGTCAATGGGACAAGTAAAAGGAATGGTGGATATCCAAGTCAAGAAAGAATATAAGTCTTGTATAAAAATATTCGTTCCTATACACCATGACATGTATTTTTCTGTAACAACCCGAAAATCTGGGCCAGTTTAAAATTTTTGTTTTAGCGAATTTAATGAATTTTGAATATTTAAAATGAATTATTTTAAATAAAAACGACGGAAAATTTATTTCGACGAAGTTAAAACGAATGAATTTATTTTAATTTTATAAATAGAATTGAAAATGGCGCGGTAGTTCGATAATTTGATTTCAAACTTCAATTGAATGTACCGGGTGCAAAACAATCCTGATTTTAGTGAAACCAAAAATAATGGGATCTAATGGATAATATCTTTCCAACGAATCCGAAGAATCGAAATTTCGTAGCGGGAATCAAAAGATATGTCCAGTTGAAAATTCTGAATAGTCGCTATGGAATTCAGGCCCTTAAAAATGGACATTTTGCAAACGACCTCGGATTTCGACGAAACCAGTTTTGTTGGATCCGTGATGTTAAATTATTGCTAGGTTTCAAATTTCATAATTTTTCGAATCAATATGTGAGCGTGGCAAAGGAAAATGCATTTGACCATTTTCAGTTGATTTTAATCGACTGGAAATTGGCCATTTTTCAAACGGTCTCAGAATTTGACGAAACTAGTTTTGTTAGGACCGTATCGTCAATACGAAGCTAGAAAATATTTTCTGCAATTTATAGAGTTAGTATGTGACCCCGGTAATTTGAAATGCGCGTTTAAAATTCAATATAGTGATTTAAATGAAAATTCAAAAGGAAACTGATTGTAACGATCAAATCAGCTTGCGATACATATCCCATTGTGTTCGGAATGGGGGTGAAACGCTATGGACGACAGGCGGTGGGCCTCGTTTCGAGGTCATATGTAAAAGTCAACTCTTTGCTAAATTAAATAATAAATAAATAAAAAAAAATCATTTCCCTCCCTCCTTATCTCCCGCTTGCCCCCCCCCGTTCATTCGATTACAACCAGGAAAGATAGAAAGAAAAAAAAAACCCTAAATCTAAAATCGCCGCCGCACCGACGAAGCAGCCCCCCCTGGAGCGCCGCCGCCCCCCTCAAGACCAGTCGCCGACGAAGCAGCCCCCCCTCAAGCGAACGACGCAGCCGCTTCCCCCCCCCCTCCGACGATCGAAGACGACGAAGTACCCCCCCCCCCTGAAGTGCCGCCGACGCCTTCTTCGATCCCCCCCCCCTTTTCGCAGCTACCTCGGTGAGCATCCCCTATTTTTATTTATTTAATTTATTTTCTTTTTTATTTTATTCTGTTAAAACTGTTTTATGTTTTAAAGTTAAAACTGTTTTATGTTTTTAAAGAAAAACTGAATTTTATAAAAATTAAAAACTGATTTTAATTTTAGGTAATTAAAACTGATTTAGGTTTTAGAAATTTAAAACTGGTTTTTTTTGTAAAGATTTTAAAAACTGTTTTTTAAAAAAAAAAAAAAGAAACTAAAAACTGCATTTTTATGAAAGAATAAAACTGATTTATAAAAAGTATAAAAACTGTGATTTATAAAAATATAAAAACTGGTTTTCTTGAAAAGTTGAAAACTGATTTCTTTCAAAAGTAAAAATCATATTTTTATATGTGAAAGCAAAAGTAAAAATCATATTTTTATATGTTGAAAGCAAAAGCAAAAATCATATTTTTTATATGTGAAAGCAAAAGTAAAAATCATATTTTTATATGTTGAAAGCAAAAGTAAAAATCATATTTTTATATGTTGAAAGCGAAAGTAAAAATCATATTTTTATATATTGAATAGCGAAGTCAAAATTCGATTTTTATATATTGAATAGCATAGTAAAAATTCTATTTTTACTTATGCAGAGAATACGGGTGAAAGCGACAAAAAGGCGAAGATTTCTATAAAGGAAGAATCGTGTAGTTGGATAGCTATATGTGAGAATTTCTCACCTTTCAATTTCTTTTCTAATTATATATATATACTAGGATGCAGACGGTGCTTAGTAGCACCCGACACAATCGTCCACAGACCATGGACTTGTTTGTTTGGTTGCATAGATTAGTTGAATTATTTGGTTGAATTGAATTGTTTGGTGAGATGAAATTGATTTGATTGATGTGTGAATGGCGTGGGCCTTCACTAGACCGGGGATAAGGCTAGGCCTTGTCCCGTTTCTAGTATCGTGCCGTTATGCCGCCGAAATTTTCTAAAATATGTTAGAAAAAAAAATGTCATTTATTGAATAAATGAACTGAAAAGAAAATTCATGTGTTGGAATAAATATTTTATCGTTAAAAATATAGTTTTTAACGTGAATGTGAATAAAATAAAATATTCATTTACAAACCAGACGGTTTGTTTATGTACACTAATTTGACTGATATGGATTGGGACGATAAATTTTACACATCGCCCAACTGCACGAATAAAATCTGTGTTTGATTGTTTGAAACCCCACACGGGAGTTGGGATGAAATTTGAAGTTCACTCATCCTGATTGACTAAATATGTCGATCGATTGATTGACAGGCTGTTATAAGCGTTAGATATCTATATTTGATGCTTATACAGTGTAGCGCACTTTGGTTGATGGTTGATTATTTTTCAAGGCTATTATACATGTGTTGTATGAAAATCCATATAATTAACTTTATATGGTAATTGATTGGGCCTCATTCCAGTTTTAAAATAGAAATCTTTAAAATAGAAATATTCGAAATGGAATATTTGAAAATGTCAATATATGAAGCCGTGTTGATTAGATTGACGCCATTTTGACGTGAACGATATTTATATCGATTTTATTCATTTTAAAATGAATATTAAAAAGTAATTTTGAAAACGAATTCAAAGTGAATTGAATTGAAAGTGATTTCAAAGTGAATTGAATTGAAAGTGATTTCAAAGTGAATTGAATTGAAAGTGATTTCGAAATGAATTGAATTGAAAGTGATTTCGAAGTGAATTGAATTGAAAGTGATTTCGAAGTGAATTGAATTGAAAACAATTTCGAAATGAATTGAATTGAAAACGATTTCGAAGTGAATTGAATTGAAAACAATTTCGAAATGAATTGAATTGAAAACAATTTCGAAATGAATTGAATTGAAAACAATTTCGAAATGAATTGAATTGAAAACGAATTCAAAATGAATTGAAAACGAATTCAAAATGAATTGAAAGCAAATTGAAATGAATTCAAATTGAATTGAAATTTGAATGGAATAGAAATGAATTTTAAAACGAATTTATAGAGAAGAATTCAATTTTGCTTTGAATTGAGATGGAAGTTGAATTGGATTTTGAAACGAATTTTAAAACTATTTATATAATTCGTTTTAAATAGAAATCGACGAAGTATATATTATATATATTATATATATAATATAATGGCCTGAATAGAACGCGCCGCGCCGCGGCAGTTCGCGAATTTCGACCATTGATTTCAAATGGACGTTACGGGAGATCCGACCGTCGGATTCTCCTAAAACCGGAACCGTTGGGTTCGTATCGAAAAGAGCTTTCTAGCGAATGTTAGAAATTTGAAATCTAACGGTTGGATTTGGAATTATGTCCAAATCAAATTTGAAAAAGGTCGCTGTAAGTGCAGTTCGATGGCCATTGATGGAAATCGACTGTACAGGCCTTGATAAAATTATTAAAAATAGTAATAATTAGTGTAAAATCATAAGAAATGATTTGTGAAGAATTGGGATGAAAAACTCCATATTTGAAAAGATAAAAATAGATTTTTATCGAAATGGACTAGTTTTGAACTAGAATTCTAATTCTATTTATTTTTAAATAAATAAATTGAATTTGAAATGGTTTTGAAAATAACCAAAATTTCCAATGATTGCATTGGAGTGGATTTGAATCGAAATTGTCCTCGGAATATTTCGATGTTGGAATTCGTGATTATACAGGTGTGGTTATGGAAATTTGAAAGATATATATTTATATCGTTATTTCCAATACGACATTTGTTGGTCGTAGAATTCGATATTGAATATAAGCCGATATATTTTCTATTCAGAGCCTTGTATTGAATATCGAATGTGATTTGGGTTTGTCGTGAATGGTGTCTTCACTAACACTGTTCTTGAACCCAGTTGAGAAAAATTAAATCTTTTTATTTAGATTTAATGAAGTGTACCAATTAAATAATATTTAATTGGAATTGAATTGATATTGATTTTTGGGTTTATCGTGAACAGTGTTTTAAATAACACTCGTTCTTTAACCCGATAATTAATGAATGTGATTTTGGGTTTATCGTGAACTGTGTTTTAAAAGACACTGATTCTTTAACCCAGTTAACGATTAAAACTAAGTGGAGTTTTAATGAATCTTTAAATAGATTGAAAAGATCGAGAATGGAGTATCACCAGTTTTACTCCAGGCGATAGTTAAATCTTTAATTAGATTTGAACATGAAATGGTAATTGAATTACCGATAACACTGTGGTGTTAGATATGAAGTACTACCAGTTTTACTTCATGGGATGAATAGGTTGGGATTGAGAAATAAAATAAATGATTACTTCGGTGTGGTTCGCTAATCCCGACTAGTTTGAATTGATATTCAAAGGTGATTAAAGAATAAATTTAAAGAATTTATCTTGGATAAAATTTATGGGAATATTTGGATAAAAGAATATTCTGAATTGGAATGAGGCGTATGTTGTGTTTGTGTAACACTTTTATAATATATACGCGAGTTATTCAGAAAGACCGGGTTTAACCCATTCTGAATAACTGATTCGACGTGGTGTCGAAGATGAAGACGGTGGTCGAAGACCGGAAGTCTTCACGTCGTTTGGGTGATAACTGATGATCTTGATTGGGCTGTACACCCAAGAAGATGGAAACAGTTGGTGATCGTCCAGACGTACTTGGAGATCGATGGATATGCGGGGTACTAGGTGCCTCCGGTTTCGTTCAGACCCAGAACGGACTTGTAAATGGACTGTGTGTCTGACATTGGATTTTAGTCCGTGTGATTGATCTCTATTAAATATATATCTGTTTGGCGGCGGAGAATTTATTCTCTTGCTTAACGCCCTTCTCTGAGACGTACGAGCTCAGGGGTTATATATTGATGGATATCAAACGCATGGAGTGAATTGCCTGTGTGGCATGCCTAAGTGGCAATTGATCGAGGCTTCTGTTGAAAAGCAAAGTCTTGTGGTGATGATCAAAGCACAGCCTGTGTGGCACAGCTTTGTGTAACGTGAATTTGCGAGTTTCGCACCCCGGTATGAACCAAAAACGGGAGACGGACCTCAGGGAGGGCATGCGTTTCTTTCTAGCTAGAAGTGGCGTCAGTGGTTTTACACGCCCTGACGAGTTTGACTTATGTGGTTGTTGCTGTTGCGAGGCGCCTCGGTTATATCGGTTTCGGCCGATGCATTCTGGTCGGCAGACGGACCAGACTTACACCCCATAGGGTGGGGAAACGTAGTGTTCAGGGTTTAAGTTTAATCCACATCGGTGGACCGGCCCTGTCGCTCCAAGGCTTGACTGAGTACTTGCCTGAGACATGGGCTAGATTGTCTCGAAGTCGGTGAGGACTATCTTTTGCCTCGGTTCATAGATGGAAATCCAATTTCCGAATACGTGACTTTGCGGTTTTATTTGTAAACCTATATATGACGACATGATATATGGTACCCATGCCGCCTATGATTGATACTTATGATTTGAAGTTGTTTTATGAACTATGCACTTATAATAGTATCAAATGATTTGTTTTAAAACGTATCAAGCATTCTTTGGCTGTTATAAGGGAAAACCCTATCCTCGGCTGCGTTGCATTGTGTGATGGGACCTGGGTCTTATAACAGCTTCATTTTCCTTTATTTAGCATTGCGCTGTTTGTTTTATGCACTGGTATTCTTGGGAGGAAACCCGTTCCGTGTTATACGGCGTGGTCCCTTGATTTACCTAACTTTAAAAATAAAGATAACTGTTTTAGTTCTCACACCAGTCACATGACTGACCTGGAGTTTATTGTTTTAACCTAAACTCTGGGTGCCCCTATTTTGACACGGGCAGCTAGTAGTTTTGGTTTTGCAGATTTATATTCATAGGATCCTGGTTTACAGCTGGAACGATATCCGGAAAGCTTTGTATCCGTATATCTCTTCTAGTTGTGTATTGTATTATTTTTCCGCTGCTATGTAACTTATTGTTAATCTCTGATATTTCTGTGTAATATATATTCATTTATACTCTGTATATTCTTGTAATCTGATGCATTGTTGTAATATACAATGAAATGTTCTTCTGTATGCGTTCTGTTGTGGTTTGTTCTCGAACTATCCGCCGCTTCCCTTTACGGGGAAGTTGCTGGTCGTTTCATTTGGTATCAGAGCTTTGGTTTTCAAATCTAGAGAACAAGACACATTAGAACCATACGAAAGAATTCATCAGATATTGGATTAGTAAAATCCAATTAGAATGACTCGTTAGAGATGGGATCAGTAGTATCCTAGAACGAGTGTGAAGAGTATATTTTTAAAGTGAAAACAAATTGTGTTTTGAAAATTTAAATCAATTGTTCGTATTTGATTATTTGTTTATATTGATTTTGGACAATTCAGTATATAAAGAATTTGCATATACGCCTTGCAAACGTATATTCAAAGTTTTAATATATTGAATAGATATAGCATCACGCTCTAGTCGCCCGAAGATGATATTGATGATAGCGATCGCATCATCAACATTTATGTTCGAGTTTCGAAGGTGTGATTTTCTATATATTTCCATTAGACTGGTGTGAGAACCAAAACTAATATAGTTAGAACACTTTGTTGTGAATTGGCATCAAAAACATGATTTTTGTATATGTATCAAAATTATCAATTTGAAATTCTAATTCACTAATTGATTGATGTTTGGGTGGTTTGTTTCATTGTTTGATAATTTTGAACCATTATGCCTAATTTGATCAAATATTGAATTGTATTGAAATTTGGTCGCATTTGCTTGCATATACATGTATATCCTTGAACAGGTCATAGCAAGGAGGCTAGAGCAGAGAATAAAATTTGTTTGCCCGACAAATAGGTACATGTTTACTACATAATTTCCTGTTTTGTTTGGGTGATGATGATTTTGTGAGCCTATTGGCTAGCCGCTTGGCTTTTTCTTTTTCTTTTTGAGATCTGAAGGACCGGGGAAGCTATTTGAAATTCCCCGATGCTCCCGGTGAAGGGGAGGTTATGGCGAAATTTTTCGAAAATTTAGGGTGTTAGCCAAATTTTTTGAAATTTTGAAAATTCTCAGAAACTAAAGAGTTGGAGAATGGAAGCCAGATCGAATATAGTGTTGGTTAATCAAACCACTTTCGACTTTGTTCCTTTTCGGGGACGAAAAGTTTTAAGTGGGGGAGATTGTAACAACCCGAAAATCTGGGCCAGTTTAAAATTTTTGTTTTAGCGAATTTAATGAATTTTGAATATTTAAAATGAATTATTTTAAATAAAAACGACGGAAAATTTATTTCGACGAAGTTAAAACGAATGAATTTATTTTAATTTTATAAATAGAATTGAAAATGGCGCGGTAGTTCGATAATTCGATTTCAAACTTCAATTGAATGTACCGGGTGCAAAACAATCCTGATTTTAGTGAAACCAAAAATAATGGGATCTAATGGATAATATCTTTCCAACGAATCCGAAGAATCGAAATTTCGTAGCGGGAATCAAAAGATATGTCCAGTTGAAAATTCTGAATAGTCGCTATGGAATTCAGGCCCTTAAAAATGGACATTTTGCAAACGACCTCGGATTTCGACGAAACCAGTTTTGTTGGATCCGTGATGTTAAATTATTGCTAGGTTTCAAATTTCATAATTTTTCGAATCAATATGTGAGCGTGGCAAAGGAAAATGCGTTTGACCATTTTTAGTTGATTTTAATCGACTGGAAATTGGCCATTTTTCAAACGGTCTCAGAATTTGACGAAACTAGTTTTGTTAGGACCGTATCGTCAATACGAAGCTAGAAAATATTTTTCTGCAATTTATAGAGTTAGTATGTGACCCCGGTAATTTGAAATGCGCGTTTAAAATTCAATATAGTGATTTAAATGAAAATTCAAAAGGAAACTGATTGTAACGATCAAATCAGCTTGCGATACATATCCCATTGTGTTCGGAATGGGGGTGAAACGCTATGGACGACAGGCGGTGGGCCTCGTTTCGAGGTCATATGTAAAAGTCAACTCTTTGCTAAATTAAATAATTAAATTATAAATAAATAAATAAAAAAAATCATTTCCCTCCCTCCTTATCTCCCGCTTGGCTCCCCCCCGTTCATTCGATTACAACCAGGAAAGATAGAAAGAAAAAAAAAACAAAACCCTAAATCTAAAATCGCCGCCGCACCGACGAAGCAGCCCCCCCCTGGAGCGCCGCCGCCCCCCTCAAGACCAGTCGCCGACGAAGCAGCCCCCCCCTCAAGCGAACGACGCAGCCGCTTCCCCCCCCCCCCCCTCCGACGATCGAAGACGACGAAGTACCCCCCCCCCCCTGAAGTGCCGCCGACGCCTTCTTCGATCCCCCCCCCTTTTTCGCAGCTACCTCGGTGAGCATCCCCTATTTTTATTTATTTAATTTATTTTCTTTTTTATTTTATTCTGTTAAAACTGTTTTATGTTTTAAAGTTAAAACTGTTTTATGTTTTTAAAGAAAAACTGAATTTTATAAAAATTAAAAACTGATTTTAATTTTAGGTAATTAAAACTGATTTAGGTTTTAGAAATTTAAAACTGGTTTTTTTTGTAAAGATTTTAAAAACTGTTTTTTTTTTAAAAAAAAAGAAACTAAAAACTGCATTTTTATGAAAGAATAAAACTGATTTATAAAAAGTATAAAAACTGTGATTTATAAAAATATAAAAACTGGTTTTCTTGAAAAGTTGAAAATTGATTTCTTTCAAAAGTAAAAATCATATTTTTATATGTGAAAGCAAAAGTAAAAATCATATTTTTATATGTTGAAAGCAAAAGCAAAAATCATATTTTTTATATGTGAAAGCAAAAGTAAAAATCATATTTTTATATGTTGAAAGCAAAAGTAAAAATCATATTTTTATATGTTGAAAGCGAAAGTAAAAATCATATTTTTATATATTGAATAGCGAAGTCAAAATTCGATTTTTATATATTGAATAGCATAGTAAAAATTCTATTTTTACTTATGCAGAGAATACGGGTGAAAGCGACAAAAAGGCGAAGATTTCTATAAAGGAAGAATCGTGTAGTTGGATAGCTATATGTGAGAATTTCTCACCTTTCAATTTCTTTTCTAATTATATATATATACTAGGATGCAGACGGTGCTTAGTAGCACCCGACACAATCGTCCACAGACCATGGACTTGTTTGTTTGGTTGCATAGATTAGTTGAATTATTTGGTTGAATTGAATTGTTTGGTGAGATGAAATTGATTTGATTGACGTGTGAATGGCGTGGGCCTTCACTAGACCGGGGATAAGGCTAGGCCTTGTCCCGTTTCTAGTATCGTGCCGTTATGCCGCCGAAATTTTCTAAAATATGTTAGAAAAAAAAATGTCATTTATTGAATAAATGAACTGAAAAGAAAATTCATGTGTTGGAATAAATATTTTATCGTTAAAAATATAGTTTTTAACGTGAATGTGAATAAAATAAAATATTCATTTACAAACCAGACGGTTTGTTTATGTACACTAATTTGACTGATATGGATTGGGACGATAAATTTTACACATCGCCCAACTGCACGAATAAAATCTGTGTTTGATTGTTTGAAACCCCACACGGGAGTTGGGATGAAATTTGAAGTTCACTCATCCTGATTGACTAAATATGTCGATCGATTGATTGACAGGCTGTTATAAGCGTTAGATATCTATATTTGATGCTTATACAGTGTAGCGCACTTTGGTTGATGGTTGATTATTTTTCAAGGCTATTATACATGTGTTGTATGAAAATCCATATAATTAACTTTATATGGTAATTGATTGGGCCTCATTCCAGTTTTAAAATAGAAATCTTTAAAATAGAAATATTCGAAATGGAATATTTGAAAATGTCAATATATGAAGCCGTGTTGATTAGATTGACGCCATTTTGACGTGAACGATATTTATATCGATTTTATTCATTTTAAAATGAATATTAAAAAGTAATTTTGAAAACGAATTCAAAGTGAATTGAATTGAAAGTGATTTCAAAGTGAATTGAATTGAAAGTGATTTCAAAGTGAATTGAATTGAAAGTGATTTCGAAATGAATTGAATTGAAAGTGATTTCGAAGTGAATTGAATTGAAAGTGATTTCGAAGTGAATTGAATTGAAAACAATTTCGAAATGAATTGAATTGAAAACGATTTCGAAGTGAATTGAATTGAAAACAATTTCGAAATGAATTGAATTGAAAACAATTTCGAAATGAATTGAATTGAAAACAATTTCGAAATGAATTGAATTGAAAACGAATTCAAAATGAATTGAAAACGAATTCAAAATGAATTGAAAGCAAATTGAAATGAATTCAAATTGAATTGAAATTTGAATGGAATAGAAATGAATTTTAAAACGAATTTATAGAGAAGAATTCAATTTTGCTTTGAATTGAGATGGAAGTTGAATTGGATTTTGAAACGAATTTTAAAACTATTTATATAATTCGTTTTAAATAGAAATCGACGAAGTATATATTATATATATTATATATATAATATAATGGCCTGAATAGAACGCGCCGCGCCGCGGCAGTTCGCGAATTTCGACCATTGATTTCAAATGGACGTTACGGGAGATCCGACCGTCGGATTCTCCTAAAACCGGAACCGTTGGGTTCGTATCGAAAAGAGCTTTCTAGCGAATGTTAGAAATTTGAAATCTAACGGTTGGATTTGGAATTATGTCCAAATCAAATTTGAAAAAGGTCGCTGTAAGTGCAGTTCGATGGCCATTGATGGAAATCGACTGTACAGGCCTTGATAAAATTATTAAAAATAGTAATAATTAGTGTAAAATCATAAGAAATGATTTGTGAAGAATTGGGATGAAAAACTCCATATTTGAAAAGATAAAAATAGATTTTTATCGAAATGGACTAGTTTTGAACTAGAATTCTAATTCTATTTATTTTTAAATAAATAAATTGAATTTGAAATGGTTTTGAAAATAACCAAAATTTCCAATGATTGCATTGGAGTGGATTTGAATCGAAATTGTCCTCGGAATATTTCGATGTTGGAATTCGTGATTATACAGGTGTGGTTATGGAAATTTGAAAGATATATATTTATATCGTTATTTCCAATACGACATTTGTTGGTCGTAGAATTCGATATTGAATATAAGCCGATATATTTTCTATTCAGAGCCTTGTATTGAATATCGAATGTGATTTGGGTTTGTCGTGAATGGTGTCTTCACTAACACTGTTCTTGAACCCAGTTGAGAAAGATTAAATCTTTTTATTTAGATTTAATGAAGTGTACCAATTAAATAATATTTAATTGGAATTGAATTGATATTGATTTTTGGGTTTATCGTGAACAGTGTTTTAAATAACACTCGTTCTTTAACCCGATAATTAATGAATGTGATTTTGGGTTTATCGTGAACTGTGTTTTAAAAGACACTGATTCTTTAACCCAGTTAACGATTAAAACTAAGTGGAGTTTTAATGAATCTTTAAATAGATTGAAAAGATCGAGAATGGAGTATCACCAGTTTTACTCCAGGCGATAGTTAAATCTTTAATTAGATTTGAACGTGAAATGGTAATTGAATTACCGATAACACTGTGGTGTTAGATATGAAGTACTACCAGTTTTACTTCATGGGATGAATAGGTTGGGATTGAGAAATAAAATAAATGATTACTTCGGTGTGGTTCGCTAATCCCGACTAGTTTGAATTGATATTCAAAGGTGATTAAAGAATAAATTTAAAGAATTTATCTTGGATAAAATTTATGGGAATATTTGGATAAAAGAATATTCTGAATTGGAATGAGGCGTATGTTGTGTTTGTGTAACACTTTTATAATATATACGCGAGTTATTCAGAAAGACCGGGTTTAACCCATTCTGAATAACTGATTCGACGTGGTGTCGAAGATGAAGACGGTGGTCGAAGACCGGAAGTCTTCACGTCGTTTGGGTGATAACTGATGATCTTGATTGGGCTGTACACCCAAGAAGATGGAAACAGTTGGTGATCGTCCAGACGTACTTGGAGATCGATGGATATGCGGGGTACTAGGTGCCTCCGGTTTCGTTCAGACCCAGAACGGACTTGTAAATGGACTGTGTGTCTGACATTGGATTTTAGTCCGTGTGATTGATCTCTATTAAATATATATCTGTTTGGCGGCGGAGAATTTATTCTCTTGCTTAACGCCCTTCTCTGAGACGTACGAGCTCAGGGGTTATATATTGATGGATATCAAACGCATGGAGTGAATTGCCTGTGTGGCATGCCTAAGTGGCAATTGATCGAGGCTTCTGTTGAAAAGCAAAGTCTTGTGGTGATGATCAAAGCACAGCCTGTGTGGCACAGCTTTGTGTAACGTGAATTCGCGAGTTTCGCACCCCGGTATGAACCAAAAACGGGAGACGGACCTCAGGGAGGGCATGCGTTTCTTTCTAGCTAGAAGTGGCGTCAGTGGTTTTACACGCCCTGACGAGTTTGACTTATGTGGTTGTTGCTGTTGCGAGGCGCCTCGGTTATATCGGTTTCGGCCGATGCATTCTGGTCGGCAGACGGACCAGACTTACACCCCATAGGGTGGGGAAACGTAGTGTTCAGGGTTTAAGTTTAATCCACATCGGTGGACCGGCCCTGTCGCTCCAAGGCTTGACTGAGTACTTGCCTGAGACATGGGCTAGATTGTCTCGAAGTCGGTGAGGACTATCTTTTGCCTCGGTTCATAGATGGAAATCCAATTTCCGAATACGTGACTTTGCGGTTTTATTTGTAAACCTATATATGACGACATGATATATGGTACCCATGCCGCCTATGATTGATACTTATGATTTGAAGTTGTTTTATGAACTATGCACTTATAATAGTATCAAATGATTTGTTTTAAAACGTATCAAGCATTCTTTGGCTGTTATAAGGGAAAACCCTATCCTCGGCTGCGTTGCATTGTGTGATGGGACCTGGGTCTTATAACAGCTTCATTTTCCTTTATTTAGCATTGCGCTGTTTGTTTTATGCACTGGTATTCTTGGGAGGAAACCCGTTCCGTGTTATACGGCGTGGTCCCTTGATTTACCTAACTTTAAAAATAAAGATAACTGTTTTAGTTCTCACACCAGTCACATGACTGACCTGGAGTTTATTGTTTTAACCTAAACTCTGGGTGCCCCTATTTTGACACGGGCAGCTAGTAGTTTTGGTTTTGCAGATTTATATTCACAGGATCCTGGTTTACAGCTGGAACGATATCCGGAAAGCTTTGTATCCGTATATCTCTTCTAGTTGTGTATTGTATTATTTTTCCGCTGCTATGTAACTTATTGTTAATCTCTGATATTTCTGTGTAATATATATTCATTTATACTCTGTATATTCTTGTAATCTGATGCATTGTTGTAATATACAATGAAATGTTCTTCTGTATGCGTTCTGTTGTGGTTTGTTCTCGAACTATCCGCCGCTTCCCTTTACGGGGAAGTTGCTGGTCGTTTCATTTTCACTGTTAGAATTTGTAAAAGAAGAAAGAAGGTGGATACATTATGACTCGAATAAACCAAGACGTGAAGGAGGAGAACATCAGAAAATAGCCCGGAAAATGGTATGTACGTTGATATCCAAATTAACTGTATCAATATTCTATAAATTAATGTATGTCTTATTTTGTTGAACTGACAACGTACATCAATGCGTTTGTGAAAAAAATGCTAGGCAATAATTATCTAAAACACAAGGATATTGAATTTTCGAACTGCCCACAGCAAGGCCACATGTAAGTAAATAGATTGAGCACACTTACATACTACGATGCATTTATTTGAAATAATTGCATGATTATATGAAGATAATAGAAAATAGTTCCATAAACAATTCAATTGTTCGGACTAACTCATAATCTCTTCCCATTTTTGCAGAGTCGATTGCGCAATGTTTGTGATGAATTTTATGAAACAAAGAAGTGAGAAAATAGAACCAGATAAAGAAGATGAAATTTACATGCCACAAGCTATGTATCTACAAAGAGTTGTTCTTGCTTACGAGATTCTCAACTGTTAAACACATAGTTGGACTCCAACCGAAAACTTGACACAAAACTCCTTTCTATCTGAAGCAAACCTGATCATTTAAATTTGGGAAAGTTATTGTTTAGATTTCTTGTATACATTATCAATGGTATTAAATACTCGAACTACGGTGACAAGATTATGTAGGTTGTAAGCTGGATTGATGTTAAATTTTATGTTCTGAATCTAGTACTTTTGAATATCTAATGGAATTATAAGCTTTGCTAACTTGATGTCAGCCAGTCATACTATTCGCAAACTTATATGAAATTATTGTGAAATTTGCGTACATATGCTGCAAATATATTTAGAATATTTACAACTTTGTATGTAATTACTCTTGTTAGTTGCGTACTTGTATGCAATTGCTCTAAATATTAATTAGGCGCTATTATTTTTAATACTTGAATACATTTATACAATTTTCAGTAGTCGAACTAAAACGACATAATTATGTAGTTTATTTGCTGAATTACGGTTGAATTTTAGCTTCTGAAATTTATTTTGCTGAACTTAAACGATATTATGAATTGTTGCTTTCCTGTTGTAACAACCCAGAAAATCTGAACTAATTTAAAAAATTTAATTTGGCTATTTTAGTGGATCTTGAATATATAAAATAAATTATTTTAAATAATAACAACCAAAAGTCTATTTGAATCGATGTTGGAAAATAAATATATTTACTTTAATTATAAAATAAGGCCTGAAATGGCGCGGTAGTTTGAAATTTTGAATTCAAACTTTGACTGACTGTACAGGATGCAAAATAAAACGGATTTTAGTAAAATAAAAAATATTTAAATTTGTTTATGAATATATTTCTAACGAATCTAAAAAATCAAAATTTCATAGCGAGAATCAAAAGTTATGGCCAAATGAATTTTCAGAAAGGTCGCTATGGAGTTTATATAGCCCTTGAAAATAGACATTTTGCAAACGACCTCCGTTTTAGACGAAACCACTTTTGTTGGATCCAAGATGTCAAATTATTGCTAGGTTTCAAATTCCATAATTTTTGGAGTTAATATGTGAGCGTGGCAAAGGAAATTGTGTTTGGTAAATTTCAGTCAATTTGGATCGACCAGAAAATGGCCATTTTTCAAACGGTCTCCAAATTCGACGAAATCAGTTTATTTGGGACCGTATCATTAAAACATAGCTAGATTTATTTTTCTGGAATTTTTGGGATTAGTATGTGGCCCCGGCAAATTAAAATGTACGTTCAAATCCATATTTAAATGTTTTATATTTTAATTTGAAGAATAACTGACTGAAACAGTCGAATGGGCCTACGAAACATATTCCATTATGTCCGAAATGGGGGTATTTAGTTAGGAACGACAGTCGTTGGGTTTGAATTGGAGTTCGTTCGGAGAAACATATATTTTTGGAATTTATATAAATATCGGCGAATCAGAAAATTCCATTCATTAATATAAAAAAAATATAAAAGGTGACTTTCTCTCTCCCCGTTATCGCGTCGAAGGCGGAAATCGTTCGTTGGCTTCCTGACCAGATTCCAACGAATCCACACCATATTAGCCCATGCCCCAGTTGGACTTTTTTTAGAGCTCGCCTCCCTCTTCAAATCCATACCTGGTACACCTCCCCTCGCTGCGCCATCATCGAGTTTCGTGCCCTCGAAGTTCCGACCTTCAAAGCCCCACCGCCGCACTTGACGCGGTCCCCACCCCCTGGCATGCCTCTCCTAGCTCTACGCTGTGGCGCAAGCCGATCGGCCGCTAGCTACACGGATTGGAAGTAATTTAAAAACCTAGTTTTGAACATTTCTATGAGGTAATGGTTTATTTTATTTTAAACTGTTAATAGCACTTTAAAGCGCTACGAAATATGGTTTTACAATAAAAATCATATCTTTTTGCTATGTTGTCGAAATCCAGTGAAACAAGAGACACCGGGACCGTGTGGACGTCTTCTACATTCTAGAAGAGACCGGATATTTTTTTGAGCCTTCTACAATTTTTGGAGGAGTGTAACCCAAAGTGAGATTTCTAAATTATAAACAATACGGAATAACGATGTATAAATTATACGGTCTATGTATGAGTTATATAAGCGTTGTACACCTCATGTATAAGCGTTGTATAAGTTGTATGTGCGATGTATAAGTTATATATATACGTTGTAAAAATCATATATGCATTGAATGGAATTGAAATGATATTGGAATGAAATCGAAATATATTCATATACGTATATATATATACACTCCCCTCATCCTCAGACCATGAACGATATATATTGGTTGTGATTGTTTGGATTTGGTTGATGTGAAATTTGGTGAATACTACGAATGGTTGATTTGATATGATTGATTGTGATTGAAATCCCAATAGGATTAGTTTATGGGAAAATTCGTCTGCGTACGAACTAGATATCGAAATCCCCATTGTCAAAAGCTGCGAGGCTTTAAGGTAGAGCGAGGAAACGTACTCGGGACGGTGCCGGTTTTAAATACCCTGCCGTTATGCTGCCGAAATTTTCTGAAAAATTCCGGTGTTTGATTTATATTCATGTATTGAAATATATTCATGTGTTGGAAAATATTCATTTTTGAAATAAAATGGTTTGAACGATAAAAATAATATTTTTATCGAATGTATGAAATATAAAAAGTTTGAGCGATAAAAATAACATTTTTATTGTATGTACGAAGTATATAAAATAATCATGTTTGAAATAAATTGTTTTGACAATAAAAATCGCATTTTTATAATATATATGAATCGCTAAAAATATTCATTTTTGAAATAAATTGCTCTAACAATAAAAATCACATTTTTATCATCTATATGAAGTATATAAAATAATCGTGTTTCAAATAAATTGTTTTGACAATAAAAATCACATTTTTACTCTATATATGAATTGTTAAAAATAGTCATGTGCTGAAATAAATATCTGTTGAATAAAAATATCATTTTTATCACCTATATGAGTTGAAATGGCTTTTAAATCGAAGAATGGATTATATATATATATATATATAAAATAAATCGAATAACGACGCTGCAGTTCGTATTTTGAAATCGTAACTTTAAACGATTGTACCGGGCGATCCGACCATCGGATTTTCCCAAAACTGGACCGTTGGGTCCGCTTTGAAAAGATCTTTCCAACGATATAAAATTTGTAAAGATCCAACGGTTAGATTTTCATATATGCGTAAATCAAATTTGAAGAAAAACAGCGTCATGGCCGCGTTATGGCCTGAAGCGTCGTTTGAATAAATTGGCTATATTTAAATAAATAAAAATAGCAATAAATCGTTATAAAATATTATAAATGATATGGAATGGAAATAAACTGAATTTACTCGGTTTATAGGATATTTGATGGTTGAATGTGTTCGACGTGAAAATTACATTATAAACTGAATTATGGATGTCAGATAATTTAACCATTGAAATGAATTGATTTGAAATCCTAAATATACGTGAATTATTTGAAAAGGCCGAGTTAATTCTCATTTCAAAAAATTGATCGACGGTTAGAAGTCGAAGATATGAAGATGGTTCAAGACCTAGGATCTTCACATCGAATGGATGGCTACTGATGCCTTTGATGGGAGTTCCTGCCCTGAAGGGGTTACGATGGTGGTCGTCCGGACGTACTTGTTGATCGTTCGGATGTGCGAGGGCCTCTCTCCTGTATTAGACATACGGGAGAGGAATAAGGTGCCTCCGGTTTCATTCAGACCCAGAACGGACTTGTAAATGGATTGTGTATCCGACATTGGATTTCATTCCGTGTGACTGATGTACGTCAGTTGCTTGGCGTGAATTGCCTGTGTGGAATGCTGAGATGCAGTGATCAAGGCTTTTGTTGAAAAGAAGAGTCTTGTGGTGGATGATCAAAGCAGGGCTCTAAATAGCTAGCTTTGTGTTTAGCGTTGATTCGCGAGCCTCACACCCCGCTATCGACGGTAAGGACTTTCTTTTGCCTTGGTTCATGATGCAAATCCAATTTCCAAATACGACATCATGCGGTTTTGATTGTATACCTATATATGGCGACATAGTGGTATGGGGCATTTATGCCGTCTTTGATTGATACTTATGATTGGAATTGTTTTTGAAACATATAAACACTAGTAATAATATCAAATGCTTTTGTTTTATTCGTATCAAGCATATTTTGGCCATTATAAGGTAAAACTCTATCCTACGGTTTGTGTTGCATTGTGTGATGGGAACTGAGTCTTATAATGGCTTCATTTTTATAAAAATCATTGCGATGTTTAAAAGATTTATTGGTTTAAGCACTGGCAATCCAATGGAGTAAACCTGTTCCGCATTAGCGGCATGGTCCTGTGATTGGCCTTATTATAAAATAAGTTAAGTAGTAGATTTCTCATACCAATCCCATGACTGACTCGTAGTTTGTTTCACTTGCAAACTCGGGTGCCACTCTTTCTACACGGGCAGCCTTGTATTCAGGTTTTAGCAGGCTCTTTCTGGATAGCTATGGAGCTGAAGATGGATTCTATCACTTCTTTCTTTTTATGTTGTTCAGTTCCTATTGTACATATTATGTTTTTATTCCGCTGTAGACATCCTATGTAAAGCTGAATTGTATTTTGTACTAAGTATGATCCTGTATACTATGTAACTCTGATGATTATGTTTATCCAGTGTATTCTGTTGTAAATTATCTGGTGTATTTGCTTATTCCTGCTCTGCAGTGTCGTTATTCGATTTATTTTAATTATATATATATAATCCATTCTGGCACTATTTTCATTCAGATTTGAGTTAACCAGTCCAGACAATCCAATCGTTGGATCTTTGCAAAGTTGGTATCGTTGGAAAGATATTTCCAAAGCGAACGCAACGGTTTCGGTTTTGGGAAAATCCGACGGTCGGATCTCCCGCAATAATCATTTGAAATCACGGTTTCAAAATACGAACTGCAGCTTTGTTATTCGATTTATTTTAACTATATTTATATATATAAAAATATAATCCATTTTTCTATTTCAAAAACCATTTCAACTCATATAGGTGATAAAAATGATATTTTTATCCAGCAGATATTTATTTCAACACATGATTATTTTTAACAATTCATATATATAGTAAAAATCTGATTTTTATTGTCAAAACAATTTATTTCAAACACGATTATTTTATATACTTCATATAGATGATAAAAATGTGATTTTTATTGTTAAAACAATTTATTTCAAAAATGAATATTTTTGGCGATTCATATATATTATAAAAATCCGATTTTTATTGTCAAAACAATTTATTTCAAAAACGATTATTTTATATACTTCGTACATACAATAAAAATGTTATTTTTATCGCTCAAACTATTTTATTTCATACATTCTATAAAAATATTATTTTTATCATTCAAACCATTTTTATTTCATACATTCGATAAAAATGTTATTTTTATCGTTCAAACCATTTTTTATTTCATACATTCGATAAAAATGTTATTTTTATCGTTCAAACCATTTTATTTCCAAAAATGAATATTTTCCAACACATGAATATATTTCAATACATGAATATAAATCAAACACAGGGATATTTCAGAAAATTTCGGTAGCATAACGGCAGGGTAGTTAAAACCGGCACCGTCCCGAGTACGACTCCTCGCTCTACCTTAAAGCCGCGCAGCTTTTGACAATGGGGATTTCAATATCTAGTTCGTACGCAGACGAATTTTCCCATAAACTAATCCTATTTGGATTTCAACCACAATCAATCATATCAAATCAACCATTCGTAGTATTCACCAAATTTCACGTCAACCAAATCCAAACAATCACAGCCAATATATATCATCCATGATCTGTGGACGAGGGGAGTATATATATAGATATACGTATATGAATATATTTCGATTTCATTTCAATTCCATTCAATGCATATATGATTTTTACAACATATATAACTTATACATCGCACATACAACTTATACAACGCTTATACATGAGGTGTACAGCGCTTATATAACTCATACATCTACCATATAATTTATACATCGTTATTCCATATCGTTTATAATTTAGAAATCTCACATTAGGTTCCACTCCTCCAAAAATTGTAGAAGGCTCAGAAAAATATTCGGTCTCTTCTAGAATGTAGAAGACGTCCACACGGTCCCGGTGTCTCTTGTTTCACGGGATTTCGAAAACATAGCAAAAGGATATGATTTTTATTGTAAAATCATATTTCGTAGCGCTTTAAAGTGCTATTAACAGTTTAAATAAAATGAACTGTTACCTCACAGAAATGTTCAAAACTAGGTTTTCAAATTATTTCCAATCCACGTAGCAAGAGGCCGATCGGCTTGGGCCACAGCGTAGAGCTAGGAGAGGCGTGCCAGGGGGTGGGGACCGCGTCAGGTGTGACGACGGGGAGGTGCGACGGCGGGGGTTCGAAGGTCGGAACTTCGAGGGCATGAAACTCGATGATGGAGCAGCGAGGGGAGGTGTACCAGGTATGGATTTGAAGAGGGAGGCGAGCTCTACAAAAAGTTCAACTAGAGCAAGGTCTAATATGGCGTGGATTCGCCGGAATCTGGTTGGGAAGCCAACGAACGATTTCCGCCTTCGACGCGATAATAGGGAGAGAGAAAGCGGATTTTTTTATTTAATGAAAGAAATTTTCTAATTCGCCGATATAACTGAAACGTCCCGAACTTCCCCGTGAAGGAAAGCCCGGATTGACTTTGAGAACATGACAAATTAGTACACAAACAGAAGAACATTTCATTGCTTATTACAACAATTTCATCATAATACAAGAATATACAGAGTATGAATAAATATTACACATTTACTAAATATCAGAGATTTACAAGTTACAATGCAGCGGAAAATAATACAAAACATAACTGAAAGGAATATACGTATACAGAGCTTATTTCCGAATATCATTCCAGCTCTAAACCAGCATCCTGTGAATATAAATCTGCAAAACCAAAACTACTAGATGCCCGTGCAGAAAATAGGGGCACCCAGAGTTTAGTTTAAAACAATAAACTCCAGATCATTTGTGCGACTGGTGTGAGAACTAAAAACAGTTATTAATCTTTATTTTAAAGTTAGGTAAATCCAGGGACCACGCCGTATAACATGGAACGGGTTTCCTCCCAAGAATACCAGTCCATAAAATAACAGCACAATGCTAAATAAAGAACAATGAAGCTATTATAAGACTCGGGTCCCATCACACAATGCAACGCATGCCGGAGGATAGAGTTTTTACCTTATAATAACCAAGAATGCTTGGTACGTAAAATTTCATGTTTTATTATTATTGTAAGTGATAGTGTCAAAACAATTTCAATCATAAGTATCAATCATAGACGGTATAAGTGCCCCATACCACTATGTCGCCATATATAGGTTTATAATTAAAACCGCAAAATGTCGTATTGGAAGTTGGATTTCCATCTGTGAACCAAGGCAAGGGATCGTCCTCACCGCTTTGAGACGCTCTAACCCATGTCTCAGGTCAGAGCTCGAGTGACCTTTGGATCGTCAGGGCCTGTCTACTCAATGTGGATTAAAATGCCAGAACACTGCGTTTCCCCGCCTTATGAGGCGTCAATGAGTCAAATGACTCCATCCGTCCCGGATCGACCGATATAACCGAGACGCCTCGCAATCTATCATCCACATAAGTAAAATGTCAGGGCTAGTAAAACGCTGACACCACTCCTAGCTAGAAGGAAACGCATGCCCTCCCTGATGTCCTCTCCCGTTTCTGGTTCACACCGGGGTGTGAGGCTCGCGAATTAATGCTACACAAAGCTACACCACAAAGGTCGTGCTTTGATCATCAACCACAAGACTCTACTTTTCAACAGAAACCTTGATCATTTGCATCTCAGCATGCCACACAGGCAATTGACGGTATGCAACCGATGTATATCAATCACACAGAATGAAATCCGATGTCAGACACACATCCATTTACAAGTTCGTTCTTGGTCTGAGCGAAATCGGAGGCACCTTATTCCTCCCCTATATGTCCAACACAGGTGAGAGGTCCTCACATATCCGGTCGATCTACAAGTACATCTGGACGATCACCACTTATTACCTTGCCTTGGTTGTACAGCCCAATCAAGACATCAGTAATCATCTAAACGATGTGAATACCTCCGGTCTTCGACCACCGTCTTCATCCTCGACACATCGTCGAATCAGTTATTCAGAATGGGATAAACCCGACCTTTCTGAATAACTCGTGTATATAATAAACAAGTTCTATAAAAACACAACATACGCCTCATTCCAATCCAGAATATTTCTTTGTCCAAATATTCATATACTTCGGGAAAGTTCCCATTAATTTATCAAAGATAAATTCTTTAAATTTATTCTTTAATCTTCCTTTGGATATAATTTCAATCTAATTAAAGACGCATTAAAACTCCACTAATTTTAATCTTCCCAAAAATCAATATTAACGATTGTTTAACTTGGGAAATCATATACTGTCTTTAACTGGGTTAAAGAACATTTAAAGAACCAATGTCATTTAAAACGGTTCACGATAAACCCAAAATCACATTCCATTCCATCGGCCTTTAACCGTAAATTAGCAAGTGAACAATTCCCTAAGTATTAACCCCGAAGGCCGAAACCAACATCAGATCGGGGTCTAGCTGGACGTTGGTGGCACATTCTGGTGCCCTAAGTTTCGAAGGTGGCTGCTGCGTTAAGGGGGAAGGCAGCGTATAGGATAAGGTGATTTTTTTTATATAAATAACAAGTTTAAATTAGTTTTTTTAATAAAGCATTGAATTTTAATTACAAATTTTAATAGTAAATAGCGATGTTTATAAATGTAATCTTTTGTTAAGGAAAAATAAATATCTTTGAATTGAAAAATATAAAAACTCTTTGATTTGAAAATATAAACCTCTTTGAATTGAAAAATATAAAAATCTCTTTGAATTGAAAAATATAAACCTCTTTGAATTGAAAAATATAAACCTCTTTGAATGGAAAATTATAAACCTCTTTGATTTGAAAATATAAATATCTTTGAATTGAAAAATATAAAAATCTCTTTGATTTGAAAATATAAATATCTTTGAATTGAAAAATATAAAAATCTCTTTGATTTGAAAATACAAATATCTTTGAATTGAAAAATATAAACCTCTTTGATTTGAAAATATAAATATCTTTGATATAAAAATATAATCTTTCTTGGAAGTAGAGAGATGTAAAAATATGATTTTTATATATAAAACCGAATAATAAAAATGTGATTTTTACTTTGAACAGAGGGAAACAGTGTGTGATGGAACCGACAGGGATCAAATCCAAATCCGAACCGTTCAGAAATAGAGAATGGAGGAGTGGATCCCAAAGGTGAGAACTTTTCACTTTAAATTTTATTTTCTAGTTAAAATATATACTAGGATGCAGACAGTGCTTAGCAGCACCCAGCACCCATCGTCCACAGACCGTGGACGACTTGTTTGTTTGATTATGTAGTGAAAATTGTTTGTGGTGTGAAATGGACTGTAAAAAATATTCATGTGTTGGAATAAATATTTTATCGTTAAAAATATAATTTTTAACGTGTATATGAATAAAATAAGTATTCATTTACAGATCGGACGATTTGTTTATGTACACTTATTTGACTAATATGGATTGGGACAATAATTTTACACATCGCCCAACTGCACAAATAATATTCAGTGTTTGTTGATTGAAACCCCACACGGGTATTGGGATGATATTTGATGTACACTAATCCCAGTTATTTAGTTGTATGTCAATCAATTGGTTGACAGACTGTGTAAGCGTCAATTATTTATATTTAATGCTTACGCAGTTGTGTAATGCACTCTGGATGATGGATGATTGTTTATCGTTGTTATTATACACATGTGTTGTATGGAATCCATATAATTAACCTTATATGGTAATTGATTGGGCCTCATTCCAATGTGGAAAATAAAAAATATTTTAAAATAATAATCATGTGTTGAATAAATTATGTTCATGTGTTGAATAAAATAAAATAATGAATATTTCAAAATAATGTTCAGTAAAAGATCAAGATCTGATTTTGATGTCCAATTTGGGATGGACACGAATATATCTATACTATATTATAATTACTGGGTTCACAATGGAGTACTCACAGCCTCCCAAAATTTCGCTCCTTAACTAAAGCTGAACAGTCTCTCCAACCCTTTCGTGATTGCTTCTCTTTCTTCGCCTAATCCTTCTTATTATTCACTGACGCCCTAAATCCAATCTCAACAGCCTGCTCCGCCTCCTCCTCCGTATTTCTCTCCCCCTTCTGCGTCTCCTGCCGTAGATCTTCTCTTTCCCATCCTGTTATGCTCGCCCGACGGCCGACGTGCATCGGTCTCCACGGCAAACCACCAATTTTGTCCCTCCGACCCTTTACCGCCTCTGTTTACGCCGTTCTCCTGCCGTGGACGAATCGCTTCCTTTGGTCTTTTCTTCCCATACCACCACAAATCTGTAAACCTTAATCATCTCCGAATCAGTAATTCTGTTGGGTTTCTCCGCCGTCGGCTTGGTATCGCATCGTTACACCCGTATAATCCAGGTTATATATACTGATTCTTCCTCATCGGCCTCTTCAACTTTGTACATTACATGTTTTACTTGCAGGTACCTGGATTACATTCACCTTACCTTTTTGGGGGTTGATAGTTCCTTTTCATTGGAATGCCCAAATGTGTCCCGTTTTTAGGTTTGGTTCTTCAACCTTTTTACAATATCTTTTTTTTTTCGTTTGCCTTTTTTTCCCCTACAAGAGATTGTATTGTGTTAACAAAAGCTTCCACCCAGGTCTACTACTTGCATCTCACTGGATTATACGTCATCTTACATTTTCGGGTGCTGAGATTTCATTCTGCTTGGATAGCCCAACTCTGTCCAATTTTTAGGTGTGTTTCTTTATCTTTGTTTCATTATCTCTTTTTCCCTACTCCTTTTTTCCCCAGCAATAGATTGTAGGTTTTTTACAACAAACTGCCGCACGGGTCAACTATTGCATCATGACTTTAGTGGTTTCGACTTCATGACGGTGTATACGTGTTGCTTGCGTGTATATGAATTATGGATTTACTTTAATTTACATCTCTAGTTTTAGTGTATTTGAAAAAAGTTTTCCTTCTATGCTTCTTGCTCACATACACGCACATATTACGCGAGCCATGTGAACATCACATTGTTACATGTTAAAACTATTAATGAGATAATTAATCATATTCTCAAAATTACGGTCTGTTGCGCGTGGATATGTTCATTTACTAATTTTGTTATGTTTTCTTTCAATTTCTTTCCATACTTCACTATTTTTTTTCCTTCACAATTTGTTCCACCTTTTTCCAGAAACAATTACCTGTCATATCTACTTATGATTTTGTACTATGGCACTGAGATTTTCAGTAAATAATATATGCTTTGCTTTTTAGAGTAAACAAAGCATACACAACTTAGTTGGATTGAACGAAAGGAAATGAAGGCGTGTCTATTTCTATTAATGTTTCTTTGCTCAAAATTCAAAATTGTAAAAAAACGTTTATGTCCTTTTGTTTGACTAACTCTGTCATCCTGTTTCCCTTAAAGATTAAGAATGGTCCATCTTTCCACTTTAGATTGTAGCTCTAGCTCTCATACTTTAATTGTGCAAATGAATTTGAACTTAATTGCACTGATTTTCTTTTTTGTACATGAGATTGACCTTTAAATTTTCTAAAATGATTTATTGTTTGTTATATTTTCAACTAATCCTTTCTATTTATTAATATTTGAAGTTAATTTTAACATAACTTTGAACGATAATGAATGTTTATATTCGGTCAATTTGTTTTACTATTAACATCCGTTTTCTACAACATCAATCAGAGTTGACCATCTACTTTTCGTTAATGATAAGCTCGATCAGCTAATATACCATTCATTTTGTTCTAGGTGAGCATATTGGTTGAACTTTAGTAAAATTTTTGTTTGCCTCATTTCCAAAATTCAACAAAATAGATTGTGCTCTTTAGTACCTTCACATATGATGTTTTATTTGAAAAGCTTCGTTTTATTCATTTATAATCCATTATTTCCTCATGCTGGCTCAAGTTAGCTAAGCCCCTTTGATCGTTTCCGTCATACTGAAAATGTATATATTAAACTTTTTTTATTTCCCTAAACTTCAAAAATCAACCATAAAGATTGGTACCCGAAATTATGTAGGTTATAATGATATTCAAATTTCGTAACTTCAACTTGAAGTAATTATGTGCTTTTAACTTAGCAATTCAATCATTAACAGTTAGGATGTAATATTCAATTACATTCGACATTATTGTGATATAATATGAAATTTTACATTCATATGAACTTTTGTACTCTTCTGTGACGAAACTAATATCAAATGTTTGATATGAATATATGTAACTTTATCTTTGTTCGAAATAAAATCTTTCGTTTATTTCAGTATGTTCATTGATTTTTTTCAGGGCTTAATTATTATAACGTCCCCTTAGAAATATTTTTACAGTGTTGACTAAACTACTTTAACCTTATTTTAAAATGGAAAGAAAATCTCTTATGGATAATGTTGTACTACCCTTACTGACGATTGCACCCTATTTTTGCAACCAAATTAACTCTACTGCTTCTAATAACTAGCTTAATTATATAAAAGTTGATTCACAATGCCTACTTGAACAAACCTCACAATGTACGGGCTGCTGACTTCATTCTAATGAGGTGACACATGACCTATTACTATATATTCAAGCTGTTTTGATTCAATTTCCCTTTGTCTACTTGTTTGTCTGCATATCGACATTGATTATATAGGATATCGAGATTGGGAACATAACAGCAAAGAAATTATGTTTGAATATATGGGGAATGCTAACACAAGCCTTCATTATCCATCACTTCTACATGTGAGTGGACGAATTCTTAAACGCTATTGTACAAAATTTGCCCAATTAAATCACAAGTATGACTACCATGGGCGAAGGGGACTATGATTAAGCCGTGTTAAATTACTTCTGTACAGACATTGAAATGTATGCTTCATGTTCATTGCAATTCGGTTGTATTCTATCCTAACATGAATTTATGTTTCATTTTATTAAATTATACATGTTCATGTATTTGTATTTCTCATCCATCACAATTACCACATTTCCTTTATATTATACTATATCATGTATGACTTCATATAGATGCTTATAGTATATCATGTTATAAATTTACTGCTATATATGTTTAATACAAAGGTCATCTGATAATCATTTACAATTAAAATATATTCAGTCATTGCAATTTAATTTTTCAAAATGATGATTACTATATTTATTTGATAATCATTTACTGTAATTTAAACACTTTTGGAAGTATGGTGGAACTTATAATTTCTCATAATACAAATCTGATATATGGTAATAAATTTATAATTCATGCAAATATCATACAAAGTTATAAAGCATTATCTTACATGGGAATTATCTTCCCTTAGTTTTGATTTGTTAAATTTACTTATACATTTACTTAGCCAAATGATCTAGTCTGTGCAAAGGTAAACAAATCTATTATTTGTTATTTATTTGCCATGCTGACGACACAATTGTTTTGCCTAAAATGACAACAACTTCCTTCTTGATAAAGGCATCATAGAGTCTAATTTTAAATATAAATCAGTTTTTAATATATGATCAGGTTAACTGATCAGGTTATGACAACCAAATGTTATAGCATGTTTGTTTTCCCGTTGAGCGTGTGTTGACACCAATACAAGTAGCTACTGAAAACACTTTGTTCTATTAGCTAGCATTTGCTTATCTATTTAATCGATTAATGGTTCATACTTAAGCATGATTTATTTTAAAAATGGACACGAACATATCTTTCTTCTTTCAGTCAACGTTGGGAAATAAATAAGTAAAACATTGTACTTATTCATAAAAATATCATACCTACCTATGTGGTCAAGGCGCGCCCTTAGGCGCACCTATGCGCAAGAAGGCGCAAGGCGCACTAAGTAAGCTTTTTTACGTCTTAGCGCGCAGGTGTTAGTAAGTGGGAAGGAGAGCGCAAAAAAGCCCTGCGGCAAAAAAAACCGAAACAATAAAAAACCGCCAAATTTGGTGTTTAATGAAATTTTTGTTGTTTTACTCCAACTCAACATTTTTGAACCGAAACTTCAAGATCTCTGAATCGACTTTTCAACTACTCATTTTGGTATATGACATGAACTTATGAAGTTAATTTTTAAACTGCAAACTTATGCTATAGTTTGTTCTTACCAGGTTGAAAACTGCATTGCAAATGCACGAAACTGCATATAAATGCTAAACATATGTGTTAAATTGCAAGCTACGTTACATTTTGGTTCTAACAGACTAAAAACTGCATTAAAAATGCGAAAAAAACACAAAAATGCAGCAAACCGCATACAAATTCCTTAAACCTGCATAAAAAAAGCAACAGTTTCATTTTATTTTTTCCGGCATGAAAAAGGCGCAAAAACGGCACACCGAAAGGCACAATGCTCGAAAAACATCAACCCGTAGGCCTTGGCCTTTTTTCCTTCTTTTCGCCTTCACTACATAGATACCTACCTCTTCATACATAATATCATACTGGTTACTCATTGTGAAATAAATGAAACAATTATTTACAAATATAAAGGGTAAATGATATTTTCCTTCAAACTAGCGTCTAACTATGATTTATTTATACTCACCCACAGATCTATTTCTCATTAATTTGTGTACGTATATTGATTGTATTGTGGGCTCTATTGTTTAAAATGCATGTTCCCAACATTCGAGCCTTTATGTCAGCAGTGTCCTCCTTATGCATGTTGACTGTATCACATGCACTTGCAAAGCTGAAAAAAATATTATTATTTTGATAACTTTGTGTAAGTACAAGTTGAATCCTTCGTTGATTTAATCATTTGCTATTTGAATTCAATAACTAATCCCATTCCCCCCCCCAATCTATTACCTATTCTTACTTCGCCATGTTCCGTCCTCTATATGTTCATCCATTGTTTTCTACTCCTCCGCTCGTACAAACATTTAGTTCAAATTAAAGCATACTACCTGTTCCATTCTTGCAATGTTGTTCGGTCATTTTGTCTTCCTTCTACTTGGATGTGCACTTTTTTTGATGACACACCAAATTTTAATTTTTCCATCAACCTGCTTCTTCTTCCATATTCATATCGTGCCCGCAGGATATTTTCTTCCTTACGTTCGCCCTGCACATGAATGTTTTCACAATTTTAATATACATATACTTAAATGATGTAGTGCCTGTGTGTGCTACAATAATTTTCTCCTACAGAGTGCTTGTGTCTGTCTATATATATATATATATGTATATATATAAGTATATATAAGTATATATATATATATGTCTGTGCGTGTACGTATATACATATATAGTTGACATAGTAGTCAACGCGCTAAGGCGCCAAACGGCACAAGCATTGAGCTTGGGGATTTTTTTTGGCCTTGGTCTTCTTCCTATGCCTTTTATATGAGTTTCACCTGCAATTTTACTAACCACAAATTAATTTTTAAACCATATTGTATAATTCATTCAATTATCTACATATTTTATTAATAAGATTTGAAATTTAAACCATACTTCATAGTTTATTGACCGGGAAAAAAATTATGTAACTATTTATAAATAAAACTATGAATTTAGCAAAAAAAGGCGCACTCAAACTGCAAAAACGTGCACTTAAATTGCAATAAGGCGCAAGCCTTAACGGTAGGACTTTTCTGTCCTCACACGTGTCTACGCGCGCATGTCGATAGCTATGATGGTTGATGCTTGCGGTTATAGTTCACGTACAAGGTAAGCTTTTGAAAAGTAGTTGACTTTTTTCGTTCAAGAGACTACAGCTTCTGGAAATTTTGTATCCCCGATAAGCTTGCATATGAGAACGTATATTATAGGTGATGTCATGTTTTATTCGCCTTTTTGCTAGAATGCCTTTTGGAGATGGAATGATCCACTATGAGTAGAAAAACGAAAACAACCATACATGCCATGTCTTCAACTGCTGGCCAACCTCCAATGATACAGTCTGGTACTTCAACCTGTACTCATAGTTTAAAAATCAATAACGACGTTCAACCCAAGCGTAAACGATCCAGATCTTCAAAGTCATTTTTGGACAACGTAAGGGAATTTGGTTCAGGTACCCGTGAGGTTTGCTCCGTGCCACATCGTCAACGAAAACGTAGTCGTCGTTCAGACATAATTGAAAGTTCTTTTGTAACAAACCGTCTTTCGTCCACTTCAAGCTGGTAATTAAACCAACTCAAACCGTTCGAAATGACAGAATGTTATTAGCTTCTGAGGTAAATAGAATAAATCACAGAATCACAGACATAGAAAACAGAATATCTCGCAGCGGAATAAATAAATTATACAATAGTAGTTCGTGAAGCTACTAAATAAAAATCAAAATTTATACATAATATCAGAGTTACAAAATTAAATACAGCGGAAGTCTAAATACAAGAATTTCTAATACAAAGAAGAAATAGCCAGAATCAACAGGTAGAGTGGTGTCTTCAATAGTCTCCAGCTTCAAGAGGTGAAATATCGACACTGCAATACTCGATCTGACCCGAGCAATAATGCAAAATAAAACAACTCGGATCAGGACTAACATTCTCATGGAAGTAAATCAACTTAAATGAAATATTCAATGAAATGCATCAGTAACTTAAAGGATGTTTGGGATCACCATCCTCTAAGGATCCGTTAAACTAATATCATATAATATAATACGCTATTATAATAGTGTCTATGTTTAAATATACTATTGAAAATAGTGTAAGCGGGATTACCATTATTACCCTTACACCGTTTATACCGTTATCGTACAGTTTGCATATAACACACCAGTACGTCTGCGGATAGGGATGCGCCGTGATACGACAACGCTAAATCAAAATCGTAGGGGGCTCGATCAGGATAATATGACAAGGTACACGAGGAATACCCACGGTAGGATTCTACCGATGCACGCCCGGACCGGTGGTAACGCATAGCCGCAACTACCGCCCACCTCGAACAACACTCCCATAATCAAGGGTGGCCACCAATCAAATCACAAAGTAATAGATATAGTTCGAAGAAGTGTGTCCGATGGAGGTGCGACCTCAATTAATCACGGTATAGCACCTGTTTTAGTCATTTTAATTATGACCCGAAGGTCAAGGCTATCCATCAACGTTCTCTTTCTTCAATCCAGTAATCGCCACCAAACCATCCTATTTCATTCTGGAACTCCACCGCGTACACAGTTGTTAAAGTGGTTTTCGGTATTGGCAGAGAGTATGACAATATCCGATCCCGGTCTCTTTAACAACCAAACGTTTACATTTTTCACACCGTGGCCATTTTAATAAAATCATATTCTGAAATAAAATTGATTTAAGAAATTTCTTTATTTCAAACCAAACAGTTTATGAATCAATTCCATATATAATATTATTTCAAATCATATTCAGTCAATTTATAATCGAATTCAATAATAAATTCAAATTACAATTAATTATGCAGTTCACGTTCATTTCCTATACAGTTCAATATTTAAGTCAATTCAAAATTCGCATTTAGTTGATTTAAAATCAAATTCATTGAATCAAGCATCGTTGTATAAACTTAAATCTTTAAACCTCGCATTTAAATCGCAAAATCAAAACTTATCCACCTTTTGAGTTTATTATTAAAGTTTATAAAATATATATAAAATAAGCATTGAAAATATTGTTTATAAGTTATAAATTTATATAGAAAATAACTTTATAAACATATATAGGTTTAAATTAATTCAGAAATAGGTTTAGAAAGAATAATTTATTATAATATATTAATTTAAAGTTAAATATATATATATGATTAAATTATATAGTTTAAAATAAATAAATTATAAGTAAAATCTTAATTAAGCATTTAAATACATTTTTACTCCTAAAATTATTTTAAAACATATAATTTAGAATTTACAAAATTTAAGTATAAATCTTTAAAATATAATTATAAAATATAAGATCTTAAATTAATATTATTACAATCAAACTTTCCAAATCATTTTAATTCGAAAACATGACCAACGGTGTCCATATATAGTTTTCTACCCTATGGTCAAGTGATACGGATATTTATCATTTCAACCCGCAATTTATAAAATTTCTACGGGTTTATCATTTCAACCCGCAATCCCAAATTCAGTAAAAATCGTTCAGGTCTATCATTTCAACCCATAACGATTTTCCTTAATCTACTGTCTGTTCGGGTATGTATCATTTCAACCCTTAGTGATTTTTCTAAACTAGGGGTATATACAACATAACAAACCATCGTATATAGTCAATCACATCATAGTAATATATATTCAGTGTACATACATGTCATATGAATATCGTGTCACATATAAAAGTGTATATTTAAACAAACAATTTCTACTGACAATCCTATACATTTCATAACAGTTCATTTAGTTGATCTAACATCTATGAAGTAATGTGAGTCAGGTGTGAGATAAACTCACTTTTCGTGGCGTAGATTAAAGACAATAGATGGATTTATGCAGAATTGAAACGACGACTTCCATGCACGATTCAGAATAATTTCAGCTCGATGATCGCTCAATATTTTATTTTATAAGAGGAGAAGGGATTTTCTCAGCAAAACAACATAGAAATTGGATTTGTGGAACAGTTTACGAAACCTTTTTTTCATAGGTATAAAAGGAGCAACACAATTACACAAAAATTCCATTACCTTATATATATTATATATAAAACATACACATCAAAATTCTTACATATATATTTTTTTATAAAAAAATCAACTCTACAATCCAAACACCTATCAAATTTTCAAAAATATTTTCTTTATAAAAAGAAAACAAAATAGAAACTTAACCCAAACTCATGCATACAACAGCTATATACATATTATATAAAGGGAGCGGTTATATGAACACAAAAATTTGACATAAATCAAAAGGTATAATTTCTCAACCACATGATCAATTTATCTTTATGTGAGGGGTGCAAATCATGAGGTAATCTTATGGTTTAGATTTTATATCACTCAATTTGTGTCAAATCTTTGTGTCTAAATAGACTTTCCTTTATATAAATCACACAAACACATACACGTAGGCGAAATAAAAAAAAGCACGCCCCAAACAAACACACACACACACACACACACACATATATATATATATATATATATATATATATATATAATATAAATTAAACATAAATCAACACAAAAAAACTGAAGTAAGATAAACCCACACAAACACATAACTTGACCCAATGGGCAAGGGAAATGCAAGAAGGATGGATCATGATTTTTACCAAAAAGTTACAAAACTAAACCAAATTTTTAACCATTTTAAAAGTGATTTTTGAACAAGTTAAATTCAGAATTTGGAAAAATCATAACTGAAAAGTTGTTACAAATTCTTTTCTCTTCAATTTAAAAAAAAGAAAAACCAATTTCCGATAAAATTTGAAGAAGATATGATCAAAACAGCGACGAACAGATATTTGAATCTGAAATCTGGCTTCAAAAACACACCTGAAAGATTGGCAGTTTCGACCAAGAAAAATTCGAAATCTGAAAAAGTGTATTGCACAAAAGTTTTAGCTCTTTCAATTTTACACAATTTGAAAAAAAAGTGAAGTCGATTTGGGTTCCGTAAGAGGAAGTTATGGTCCCTACAAAACAGAACAAAATCTGAAAAAAAAAAATAGAAAATAAAAGGAGAAAAAGGAGAAGAGATTGATGGATTTGGTTGCTTCTATTTCTTTTTGGTTTGAGAAGTTTCTCCATTAGATTTAGATGTAGATCTTGATTTTAACCATGGTTGATTGCTGAGAATTTTGGAGAAGAAGAAAAAGGGAATGGTTGTATGAATGAATAACATGATGATATAAACAAAAAACCACTGTAAATAATCATTAATGGCTTTCCAATTTTTAATGTTAATTAATGAATGTGTCCCCGCAAATTAATTTTCACCAATTCAAATTCAATCCAGTATTAATATAAATGAGAATGTAAAGAAAGATATTGATTTTACACACATATATATATATACACACACACATATATATATATATATATATATATATACATATACATATACATATACATATACATATATATACATATATATATATACATATATATATATATAGAAGCTTTCATATCTTTATAAACGAAGAAGAAGAATATAGGGAGGGGTGGAGAGATAACAGTAAAAGAACAGAGCAGGTTATAAGGAAATGGGAATGGAAAGTTTTAAATTGCTGTATTATTTTCATGAACTAATGCTTGAAAAGTGACAACAACTTTGAAAAAAAATTAGGAACCGAAGGGGTTATTGGGAAGGATTCAATGTTTAAGAACAAATAGATTTTAAAAAGGGAATTAAATAGTTGTTTCACAAAATCAGAGGAACAAAAGGAAATAATTAAAGAAAATGGGACAGTGTAAATTACCAAAACAAGTAGTTAAGAATGGCATCTAAAAAATTAGAAGTCAAAAAAAAAATGACAACAAATTATTTCACAAGGAATTTAAATATATATATATATATTTACACTAAATGAATCAAAGGAGATGAACGGTTAAATTTTGAAATAATAAACATGCAAGGAAAGTAATTGTACTAATAAATGGACATTGAATTTTAAAAGTTACACATTAATTGCAAATAAAAGGAAATATAAATTTTTAATTCAGAGGACGAATTGTTTGACAATAAATAAATAAACAATCAAACATTTCGAAATTCAAAATGCATAACATTCTTTTGGAAATAGAAACTTGCCATTGGAACGTAAGTGAACGAATGGAAACAGGGAACCAAAATGAATGAATACAAGGAAATAAATGGAAGGAAAACGAACGTTTAATTTTTTGAAATTAACAACCATGTAAGGAAAGGAATAATATCAAGGAATAGATGTTTAACTTTAAAAATGTAAACGGTGTTGGCAAATAAAGGAAATGATATAAATATATATTTTGCAAATAAAATAAATAATAGACGAAATAAAAAAAATCCAAACAAATAAAATAAATAAAACAAAATTTAAATTAAATCATTAAATAAAATATACTCTAAAAATTGAGGTTGTTACAATCTCCCCTACTCAAACCTTTTCGTCCGCGAAAAGGAACGAGGTAGAGAAATAGTAATTAAATAATTAATATTTTTAAACCAAAGGTTCATATTTATATTCATACCTATATATATATATACACACATATAAATATATCACAAATTAAAATCTTTATAATCTATTTAAATTTATAAATTTCGATATATGCATAACTTTATAAACTATATCATTATAGATTTCAACTAAGATAATATCATTTTCTTGCAAAATCTACATCTTTACCTCTTATTCAAAATGTATAGTTTATAAAATATAAAGTCTTAAAGTATAAACATTAAATCCTTTCAAAATATTGGTATTACCATAACATAATATTATTTACGAATATATATATATATATATATATATCAAAATTTCAAATAAATATTAAATAAGAATACTCTTCTTCTACTTCTTATCTCGTTATAGACAAGGATAAGTTATAGAATTCGAGGTAAAAGCTGAACGAACGAAAGAACCTAATCATAGAGGATCTACGAAGGAAGATAGACTCAATGGACAGGAAATCACAGGAAAAGAATTTAAAAATATAAAAAAAAATTATATTCGAAAATATTTCTTTAAAACCATTTTAAAAACCATTTATACTTCAAAAATACGCTCTTTAGCAATAAGGATTAAGCGACTAATTCCACTCATTCTAGGGTATCACAACCCTATCTCTAATGAGTTTTTACCTCATAAGCTAAAGCTTTGATAAACCAAAGCTCTGATACCAAATGTAACAAACCGTCTTTCGTCCACTTCAAGCTGGTAATTAAACCAACTCAAACCGTTCGAAATGACAGAATGTTATTAGCTTCTGAGGTAAATAGAATAAATCACAGAATCACAGACATAGAAAACAGAATATCTCGCAGCGGAATAAATAAATTATACAATAGTAGTTCGTGAAGCTACTAAATAAAAATCAAAATTTATACATAATATCAGAGTTACAAAATTAAATACAGCGGAAGTCTAAATACAAGAATTTCTAATACAAAGAAGAAATAGCCAGAATCAACAGGTAGAGTGGTGTCTTCAATAGTCTCCAGCTTCAAGAGGTGAAATATCGACACTGCAATACTCGATCTGACCCGAGCAATAATGCAAAATAAAACAACTCGGATCAGGACTAACATTCTCATGGAAGTAAATCAACTTAAATGAAATATTCAATGAAATGCATCAGTAACTTAAAGGATGTTTGGGATCACCATCCTCTAAGGATCCGTTAAACTAATATCATATAATATAATACGCTATTATAATAGTGTCTATGTTTAAATATACTATTGAAAATAGTGTAAGCGGGATTACCATTATTACCCTTACACCGTTTATACCGTTATCGTACAGTTTGCATATAACACACCAGTACGTCTGCGGATAGGGATGCGCCGTGATACGACAACGCTAAATCAAAATCGTAGGGGGCTCGATCAGGATAATATGACAAGGTACACGAGGAATACCCACGGTAGGATTCTACCGATGCACGCCCGGACCGGTGGTAACGCATAGCCGCAACTACCGCCCACCTCGAACAACACTCCCATAATCAAGGGTGGCCACCAATCAAATCACAAAGTAATAGATATAGTTCGAAGAAGTGTGTCCGATGGAGGTGCGACCTCACTTAATCACGGTATAGCACCTGTTTTAGTCATTTTAATTATGACCCGAAGGTCAAGGCTATCCATCAACGTTCTCTTTCTTCAATCCAGTAATCGCCACCAAACCATCCTATTTCATTCTGGAACTCCACCGCGTACACAGTTGTTAAAGTGGTTTTCGGTATTGGCAGAGAGTATGACAATATCTGATCCCGGTCTCTTTAACAACCAAACGTTTACATTTTTCACACCGTGGCCATTTTAATAAAATCATATTCTGAAATAAAATTGATTTAAGAAATTTCTTTATTTCAAACCAAACAGTTTATGAATCAATTCCATATATAATATTATTTCAAATCATATTCAGTCAATTTATAATCGAATTCAATAATAAATTCAAATTACAATTAATTATGCAGTTCACGTTCATTTCCTATACAGTTCAATATTTAAGTCAATTCAAAATTCGCATTTAGTTGATTTAAAATCAAATTCATTGAATCAAGCATCGTTGTATAAACTTAAATCTTTAAACCTCGCATTTAAATCGCAAAATCAAAACTTATCCACCTTTTGAGTTTATTATTAAAGTTTATAAAATATATATAAAATAAGCATTGAAAATATTGTTTATAAGTTATAAATTTATATAGAAAATAACTTTATAAACATATATAGGTTTAAATTAATTCAGAAATAGGTTTAGAAAGAATAATTTATTATAATATATTAATTTAAAGTTAAATATATATATATGATTAAATTATATAGTTTAAAATAAATAAATTATAAGTAAAATCTTAATTAAGCATTTAAATACATTTTTACTCATTAAATTATTTTAAAACATATAATTTAGAATTTACAAAATTTAAGTATAGATCTTTAAAATATAATTATAAAATATAAGATCTTAAATTAATATTATTACAATCAAACTTTCCAAATCATTTTAATTCGAAAACATGACCAACGGTGTCCATATATAGTTTTCTACCCTATGGTCAAGTGATACGGATATTTATCATTTCAACCCGCAATTTATAAAATTTCTACGGGTTTATCATTTCAACCCGCAATCCCAAATTCAGTAAAAATCGTTCAGGTCTATCATTTCAACCCATAACGATTTTCCTTAATCTACTGTCTGTTCGGGTATGTATCATTTCAACCCTTAGTGATTTTTCTAAACTAGGGGTATATACAACATAACAAACCATCGTATATAGTCAATCACATCATAGTAATATATATTCAGTGTACATACATGTCATATGAATATCGTGTCACATATAAAAGTGTATATTTAAACAAACAATTTCTACTGACAATCCTATACATTTCATAACAGTTCATTTAGTTGATCTAACATCTATGAAGTAATGTGAGTCAGGTGTGAGATAAACTCACTTTTCGTGGCGTAGATTAAAGACAATAGATGGATTTATGCAGAATTGAAATGACGACTTCCATGCACGATTCAGAATAATTTCAGCTCGATGATCGCTCAATATTTTATTTTATAAGAGGAGAAGGGATTTTCTCAGCAAAACAACATAGAAATTGGATTTGTGGAACAGTTTACGAAACCTTTTTTTCATAGGTATAAAAGGAGCAACACAATTACACAAAAATTCCATTACCTTATATATATTATATATAAAACATACACATCAAAATTCTTACATATATATTTTTTTTATAAAAAAAATCAACTCTACAATCCAAACACCTATCAAATTTTCAAAAATATTTTCTTTATAAAAAGAAAACAAAATAGAAACTTAACCCAAACTCATGCATACAACAGCTATATACATATTATATAAAGGGAGCGGTTATATGAACACAAAAATTTGACATAAATCAAAAGGTATAATTTCTCAACCACATGATCAATTTATCTTTATGTGAGGGGTGCAAATCATGAGGTAATCTTATGGTTTAGATTTTATATCACTCAATTTGTGTCAAATCTTTGTGTCTAAATAGACTTTCCTTTATATAAATCACACAAACACATACACGTAGGCGAAATAAAAAAAAGCACGCCCCAAACAAACACACACACACACACACAGATATATATATATATATATATATATATATATATATAATATAAATTAAACATAAATCAACACAAAAAAACTGAAGTAAGATAAACCCACACAAACACATAACTTGACCCAATGGGCAAGGGAAATGCAAGAAGGATGGATCATGATTTTTACCAAAAAGTTACAAAACTAAACCAAATTTTTAACCATTTTAAAAGTGATTTTTGAACAAGTTAAATTCAGAATTTGGAAAAATCATAAACTGAAAAGTTGTTACAAATTCTTTTCTCTTCAATTTAAAAAAAAAAGAAAAACCAATTTCCGATAAAATTTGAACAAGATATGATCAAAACAGCGACAAACAGATATTTGAATCTGAAATCTAGCTTCAAAAACACACCTGAAAGATTGGAAGTTTCGACCAAGAAAAATTCGAAATCTGAAAAAGTGTATTGCACAAAAGTTTTAGCTCTTTCAATTTTACACAATTTGAAAAAAAAGTGAAGTCGATTTGGGTTCCGTATGAGGAAGTTATGGTCCCTACAAAACAGAACAAAATCTGAAAAAAAAAATAGAAAATAAAAGGAGAAAAAGGAGAAGAGATTGATGGATTTGGTTGCTTCTATTTCTTTTTGGTTTGAGAATTTTCTCCATTAGATTTAGATGTAGATCTTGATTTTAGCCATGGTTGATTGCTGAGAATTTTGGAGAAGAAGAAAAAGGGAATGGTTGTATGAATGAATAACATGATGATATAAACAAAAAACCACTGTAAATAATCATTCATGGCTTTCCAATTTTTAATGTTAATTAATGAATGTGTCCCCGCAAATTAATTTTCACCAATTCAAATTCAATCCAGTATTAATATAAATGAGAATGTAAAGAAAGATATTGATTTTACACACATATATATATATACACACATATATAAATATACATATATATATATATACATATACATATACATATACATATATATACATATATATATATACATATATATATAGAAGCTTTCATATCTTTATAAACGAAGAAGAAGAATATAGGGAGGGGTGGAGAGATAACAGTAAAAGAACAGAGCAGGTTATAAGGAAATGGGAATGGAAAGTTTTAAATTGCTGTATTATTTTCATGAACTAATGCTTGAAAAGTGACAACAACTTTGAAAAAAAATTAGGAACCGAAGGGGTTTGTAACACCCCTCGTCCATTAATGTCACTCACAAAGGGAATGCATTAACTTCCATGGAGGTTTTAAGTGAATATAGAACAGTAAAATTACAACAAGACAGATATAAAATAGTACTTGGAAATTCAAAAACTTTATTTCATTGTAGCAGAAGTCAAAACATGTTTGATTACATCATAACACCATATTCAATGTCAAGTACAATATCTATCTTGATAAAACAAGTACATAATCCCATTACATGAATAGCCATTAAAAAGAAAGATAACAAGCTGGACTTTACTTCAGCAGTCCAAGCTTTCCAGAAGATAAGCGATCCAACTAGACTCCACTAGAACTTGGCCCAACCTGCGGACCTGAAGGGAGAAAAAGGATGGAAAAGAGGGGGTCAGACATAAAGTCTGGTGAATATGATAATTCTACAATACTATTACCAAAATAACTGGACTAAGGCATAAGCTGGAAAACAAGAAAATGTCTATGAAGAGCAGATTAAGGACATAGACAATCGCTAAAGGCAACGTTATAGGCGCTCCTAAATACTAAAGGATAAACACTATACTGCACCACACCAGTCACCCTAAAGATTCATCCCACTTAGCTTCACTTAGAAACTTTCCCAATGGCTTTACATACCCCTAGCTGACTACATAGGTGCCGCCTGCCCCTATCTCCACTAGGTGTACCCTACTTCCCATTATTCGATCGGCTCCCTAACTCGTAGATACCCGTGCTGGCCCCACAGTGGGGTGTATCACTCCCCTAAAGTGGCAACCTGATACAACGGACATGCACGGCTTATACCTACATGATGCAACAACGTCTTACCTACCAGCCCGGGTCCACACACGCATATGAAACCCGTTGGACTTGCGTTGCCTCCGCTCCCTGTTTTGGCCTTTTATAGTCAAACCCAGTATGCGCGTCCCGTCCTCGACTTGGGTTGAGCCCACAAAGATACGTTTTGGGATACTGGTTGAAATGGGCCCCCACTATTTACCACAAGCATTCCACCTAAGCTTGTCCCCATTAGTCCATCCCACTTAACCCACTTAGTCATGTTCATTTACATGTGTGTTTGGTTAAGTCTAATCGTATTTCAAATGCCTCTAAAGGCAACCACCAGATTCCTCATGCCACCCAAGGCACCTACTTAACCCCCATGTCCCACCTTACATGATTATCTGGTTAAGTATTTCTTAGTTCATTAAGGCCATAACCTCATAAAGACCTCTCACATTAGACTGGCATTTATGGCAGCTGGATTTGTCGGGCGGGTCCGGGCAGTCTTACACCATAAAAGAGTCTAACCTCGTGTCTTTACAACTGTTATGCTTTAGTTTGGGCCTAGGACCTCTCACATTGGGCCGACATTTGTGACTACTGGATTTGCCGGGCGGGTCCGGGCAGGTTTACATCACAAATGGGTCCAACCTCGTGTCCTAAGCATTGATTATTAATAATAATCCACTTTCCCCCAATTTTAATAATTCCCTACTTGAATTATTAATTACTTCCAATTTTTAACAATGTCCATAATTGACTCAATTATGGACATCCATTCATGGTATGCAAAATCTTACAAAATTGCACCCAATTTATTAATTCCTAATATTACCCCTACCCCACGTTTGAACGTTTATTCGCAAAATATATGTTAGACTCGAATAGCCTAACTCATAGCATAAAAGAGATTATCATAATAACAACATGTATATGTGACCAAATGAATCATAATAAGGGGTGAAACTTGCATATGTCCAACTTGCATAGATTATACATGTCATGGACCTAAAGGTGTCAACTTGTTTAAAATTCACCTAATATGATCTCAATCAATTTTCATAAACTTACATATGAACATGTGTGAATCAACATCATCTAATGTTTTAACAACATGGTTTTATATGGGTACACCTAACTCAATAGGCAAATTCCCATAATGAAGTTTTATTTAATTATAGTTTCAAGTTTATGGGTACACCTAACCTAATAGACAAATTCCCATAAACAAGATCCATTTAAATTAAGAAAAAAAAACATAACTTTAAGCATGATCCAACAACATCATGATTTTTCAACATAATATAGCATGATTTATAACATGGCATAGTATGATAGTATAACATAGCTTGACATGATTCTCAACATAACACGACATAGCATAAGAGAATTTACAACATAGCATGACATAGCATATATAATTTACATCATACGACAACATAATAACATAATAAGAGATCCACAATATATAGAATTTACAATTACAAATCACATCACTTTCTTGTGATCCATTCATAACTGAGTCAAATTAGTTTGTAATAGTCTTGTGAGAATCATCATACTCACCAACAAAAGAAAAGAATTAGAGAAAGAGAGATCTTTTGATTTGATTTGTGTAGATTTAGTTGTAGATGATTAGGCTTCCTCTTCTTAGTTTGTGACGGCTATGCTGAACTCCATGGCAGCAGCATGACGGTAGCTTCTCTAATTTTACAAGTGATTTAGGTTTTGGGTCTACCCACTTATTTATAGATTTTAGAATGCATTTAGGCCATTAGATTTAACCTAGAAATAACCGCAGCCGTTCAGACAAGATGGGGTTTATCTTGTTGACTCAGCAATGAGTCAGAAGTGACTCAGCAAACACTCAGCATATTAATAAACTTCTATTCATGTCATAAATATATATATATTTTCTACAATGTACATATTAGATACATCCCCCTTTACTTATTATTGTTTTTATATACATATTAGATACATCCCCTCTCTCACACACTTATTAATATTTTTATATTCATATTAGATACATCCCCTCTCTTACACACTTATTAATATTTTTATATTCATATTAGATACATCCCCTCTCTTACACACTTATTAATATTTTTATATTCATATTAGATACATCCCCTCTCTTACACACTTATTAATATTTTTGCAACTTTAGTGTTAATAGAAAATTCGGGGTGTTACATTCTCCCCTCCTTTTAGGATTTCGTCCCCGAAATCTTCAAGTCTGGAAGAATGTATATCCTACCATCCAAACGTCCATCTACTCATCCATCATACACAGGCATCCATTGTCCTTACAGACTTCTAATGCTTTCATGTTTAAATGCACAGTGTGTGTATATGTCCGTATCTAATGCAAAATCAGGCGGTCCACTGATTCAGTTGACCTCCTTAATGCAAATTATGTAAGTGTCATGAATCCATTATGTATGCAAAAGATCCTAATTGCTTACATACTACTTCTATATGCATGCACACCCATTCAACCGAATGCAGCATCCATATGATGGTACAACCATTATACATCCATTATACTAAATACATCCATATATATGCAATATGCAATATGAAGTGACTGAGCCGATCTAGTGCCTAAAGTGTGTGTATATATGCATCCACGAGCAACCACTAGCAAACACTTGCATCCATTTTGCATCCATCATACATAACATGTCTCAAACACATGTTTCACCCATAGGATTATCCTAACTAAAGGTCAAAGATACTAATGAGAGGACATACTAAAGATAAGATAAGATAAGCTAAGCGATAAAGGAGAAATTAAAAGACATACCCTCAAAAAGAAAAGGGTACAACGAACGCATCTTCTCTTCTGTCTCCCAAGTTGCGTTGCTCTCATCATCTCCCCATTGCACTTTAACCAGTCTGACCTCTCGATTCCTCAACTTTTTGATCTCCGACCCAAGAATGCATGTAGGAGCTCGTCTAATTGTTGCATCACGCTCTATTTCCACCTCTTTAAGCAAGCTCGGCTCTACCACCTCCGCGGTCTTATGCAAACACTTCCTCAAATGTGATACATGGAATACGTCGTGTACTCCACTAAGTTTCTCAGGCAACTCCACCCTATATGCCATCTTCCCAATCCTATTTTTTTTACAGGAAACGGCCCTACAAACCTTGGTGCTAATTTCCCCACGGACCCAAAGCGAACAACATTCTGTAACGGAGATACTTTGATAAAAACCATGTCCCCAATGTCAAACTCAAGATCTGTCCTCCTCTTATCAGCATACGATTTTTGCCTATCTTGTGTTGCTTTCATCCTCCTTCGAATCAACTCAATCTTCTCCGAGGTTTCCCTAACCATATCGGGCCCAAGTAGGATTTTATCGGTAGATTCCCACCAACATGTAGGCGAACGGCAAGGCCTTCCATAAAGAGCTTCGAAAGGTGCCATGCCAATACTAGACTGAAAGCTATTGTTATATGCGAATTCTACTAACGGAAGGTGCTCTTCTCATGTACCCCCAAAGTCTAGGATACAAAGCCTTAAAAGATCCTCTAGAATGCGATTCACCCTCTCGGTCTGGCCGTCTGTCTGAGGATGATATGCGGTGCTCAAACATAGCTGAGTCCCTACCGCCTCTTGTAAACTCTTCCAAAATTCGCTAGTAAAGATGGGGTCACGGTCGCTTACTATACTAGAAGGAATACCGTGCAAACGAACTATCTCCTTAATGTATACAGAAGCCAACCACGGAGCAGTCCTCTTACTTTTCACGGGAATAAAATGGGCGCTTTTAGTAAGTCTATCTACTATAACCCAAATCCCCGTGTTACCCTTCCTTGATCTTGGTAATCCATCCACAAAATCCATTGAGATGCTTTCCCATTTCCATAGTGGAACTTCTAATGGGTGAAGCAACCCACCGGGTTTCTTTTGTTCTGCTTTAACTCGTTGGCACACCAAGCATCTAGCGACGTACTCGGCCACATCCTTTTTCATACCGGCCCAAAAGAAAACCCGCTTCATATCTTTGTACATCTTATCCCCGCCGGGATGAATGGTCATTTTTGAGCGATGAGCATCATCAAGAATGGCCTTCCTTAAGTCTTCGTCTTGTGGTACACAAAGTCTATTATCCCTTCGTAACCAACCCTTATCGTCTAGGGTATACCTACGAAGATGGCTTGACGACTCCCCCCCTTTGAGCTTTTCTACTATCTCAACCAACTGTGGGTCGTCTCGCTGTGCCTCACCAACCCGTCCTAGAAGTGTAGGTCTAACCTCCAAGGATGCTAACAGACCGGGTACTAAGTCAACGGAGGGTCTAAAGTCAAACATAGAGATGAATTCTAAGCTTTGTCGTTCAACAAACAACGGACTCAAGGACAACCTTTTCCTACTTAAGGCGT